>CM070525.1:35267500-35867500 GCA_036346145.1 Olyra latifolia | reverse complement strand
ATAAAGTGGCAACTCACAGTCTTAGGTTCTAGTTTCCCAATTTGAGGATTGAAGATTTTGGCTTCAGCAGGACAACCCCACACACGTAAATACTTTAGACTCGGTTTTCTACCAGTCCATAATTCATAAGGGGTTTTAGAGACTGATTTACTAGGAACCCGATTTAATATGTGTGCAGTTGTCTTTAGTGCCTCCATCCACAAACCCACTGGCAAACTGGAGTGACTCATCATGCTTCGTACCATATCCATAAGGGTACGATTCTTGTCTCAGCCACTCCATTTTGCTAAGATTCACTAGGTGTAGAATATTAGGCTACTATGCCACTTTTTTGAAGAAATTTAGCAAAGGGGACTGAAATTTGCCCATAAGGGGCGTGTCTCCCATAATACTCTCCTCCTCGATCTGATCTAACTACCTTAATTTTTAAATTATGCTGATTTTCTACTTCAGCCTTAAATATTTTAAATTTATCTAGTGATTCAGATCGATCGCGAATGGGAAAAATATATCCATATCGGGAGAAATCGTCAATGAATGTGATAAAAGAGTCATATCCATCTACTGACGTCACAGAAAAGGGTCCACAAATATCAGTGTGTATTAATTCTAAAAGTCCTGTGCTCCTAGTAGCCCCTTTCTTAATTTGTTTAACATACTTCCCCTTAATATAATCAATACAGTGGTCTAAATCAGAGAAGTCTAAAGAATAAAGAATCTCTTCCTTAATGAGACATTCCATTCTTCCCTTCAAAATGTGGCCTAAACGACAGTGCCACAATTTCGACGAGGTGTCATCATCAGTTCTGTTACGCTTATTGGTACCATCATACACATTCATGGAAACAGGAGATTCATTCAAAGAGAGCATATAAAGTTTGTCTCGTCTAACCGCGAGACCAATAACATCAGACTGGAATTTCAAAACACATTTATTGTTTCCAAAGTTACAATGGTAACCCTCATCATCTAAAACAGAAACTGAAATGAGGTTCCGTCTCAAACTTGGAACATAAACTATATTATTCAAACACAAGATGAAGCCATTTTCTAATGTCAGTCGCAGGCTTCCGATGGCTTCAACTTGTGCTTCCTTCCCGTCTGCCACCCTAAGATTTCGCTCCCCCTTCTTATAGTCCTCACGGTACTGAATTCCTGCAAAGAACTAGAAACATGCACAGTGACACCTGAGTCAATCCACCAAGTATTAAGGGAATCATTAGCATAAAGGGATTTATCGACGATTGTAATTTCATCATTACCCTTCTTTGCGAGCCATTTCATAAAGCCCACACAGTCCTTCTGAATGTGCCCCTCCTTTTTACAGAAGCGACACTTGATGGTGCTTCCCGAAGCAGCAGAGTCATCAGCAGGCTTGGAGTTCTTCTGTCCTCTCTTGCCATTCTCAGGCTTGGGAGAAAACTGCAACTTTTTCTTGGACTTATAGTCCCCTTGGAACTTCCTCTTATTCTGGCCGACAAGGTTCACATAATCCTTTCTCTTAGCCTTCAACCTCTCTTCTTCTTGCACACACATGGCGGTCAGCTCGCTTATTGTCCATTTTTCCTTCTGAGTATTATAATTTACCTTAAATGTTGTGAACTCAGAAGGCAAGGAGGTCATGATAAAATAGACAAGGAAGCTCTCAGAGATAGCCATATCCATATCCTTGAGCTTCGCGGCCATATCAGTCATCATCATGACATGCTCATGAACACCGCTAGTCCCATCGTACTTTGAAGTCAACATATTCATGATCAAAGTACTTGCATAAACCTTAGAGGAGCCCTTGAACTGCTCCTCAACCGATGCCAGGTACTTCTTGGCATCCTCAGACTCAGGGATTGCTCCCCTGATTCCAACCGTAATAGTGCTTTTCATTATCATGAGTGACATTCAGTTTGGATCTCTCCTACTTTTCTGCCAGAGCATCATAAGTCTTCTTCTTGGCAAAATCCTCCACATTAGGTGTTGGAGGCATGGGGGCATCCTCTCTGAGTGCATAATCGAGGTCCATTACGCCCAGGACAATCTGGACCTTTTCCTTCCATGAGGAAAAATTAGTCCCATTAAGTTGCTCGATGTCGTTTACGGCACCAGCAATGTTGGAAGCATTCATAGCTGAATAAAAGGAGCACTATTAGTAAATAATAATTAAATAATGTCTTACATGTAATTAACTCTACATTGGTCTGATTAATTACATGTTAATGACATTCCAATTTCATATCACCGTTGGGCAGAAACGAAATTAGAATTTTACTTATTTAGATGGAAATTAATTTTAATAGTCTATTACAACAAACAGCTTTGGCCAGATTATTGTAATAAACCATCAAAATTTCTAAATTAATTTTTTTTGTCCCAAATCAAAATTTTCCGTTGGTTCCATTTTAATCTGGTACAATTAATTAGCAGAATCACTAATCTGCCATTAAAATTAATTGTTTAGCCCCTTAAACATTATGGGCTAAGTAGTCTAAATTCGACCTATGACTACTGTTGGGCCCATGTACTGTGACTTATGTGCACGGGGCCCAAGATTTACCTATTCGGCCATTGGCTTGTACACACAACTGGCCCACGGGGCCTTTCCACTCGCGCATTCGGCCTTGCTGCGCCACCGCTATCTTGGCCCGAACGTGCCTTGATGCGTCTCATACCGGCCCACAACATGCGTCGCACGCTGGCCCACCCCACCATGCTCCCGCTGCGTGAGCCCACCACCCAGCTTATGCATCGACCCGGTTAGTCACGACCCAAATGGTGGCTAGCTCGAGGCCGAGCCACACGAGCGATGGCCAGGCGATGATGAAGGGAGCGGCGGTAAAGGTGGCGCGCGCGAGGCAAGCGGCGGGAGAGGCGGCAACTACGACGACCGAGACTCTGCCGGTAGCCGCAACGGCGACCATGAACGGCGCCAGCAAACACGCAGCCACGCTCGCTTGATGGAAAGCGCTCGCGCGCGGGGCAGATCTAAGGTCCCACCACGCGACAGAGCCGAGGAGCGGGCGGTGCCTGATGCGCGATGGCGACGGTGTTATGGAGCCACGCGGTCGGTGTTTTCTCTCCGGCAAGGTACACGATCCTTAACCCGATTGGGTCATTAGGGATGAACTAGGGTTTCAGATTGGGGGAAAAATTGGGGAAAAATATTCTTCATGGCCGATTCTTCTTCTCATGGTTCTAATTCCTTGATTCTAAGCCTGAAATCCTTCCCTATTTGCCTTTAATTTCTTGATCCCGAGCCGAATTTTATGAAAAATTTTGAATCGGGAAGAGGGGATTTTAGGGTTCGGCTAAGGTTTTAATTCGGGAATTTATCCCAATTTGCTTCTTATCCAATGATCCCCTCCTTCTAAATTTTATCTAACCCATCTTATTGCAACAAACAATCTTGATTACCCACAAAATAGCAAGTTTTAGGGTTCGAGTTTAACATTAATCCGATGCATAATTAAGGGGTTAATTAGATAATTAGGTTCATGATTAGCACGAGCAGGCTTTGATACCAACTGTTAACACTTAGATCTAAACTAATTGCATTAGAACTAAGCTAATTAAATAATTAAACTCGTCTAAGCATGAACACTAATTATAATGCGGAATAAAAATGCACTAACCTTGATTAGGAGATGCCATTAGGTTAAACCGAGCTTAATCTCGCGCGAATTAGGTCGCGTAAGGAGAATCACCGAGAGGAGTCGGTGAAGGAAGGGGCCTTCGCGTTGCCTGAGCACGATCTAAACAGATTGGGTGTTAGGGTTTGGGTCTAGCTCACGTAGCAACAACGTCGTACGCGTGAGTTGGCCTCCCCTTAGCTTTTATATTGACCGGCAACGGGGACCCTCAACCAAGGTTAGTTGGAGCACCTCCGATGAAGGCGCGGTGGCTGTTAGCCTCGCGTCGCGCAAGCATGAACTTAGTGCGTCGTTTCTTTGGCACTCTCTTGCCGGGCAAGCAAGCGGCGAGGGGGAGGGGATTTGGTGGCGTGCGGCGATGGCGGTGGATGCCATAGGGCATGCGACGGGTCGGAGGGAGGGGCGGCTGTGCGCCGGGTAGGCGTCGTGCTTGGCGTCGGTGGCGTGGTGAGGAGGCCGGTGGCTCCGCGGTCCGCGTGTGTGCCGCTACTGGGCGGTTGAGGAGGTGGAAGGGATAGAGAGCGTGTGCGCCGCCGCTGTGGGGGTGGAAGAGGTGGAAGGGGACAGAGAAACCAGTTGGCCGCTATGTCTTAAGAGATGATGAATATGAGATGTTCGAATAGATCCAATGAATGATGGAAATACAAAGTTGATAAAACCGCCATCATAATATGACTCTTTTATTAGTAGAGATTTTTATCCCGATCATAGCTAGGATACAGAGTTATTGAGCCCATGGGCCACGCCGACCGTACCTCCCCCCTGTGGCTCCCTTCCGTAGCCCGTGATGATGCGCCGCGCGCAGATCAACTAGGCGATGCATCATGCATGCTTGAGCATCCTGTGACAAATCCAACGGCATTATAATCGATTAATATGAAGGAAAAAACTGTTGATTGATGGTCAGCAAAATCATTAACTAATATCACCGTCAATTCATAGGTATCCCGTCAGGATTAGGCATCCCAACTTCCCGAGCAAGGAAACGAAGAATCGGCTTAGCATGTGAGATTGGGAGGGTAGTGGGTAGATTACGGGTGTGTTTGGTTTGTGTTCCTCATCAGTCCTGTCAATTATTGGTCACGACCAATTCCAGGGTACGACCAATTCGTTGGTAAAATTGGGTTGTTTGGTTTATAGCCAATGCACGTGACAAAAAATTGATAAGGCGCGAATGGTTGCCGTTCGGTTCGAAACTAAATAAGATAACCAAAATTTCAATAAATAAGGAGAATATTATTTGATTTATTATCATATATGAGTGATTTACAAAATATTCAAATAATACAATTTTCAACAGAAAAATTTTAAAAAACAATTACTGAAAAATCAATAAATTCAAAAACGAAATTAAAAATTCAAAAATATTTGATTTTTTTCTAGACCTTGTACTTGAATCTATGGTTATATTTTTTCTTGTCTCATTAAATTTGGATGTCATTTGAATTTAAAATTTTTTTCCAAAGTTCTGTTGTTTCTACCTATAAAGTTGTTACTGGCTAACTAGTCTGTTTGTGGGGTCCTGTTGCAGCCAGCCCGCGTTGGCGCGCCCCCGCCCCCGCGCCCACGCACGGGTAGCAATGCAAAAAATTTGGCACGCCAAATTTTTCATGGGCACACCAATCTTCGGGTACAAACCAAACGTTGCCTAAATAGCAAAGGCACGACCAAAATTTGGTAAGGCAACCGAGGGTTACGAACCAAACACGCCCACCTTCCGTAGTTTCAGTCACTATCCTATGCAATTACGGAATAGATAGTCAAAAGTGTCTAGTTGTATGCCAAGAACACGTTGTTCATAAGTTGAAAAAGAAAAGGAGATAACATGCTTCCCGATTTCAACAGGAGCAACGACGATAAGATGATGGCTAACTTTTCTCCCAACACAGAGTGCACGTGTGTAAATAAAGGAAATAATTGAAGAGTTCGTAGTTAGACCGGGCAGGACTGTCATCAGCCATGCATTTACAGCTACGTCAGGATAAATATATCTCAAAACATAATAAACTAATACAAGCCAGTCAAAAGGTATCGAACGTCGGGAAAAAAAACAAGAGGCACTTCGCTTGAGAAACCACCACAAAAGTCATGTGTTGCTTGATTTTTTTTTTCAAATTTCAATTTTTAAGAAGAAAAGAATACAAATAATAACTTTTAGGCCTATTTTGTTCGAGGATTCTAAAAACACAAGAATGTTACATTATCCCTCTAAAGAAATTTTAGGGAACACAACAATGAATACGAGCCATACATTCTCTTTTAATCTAACGACTCAGATTGATTTTGATTTTTTTATACTATCATGATAGTATTTTATACTATAATGATGGTATATTTTTATGTGTGAGACTCCCTGAATGGACCGTTAAATCTGAAATATACTACCGTTCTAGTATATTTGTCGTTGCGTACGTAAACAAGCTTTATCTTCTATCTCTTGGAGCATGTCTAACGTTGGACCTGCTCCTTTTTTTGTGCGTTGTGTTGCGTTCGCGTTGCGGTCCGGACGGAGTGGTGGCAGCTTCACGCCATTAATCCTCGGCTTGCCCGTAGTGAGCAGCAGCTTGGAAGGAGCTCGTCATTACTGCCGGCCACGAGACCGTGCGCATTTAATGCACCTAGCGCGCTGCTGGCCCGCGGCATGCGTGAAAAGCGGCGGTGGTGGCCGAGCTGGTCAGCACGGTGGGAGCACGGGCGACCGAGTCAACAATTGCGGCGGCACTGTCCGAGCCATTACTATGCAAGTCAATTTCCCGCCACCGAAACGCAAACGCAATAGGACCGAAACACGGAAAAAAAGGAGCCTATTTTCTGTCCCTATTTTACTATTCACCCTTAGCCCTATTTTCTAGCCAAGTAACGCTAGCTCTATTTTCTTAATTCCTACATTTCTCTCTCTTATATTTTACTTTCAACTCTATTTTTACTGCAGTAATAGAGCTAGGTATAGACTCACCGCTACACCTGCATAGGAAGCCAATGGTCTGTCGTCCGCGCTCAAAGCAGATTGGCCTCGGTTAATTCAAAACTGGGATTGGAATGCAGAGCTGATCGCGCCGTGAGTTCGATCACATTGATGTTGATCAGATCCTCAACAATTAAAATACTAACTTGGGGGGTGGATGATATTCTTTCGTGGTAGCATGAAAAATCAGGAATCTTTACGGTGAGAGTGCTTATAGCTAGGCTTGCTTTCAACCTCAGAAATGGAGGCCGGCCGGATTGCATCAAGTAGCAATAGCACTTAATATTAATCCTTCGTACAAGCTCATTTGGATTTATGCAGTCCCCCAAAAGTGAGAGTTTTTGCTTGGAGGTCGGAGAACAACCCGCTCGCAGCGGGTGATAATTAATAAAACAAGAAGGCATATTACTTGCTCAATTTTATGTTCTATATATGGTGATGTCCTGGAAACCACTTTCCAAGTAAATATAAAATGTCCCCATTCTCATGCTACTCTTAAGGGTACGAGGAATATTGGAATCTGCCACTGCAAGAGATGCTTGTTTGCACTGGGCCAGTTGGCCAGTGTAGCTATCGGATAAATCAAGGAGGATGAACGCTTCTTGTAGTAGAAATTCTTTATTATTATTTTTTCCAGGCATGTGTACAGTATAGGGATTCATCTTCTTTTACAGTGTTCACCTAGGGTTTCAGTAAAGAGTACACTAATAGACCTCGTGGCCTTCTAGGGTTCCCAACAGTACAATACTGCACTACCCTGTGAAAAATACAACATGCAGGTAGTGATGATTTCAAAGGAAAGAGGATATATGATGTTAAAGCTCAAACCAATGCACGGTATGGCGAGATGCCAAGTTCTAAAATAGCTTGAAAACCTCTCTGATCCAGGTGGGATAAAAAATAATGTTGGTGAAGAATTTGGTATTAGACAGCAAGGCGTGGTGACCAAAGATGAGAATGTAGTGTGTGGGTGGATCACTACTGCGCCAACGCATATCAGTTTCTCTACAAAGGGTGGCTCGATCTTCACGGCGTAGGATAGAAACAAAGATAACTAGCTTTATACCTGTCAAGGTTGGATGCAACTCGTACGATTGGGAAAACGATCCGAAGCTACAGGAACTCCGACCCGCTGTCCGAACAATCGTAGAACCACAAACCAGGACTAATCCATACAAAACGGCCAAAACCGTAGAGCACGAACTAGGGGGACCCGTAAATATCCTTCTCGCGAATCCAAGAGAACTCTCAAGAGCAAAGGTAGAGGAACATTTAAGCAGTCTCACTGCGACAGCATATAGCTGAATTGGTTTCATCCAAAAGTTTTCAAAGACTTGAAGTACTTGGGTATTTATACTAGGAACAACCCTCCTAATTTAGGTGTGAAAGCAAACAAGAATTAGAGGAGTTTTCTTGGATATTCAAAGGTCATCTTAAGTTGGTAATTGTGAAGACTCTTCATTTCTCGCGCAGGTTTTAACAGCATGTGCAGCTTCCCCTAAAATAGTAATAACTCTTGTTTCGAAAGTCGAAATGACGCACGATTTGAAATGCTAGAAACTAGACTTCATTATCTTTCTAGTGATATGGACCATGACCATGTTACATGTTCAGATTGCCTCCAGAAATGTCAGCAAAAAGACAGACAATATGTGCCATGCGCCACCCTCATACGGCACCTAAGTTTAATCAAAGAAGTAGAATTTGGAAGCACCATTAAGTTGCTAAAATATGGAGTGAGACTTAAGTTAGCATTCACCTGGTCATGTATTTGTTTGGCTCGTGTTCGAGTGATCGGTCCAAGGAAATTGGTCGAAGGGTAATGTATGCGACCATCTTGATCATCGGGGCGACCATCTTGGTCGTTGAAGCGGTTGTCTTGGTCGATCACACTTGGGTTTGTGTTACCTTGATCGTTGATGCATGTGATGTCCACATCAGAATGGTGCGGTCTTATTATCTTCATGGTGTTTCTTATCATTGTGTTGGCTTAGTAATAAGAGTTTGAAGCTTGTCACGAGGATCTTTCTATTGCGTGACAATGTTAGAGTGGTCTGGATTTCTTGAAAACTTATTGTGTGGATTAATGTGTAACAGGAATTTGTATGTCACTTCTGATAGATCTGCTCATACTAGGTTAATCCAGGATATTAGGGATCATCTGATCTCGCTAGGCAAGGTGTAGATTTTTAAGGCAAAAAGAGATCAAAATAGACCTGCACATAAGCTTGCACAACATGATTTGCGTCTGAGTAGTAGTGCAGCCTTAATCGATAGAGTTCCTTATTGTATTGACAGCCTTGCGTTCAAAGATTGTAATGGCCTTATTGCCTAATTGAGATGTCTAGACATGTTGATTCTTGAAAGAGTGGATTTCATAGGCAATTGTTCAAAGATACAGTCTTATTTCATTGTACCATATGAAAAATGCAAGAATTTTAAGATTAAATAATAATCTAGTTCGAAGGTGAGAGGAAAAGAGAAAGTTGCATTGGAATTGTCGAAGGAATGCAAAAGGATGTCAGACTTCATGCTTGGAATACTCCAAATTTTACAGGATATATGAAATTCCTTTGAATTCATTACCTATGTACGTTGGCTTTTTTTTTTCTTGTGAATTGCATTCCTCCATTTTCGTTTAATATCGAGGGTTAATTAGATAGATGCCACTACAAATACGTGCATTCATGTATTTGCCATTATAAAATGTGATATTATAGGAATGTCATTACAAAGTTGCAAAAAGTGTACAGATGGTGCCATATATAATTCAAAGATGGCCAAAATACCACTCTATCGAGGATCGAATAAATATCTTTGCGGCTAGGCCCTATGTACAGCTCATCCTTGGAGTGCATGCTCAGGAAGGGTAAAGTGACTATGGCATGCTCGGTTTAAAGGTTCACATCGATACCCTAGCTTTAATCCTTGGGAGTGGGCTTCTTGCTTATGGGCCGATACACAAATCATCCTAGGGCTTGAACGGATACTTCAAGACATTGGCCCGGTGTCCATAACCGCCTTCGAAGTCCTTCTATATCCAGAGTACGAAGACTTCTGGTCATGGATGTTTCTTGGGTGGTAAGTTAGTTATTTTTGGGTAGGATCCTGTCTTATCTAGATAGTTTTGTAGGTCGTTCAGGGTCTGGACAGCGTGTACTCTATACTATAAATGCCTCCAAGGGAGGGGGAGGAGATGATACACATCAACAACCACAGCTGCAATAATACAAACGCACACGTGCGATTGGAGTAGGATTATTATCTCTTTCTGAGAGGCCCAAACCAGGATAAATCTCTGTGTCTGATCCACTCTTCATCTCGGTGAATCTGTGTATCTACGACGAAAACCCTTTAGTAGGAAGGCATTGTCTGGTCCCTTAATCAACAAGTAAGCTCGACGAGGAATCTATCTCCCAATCATCGACAACTGGCGCCATCCGTGGGGATACGACAAATCCTTTGCCGAAGGGATCCCAGAAATGTCGGATGTCAAGTGCTCACCTGGTCACTGTGCTCCCGTTGACCGGCACGACGTAGAGTCGAAGTATGTTCTCGAGCCGATCTCGATCCAAACCTGGCGGAAACAACTTCCTCCCGCGTTCGATGGGGATGAAGACGAGCTCTATGCTAGGCTATATATTCCGGATCGCGCAGAACTTGAAGACAAAGTCACATCATGCGGAAGCTTGATGATGACCCCCTCGTACCCCCTCTGCTGGGAGATGCGTCAATATAGCTACCCGGGGTAATCACCAACTCAAGGGAAAAACTTCTAAGCAGCCTCGCAGCACACCCATGGCATCACCCGAGCTCGCCTCGGCTCCTTTATGGAAAGAATCCTGGCGAGCATCCGGCGATGCGCCAGGGGCAGGCCACACAACGATACCCGAACGCCTTCGCCCTCACCAATCCAAGCACTAGAAGCCTAGTCTTGGGAACCGTGCCCTTTGGCCTCAGTCCCCGCCGAGTAGAAGAGGCTACGAGAGTTGGCGGTGGTCATACGTGAGCTCAAGAACAAGCCTGGGCAAGAAAACCAGGGAGCCATAGGCATCACCATCGCAGAAGATCTTGAGAGGCTGGTCGTTGATCTAGCCCCAAGCCACCTCTTGAGCAAAGGGGACCCAAAGAATGTGCTTAGGATCGTCCTCAAGGGAGGCTGGCCGGCTCTTATAGTGGCGAGTCCTAAAGCGTTACCCAGGAGAGTCGTGACTATTGTCGCCACCGCTACGACTGAGCAAGAGCACACGAGGAAGAGAGCACCGGGGCCACAGCCGCGGCAAATGTAGCTTCACCACGTCGCGACCGGGAGGTGTTTTCCCGCCTTGGTCGTCACAATCAATGACCTTGTGACGATTGCAATCGCTTCAATTGATTTGAGCATCGCAATTTCCCGGCTTACAGGTGCCGGGCTTTCTCCTGTGCTCTTCGCGACATCGTCTGACCGATCAAGTTCAAACCCGGGCATATCGAAAGGTTCAACGAGGCCCAAAACCTAGATGAGTTCCTCTCAATCTATATGACCACCATCTTGGCAGCCGGAGGGGATGAGGGCATTTTCAAAGTTGCTACGCTCAACCGGGCAGAGAAAGAGATCTCGAGTGCATGATCCAGACCGAAGGGGAGTCTCTTCATGACTTCGTCCAAAGATTCATCAAGGTCTGCACTTCCGTCCCAATGTTTTGGATGAATTAGTTATAAAAGCCTTCAAGCTCGGGGTTAGGGACATTCGGTTCACTCAGGACCTGGAGATCTATTTGGACCTAACGGCCAATGAGCTTTTCCGCATGGTCAACCAATATGCTGACGCTGACAAGGCGTTCAAGTGGAAGAAGATGTTCGATGGGGGGAAATTACTGCCACAGCCAGGCCAAGAGACCTCCAAGAAGGTGAGGGTCTCCTCGCTCGAGAAAAAGATCAAGAAGAAGAAAAAGAAGCAAACCTCGTCAGGCGTTATTGCTGCAATTGAATAGCCTTCCGAGCACCAATCTGTTGTATAGGCGCAACAATCTCTAGCACGTCGGCGGTAGTAGGAGAGGAAGCCCTGACGCCACGACATGGGGAGGGGCATGGGGACTCATCTTTCCCCGCGTCGTGGCGAAGGACCATCGGGCGGACACCAGAGCAGTAGGTTCTGGCCGATCCAGGCGTTCTACAAGGGCAGGGTGAGATGCCTATCGTACCTATGGTAAAGGACGATAGAAGGGGGAAGGAGTCGCTGACGACAAGGACGACATGGAGTCACTGACCACATCACCGTGATCTTTGGGGGGAAGGGTCCTTCGCTTACTAATCTCAGTGATATCTCAAGCAAGTAGTGCAGGAAGTGTACCACGCCGACCAAGGATCCCGCCCGATCTAACAGCTCAAGTGGATCAAGATGCCAATCACTTTCTCAAAGGAGGACTGCCCCGGGGATTACCAAGCTCCAGAAGTTCCCGTTGGTCATAAGCCCGACCAATAGCAATACAACGATGGGGCACGTGCTTATTGATGGAGCTAGTTCCCTTGAACTCATCATGGCCAAGGCGCTGGACCAAATGCAGATTCCGAGGTCAAAGATTAGAAACATTATCGTCCTTCTTTTGGCTTCTTCTTCTGGGAATCGGTCGCTCCCTTTCACGGGATTGTGCCAGGAAAATAGAACAAGCCGCTCAGTTAGATTGTCCTGCCCATGACATTTGGGAGTTCGAGCAATTTTCGGACCGAGCTGATAGCCTTAGAGGTGGTTGGCTTTCAGACTGCTAATAATGCCATCTTGGGCAGGCCGGCACTAGCAAAATTCATGGCCGTAGCCCACCACGCCTATCAGAGCCTCAAGATCCCTAGACCAAACAAAGTGATCACCAACAGAGAAAATGCCAAGGTCGCCTTAACGAATTTTTGTGCAATGTTACAACGGACGTTATGGGTAATATGTTGGGGAGAGTCTCATCCACCAGGTCCTTACACAGGTCAGGTTGTTTCAACTAGTGCTTGGTGGTTTAAGCTCATAACTGAGCATGGCTTGCTCGAATAAGGTAGCAGTGCTTCGCTACTGTTTTTCAATCCCTCCTTTGAGTTTTAAGGATCAAGAAGAAAGCCCGGTTAAGTAGCTTTTCGCTTCAGCCTCGAGGGCTAGTTGTCAAGGATTGGATAAACATCCTGACGGTTGGGCCCTATGCGTGGCTCATCCCTAGAGTGCATGCTCTAGAAGAGCAAAGTGAGTATGGCATGCTCAGTTCAAAGGCTCGTGTCACTACCCCAGCTTTGATGCTCGAGAGTGGGCTTCTTGCTCATAGGCTGCTACACAGGTCATCATGGGCCTTGAATGGATACCTCAAGACATCGGCCCGACATCCCTAACCTCCTTCAAAATCCTTCTATATCTAGAGTACGAAGACTTCCGAATATGGACTTTCTTGGGTGGCAAGTTAGTTATTTTTGGGTAGGTCCGGTAGGATTCTGTTTTATCTAGATTGTTTTTCGAGTCGTTTAGGGACCGGACAGCATGTACTCTGTATTATAAATACCCTCTAGGGGAGGGAGAGGAGATGATACACATCAACATCCACAGCTGCAATAACACAAATGCACACGTGCGACTGGAGTAGGGTTATTATCTCTTCCAAGAGGTTCAAACCAAGATAAATCTCTATATCTGATCTACTCTTTATCTCGGCGAAACTGTGCATCTACGATGAAAACCCTTTGGCAGGAAAAGATTGTTGGTCCCTCAATCAACAAGTAAGCTCGATGAGGAATCTATTTTTCAATCGTCGACACCCTCCTATCTTCTTCATCCAGCCCCTCTAATTCCTCCATATCTGGCTCACACCGGTGATCTTCATCCCTCTTAAATCCAAACTCCTCCCTCAAGCGACCTCCTCACCGAGCTCCTCTAGTGCTAACGCCTCCTCACCGAGCTCCTCCAGGATCGATCACCTCCTCTTCCAGCTCCTCTAGCACCAACAACACCTCCTCCCCAAGCTCCTCCTAGTGGCGCTGTCGTCCTCTTGAGCCCTAGCATTCTCTCTCCTATCTCTCTCCTTCTCTATCCCTGTATCCCTAGCATGGCCTCTACCTGTGCACCTATCCCCATAGAGGTGGGACTTGGGCGTCTTTGGCAAGACCTGACCGAGCCCGTCGTGCTTCGGGCCTACATGAAACAATTTGCACGGCCGGTCATTTCTTTCACGGGCCGGGCCAGCACGGACAACAAAATCAAGGCCAGCACGCCCAAAGGCATCTTGGTCATTGTTTGTCGGGGCCAGCCGAGCACGGCACTAGAGAGAATACAACATACTAAATATTTTTTATAAATTCATACATTACTCAAATGAAATAGTTGTCTACATGAAAAAGATGCATCTCGAAATTATCTACAACTTTTATGCATAATATAAATTCATATGAGCAAAGGAAGACCCTAAAAAATACAGATTACCGAGAGATGTGGCGTCGGTCTGAAACTACACAGCACACTAAATATTTTTTTTATAAATTCATACATTGCTCGAATGGAAAAGTTGTCTACATGAAAAGGATGTGTCTCACAATTCTCTACAACTTTTATGTATAATATAAATTCATATGAGCAAATGAAGACTTTAAAAAATGCAGATTATCGAGAGAGGTGGCATCGGTCCGAAAATACACAGTGGAATAAATATTTTTTATAAATTTATACAGTGCTCAAATGAAAAAGTTATCTACATGTAAAAGATGCGCCTCAAAATTCTCTACAACTTTCATGTAGAATATAAATTTATATGAGCACAGGAAGACCCTACAAAATATAAATTACAGGTTCAGACTTTAATTCGGACCGTGCCGGCCCGAGCACGGCCCATACAGTCGGGCCGTGCCGGGTGGCCCATCGTGCTAGGTTTTTAGGCCTGCCCTGGCACACCATTCAGGCCGTGCCAGCCCGACCTATTTTTTTTCGTGCCGGATCGTGCTTCGGGCCATTAAAATCGAGTCGTGCTCATGCTAGCCCGGACGGCCCGACCCAAACTCCCAGCACTAATCCCCACCACCCATCGCTCTCCCAATGGTGTTGTCGTCCTCTCGAGCTCCGGTGACATCTCCTCTCTCTATATCTCTCACATGGGCCTCTGCACATGCGCCCACTGCCAGCGCCAGAGCTAGAGGGGGAGAGAGAGGATGTCGAGTTTGGGCCTTCTCATGCTCCCAACGACGATGGGAGAGGGCATGCTAGAACGGGAGACGAAGGTGGGCCTGTTGTATAGGGGAGAGAGATGGAAAGGGTCGGAGAGGGCCGGAGGAGGTCTAGAGGAAGAAGAGAGAGAGAGAGAGGAGGAATCGGAGAAAATGGTAGATTTTAGAAAAATCAAAGAGATCTTCACTGTATACACCATAAGACCCAACCCAACCGACCGTAATGGCCCAACCAAAGTAAACACCGAAAAAACCGACCACACCGACGACGCCACACGGAAAGAAGATCTTCCCGTGATCAGAATGCTAAAGATTGATGTACCGGCAGAGGATGGTAACATATAGCTTTCCAGATTGATGTGCGCTTCCTAGTTCCATTGGGCGGATAATGTTTGGCAGCCTGTGCTACCTGCTACGCGACTCACGACTCCTACACTCAATACTCCACAACATTCAATATCAAGACCAAATTGCACGTGTTTTTTAAGGTTAAGCGCATGTGCAAGAGCTGCCTAAAAGAAGAAAGATCAGCTCCGAATCGCACTGCTCTTTCGACTCCGTATCTGAATGCATGCCCTTCCCGAGGTAGTTACCGGATTCGGAGGCGCAAACAAAATCCCTCTGAAAAGAGCCCAGACCAACCTTGCCGAACGGGCCAAGTAAACAAAAATGGACCAAATATTCAAAGTTCATCTCAAGATTTTTCATTACAGATACGGCACACATCTTGAGAAATGAGAACCATGTGTTTATTTTCTTTTCTTTTTCTGTGGAAAATATTAGGTGAAATTAAAACAACGAAGCACACTGAAGAAAATGAAACGAGACGGGGTAGGGTAGAATCTGCAGCCTGACGCCGCTACGGTTTCGGATCCCATGCAGGTGCAGCACCCAACGCCGAGGCCTTCGCGGTCGTTAGATCGTCGATCAGACGGTGCAGGTCGGCCCACGACGACCCGTTCTCGCGGACCGCGGCGCTTGCGCTCTCGGCAAGCTGCGTCGCCCTCGCCCTCGCCGTCTCCCACCGGCCACCGTCCTCCATGAAGCCGGCCACCGCCCGCGCGATGGCCTCGGCGGGCACCGTCTCCGCCTCGGCCTCCCGCACGCTGCGCTTGCCGCTGTCCCACACGCGCGCGCCGAACGCCGCCACGTCGGTGACCAGCCGCTCGTTGATGAACTGCTCGAACACAAGCGGCCACGTCAGCACCGGCACCCCGGCCGACGCGGCCTCCAGCACTGAGTTCCACCCGCAGTGCGTCACGAACGCGCCCACCGACGGGTGAGCGAGCACGGCGAGCTGGGGGGCCCACCCGCGCACTACCATGCCGCGCCCGGCGACGCGCCGCTCCCACCCCTCCGGCGCCCACCGGGCGCCGGCGTCCTCCGAGCGGACCACCCAGAGGAACGGCCGGTTCGAGGCCTCCAGCCCCAGCGCGAGCTCGTGGATCTGCTGCGTCGAGAAGAAGGCCCAGCTCCCGAAGCACACGTAGACGACGGACCGGCTCGGCTTGCCGGACAGCCAATCCAGGCAGTCCACGGCGCCATCGCCGCCGCGGCGCACGGTGCAGCGCGACGGCAGGCTGACGGGCCCGACGAGGTAGGCGCGGCGGGCGTCGACGCGGCTGAACTCGTCGCAGTAGGGCTGCTCCAGGGCGGCGAAGGTGTTGACGACGACACCGAAGCCGGCGAGCTGGGAGGCCTTGATCCGGTCCCACGACACGGAGAGGTGGTCATCTTGCACGAGGAAGCTCGGGAGCTCAGAGGCCGGGATCGCGATCTTCTTGCCGGGCAAACCCGGCACAGAGACCGCCGGGGCGGCGATGCCGCCATGGACGATGTCGGAGCGAATGGCAACGAGATTGTTCATCGCAAGTTGCGGGAAAACTCCGATGGGATTGAACGTGATGCGCGGGACGCCGAGCTCGGCGGCGATATCAGTAGTCCACCAGAACGGCACGTCGGCGACGATGGCGTCGGGACGGTGCTGCCGGAGCAACGACTCATGGATAGGCTGGGAAAGCTCGACGGCGCGGTACACCCGCCAGGCGTCGTGCGCGGCGGCGACGCCGAGGCATTCCACCCCGCTCTCCATACCCACGTCGGGGAACGGGTATTGCTCGACGCGCACGGTGTGCCCCTCGACCGCGGCGCGCGTGACCGTGGCCGCGATGAGCGCCGCGTTGGCCGGCGTCACCACCATCGTGGCCTCCACCTCGCCGGGCCTCGCCGCCGCCATGCGGCACGCCAGGTCGGTCATCGGAATGAGGTGCCCCCGCGCGAAGAAGGGCAGGAAGAACACCCTCAGCCGCCTCCCACCGTCGCCGTCAACCGCAGCAGCAGTGGCCATGGAGAGACTTAGCTAGAAGAACGCAACTGTGAGCTGCTAGACTAGATGTGTGAGGATTGACGAGTTCACTCCCTGAGTGGCGCGGGCTTTAAATGGGCGGACCGAGTCACCGAGCGTCGAGCGAGGGCACCGCGGTCGCATGCCGCCGCAACTGAAAGCACAAGGTTTTACTTAGGTAGCGCTTCTTTTAGCGGTTGCGTTTGTTTATAAGCTGGAAATTTGTAACTTCTCGATAAAGATATCCGAGAGATCAAAAAATTATAAAAAATAGTTTTGAGAGCTTTGAAAAGAAATAGTAAGACCTACAAAAATTGGCTGTCAAACATCAAAGCGTTTGACTTGTACAAAAATAACAAATTTCCAACTTATAAGCAAACGCAAACGCAAACGCTGAAAGAAACATTACCTTACTAGTTTTTTTTTTGAAAAAAAAAGTTTCAGGCCTCTAAGTTGCAAAACACACTTAATATTAAATATATACAGCATCATTGAAAACAAAGTTGGGTACATGAGAATGAACCACCTCATTTCTACTAGGCTACAGAGACCCTTCTATCAAGCATTTGCTAACTCAAAGCTGGCAGCTAGACTACTAAACATCAACCCTTTTAAGGTCCGTACAACTAGCTCGGGTGGAGAGTAGAGGCCACGCATTGGGGAGGGAAGATGCACAATCCTGTAGTTTTGCTTTGCTTCCATCAAAACTTATGTTCAGTGTTAGGGAGAAGCAAAGATGATCGATCTGGCTCTGGAATGTAGATGGCCAATCTAAAAGTCTGACAATGCAAAGTCCAATCCATGAGCCACTTTGTGGAGATAAGTGGATTTTGCTTGGACCACCGAATGTCCAGAACCAAATCTCTCCAATTCCAATTAAAGCCCAAAAAAACATCCAAGAGTTTAACAGGTATGAAAAACATTTTTGCAGTGACAAAACAAGGGCAAAATAGCATAGAGTTAAAAGGCCTTAAAAGCCGGGCAGAATCATCAAAAGAACCCTTCCAGCCACCGTGAATCGCCTCTCCGGCTCTCACCACCAACTCATCATCCAGCAAAAAGAAGGCATGCAAGCCAAACAGGAAACAGCTCCGCAGGAGCTCAGCAGTAGAACATGACGTCCTTGACGTTATCCTTGATCTTTGGAAGTTGGCGCACCTCCACAGGCCCCTCTCGAGCAACAGCTGCCTGCGCGCTGCTGCTGGGGGTCGAGCCACCGTCTGAGCTCTCTCCTTCCACATAGTAGCGCGCACGGAATGCCGCGAGGTGGGCATAGTAGGCTGGTGGGACTGCACAGAAAGGAACATAACATTAATGATGACTGGCTACCCAATTTAGCTTGTGTAAGTAATTGGCGCACGACCAAAGAAAATAGCTCAGTTATCCATCTACTACTTCCAGCAAGTAACTTGGTATTTATTAAGCAAATAGTATTCACGAGTCCAACGGATAAAAAAATAACGAGAGGAAAAGATGTTGTGTTGTTCAATTCACTAAAAATGAAGATTACATATAGCAGATAGGTAGGAATATAGCATTTTTTTAGGAAATTTAAGAACTTGCAGCTGAGGTACATAACAAAAAACTAAGACCTATTGTCAGAAACTATATGACAATTTCGAGTTGTAGATCAATGCCGTCAGCACAGCTTTGTTAAGAAACCGAAGAAATAAGTCTGGTAGGGCAAGCACAGGGATAAACTAACACAAGGCGCCTGAACCACTACAGCAGTAGAAGAAAATAACCTATAACAAAAGGAAAAATTAAATGCTAGTAATACTATCATGTCCATTTACATTTAATTCACACCAAAGAACTTGCTAGATCATGATAGGGATGCGCCAAAAAAGGAAACTCACCGACAGACACTGCACGGGTGCAACGAGCATAGCTGCATTTGACAAATTGACATGGGTCAGTTCAAAACACCATCAGATTCATTAGAGAGAGAGTGAGAGAGATTTGACTTACGTATAGCATAGGTTGTTGGTCAGAGACTGTAGTGCATCAGCTGTGAAATGATTCTCATCAAAAAGAACATGGTAATGTGTCGGCCTACTAGTTCCCTGCAAAGGAGTATTTACAAGCACTCAATATTGAACTTTATGACAAACAAATATGCGCACACACAAATACCAACAAGCTGTCACCTGAATGCCAGCATGACTACACAAGTAGAAATCAAACTCAGTAGGATGGCATATCTCACGGTCAACCACAGTTCCTGAAGGACAAAAGAAATAAGAACATAACCAATCAGCAATGCTTCCTGAAACAGCAGATGCATGTTCCTGGTGACAAAACAACACCAAATAAACTAACCAGGAAGAATATTTCCACTCTTGTCGGTCATATCACGCCTTCCATGGACCTCGGGGAAAAGCCTGGTATGATGTCTTTTCTGGACGACCACGAATGTGACTGGAGGTAGATATCCCTCCTCCAAGGAGGCACAAGCCTAGCAACAGGTATGGAGAAAACCATTAAATATGGCAAGGTTAAGTAGAAATAGACCATATAAAGAGAGGCAAATCAGGGTGCAGGCTTACCTTTCTGATGGCATCCATTTCATGAAGCAGAACATGGCTGAATTGACCTTCACTTACCCCATCTCTATACAGGAGAAAGATCAGTTGACCGGTTTCATTCAAGTGGACAACAAGATGAAAAGAATATCAGAATTTACTGTGCATACCTGTAGAAGATTATCCTCTCAGGCCTACGGTTTGTCTTCCTGCGGAAAGCTATCAGTAATTCCCTATAAAACAATAACATGTCAGATTCCCCAAATATACCATGTGACAATAAACAATAACTATATCAGATTAAGCAAAAACTTACCTGATCATGCCACCATTTACTAAA
Source organism: Olyra latifolia (assembly GCA_036346145.1). Lineage (NCBI taxonomy): Eukaryota > Viridiplantae > Streptophyta > Magnoliopsida > Poales > Poaceae > Olyra > Olyra latifolia. The sequence goes on along the minus strand of CM070525.1, from coordinate 35,847,525 downwards.
CTTCCTCTCTGTGGATCTTTACTGACACTAAAGAGATCTTCTATTATCTCCTGCCTGTGTGGTTGAGCAGAGACTAGACCCCTATACTTGGTGATTTCTGGCCAGTCCATTGACGCCACCACCTACATGAATTTGATGAAAATAATGTCAACAAGTTTTTGCACCACAACTATTTTTTGGACAGGATAATATGCAACTGCATTATTTTTGACAGGAATGTCTATGATTCTAAGGATTTGCCACTCATAGGTCAATGACATGTGGCCCCAGGACTCGCATGTCGTTGACACACAAAGTGGTAAATCCTTAATTATTCCCATTTTTATTTGCAAGATCAAATCAGACAGCCCAAATAACAAACTAGGAATTGTTAGCCATAGGAAGAAACTTACAGCAGCAATAGATGATGCAGAATCCTCTCCAGGTGGGGGGTGTGTGACATCAGCACCAAAGATGATTGTTGGGATTTCTGTCACGAATGGTATGCCATTTACAAAGGCTCGATCAAGAACTGTGTTACGCCCTCCAACCTGGATAAGACAAAGAATCAGCACAATCTTGTAAAAACTTAAGTAAAACACAGAAGGAAAAATACAGATACCTTAACATTGATTTTGAGTGCAACATTTTCCAGATATTGCTTGTTTGGTCTGCTAGCATGCTTTGGTAGGCAACACTGAGATACAATGCCAAGGTCAGTCTCACAAACCCTTTTAATTTTCCCTGTAAAATTGCATGTCACATACGTAACCAAATTCCAAGAAAAGGCAAAGTATATCTGACCACACAAGAAATATGCGCACCGTAAGAACCACTAACTTCAGGCAGAATTATAATTAAAAGCTGTAGCTGATTTCCCACTTTCTGTTTAGCTAGCATTTCTGTGGTCCTCCTGTGAATATCCCTCAAAGCATTTTCTACATTGTTGGCAGTAGCTAACCGGATGTCTAGAATTGGCCTTGGATTGAAAGACTACAGGGTTGATAGGAAAAGTCAGCCGTAACATACATAAATAATTATTTGAATGCCATAAAAACTTGAAAGAAATGCAAGAGTATACCATTCCAGTGGCATTGCACATCTGAATCAGGTCTCCGCAGAACCTTTGTACCTCCTCAGGACGCATGCGCGAAAAACTTAAACAGGCCCAGTTGTCCACAGTTCCTCCATTAATCATTTTCTGGAGAAAAAAAGCAAGACGCACAGCATAAGAAAATTGACCAAATTTGATCTTGAAACTGTTCCAAGTGTTCCTGCCTTGCTTTGAAATGTACCTCAATATAATATCAAAAATAGTCAGTGCCACATAAGTTCTATTATTTATATCACCATTAATTTCAGATTCACTCGACCAAAAATAATGAACGGAGGGCAAACAAGCTTAACAAGATTGTCATATTCAGATATGATCAAATAAAGATGGGTGACACAAAAAAAGCTCAACATGTTTGCTGTGAATTCAAGGAAAGGTAATGTTTATACTGAAATTAAGGGATACATTGAGTGAAAATAAATGCATCACCTTGTTTATCATGTTCCACTGTCCAACACTTGGCGCACAGGTTCTCTCCCTTCCAGATTCATGATATCTCAACTGAAACATTACGAAGTGATTACTGGTATCCATCCATTCTTTTAAAGCACAAACAACAGAAAAAAAAAGGTGTAGCATAGCTACCATGGGTGGAGGCAGCACACGGGCTGGAACAGAGACTAGTTCACTGCTGACCCTGATTCCAAACTCCTGAGCAAACCTATCCTCCGCATACTTGTTGTGGAGAACCATCTACATTGTATGCACAAAATATTCCATGAGAAATGAAACCTAATGCAGGACAGCATGATTTATTATTGTATACCTCTCCAAAAGAAAATTCTAAACCACATGCTTTAGAAATATACCATCACACAGAAATATATAAAAAGGATCAAGTACGAGCTAAATTCAAAAACTATGAAGTTTGAATGGTAGGTACATCACGAATGCTCTGCTCCCTCTGTTGAGGACGTTGGCAGGTTGCTCTAAGAATGTTGGTCACTTGTTTGTCATTAAGCTTCTTAGAGTACCTTTGTCCTTCTACAATTTTGCACACCTACAGATTTGCAGCAAACACTAAACACATTCTGTATAATTTAAATAAAAGGAATGGAATCGTGGCTATATTACCTCCATAGGTAAATATACAGGACGAGAATCACTTCCAGCCTGTAGGCAGGGCCAAGAAGCATACTTCAATCTGTAATTGTATCTTTCCAGAAAGTACTGAACAACACCCATCCTTGTTCCTTTATCATCAACAGGAAATCTAACAACATCAAATAATGGGCATAAGTAAGAGGCCGGGGAAAAAAGAGTAATAATTATGCTTTAGAAACTAAAACAAGTGCACAATGGTATAAGCATTCAGAACACATGCAGATTGTGTATAAGTTTCATTCTACAAGTTATTGAAAGCTTCTAAGGTGCTATACACTCAATTTAGAATTGATAAGTTTTTGCCAGGTACAAAAATAAAATACATGGACCTCAAGCAGAATCTTTTTTGAAATACATTATTTCCCTCTACCATTCATTTCCTAACTTGTTCCCACACACCTATTGACAATCAAACTACATGCCCAAAATCACAAGGCCACATCCTTCTATCTAAAATTCAGCAAGACAATAAGTTAATTAGTTTTACATCCTTCAACCTAATATTAAGCAAAGCCATCTGTAAGAAGGTTTTCAAGAACATAAGATACAGGTAATAGAAAAGATAACAACATGTCAAGAAAAGCAAGTACATCAGCTGGCTCATAGGTATAGGAGTAATCCCTGTTATCTTGTATCTTCTAATCTGGTCCTTCTGGTGGTTTGTTTCAATACGAACACCCCGCAATGCTTTCTTTATCTGAACATATTGGAAGTTAAAAGAGTTTAGTCATGTACTAGCAACTGATGACACAGTGTGCTCTGTATAACAGGTTTGGTGAATTCCCTAGGCAGAAATAGTACCTTGACACGATCCCTATCTGACATAGGGCGTGAGGTGTCACGCAGGTTCAGGAACTCCACCACAAATTGGATCACCGTCACTGGCTTGAAAAAGGATGTTGCAGATATATCTGCATGAAGAAATATCAAAAGCACATTTGTTATTGGAACACATCAGACAAACAAGGCAGTATTGCACTATAATTTGATAAAAATAACAAAAGAGGGGTACCTATATTGAGCGAAAGCCCCATTTGTGTTGGGCGCAGACTCTGGTAGTAACCTCGCCAACACTCTAATCCCTCACCAATATCTCCTCTGTGACCAAAGTCTGTAGAGAAAAAGGATCTGGACACCGTGACGTAACTGCAATAAAAAGGTTAATGCCAACAATATTGTCAGTCCCTATAGAAGAAGTAATCAATCGAGCATAACAATAACATGAAATATGGGCGTCATACTTCCAGGATGGTGACTCCCTAAGGACAACATCAAGTACTTGGATGGTTTCTTGAGGCATATCTCTCTGTCTTCCACGGAGAAACTGCTGAAGGTGGTACAAGTCTGTTCTCCCAGCAATTCGAATTGTGATCTTGTACTCCCGTTCCGTCCTGAAAATTGAGAAAAATGAAGTACCTATAGTTGAGAAACAAGGTGCTTATAATACAAAAAGGTGAGCTAAGATGTAAACAAACCTTTCCTTGTCCCTCTTTTCTGGATCAACCAATTTAACAACAAATTCCTCTGATTCAAAAGGAAGTGAACCAGCAGTATAGAGACTCTTCCTTCCATCGTACGCAGGCAATTTTCCACCCAGAGATGTCTTCCCATGCAACTTGATGAGCTCATTAAGTATTTCTCTGTTTGTCGCTCTCGATTTTGACTCGGGATTGATAGACACCTACAGCCAAGTAGATACAAAACTTAAATAAGTAAACTTTCATGGCAGGCAACAAAATCTGAATGAGATATCTCAACATCATTACATATGCACAAACCAAAGTAATTCCTTACATATATGCAAACAGAGGTATTTCCTTACATATACAAAAACACAAGTAATTCCTTAACCTAGACATGCTGTTTCTGTTATTCGAATGGAAATCAGAGGGTGTTCCTCCCTTTTGGAAAAAAAAATCCTTAACCTAGACCCAGAACACAATCTAGAGACAATTAGGCCATATTAGTCTAATCTTTTTTAAGCGCTATGCTATCCTACTGCTCCCAATTATTATGCAAAAACAAGTATTCCTTACATATATGCAAGCACAGGCAAGTCCTTACATATATGCCAACACAATTAATTCCTTACTCCAAATTCAGTAAACAATATAGAGAAATATCTCACATTAATTCAACCTATCCATGCATAGTGCTATGTTTCTTCCTCTATTAGGAGTATCCACTGCAAGCTGAAGACACCACAATATCTAGGTAATCAGTGAGGAAAAACAATCCAAAAACCATGCAACCACGAAACAAAACTATTGACAATAATCAAAACAAACAGCTAGTGGCCATGAATATGAAGAAATCCAGCATACAATCGGTAACACCTGTCATTTGGCGGCCACCACTTCGATTAAGACTCCAGGGAAGAACTAGTGGGGAAGAATTGCAAATCCGAAATAGAACACCCAACCAAAAGCGCAGCGGAGTACTAAAATACGTTCGATCGAGATAAACCGGCAGGCCGCGCCGGCGCCGGAGAATGGTGGCGGCGGTGTCTGCCGTGCGGTGAGCTTGGGATGGTGAGCCTTCGGCCTCTGGGCTGGGTGGGGTGGGGTTGAGTTGGACGAAGGGGATGGGCTTTGGGTAAATTGGGCCGCGGCCCGTGGGCACAAAGCATGTGGTATAAAAACGCATGAATGGAATGAAACTACCACCTCGGCGCTACATGGAAAAAATGCTATGCTTTTCTATTTAAAAATCGCTTTATCACTAAAATAAGCACGAGATATGCTACATGGAAAATTAACAAAATCAAAATATGTAGAAGTGGACAGCTCGGGTAAAAGAGAGACGTGTGTGTTGTTGAAGTAGGCCCAAATGAACACAAACAAATGCAAGAAACGGCAGGGCCTAATTTTCAGTGTGAAGTTTTGTTGATATGAAATATTTTCCCCAAATAATGTTGGAAGTATGAGACCGATGAAGAAAGCGCCTTCACCAAGGTCACATGGATCCAAAACATGGCAAGACCTGACAGTGACATACATGAGTAAGCTTGGAGAAACTATGCATGCTGTTCTTCGCAAGGACGTACATGAGCACGTGGACCACTATACAGGTCCATACAGGCGTCCAGTCCAGAGAGAGCCGAGAGAAGCTCCAAAAAATTGCCAAAAACATGCAAGCACAACAAATCATCGACTCCAAAAGCAAAAGAACGTCTCAGACCAGACCCAACGGTTGAGGCACCAACAACAGCTAAGATTTCAGAAGACTAGAACGCGGCAAGCTGCAGGAAAGCACCAAAAGCCTTCCCGTGCGCAGAAGCAGCCCAGCGATGCATGCATGGGACCGAAAGGGAAGCTGCCAAGATGCCAATGGTAGTCACGCTCCTGCATGCCATCTCACCGGCTCTATGTTGGTAGCTTCGCTTGCGATCTCTCTTGCAAGAAGGTGGTGATGTGCTACATGAGGAAGCAAGCTTGCGATCTCTCTTGCAAGAAGGTGGTGATGTGCTACATGAGGAAGCAATGACCGTCACCAGCTTGACCGAAACGAGAGACAAAAACCCACAAAGATTCAAGAGAAGACAAGAGCACAAAGCGGAACACAGAGTGGGGCAGCGGCTGCCAATCTTTGCTTGCTTGAAACGGGAAAGCTCCAAACCATCGCCCAGAGAAGGACGCGATGATCAGAAGCTCCCCATGTGATGAAGTGCATGTGTTACCTCCACTACCCATTCTTTGTTTGAACTTGCTCAAACCAAACCTAAAAAAAGTAGCAACAAAAGCTGCGGAGAAAAAGCATGGTCGCACAGGCACGGTGCGTCCAAGATAAGAACACAAGCACAGAGAGGAAATGGAAGACCGAAAGAAAAGGGAAGCAATTAAGCGGCGCCTGGAGCCGGGAGGAAATCATTCCGTTGCTGCGCAAAGAAAATCTCTCACGGTCCGTCCAACGCAAGATCCGGAAGTAGCACAGACGAAAAGGAAACAAGGCATCACTCGGTGATTCATCGCACAGAGAAAAGCAGGTCCATTCGATCGAGGGGAACCATGTACGCATGCACAGCTCCGACCAAACACCCACATGGATGCATCGGAAGCTAGCGTTCGATCGCCGCTTGGCCAAAACACCCAAATATTCAAAAGAAAACACCAAGATGTTGATAGAACAGAGCAAAGACAAGCGCATCCAAGTGATGAGTACGCACAAACAAGGGAAGGCAAGCGAGCATACACAAATCTGGACAGTACGAGCGTATGTAGAACATGAAGTAACTAGACGGTACTAGCGGAGGTACATAGCGGGGGGTTAGGGAAGAGGGAGCTCACATCGTAATGCAGCAGGTGGTTGTCGGCGACCTTGACGAGGAAGTGGTTCGCCCGAATCATCACGTTCTTGCCCACGGTGCCGGCGCCCGGCCGAGCAGGGTGCGCCAGACCCTTCTTGGAGACCGGCGCCAGATCCACGTCGGACGCCGCCGCCGCAGCAGTCGGCCCCTCCTTGGAGGCGCCGGTCGCGGCCGCTGCTGCAGCCGCCGCAGGGGGCGCTAGCGCGGTCTCGGACACGAACAACTTCTTCTCGGCCTCCTTGGCCAGGGACGCAGTAGACGGCGCCGAGGACGGCGGAGCCCGCGCGGCCGCCTGGGAGGCGACCTGCGCCGGCTGGGCCTGAGACGGCGAGGGCAAGGGCGCCCGGATGGTGACTGGCGCGGCACGCGCAGGCGCGTAGGCCGGCGCTGGCGAGGGCGCCCGGTAGACGACCCCAGGCTGGTACGCGGAGTGGTGAGGCGCCAGCATGGGCGCGCGGTAGACGACCGGCGCGGGCTGGTACTGCACCGGTGGCCGATGCGGCATCCCCGGCGGCGGCCACACGAAGCCAGTTTGGGGGCGGTTCCCTCCGCCAAGCGGGATACCCCCACCACCGCCTCCGCCCGGCCCGCGCCCGCCGTACTGCTGGCGCTGGTCCCCGCGGCCTCCTCCGCCGCCGCCGCCGCGGTAGGCCATGTGATCGAGAGTGGTGGGAGGAGGTTTGCAGATGAGAGAAGCGAGGTAGGGGAGAACTAAGGAAGGAAGGGATGGGAACGGCGAGAGCTGGCAGGTGATGGCCGGAGAGGCTGAGGCGGTCGCCTTTTATATTTCGGGGGAGTGTTACCGCTCCCAGCCACGGTGAGGTTACCACTGGGCCTGCCCACATGCCTGGCCTGTGCGTATGGGGGGTGGCGGGGGTGGTTGGGTTGTTCGAACTTTTGAACATGCCTGTAATTCAAATCTGATCTTGCAAACTTTTTCTTCTTAAAAAGAGCCCATTTTGCAGAGGGGCCTACATAAAAATAGTACAACATAATTGTAGAAAGGAAAAGGTTCTTATTTTATTGGCCCCAAGCTATATAAGTTTCATAGTTTGGCCCTAATCCAATAGCAGGTAATCATAGTCCTAAAATTGTAAAAAAAAAAAAAGGGGCCAAAATAGTCATTTGAGCGGTCAAAACAACTAGTTTGAGTGATTTTAGGTGGCATGGCGGACACGTGGACAAAATAGATAGTGACATGGCGGACATGTGATGGTTTGAAGTGATGTGGTAGCACAAATGGCAATCCAGCATGTCACCTCCTCTCTCTTTCTCTTTGAACGTCTTCTACTCTCCCCGAAGCTGTGCCTACTTCCACCGTAGCCCTCCCTAAATCCGGCCAGACCCCTCCTCAGTGTTGCTACTCTCCCTAAATCCGGCTGGACCCCTTCTCCTTAGCGATGTTGCCCTTCCCAAATCTGGTCGGTCCCTCTTCATACTCGGCGTCGCCGCCAACACCACCGTCATCTCGATGGTACTCGGTTTCTCCTCCTCCTCATATGCGACACAGGATGGACTCCCCCCTCCTATCCGGCAATGCTCGCTCCTCCTTCTTGTTCGTGGCGTCCACATCCTCCTCACGGGTGGTGTTGTGGGGCTCCCTCTTCCTTACAAGCAACGATGATGGGGCTTCCACCTCTCCCTCACAGGTAGTGTGACATCCCCACCACCTTTGTCGTGACAACATGTCTCCTACACTATCGTGAGTGAGGAACCAAAGCTCAAGAGGAAGAGGAGGCAATTAGGCAGGAGGAAGAGGAGAGGTGAAAGTTGCATTGGTGGAGGCTATCGAGGAGTGTTTGCACTGCCACCACTGGAGCCATCGCTGATGAGTGCATGCGTTCAAGAAAAAAAAGGGATAAGTGAGTCAAGGTGTCGCAATATGGTCTGGCTAGAGGGAGGCAAGTCAGGAAGGTTGCTCGATGTCATCAGGTCAATTGTCGTCATAGATAGAGAGGAACAGTGTGTAGGAGAAAGAACGTGTTGTAGTAGTGTGGGACGATGACTTTTGTGTCCATGATCAACTGCTAATACGAGTGATCCACGATCGATAAAAATCCCTTTTTTTTGTGCTGCCACATCACTCGAAACCACCACATATCCATCACGTCACTCCATTATGCCCACGTGGGTGTCATATCACCTAAAACCACTCAAAATAGATGTTTTTGATCTAGCAAAGGGACTAAATCATGTCATCTTCTATAGTTCAAATAAAAAAGGACTTTTTCCTTTTAAAAATAGGTGATAATACGAGGTTGTTTCTGTCATATAGCAGGACCAAAGAATAACAAATCAAGATTTGTGATTCAACAGAAGAGTAACAAAATTAAGTACGAATTACATGTACATGTATAATTAAATAATTAAATTGGTGCTTCTATTGGTAATCATATAATATTGTAACATGCATCGAGTTTTAGGTTTGAAGCTTCGGTATGTATTTTAGTTTAGTATGGAAAGAAATAGAAGTTAAAGAATAAAGTTAAACTGGTGCTAGTTATGTAGCCATAAATTATTTTTTGTGGTAACACGCACGCAGCAAGTTTCGGTTCCAAACCTCTGACTATATGTTTTAGCAAGCTTCATTGGCTTGAAAACTTAGCGTAAGCTAGTTGCAAACCAAATAAACAAGTGGCTAGCTAGCTTGACGTTTTAGTTTGAAAACATTCAATTAAGCTTAGGTTTTTAGGTTGGAGCAAACTAAACACATGCAGGAGCTTAATTAATGTGCGGGGAAGTTTGAGTGACATTTTCTTCCACCACAGCTGTGGATCCTAACCTTCCTTTTTTAGATTCAAGTGCTAAGATCAACTCTAAGAGGGGACATCCTCGCGTCATGTGATAAGCAAAAGCGGCCATGCTCATGACACAAGAGTCTGTCTCTCATGCGATGCACTCCATCCATTGCTGTGGTTTGAAGCTCACATGCGTGTTGCCATTTAGATTTAGGTGCAAGCATCGCTCGGACGTCCGTCGCAACGATACGCCGGGATGCAGTTGCCGGAACCTGCACCCTGCAGCTGCATGCAAGGAGGAGGAAGGTCTAGCTTTTTGCATGGGGTATAAACTGCAGGACTAATTAACCTGCAGAATCAATTGATGTCAGCAACACCAGGTTGCTTAACTTGACAGTGTTCCACAGCATGGCGCGACTTGCCATGCATGCGTGCCTAGCTAGACGATGCACACGACCAATGTATCGGTGGCAGGTGGCCACCCGTCATTGTTCATCCTTCTGGCGAGCCACTTGAAGGGAGGCCTGATCTAGGGAGATTCGGTTTAATAAAAAAATGGATCACATTCGGTTTTTTTTTGTTAAGAAAATCTTAACAGACACTTTTTAAAAAACCGAAAAAAAATCGAATGTGACCGCTCTCTGCATATCGGGCACAGTAGTACAAGTGTACAGTTCGCTTGTACCGTACAGTATACTCGAGTCTCGAGTCTATTGCGTGTTACACAGTGTGACTGACTAGTGCGAGTCTGTGACGGTCCGGCCTGCCGCCGAGAGCACCACGGATCTGGGCCAAATTTTCTGAGAAAATAGGCCCAGCCTTTAATGACTAAGTGAGGCACGTGATGTCATAGGAAAGCCCAGTTAGACAATGTAGAGAACCCAAACCGTTCATGCACGGGCACTTTGCTTCCTGCACCTCGATCTTCCTATATATATGGTGCTGCCCGCCTGCACATGTGCGCCGCAAAATAACCAGTGTACGTGACCTTGTCAGATATTTTAGGCTAGAGTGGATTCGTATATACACGGTTGATATGTAGCATCCGAAATGTTACGATTCAAAATTTCAAACAAGTAAGATGGGAGTGTGCAAGATCCAATTCAACTTGCCCTGGTTAAGAGCATCCACATCAGATACTCCAAATTTCTACTCTATAGCACTATTCCCTGCACACTCTATCTATTTCTCTAAAATTTCTTCACACTTTACACTGCACTCTAAAAGATTCATTTTTTCCAGCAGCTACTCTATATAGATAAACAGTGTTATGGAGTGTTGTTACAGATGCCTCTAATAGACAATACTCTTGTGGAGAAAGGACGAATCAGCTTTGCTGTTAGCTGCTAGGTCTGGAACGGCTAAGGGGTGTTCTTTTGGGATTATGAGCTCTGACTTATCTGTCTTATCTCCAACTTCGAGAATTTTTCGAGGTGGCCTAGAGAGTCGGATGGCCTTGAAATTTAGAATTTATGGAGCTTTTAGACTTGCCTACGAGATAAAATAAAACGGATTCAAAAAGTAATAAAAAAAGTCAGATGAGTCAATATTAGTTAGATAAGTCACCACGAATTTCGTGACTTATCTGATTAATATTGACTCATCTGACTTTTTTTATTACTTTTTGAATCCGTTTTATTTTATCTCCTAGGCGAGTCTAAAAGCTCCCTAAATCCTAAATTTTAAGGTCATCCGATTCTCGAGGCCACCTCGGAAAATTCTTAAAGTTCGAGATAAGACAGATAAGTCAGATTAGATAAATCCAAAAGAACAGGGCCTAAGTCTCAGGTAAAGTGAGACAGAGCCCAGAAGGCTGTGTCGGCTTGAGCTATTTTGTCGCGGTCCCACACCCTGCGTGGGGGGCAAAAGATAACTTCATACATTTTTTTTTAACAAAAATAAGGCCAGTAAACGCATGATTTTTGCGCTCCCATGGATAATTTGCTCCAACTTGCGATGCGGCTTACCTCGTTTCGGTGGCATGTACATATCAAACCTAGATTTAAAATTCAGAGAAATGGCTTATTTAGTTTTCAAAACATTATAGATTTATAAAAAAAAAAACCAATTTACTCGCATCGTATTTCGATAGTTGGTTGATAATTGGATCAGATACGTAAATACTTTTGAGGTGGATCGACTTAAAAACAGAGTAATAATATGGCAAAAATATATATACCTTGAGGGTGAAGGCTTCGTGCCAATGTGTGGCGGTTGAAGCCACTCGCCATCTCGGTGCGCGCTACGGTAATGATCCAACTGGCTCTGGGCTCCTGATCTTTTTTACTGTACGCGCTGCCGGTTCCTGTCACGACAAGCATCGGCCTCAGCTGGCGCTGCCGATACGATCCTGACGCGTCAGGCTTTGCAGGATGCACTGCCAGTGCCAGGCACAAACGGTCGTTCTCTTTTTCTTTTCTGCAGCGACACACACAAGAATCCAAGGCTTAAGAGGGTGCATGCAATGCACCGCATAGGGGCGGTGACAGCATCCCATTCCCGGCATATATAGACGCGGCAGCCTTGGCCTCTCCGGCCATCGTCTACCAACACTCCTATTGCTTCCCTTCCCTCCTGGCTCAACCGCAAGCCCGCGCGCAGGGATCAGTGCCAGTCGTACGGGGGGCTTCGTGTTGGAGAGATCAGCCGCATGCATGCCGTTCTTGGCAAGGAGTGCATGCATGAGCCCGTGACCACTCCACCACGGGTACGGCTAGGGAAAAGCTCCAAAAACTTGCTAAAAACGTGCAAACACAGAGAACCCATCAACTGTAGCACGCTGGCAAATTATGGTACGCAAAATCATTGTTCTTATATACTTTTATCATCCCTTATTGTTTCTTTCACGTATACATCCTCTGATCCTAGTCTCAACTTCAACATCCCCTTGAATCTCTTCTCCTTGTCCACCTGCCTCGTTGTTTCTACATGCTATAGCACTTCGATTCGACCCACTTGACGTCTTGCCAAAGTAATTCGTCAAATCTACACGCAAAATCACCAAAAGAATTAACTAATTTTATAAACAATTTCGCAGCTAAATGTCTAGACCACGTTTCAAAATATAATGCACGGTTTGACTAGACACGGTCCACCAAACCATGCTGTGACACTTCATTTCTCTTATCCTATATTGTGCATAGTACTTTCCAATATGAATCTAATGGTACCATTTTTGTATCACAAAAATTTATATATTGTTAAACAAATCACTGGTCAAAGATTACAAAGTTTGAATCTCAAAATACGTGCGCGCCTTATAAAAAGAAACAGAGGGAGTATCTTCCTCATAACTCTCTAATAATATCCTATAATTCTCTTCCCATTGTTCTTCTTCACTTAGTGGCTTGATTATTTCCTTTCCCTTATTTCTCCTGTTAGTTAATACCTCCTTCTCCTTTCTTTTTTGTATTTCTATATTTGCTATATCTATTTCCTTATCTCTCTTAAATTTTCTTAGCTTAGAAAATTCTCTATGAAAATAGATCGCTTTTTTCTCTTAATGCAGCCCATTTATGAGTCATAGTATTTTTATACTCAATACCTACTTGTTCTAATTTTTGTTCATAGTATTTTATTTCACAATCAAAATCTAGTGTTTCCATAAATTCAGATATACTATGTCTTCTATTATCTTCACTATCTTATTCTACTACTTCTAAGTCTAAGTCATCTAAAATTCTCGATTTATAATTTATAAATCTAACGCTAGTCTTGCCTTTATTATTTTGATAACTTATATAATCTTGTGGTTGTTTTAAAGCTTTCCTTTCTATTAATTCATTTATATTCCATTCTTGACTCGCTCTCTTCAGATCCAATTTTTAATGGACTCATAAATCTTATACCTTTAGACTGCATACTTTCAATTACATCATTTATATTTACTTTATATCTGGTCCTACTTTTATTAGTTAGTCTTCCCATAAATTATATACTTATTAATAAATTTGTTCCTTTAAAGTCTTCGTAACCTTTAGTTTGAAATCCAAAACTCATTTTTTCTATGAACTCTTTTATAGGCATTATTAGATCTAGGAAGACGTGGCCAACGGGTTGGCTAGGTTCGGCATTGTTCAGACTCGGTTTGGCCCGGTTCGTTTTGGGTCCGGTTGGTTACTGTGCAATCCTTACTCGTTGAAATTGAAAGTGATTGGCTTCGTTCTGTATGATTCTTACTCGTTGACATTAAAGTGATTGCAGTAGAAAGCACAAGTGTTTAGAACAATTTGACATGGCGATTTTATGTGGTGGATATCAAACCTCGTGTTATCAAGCACATCGCATATTACAAATTGCAAGATAAAACTTCAAGATGCTAAGTTACAGTAGCAAAACAATAATAGTGAATCTACTAATAGCAGAATACATGAATAGCTCAAAACCATCAAATTGATTAAGCGTGGTACAGAGAGGCCAACCTCTGTAGGAATGCCGATTGGGACGGCATCCTACTGGTTTCAAGCCACAGTTTTTGCATTCGGCCCGAACGCCACCTCGCCGCCGTACCGGAGCACCTCGCCGTCGCGGCAGACCCTTGCCGTCGTCTCCGCCGGCAGCGTCACCACCACGTCCCTCGCTGGGTCCCCTTCGGCCGCGGGCATGACGATCACCAACCCCTCGCCGGCCGCGCCGCCGAGACGGCACGACGCGCGCGCCGGTGGCGCGCCGGTCTCGAACTCCGCGCCGTACATGGGCACGTGGTCCAGCGCCATGCACGTCAGCTCCGGTCCGTACATTTGGAACGGCTCCCCGCCGGCGGCCTGCCGCGCGTGCAGCCACTCCACGGCGGCCCACAGCTCCCCCTCGGGCACGCCCGCGACGCGCCGGTCCAGCGCGGCCGCGACATCCGCCAGCCCCGACGAAAGGTCGGCGCGCGCGCGCGTGAAGTGGACGGCGCTGCCGTAGTACCCCGTCGGCAGCGGCGCGTGCATCCGCTTGCGGAAGTCCAGCGCGAGCGTGAGCTCCCGCTCCTCGGCGGTGCCCTCGGCGACGCGGAGCCAGAAGAGCGCGGCGAGCGCCGCGAAGGGGGTGGTGCCGGGCTCCAGGACGGCGAGGAGCGCGCGCATGGCGGCGGCCGGGAAATGGAAGGTGGCCGATGACATGGCGCCGGCGGTGCTGGCGTTAGCTGAACTAGCAGCCTTCGCGGCGAGCAGAGGCGGTGCCGGGGGCGGCGAGGCGGGGGACACGGCGAACGCCGGCGAGTGGAGGAAGGGCGTGTAGGGGATGGTGTCCCGGCGGTGGGTGGCCGCCCATGCGTGGAAGAAGAGCGCGGCGGCGGTGGGGTCGTTGTGGAGGTGCGTGAAGCTCAGCCCCAGCGCGTACGACTTATCCGCGAACTCCGTCAGCTGCATGCACATCACCGGCAAGAGGAAGAATCAAACCACTGTAAGTATAGAATTGACAGTTTGACACTACGTTTATGAATGCAAATCCACTGTAAATAAAGACTAAATTGACAGTTTGACACTACGTTTATGAATGCACATGCTAGCTAATGCTACAGTGGCGTTAGATCGAGTGGATTAATTTCTTGGTCCGGCCAGGCCACCGGTCGTACACGACCAGTGAATAATGCGGGCATGTGGCACATTCAATTGACAGCGAGGGGATGGATGCAAACACAAGCAAGCTGCTGCACTGTTCTGAGGCAACCGGCCTGTAAACGAGCCATTAAAGGTGTGTTTGGTTGCTGCGATGATCTCAAAATATTTGCATGATCTCAGATGAATTTCGGTAGGTAGGTAGGTTTAAAGGCTAAGGTGATGTAAATAGATATTGTTTGGTTGGTTGATGTTATTTGGTTAGCTGTACTAGGAGGGGAATGTGATGGACAAATTCAAGAGAGGGAAATCAAAAACAAAAAAATAAATTCAAAAATAAAAATATTTTTTAAAAAAAATACTGGAATAGAAATAAATTCAGAAACAAAAATAAAAATTCAAAAAACAAGTACTAGGAAATCAATAAATTCAAAAACAAAAATAATAATTTAAAAAAATCTGAAATTTTTTCAATACTTTGTACTTGAATCTACGGTTCCATTTCTTTGTCTCATTGAATTTAGATGTCGTTTGAATTTTGAAAATTTTTTGAAAGGATGAAAAGCACTGCATGCAAGTGCACTGCCATGCGTCTGGAGTTGCTCGCTGGGGCCTGGGCGGCAGGAAACGGCCGAGCAGGTCGTTTCTCGGGAGCCAGGCCAGTACAGTGCTTTTGTATCAGGCTGGTCTGGCTCCGGCTCCGGTGCCCATGCAGTCAACCAAACAAGTAGCAGGCTACACGGGACGAGCCTGGCTCGACTAGATACCGGCAACCAAACACACCCTAATTTGTGAAAGCTACTACGAGCATGCAAGTCTGCACCGCGAATGCTGGAAGCAACATTGAATACTCTATTTTTGTTTTATCAGAACAGTTTATTTTTGGAAGATTAAGCCTAACTGAATTAAAAAAACTAAATGTTTTTAAAAACCTTTTTTAATCCAGATTTTCTTTATCTTTAAGTCATCTTTAAAAGTTTTTAAAGATAACATAAACGAAGCGGACTAGGTTTGAGAAACAAATTCAAAAATCTCTTCAAGTTTAGCTCAATGTTGAGCTCATTCACTCCAAACATTATCTTATCGGAGCATTGAATACTCTAGCAACTGAATAGATGGGCTTATGAAACCATGCTAGCAGTAGCGTATACTTCGTCCCATCACAAATAAGGATATTTGGAATATGGGAGTGGTTTTCAAAAACAACTTTGACTCCTAATGACTAATGCAATTTATATGTAAAACCCACCAAAACTATAGTACCGAGAGTATTTTTTGAGATGAATCTACATATGCTAAAATATTATAAAGTATTAATAGATAGAGTTATAAAACTTTGATTTGCAAGTACTCCCGCCACTTAAAAAAAACTTATGTTTTGGACAACAAGACGGTGTCCAAAACGTAACTTTAACCATTAATTACTATCCCAATTTATATATGAAACCCACTGAACTATAATATCATGGAAGAGTTTTTAGAGACAAATCTATACATATGACTTCCATATGTCCAATCTAAATAGTTCAAAAGGTATTTATAAATAAAATTTTATAATTTTGATTTGCACATATCTCAAACATCATGTTTTTTAATTGGAGGGAGTATTTAAATAGCAGTTATTTGTGATAGGAGAAAGTATATATGCCTTGTGGCCTGTTATTTAAGGCTTATTTACTTATGCTTATAAACGCTTTAACTTATCAAGCCACTTTTTAATCTCAAAGCTCTAAAAACAAATCTAATAAAATGGACCGACTTTTTCTAGCCTCTTTTCAAGCTCTCAAAGTTTTAATTTTCAGGAAATAAGTGAATCATCAAATAGGTTCTTGTTTGCTCAGCCCAGTGCAGGGCCTCTGACTCAGATCAGCACTACTGCAGGGGAAATGAACAGATAACCACGTTCTAAAAAAAAAGTCACTTCTTGTTAACAGGCACTTTCTTAACTAAATTTTGAGTCAACGCAGTCGACGTCTAGTATTCACCCCGGTCAAAAAGATAAAGTCGTTTTATATAGTCAAATGTCATTTTTTTTCCCTCTACCGATGTCTTTCTAAAGATCTAGAAAAGACATATGAAAATGATAGGATATTTCGAAAACGATTCTATTTTAGATGGAGTAATTAATTTTGAAGTTAAGGCTGGTCAACCGAATACTATCACCAGTGGACTTGCCATCAAATCAAACTAGGTGACCTACCTTCACCAAACAGATAGCTGATTAAGCAAACTAACTGGAATTAATTAAGCGGTCACCTGAACGTAGAAGGGAGACCAGATGTATGGGTCGGCCCCCATGGGCTCGAAGTATACGAGGTCCATCTCCTCGTCGCCGGACGCCGCGGCGAGCCACTCGTTGAGCGTGACCGCCACCTTCGCGTCCACCATCCGCACGCCGGCGTCGTTGCACTTCACGACCCATCCCCGGCCAGCCGCTGCGGCGGCGGCGCCGCCCCCCTCGCCGCCTTCCACGCCAGCTTCGCCGCGGGTGAGCCGGCCGGTCATGGCCGGGTAGGTGGACAGCACCTCGGAGAGCGACTCCTTGAGCAGCTCCCGGTCGATGCCCGGCGCAGCGCGGTAGTAGAGCACCAGGTGAACCGGGTGGCGCTCCATGGCGTTGTCCAGCGCCGAGAGCGCGTGCGTCTTGCCCGGCCGGACCGGCGTCACCGATGCCGCCGTTGACTTGGCGAACCGCGTCACGCGGCTGCCGGGCGCCGTCGCCATCCCCGCCGCCATCGCTGCCGCGCTTGGCATCGCCGGTCACGGCTCACAGCCGCACAGGGACGAGAGAGAGAGAGAGAGAGAGAGAGAGAGAGTGAATCGCGAGAAAAATGGGTAGAATTTCGGAGCAAAGTGCTTGCGCATGAAACGAATTGAGCCGAGGGTGGGGAGCATAAATAGAGATGGGAAATTAATGGCGGGATGGTGGGCGGGGTTTAGCTGCTGGTAGTTGAGCGCATTAACGAACTTTTGAATTCCAAGGACACGTGGCGGGTCACGATTGGACTTGGCCGCTGTGGAGTGTCGGGTTAGTTGGTAGGTGGTACAACTGCGGTAGCAGAGCATTCAGTTGCGTCATGGCAGGCTTCATTAGTTCTCTTATTATGAATTAGCTTGACATTTTCTCATAACCCAAAGGTCTCAAAGCGATTTATGGGCTAGTCTAAGGGTATATATAATGGTTGAGACAACCGCTGTCTCTAACCATTGCCTGTCACCTATAGACAATAATAGAGACAACTCATATAATGTATTATTTATAGAGCTGTCCGCATAATCATTTAATGCTTACATGGAGTTAAAAAAAATGTAGTGATCAAGTGTGCATCTCATATTTGTAGGTTGAATGTTGTCACTTCATTTTTCTAGTCTGGTTTGGATACGAGATAAATGAGAGATAATATGATTAATAGATAAAAATTCATGTCATACGCCATGTGAAAGCAAGGAATTTTCATCACATGCACACCGTGGAAGAAAGAATAATTCATGTCACACGCCAGTGTCAAAAAAAAAAATCATGTCACACGCCATGTGAAAGCAGCCATATGTGAATAACTAAAAATTGGCACAGAACACCACCTGAAGATCTCAACATTGCAAAATTAGCACATGTTGTTCAGAGAGAGAAAATAACACGTCAAATATTCATGTATATTCGATGACGAATACATGTGGAGATCAGTGTTGTAGGTCACAAAAGTTACAAGAGCAAGATGGCTAGCAACCAGTGCTGCTGCTGTTGGTGCAAACTGAGCTGCCATTGTGTAGATCTGAGATGTGTTTGCTACTCTGATATGTTAGGGAAGGCAGACTTTTATTATATACAATTGTTCTGAGAAACTAGGGAATGGTCTTCTGCCACCAAAGCTTTGAAACTATATTGACAAGTAATTCCTGTAGTAGATTTACTGAGTTTCTGATCAAGGAAACTACAGTCAGTAGTCTGTACACATAACACCATGCAGGTTATAGCCTACATTAGAATATTAACAACAAAACACTGAAAAAGGACCAAATTGTGTATTTTTAACATGAAACCTTGTAACATTCATGTACTGGTTCACAACAGTGAAAAATCTGTAACGAAAAAGCATGTTCAGTTAAAAAGAGCTTATGACAAACATAGATCAAACTGAGTGGAACTACAAAAAACAAAACAGAGCATATGACTAACAAATCCACCGGGTGGGCGATAATCCTTTCCCCCAAAATAAACAGAGAACAAAATTCTAAAATTAATCATGTATGCATCATGTAAAATTAATCATCTATACACCATTTTACAGTGGTTAGGCTTTTTACTGAACAAAATCTGTCAAATCCTAATTGGATATTTTACAGAGCAATATCAATGTATTTCCATGTTTGTACAGCACTGCAGACTAGAACAAAATACCATGTTTTACAGAACAAAATTGAGCCGTATGAAGAAGAAAATCTATCAAACTCATCTGGCAGAACATGCATTTACAAGAACAGTCGATGTATACATGCAAATCTAACCAGCTTTTCGGATCCGATAGAGATGATTTCTCAGCCATAGCTGCTGCACGCGGCGGAGATAGAAGGAATTCCCCCTCTTTCTTGCGCTGGTGGAGGGGGAAAGGGCGGAATCCCGTTCCGGCGGCTAGCAGTCGACACGGCAGAGACGACCCGGGGCTCCGCACCTCCACAGCCAGCACAACGGTCCTCTGCGGCGGGGTGGATGCTACAACGGCGACCGGCAGTGGAGCAGCCTGGTGTAGCGGTGTTGCGCCCGCCCGAGAGGCCTTGGAGAAGAAGATGGAGAGGGGGAAAGGCGCATGGCCAGGGGAGAGCACCGTAGAGGAGGAGGGGCGCCGCACCGGCGGAGAGGGAGGAGGCGGCAAAACTGGTGGAGATCGGGAAGGGGCCATGAGCGCAGCGCAGAGAGGTGAAAGGAAGGACGGGGTTTTCCACTTTTCCCTTCTTTTCGCACGTAGCAGTTTTCATTCCCGCGTGCCACAGAGAGAAGCAGGGGTCGCCGCAGTAGATCGCTCAACTACAGCGGATAGAGTCGGCGCCGATACAATGAGCGCCTCTGCCGTCGCTAGAGCCTTCGTCTCGTCATTGGAGTGGACTCATGCACGCGAGACAACTTCGTTCTCTCTTTTTATTCTCTTTCATCCACTTCATCGAACATGTGACATCATCAAACATGTGACATGACATTTCTTAGAGACAACCTAGAGTGCTAAGGTGTACCACTGTACATATAGCTTACACCTTCTCCTAACCCAACGGTCTCAAAGCCATTTATGGGTTAGCCTAATCAACATCATGGCGGTGCATCTACGTAGTTTATGCAAAATTCCTCTTTTATAATTTATTCTAGAAATGTTTATATAATAATTGTCTTGTGGCACTATCTTCACACAAATTATAATTTGCTAAGAGTAAGGGCTTAAACAGAAATTGTTCCTTATGAACAAGCCCTTTTCTTTTATCTCGGCCAAATGGACCTTGAAGCCCATTTCACTTTATTCCTTTTAGAGATATGGAGGTTAGGGTTCCCACCTAGCCCCATGGCCACCGGGTCGCCGCCCCATTCATCCCCAGTCGGCATTGCCTCCGGCTCGACAGCCGGAGCCGTCGTTGGAACCTAGTCGGGCGTCACAAGAGGAAGCGCCGTTGGGGTCGAGGCCACACCCTCTTAAGGTAGTGTCGTGGAGACCGGCACCATGCCACCATGGGCCCACGCTATGGAGGCCAGGAAGACCAAGGTCGTGCTATCTCAGACTTGCACGGAGGAGGCCAAGGTCGTATCGCCTAGAGGCGAGCACCACCGCATCAGAGTAAAGTACGACCACGATGTCATTATCCTGAGCACATACTCGGTATGTCTTTACCAAGAAGGTTAGCACCATCCTCTCCTTCATCTTTGCGAATGAAGAGGACCCCCTTGTCAACTTTGCAAATAGGGAAGGCGACGAGGAACCACGCTCGTCGACCCTTGATGGTGCTATTGATGCCTCAATGATTCACTGAATATGCTGGCATCAAATATGAATACAGAGATTAACCCTAATTGTGGAACTCTAAGCTATTGCTATGGGCGATTAATGAGGGAGAACCATACCGGTTTCGTTCATCGTTGCCCAAAGCAATGAACGTGCCCTTTCTTACTATACGCAATGGCAAGGGAGAACCTAATTGGTTCCATTCATCACTGCCTAATGCGACAAACGTGCTCCTTACTACGGATTTGATTATGGGCAATAGCAAGGGGGAATCATACTGATTCTATTCATCGTTGGCCAAAGCGACAAACGTACCCCCTTTATTACGGGCAATGGTAAGAAGGAACCCAACCGGTTCCATTCATTGTTGTCCAAAGCGATAAACGTACCCTCTTCTACTACTATGAAAAGATCTCACCAATTTTCCATGGCCGATGTGCAGGGAGTGTGCACACTCGCATAGTGTAGAGCTGTCCATGATGATGAATATGGCATCTTCCCCCTTAAGCGTGGCCTGGTTCTTGTTACAAACCAACCTATCAATCTCAACATTCATTACATTGGTTCTTCGCATTAAAACATCACTGACGGGGGCTGGAAGGCATTTTCGGGGTCTCCCCCCCTTCCCCGATTTCCTTATGGCTCGACCCCAAATACCTCCTCGAGCAAGCCATCCTTGCTCGGGGCCCGAGCAAGTCTCTATCTTGCTCGGGGAAAGGACAAATCATTCCCCTGCCCTGCTAAACACTGATTACATGCACCTTGCTTTCCTCCCCCTGTAATAAATGATTCTGATACCCCCACGACTATTACGTCCCGTCGGCAATATCAGAGACCGTGGCAACCTACCCGGGTCTTGTTCTACTGTTCCCATTCCGCTTTTCCGCCATCACAAATGACGGCTAGGACTGTTCTCGCACGACGCCTCTGAAGACAGGCTTCAGACAGCTGGATATTCAACCGTGTACTCATTAGTCTAAGGTTCACACACATCTATAAATAAGTCACATGGCTGTACATAAAAAAGGGTCACTTCTTCTAGCATAGATACGCACACGCAAGAGTTCCGGCCAAGCAGATAATAAGGCAGAGCCTTCGTTTCATCCCTCCCTGAGAAGCCCGAGCTTCCCTTGCTAAGGAGGCTCGGGAGTGTCGTTGTAATCTTCTCCTGTGCTCTCTCGAATACAGATCACTGGACGTAGGGCTGTTACCTCCGCTTGAGGGGCCCGAACCTGGCTAAAATCCTCCTCTCTCACATTCACGGTTATCTGATCGCGTTCGCCCTCTCAAACGACTCTGAGGCTGCAGGAAAGAGGCCGGTTGATCCTTACGCTCAACAAGTAAGCTCAACACTCGGGAGTTTCGTGCTCCCAACCGTCGACAACTGGCGTCGTCCGTGGGGATCGTCAGCTAGCTTCTGTAGCGAAGATCCTTGAGAATGGCGAACTCTCAAGACAACCAGGACATCCGCTTCGACGACCTTGATGACCTGGACGAGTATTGGTCCGATACCGAGGTCGCCCGGATCATCGATCCGAAAGGTCATACCGTGGAGGAATCCGCTTCCCCCATGGATATCTGCCGCCCTACCGGCAATGACCCAGGCGGGAGATATGTCCCCGGGCCCCTCCGGTTCCAAGAAATACCGGAACTGGAGATGCTCGCGGAACGCGAAGACACTGGTTCGTACGAGGGGATCGACATCCCCGATGCCTCGTACGAGTCCCGTGATGAGACAGCTTCCCGTGGAGACACTGTCATGACCCCTTCATGCCCGGTGCTCCCGCGGGAGGTTAACATGGCTGGCACTGGCGACGCGCCAGCTCTTACGACCCAGGAAGACAAGTCGCTCCGCCACTTGGAAGCCGCACGGGACTGGCTGGCCAGCTCGATTGATCGAGCTCTGGCGACCCGTCGCGACGACCCAGGGCCCAGCACTCGACCAACTCCCCGCTCACCGCGCCCGAGGTCACCACCGCAATCCCGCTCCTCCGACTCGATCGGTAGGAGCCGCCAACACATTCAGGCTCTGGCGCGCGTGGTGCGGGACCTTCGGCCAGACTTTGACCAGGCCGCCGAACTGGGAGTCGTCGTGGCGAAAAATCTAGAGCAGTTGGCCGGCGACCTCCCTCACACTATTTCCTCCCGGAGTACTTCCCGGGAGAGCCGCTCTCCAAGAAGCGACCGCTCTCGTCGTGACCTTCGTGAGGATCTTGATCGGCGAAGGAACGACGGGGCCCCCCGCCGACTCGACGATCGTCCTTCACTCGACGGTCGGCAGCATGAGCATCGCCGCGATGGCGACTCGACCCACAATTCTGCCCGGAGTCGGGGGGCACGCCGAACCCCGGGCAAGAGACGGCCGCAGTGAGCATCGCCGTCGTACCGACCGGAGTGACACCCTCTCGGGTACTCCGGAACCTCGGCACGGCGACGTATTCTCACGCCTTGGCCCCCTTCGGAGTCACGACGGCCGTAATGTTCGTGACCACGGTGCCCGGGCGACCCACGGGTGTCTCGCCTTCTCCCGAGCACATCGGCGGGCAGCGTGGCCGCCGAAGTTTAAACCGGCCACACCGAGCGGTTCGACGGGACCCAGAACCCGGACGAATTCCTCTCGGTGTACGCCACTACCATCACCGCTGCCGGCGGCGATGAAGGTGTGATGGTCAATTACTTCCCAGCCGTGTTGGAAGGGCCTGCGCGAACCTGGCTTTTTAACCAACAGGAAGAATCCATCCACAGCTGGGGACAACTCTGTGACGCCCTACGGGCAAACTTCCGGGATGTTGCCCACGCCCCGGAAGACCGCAGGACCTCAAGCGGGTGGTCCAAATGGAAGACGAGAGTCTGCGTGACTACGTCCAAAGGTTCATTCGGGTGCGAAACACTGTAACATCCTTATTTTCAAAAACTAAAAATCATCGTGCATCATGCAATTGCATTCTAATAAATTTCACAAAAATTTAAAACCTTTTGAAAATAAGTATGTTACAATAACTTTTGAGCTTATAAATCAAATAATTTATTTTTTTCAATAAAAGAAGAGGTTTAAAGTGAGATTTTGTTAAGGGTTTAACCCTGACTTTTAAAACATATTTGATTGCAAAGATAGTAAATATGAATATACTTTATTTCCCACAAAGGAAATAATTTTGAGTTCATCCTTTCAAATGACAGCTATAAATAAAAGTTTTTGCTTTCACAATGTCTAATTATAAATATTTTCCCTACAAACCTATTTAAGGATTTAACTTTATATATATATATATATATATATATTAGTTTCAAAATGTTTAATTGCTAAAATAGGTTTTTAGCAATTTTTAGGTTAATCATTTCATTTTGGGATTAGGAAATAGCCAAATTTGAACTTAAATTAAATCAAACCTAACATCAAATCAAAAATAATTAGATTTAGCAAAAATATATTTTGGCCCTAGCCCTAGTTCCTTCTCTTCTCCCATCTCCATGGCATGTGGGCCCCACTTGTCAATTCTTCCCATTTGGGAAATTCCCTTTTTAGCCCTTCTCCCTATTTGGAGTTTCCCAAAACATCCCCAATCCCTCCCTTCCCCTTTTGCCCTCCCCCTCCTACAAAATTAACCCCCTACTAGCCCGCTGCTTCCTTCTCACGCCACCCTCCCTCCCTCTCTCTAGTTTTTTTCTCGAGCACTCCCCCACCCCCACACACTCCCTCACTGCCTCCTTCTACCGCCAGGTACACCTCCTCCGGTCAATCCCTCCCATCACCTCCTCCCTCTCACCCTCCTCTTCTCGTTTTGCTAGGCCGCCGCCCTCGCCGTCGCCCGGAGCCGCCGAAGCGCGAGGCCGAGCACCCAAGCCAAATCCCGCCGGTGACCTCCTTCTCGTGCAATTTGTCGCCACCGCGTGGTAAGTTGTCGATCTTTTCCCTCCCCTAGCGTCCCTAAGTGTCCTGGGTTCTACCCTGGCGACCAATTTGGTCGGGGCACCGCCGGTCCTCCCCGCCGCCGTGCAGCCATTCTCCTCCACGGCCGGCAACGTCGCCCTGCCGCTCCGGCCCTCCTCGTCACCCAAGACCTCCTTCCTCCCCTATGTTTCCAAGAAGCCGCCGACCCATTCCGGCCATGCCCCGCCACCGCCTCCTCGCGTGAGCCCCGCTGTCGCCGTCGCTCAGACGCACAAGACTCACCGCCGACCACTTCATCCGCCGCCGTCAACCCTCCCAAGCTCCCTCTGCTTCTCACTCTTCTTCCCCACCCGGCGGACCTCGCCGCGGGCTCCATCGCCGGCGCCGGCGATGGCCGAGCCCTTCACTGCCGCTCCTCTGCTCCGGGGTCACTGACAGGCGGGCCATGCCTGTCAGGCGGCCCTAGCAGCTGATGGTTGGGCCCCACCTGTCACCCTCTCATTCTCAAATGTCATTGCCGCCGCCGCGACCACGCTGCTGCTGTTCGCGTCGTGGCCGCCGCGGGCTGCCGCTCACACCACTGCTCTCAGTCTTTGGGCGCGCTCGCGCCCACATGCGCTGGTCAAGACGCTCAGGTCACTTTTGGCTTGCCCGTGTCACTGGGCCACAAGACGCTACGACTAGGACGGACGGACCGCCGTGCGCAGATTGGGCCTAACAAGCCAGCTCAATTAAAGTTCTTTCTATTTTATTTTAGCAGCAGAATTTGTTATTTTCACAACCTTTAAAATATAAATCCAATTCCAGTGCAATAAATTTCTAAAAGTTCATAAAAATGCACTCTCCCATTTAAAAATATCATTTGCATAATTTCATATATATTCTTATTCGGTTTTCATCGTTTTCTAGGTACAAAATAATGTATCAAATAAATTTAATTTTATAAAATGCTTAAATAAAATAAAAACAATGTTAGTTCATATATCTTGTACTTAGTTATTTTCTGCATTATTTAGTCAATAGAAAATGATTTATCTAATTAGTTCTAATAGTTAAACACCGTACTAACAGTAAAATCAATTTCCAAAAATCTTAAAACAAATGCAAACATTACATTATCATATTCATGCATACTCATTCATGTACAATCTTTGCATGCATGTTTTCATGCAATGTGTTGAATGTGTATTGTTTGCCATCGCTAGATTTGATCGGATTCGTGTCCGAACATGAAGATCAAGCCGGGAGTCAGCTGGACATCGATCACGGCAAGTCATTGTTGACATTTCCCCCTAATTACCTTTGACCATATTGAAACCTAGTTTTACAAATGCTTTGTTAGAAGTTTATTAAATGTGCATGGCTATGTTGATTAACCACTATCATGTTGGTAGGAAATTCAGTTAAGGACCTAGCACACTTTAATTATGCTATTAATCCTGATCTTTGGTAACCTTAGGATAATTAATCCGTAATTACTGACCAACCCTTGATTAGCTTAATTAATTTTGCTTAGTCATGCTACTAGTCAGATGATTACTACACAATAAACACTTCACCCCAATTTAATATCTGTTTTAATTCAAAGCATCTCTCTGTTTGCAAAGTGCTTGTTTGATTAGCGAGAGGTGGTGCTACTGTGGGAAAATTGTTAGTGCCAGGTGGCGGGTATGTCACCTGGGGGTTTCTGGAAAAGTTTGTAAAACTTGACTGGGGTGGACGGATTGATTGGCTGGTGCAGTAAGCACGAGAATCGAGTCCAGTGTGGGAACCACCCTAGTCTCTAAGGACCGATACCTTGTGGTTGTCAAAACTAAGTACAACAGTGCGGCCATGAGTGCCTGTATGGGCGGGACCTGGCTGAGTAGCTTTTAAACTCCTAGTTTGGACATCCCGTGTGGTGGAGTAGGCGCGAAGCATTCGTCAACCTACCAGGCTCAAGAGGGGGCTTCAGCCAACTGGGGAGACCAGCGCTGCGGTGGAAACCATAGAGGGGGTGCCAAGCTAGGAGCGAGATTGTCAAAGGCCTTGTGGTGATCATTTTCCTTTGGGTGATTCCTAGAAAAAACCACCTCTCATGGGTAAAGCGTGCGACCTCTGCAGAGTGTAAAACTTTCTAGAAAGCCATGCCCATGGTCAAGGGCGGACGACGGTGGGTTGATCACAATGGTAGTTTTCTCTCCTCTCTTTCTCAGTATTTTAAAGAAAAAAACCGGCAGGTGCCGTGTTTTGTTTTGGGAGCCTACGGTGGTTAGCCGTGAGGAGATGACTTCGGTGGTTTAGCCGACGTGTGGTATTATGCATACGGTGGTTAGCCGTCGCGAGTTATTGGTCCTTCGGTGGATTAGCCGTAAGGAAAATGCTTTTGGTAAAAACCACGATTTGTATCGTGAGCCAGCCTTTGGGCATAAGCCGGCTGGGGCCGGATGATTTAAATGTTTTATCAGTTAATTTGGTTACCTCACTTCTTTTTCTAAACTGCTTTAAAAACATTAGACAAACTATTTCAAAACTTGCTTTCCGCAACTGAGCCCTACCTATCCCTTGTCTAGACCATGCATATGCATATGTCAATTGACTTGAGAGTATTTTCACCAATACTCACCCCTGCGCTTTGCCGCGAGGCTGCACATTCCGACGCGCAGGTTCAGAGTATCCATGCGACCCCGAAGAGGGAGACCTCGAAGCCTACGTCTTCACTGACGGAGTCCAGGATGAGGAGCATACCGAAGCCTAGGGCTGCGTTCCTCCAGCTTTATTTGTGGGGATTGTTTTGGTTTTCCACTTTTGGAGTTTCAGCTGTAAAATAAAGACTTCCGCTTTTGTAAGGCCTTCGAGCCAAACTTATGTAACCACGCCATGAGGCGCACTCTGATGTAAATTTATATAAATTAATCGTCATGGTTGTGATCCAAATTCTGTATCTGTATGTGCTAGCTACTGATCCAGGGACTAGCACAGGTAAGGCACAGGTGGGACCTCACCTCCGCCAGGGGGGGTCCCGACAAACACTATCTCGAGCATCCCGGACGAAACGGTCATTGAAGCCTTCACCGCAGGCGTCAAGAACGTCCGTTTCACCCAGGACCTCGAGTTATACTCCGGCTCTTCAGCTAGCGAGCTGCTCCAAGCGGCGGAGCGGTACATTAACGCCGAGGAGGCCGTTGAGCGCAAACAGCTGTTGGGAGCCGGCCAGGCGCCCCCGCAGCCAGGTGTAGAATCCTTGGGGAAGAAGAAGTCTTCTGACAAGAAGGCTAAAAAGAAAAAGAACGCAAAGGCGGCCAAGATGGTGGCCGCCATCTCGGAGCAGTCATCCCCGCCTCAGACACCGAAGCCCAAGAAACCTCGCCCATCTTAGGGCAAGACGGGCGGTCAGCGGCCGGGCAGCTCCGGGCAGAAACGCGCGCCACAGGCTCCTTCGAGCAACCGCTTCTGCCCACTTCACCAGGTGCATGGGCATGACCTTCGCAATTGTCATACCTGGATCACCCGCCTGGAGGACTTCTACAACGGCCGAGGCCCCATGCCCGTCCTTCCAGACGTCGGCAAGGGCAGTTCCGACTGACGGTCCGACCAACATACCGACCGACAGGGTCGAGATAGCGAGGAGTACCACGAGCCGAACCATCATATCGCGGTGATCTTTGGAGGCTCTGCAGCATACTCCTCCCGGCGGGAACTCAAGGCCGCGGTACGGGAGGTCTACCATGCCAACCGCGCAAGCCCGGCCCCCGAGCATGTTCGATGGTCGGACATGACCATCTCTTTCTCTCGGGAAGATTGTCCCCCGGGAATGACTAGGCGCAGAGGCTCCCCTTGGTACTCTGCCCGACCATCAGCAACACGAAGGTGGCACGAGTACTCATCGACGGGAGGAGCGCTCTCGACTTGATATCCGCTCGAGTCTTGGACGAGATGCAGATCCCTCATTCCAAGATTAAGGATATTGCCATGCCCTTCCACGGCATTATCCTGGGCACGTCCATGACCCCCCTCGAGCAGATCGTTCTACCAGTGACCTTCGGCAGCCCGAGCAATTTCCGGACTGAGTTGGTCACCTTCGAGGTGGTCGACTTCGAGTCGGCCTACAACGCCATCCTCGGTAGGCCGGCTCTCGCAAAATTCATGGCAGCTACGCATCACGCGTACCACTGCCTCAAGCTCCCAGGACCGAAGAGGGTAATCACCGTCAAGGGCAACCACAAGGCTGCCCTAGAATGTGACGAGATGGCATTGGCCTTGGTCGACCAGCTGCCCGAGCGTGGGCCCGAGCGGGACTCGTAAAACCGCTCAGCCCAAGGTGATGCTCTAGCCCCAGGAGCAGACAAAGGAGATCCCGATCTCCTCCGAAGATCCGACCAAGGTGGTCCACATCAGGGCCACCCTGGATCCAAAATAGGAAATCGAGCTCATCACCTGCCTCCAAGCAAACACGGACGTCTTCGCATGGGAACCGTCTGATATGCCCGGTGTCCCAAGGGAGGTGATCGAGCATAGGCTGGCGGTTCAGCCCGGCAAAAAACCAGTGCGACAAGCACTGAGGAGGTTCCCGCAATGGAAGGTCAACATCATTAAAGAGCAACTGGGCAAGCTATTGAAAGCCGGCTTCATCCGTGAAGTCGAGCACTCCGAGTGGTTGGCAAACCCAGTCGTGGTCAAGAAAAAGAACGGAAAGTGGCGCATGTGCGTTGATCACACCAACATCAACGGTTCGTGCCCGAAGGACAATTTCCCTCTCCCCCGCAAAGACCAGCTGGTTGACGTGACGGCGGAGGCCTAGCTGATGAGCTTTCTGGATGCGTACTCCGAGTACCACCAGATAAGCCTATCGCGGGAAGATGGAGAAAACTGCCTTCATCACGCCCTTCGACACCTTCTGCTATACGACCATGTCGTTTGGACTGAAGAATGCAGGAGCCACTTTCCAACGACTGATGCAAAAGACCGTCCCCGACCAGATCGGGCGGAACCTAGAAGTTTACGTAGACGACATAGTCGTCAAAGGTTGTCTGGCCGAGGCACATATCCGTGACCTCGAAGAAACCTTTTGTAATTTAATAAAGCATCGAGTAAAGCTGAATCCCGAAAATACGTTTTCGGCGTATGTACGGGCATGGTGCTCAGGTATGTAATCGAGTCGTCAGGTATCGGGGCAAACCCCGAAAAGATCGAAGCCATCGAAAGGATGCAGGCCCCTTCAAACATAAAAGAAGTCCAAGCGCTCGCCGGGCAGATGGTGGCCCTCAGCCGCTTCATCTCTCGGTTGGGCGAACGAGGATTGCCCTTCTTTAAAGCCCTGCGCAAGCAAGATGGATTCGTCTAGACCGAGGAAGCCAGCAATGCCTTCAAGGAACTCAAACAGTACCTGTCGAGCCCACCCGTCCTAGTCACCCCAAGGGAGCAAGAGCCTCTACTACTCTACCTGGCGGCCTCACCCCAGGAGGTGAGCGAGGTGCTCGTAGCCGAACGAGAAGGGATTCAGTGGCCAATATATTACGTGAGCAAGGTGCTCCACGGGCCAAAGGAGCGCAATCCCGAGGTACAGAAGCTCCTCTATGCCTTGCTCACGGCTTCTAAAAAACTCCGCCACTATTTTCTGGCACACCAAATCACGATCCCGACCAGTTTCCCACTGAGGGAGATCCTCAGAAACCCTAACGCCTCTGGGCGCATCACCAAGTGGGCGGTGGAACTCAGGGAATTCGACCTCCAGTTCACCGCACGCACAGCGATGAAATCCCAGATACTGGCGGATTTCGTGGCGGAATGGACGAACCCCCCCGACCGAGCAGGCAGCCGGGCACGTCGAAGCCCCCCGCTGGACAATGTTCTTCGACGGCTCGCGCTCTTTCGAACGCTCGGGGGCTGGGGTTGTTCTAATCTCCCCCCAGGGAGAACAACTCTAGTACGTCATACAACTACACTTCGCCACGACCAACAACGCGGCGGAGTATGAAGGCCTCTTGGCCGGGCCTCGAGCATGCTCTGCGCTCGGAGTGGAGCGACTGACCATGAAAGGTGATTCACAGTTGGTCGTAAACCAGGTTAACATGGAGTTTCAGTACTCCAACGACTCGATGGCGCGTTACCTGGCTAAAGTAAGGAAGTTGAAAAGGAACTTCAAGAATTTCGAAGTCCTTTACGTGCCCAGGGGAGCGAATACCCTGGCCGACCAACTTGCCAAGTTAGGCACCTTACAAGGACCTGCCCCGGCGGGGGTGCTCGTTGAGCACCTATTAAAGCCCTCTATTCCCTCCAGAGAAGAGGCAAATGAGACGCACGGCAATGTCTCTCTCCTCGAGCAAAGCGAAACCTGGATGACGCCATTCATCCAGTTCTTAGCGCACGGGACATTGCCCGAGGATGAGACCGAGAAATCCCGGCTTATTAGGAGAGCCCCACTATATCGGCTAGTGGAGGCTGTCCTGTACCGGAGAGGCACGCTCGGAGTCCTCTCCAAGTGCATCTCCCAGGAAGAGGGGAAGTTCCTATTAAAGGACTTACATGAGGGGATCTGCGGGGCTCATTCCTCCTACAGAACCATCGTTGGAAAGGCCTTCAGGATGGGCTACTACTGACCCACGGCGTTGGGCGACGCACGTGAGAGAATCACCACGTGCCGAGCATGTCAATTCCATGCCCGCCAGGTGCATCAACCAGCATACGCCCTCCAGACTATTCCCCTCACCTGGCCATTCTCTACCTGGGGGCTGGACATTCTCGGTCCATTCCCCAGAGGAGCAAATGGGTGTGCATACCTCTTTGTCGCCATAGATACGTTCACCAAATGGATAGAAGCTGAACCAGTGTCTGGCATTACGGCCCAAGCCGCCAAGAAATTTTTTCGCAACAATGTGGTTACGCGGTTTGGTGTTCCTAGTCGACTAATCACGGACAATGGGACTCAGTTCACTAGTGAGCTGTTCCAAGAGTATTGCGAAGACGTCGGCACCAAAATTTGCTTCGCCTCTATAACCCATCCACAGAGCAACGAGGCCGTCGAGCGTGCCAACGGATAGATCCTCCAAGGGATCAAGAAGCGGGTCTTTGACCGGCTTACCAAACTGCGACAAAACTGGGTGGACGAGCTTTCTTCCGTCCTGTGGTCTGTCCGTACCACCCCAGCCGAGCCACAGGCGAAACACCATTCCGGCTCGTATACGGCACTGAAGCCATCCTTCCAACGGAAATAACTCTAAGATCCCCTCGCGTGGACCTTGCGGAGATGGGCGGCAACCACCAAAGCCGACTGCTCGACCTCGACTTGTCCGAGGAGAAGCGCGAACAGGCCCTCATCCGATCGGCAGCCTATCTGCAAGCTCTGAGCAGACATACAGCTCGATCGGTCCGACCAAGGACCCTGCAAGACGGCGATCTAGTCTTACAACGCATCCAAGATTTGTCGCACGCTAACAAGCTAACCCCCAGATGGGAGGGTCCGTTCACGGTCATCTCGTCTTCACGATCGGGGGCTGTCCGTCTCGCCTTCCCGGACGGTCGAGTCCTCAGCAGCTCGTGGAACATCGCCTAGCTACGTAGGTTCTACGCATAATATCGCTTCTTTTAAGCTTCTCTTCCCCAGCCTGACCCTCCTTATTTAACCAAGGGATCTTCGAATGACTTCTACTCGAATTTCCCGAACCCGTTAAACAAAGAGGAAGGGCAACCTAAGTTCTCTTCGCATGATTTTTTAATTCTTTTTCACTGTCCCACCCAAGTACGATTTCTTGTTGTCAAAACCAAATTTTGAGGCAGTCAACAGATCCGAAAATGCGTCCCGCCCTGAATTCCACTGCTCGGATAAGCCGATAGCACATCGCACCAGCAGGTTCTCGGCAGTGCCTTGTAGACTTCGATCTCGAGACCCACGAGAATCTGAAACAAACAACTCGGACTCACGTACACCTCGTATGCCCAGTCTTTGCTCGCAATCTCAGGGGCAAAGACCTGGCCACACGAGGGGGCTGGACGTCGCCTTTTCGCACACACTCGGTAGCTCGGCTGCTTCGTGTGCCCAGTTTTTGCTCGCAATCTCAGGGGCAAAGACCTGGCCACACGAGGGCCGACATCGCTTTTCGCAGCGAATAAAGCTTTCGTGTGCCTAGTCTTTGCTCGCAATCTCAGGGGCAAAGACACGCCACACGAAATGGACATCTCTTTTCACAAGACTCGGCCGCTTGCCGGCGCCGTGTGCCCAGTCTTTGCTCGCAATCTCAGGGCAAAGACCTTGCCACACGAGGAGGCTAGACATCTCCTTTTCACAAGACTCTACCGCTTCTACCGCTTCATGTGCCCGATCTTTGCTCGCAATCTCAGGGGTAAAGACCAGGTCACACGAGGGGAATGGACATCACCTTTTCGCGCAAGACTCGGTTGCTCGGTTGCCGTGTGCCCGATCTTTGCTCACAATCTCGGGGCAAAGACCGCCACACGAGGGGCTAGACATCTCTTTCACAAGACTCGCTGCCGCTTGCTCGGTGCGCCGTGTGCCCGCTTTTGCTCGCAATCTCGGGGGCAAAGACCGCCACATGAGGGGCTAGACATCTCATTTTCACAAGACTCATTTGCCGGCTTGCCGGTGCCCGATCTTTGCTCGCAATCTCAAGGGCAAAGACTGCCACACAAGGGGCTAGACGTCGTTTTCACAAGACTTTCGTTTGCTCGGTTGCCGGTGCCCGATCTTTTTGCTCGCAATCTTAGGGGCAAAGACCGCCACACGAGGGCCGGACATCGCTTTTCACAAGACTCGGCCGCTTCATGTACCCGATCTTTGCTTGCAATCTCGGGGCAAAGACACGCCACACGAGGGGCCGGGCGTCGCCACAAGACTCTACCGCTTCTACCGCTTGTGCCTAGTTTTTGCTCGCAATCTCAGGGACAAAGACCTGGCCACACGAGGGGGCTGGACATCATATTTTCACAAGACTCTTCGGTTGCTCGCTTGCCGTGTGCCCGATCTTTGCTCGCAATCTCGGGGCAAAGACTCGCCACACAAATTTGGATATCGCTTTTCACAAGACTCTACCGCTTGCTCGGTTTGCCGTGTGCCGATCTTTGCTCTCAATCTCAGCGGCAAAGACCTGGTCACACGAGGGGGCTGGACATTGCCTTTTCGCGCGCACTCGGCTGCTCGGCTGATTCGTGTGCCCAGTCTTTGCTCGCAATCTCAAGGGCAAAGACATGGCCACATGAGGGGGCTGGACGTCGCCTTTTCGCGTGCACTCAGCTGCTCGGCTGATTCGTGTGCCCAGTTTTTGCTCGCAATCTCAGGGCAAAGACCTAGCCACACGAGGGGGCTGGGTGGATGGATGAGTGATAGCACTTTTAATTTCCCTAAGCTCCCTTCTCAGAACAATGTAGGCACAGGAGTAAAAGGAGAACATGTAGAAACTTCTTTTATTAAACAAAATATTTCTTGTTACGTAACACATGTAACACCACGCACACTCCTAATCCTAACCCCTAGATCTACCCTTTAAAGCATCGAGCTCCGCGTCCGCGTCTTCAAGACGGCTCTGGAGCTGAAGCACCTCGATCTGGGCTTCGCGTCCAGGGCGAATCTTCTCGCGAAGCTTCGCCACCTGCTCAGCAGCCCGACGAGTCTTCTCGGCCTCCGCCTCCACCAGGCTCGCGCAACGCTCCTTCTCTTGGTCGAGTTCCTTACGGACCCTTCCAAGTTCCTCCTCAGCTCGGGCATTCCTTTCAAGGCCCCGAGCATGCTCCAAAGCCCGCTCAAGTTCCTCTCGGACCCAGGCGAGCTCCGTTTGAGCTTCGCCCAGTTCGGAGCGCACCGCCGCCACCTTGGCTCGGCACCGAGCTTCCATGCTCACGACCCGATCATTCAGGGCAGCGGCCAACTACAACAAAGAAAGTGTTAGCAGCAACACCACGCCACGAGCAACATCATCCGCAGAAAAACCTACCTCATGGCGATGGCGCTCGAGCAACACCCTCAACCCGGGCCATGGCCCGACCCGGGCGTCCTCCGTACTCGAAGATGAGGCCGCTGGAGTTCGAGGGCCCCCCAAGCCCTGGGACTCCACCTCCACCTCCGCAGCCTCAGCCCGAGAATCCTCCATGCTCGGGGGCTGGGCCGCCTCGGCCGCCTCTTCCTCCGCAGCCCCGGTCCGAGCGTCCTCCATGCTCGGGGACTGAGCCGCCTCGGCCGCCTCTTCCTCCACAACCCCGGCCTGAGCATCCTCTATGCTCGGGGGTTGGGCCGCCTCGGCCACCTCTTCTTCCACACGTTTTAGCCCGAAGCGCCCAGGTGCTGGGTGGGCTTCTCATTTGTCTCACCAAGGGACTTCCCTCTAAGTGTCGCCTCGGTGGCCCCCACGCCGGAGATCTGAGTCGCCAAGACGGCCTCGGCCAAGCATCCCAGCTCGGAGGTCAGGTTGTCTCTCCTCTTCATTACGGTTCCAACAGAAGACCTGCTCGAAATCCGCTCCTCGTTCCCCGGGGAGCGACCGGGCCAGCACTCGACGTCGCCACCTTCCGCCGCCTGACCACCAAGGGAGCGGAGTCCGAGCTCGAGTCCTCCGAGGGGTCCCTCTCCTCGTCCTACTCGGCCGAGCCGTCCCCCAGGATCTGCTCCTCCACGATCATCGCCGCCAGGTCTGCGATAATACGGGACGGTGCGGTTTGAAATGCCTCATCAATCAGAATCCTAACCGCTGCTCCCGACACGGGCACAGGGGGTCTTTTCCCCTACAGGCCCTTGACTACTTTTGAAAAGGAAGGTAAAAAAATTCAAGACCGCGGCAACTCGCGGCCCAGCGAAAGAAAGTACGGGACAAAAGGTTTACTTTCTTTCTCGACGTCCTCCGACCTTGGCTCGGCCTCAGCATCCCCCGCCCGGGGATCCTTGCGCGCCGTTTACGAGCCAGACCTTCGCCCTGCCGCTTAGGGCTCGGGCGATCTCGCCTCGCTCGGCCGGCCCGACCGAGCAAGGCTCGCCGCCTCGAGCCACTCCGGGTGATGCTCCTTCGCCCACTGGAGGAAGCCCTTTAAAGCTTCCTCCGTCTCCTTCCCAGGGCCGACATCCTTCGGGCCTTCGAACCACGAAGAGAACATCACGCCCGCCAAGTCTAGATCCGCCTAGGTGTTTCCTGCGGCGTCTCTCTCCCGCTGGGCCCGTCGCTCGGCTCGGCGTAGAGTTCGCAGTTCACGAACTCATCCTCCGCCGATGTCAGTAGATCCTCGCCGTTGGGAACACGCCATGACTGGGGGTCAAGGTGCCCCTGCGCCTCGAGGTCCTTAAGACACGCGGAGGTGGTTCGCGAAGGAACAAACTTCGCCATGAAAGGTGGAGCAGGCGAAGGCAATAGAGGAGGAAGACGGTGGAGGATTCGGAAGCGAGAGTCAGAGGCGTAGTGGGAGAAGGCGAGGATTTTTATTTTTCACCAGTGAAAACCGTCCCAAAAATCTCGGGAACTGGCGTACGTGCAGCCGTCACGTCGCCTTTAAAGCATAACTGCAGGCGCACTCACCAGAGAAAGTAACCGTTGGAAACCCGACCTTTGAAATTCTGCTCGGGTAGCCGCCGCTCGGCTAAACCCGAAGTCTTGCTCGGTAATCGCCTCGGCTATCCGAAGTCTCGCTCGTAGCCGTTGCTCGCCATCCCGAAGTCTCTCGCGGGTAACGCCTTCGGCTATCCCGGTCTCGCTCGGGTAGCCGTTGCTCGGCCGTCCCAAAGTCCTGCTCGGGTAGCCACCGCTCGGCTAACCTGAAGTCCTGCTCGGGTAGCCCTTGCTC
Organism: Olyra latifolia; assembly: GCA_036346145.1. Lineage (NCBI taxonomy): Eukaryota > Viridiplantae > Streptophyta > Magnoliopsida > Poales > Poaceae > Olyra > Olyra latifolia. The sequence goes on along the minus strand of CM070525.1, from coordinate 35,811,114 downwards.
GGCTGGCCCGAAGTTCTACTCAGATGTCATTGCCCTCCCAGACCATCCGCCTATCGAAACGATCGTCCTCCAAAGCCTTGGGTGCAGGATTAAAGCCTCAAGAGGGAACTTGATCGTCTCCCCACTTAAGGCTCGGGGGCTAGATGACGGGGGCTGGAAGGCATTTTCGGGGTCTCCCCCCTCCCGTTTCCTTATGGCTCGACCCCAAATACCTCCCCGAGCAAGCCATCCTTGCTCGGGACCCGAGCAAGTCTCTATCTTGCTCGGGGAAAGGACAAATCATTCCCCTGCCCGGCTAAACACCGGTTACATGCACCTTGCTTTCCTCCCCCTGTAATAAATGATTCTGACACCCCCACGACTATTACTTCTCGTCGGCAATATCGAAGACCGTGGCAACCTGCCCGGGTCTTGTTCTACTGTTTCCGTTCCGCTTTTCCGTCATCACAAATGACGGCCAGATCGTATTCAAGACGATGCCTCTGAAGACAAAGCTTGGACATTTGGATATTCAACTGTGTACTCATTAGTCTAAGGTTCACACCCATCTATAAATAAGTCACATGGCTGTACATAAAAAAGGTCACTTCTTCTAGCATAGATACGCACATGCAAGAGCTCTGGCCAAGCAGATAACAAGCCAGAGCCTTCGTTTCATCCCTCCCTGAGAAGCCCAAGCTTCCCTTACTAAGGAGGCTCGGGAGTGTCGTTGTAATCTTCTCCTGTGCTCTCTCGAATACAGATCACTGGACATAGGGCTGTTACCTCCCCTTGAGGGGCCCGAACCAGGCTAAAATCCTCCTCTCTCATATTCACGGTTGTCTGATCGCGTTTGCCCTCTCGAACGACTCTAAGGCTGCAGGAAAGAGGCCGGTTGATCCTTACGCTCAACAAATAAGCTCGACACTCGGGAGTTCCGTGCTCCCAACTGTCGACAATCACATATTAATGTGTAGCGATTAGAACCATAATGAAATAATCTCCTTTCTAATCAAATTAAGAACATATCAACAAGAGGGATTAGTGCTTACCGTGGTAATTAGGACAACGATTAAGGACTAGGACAATCCATAATTTTTTTTTTCAAGTATGTAACTATAAAGTTGTATTTGGTTTAAGGGTAGGTTAATCGGGTTAGCTCATCTTAACCCAGCTAGATTAGTTTAGCTCAGCTTAACTAATTTTTGCGTTTGGCAACTGTCAACTAATTTAGTTAATCTAATGCGTTTAGCTTGGTTAGTAAAGTTAGAGGAAAGGATAACTTATCCCAACTTTTTGCTAGGTGGACTAATCCTGCGTTAGTGGAGTTAAATGATGTTGGCTGGATTAATTTATTTTTGCTTAACATAGAGATGTTTGACATAATAGTGTTCTTCACAGCTCATATGCCTACAAACTTATTTATTTATCTTTATTTTCAAAGTACAAACACTTTGGTTTTTATTTTTTATCTCGTGTCTTAAGTAAAAAAAATAAAACGTGTCGGACCTGATTTTAGAGGCCACGTTTAAAAGCTCTTGAAATTTAAGCGATAAACAAATAAATATATGAAACAAAAAAAATAAGCTGCGAAGAAAAAAAAAATCTTAATCCACCCATCGACCCGAACCAGACTTAACATACGTTCCTAGCTAGCAAACTACTTCGCTTCCCCAAGCGAAAAATGCCAAAGAAATACTTAGACTCAACTAGAGAGAACAGCAACCGATTAATTGATTACCATTCATAGATACACGTCCTAGACCGATGCCCCCGGCAGTAAGCAAAAGCAACGCATATTTTCTCCTCTGTCCAGACGCCACCAGAGCTCAGACGGAGAGAGACGGCGCTAGAAGAGTCGTCGCCCCGCCCCACCCAGTGGCCCCGCACGTCAGCCTCCGACCACCGCCACGCCGGAGCCCCCAACTGCCGCAAGGGAGGAAGCCTCCGGAATCTTCACTCTCTCTCTCGCGCCCTCCTCACCGCTCCTCTCCTCCTCCCTTAAAACTCCCCACCCCACGGCGAGCTCTCGCCACCGCACAACTCGCATCGACAAGCCCGAGAAACCGCGAGCTCCGATCGAGCCGATCCGTCCGTCCGTGCACCGGAGGGGGAGGAGAAGATGTACTTCCGGCCGCCGCCCAAGGGGCCCGAGTGGGGCGCGGCCGACGCGGAGGCGGGGCTGGCAGCGCGGCCGCTGTACCCGATGATGCTGGAGAGCCCGCACCTGCGCTGGGCCTTCATCCGGAAGGTCTACACCATCCTCTCCATCCAGTTGCTGCTCACCGTCGCCATCGCCTCCGTCGTCGTCTTCGTCCGCCCCGTCGCGAACTTCTTCGTCTCCTCCCCCGGCGGCTTCGGCCTCTACATCTTCCTCATCATCCTCCCCTTCATCGGTACGTACGCGCGCAAACTCAAATCGGTGGCTGGCTTTGCTCTGCTTTCTCGAGATGACAGACGATAATCTTAATTCGTGATGGTTCGCAGTGCTGTGTCCTCTGTACTACTACTACCAGCACCACCCGGTGAACCTGCTGCTTCTTGGCCTCTTCACCGTGGCCATCAGCTTCGCCGTCGGCCTCACCTGCGCCTTCACCGAAGGTAAGAAAAAATTTGAGCTGGGTTTCTGAACCCAAAATGCAACAGGACAGAGAGCAGATTATTCAGGGATCTTCCGATTTTGTTCTCGGAAAAAATCGTTGGAGGATTGCAGCTGATGAACTGATTTTAGTGCTGACATGCCACGTGGTCTTGTTGTTGTGGTGCTTGCCGGACGCAGGGGTGGTGATCCTGGAGTCCGCCATCCTGACGGCCGTGGTGGTGGTGAGCCTGACGGCGTACACGTTCTGGGCGGCGAAGCGCGGGCACGACTTCAGCTTCCTGGGTCCGTTCCTGTTCGCCGCCTTGATGATCCTGCTGGTGTTCGCGCTCATCCAGCTCTTCTTCCCGCTCGGCAAGATCTCGCTGATGATCTACGGCGGGCTGGCGGCGCTCATCTTCTGCGGCTACATCGTCTACGACACTGACAACCTCATCAAGCGCTACTCCTACGACGAGTACGTCTGGGCCGCCGTCGCGCTCTACCTCGACGTCATCAACCTCTTCCTCTCCCTCCTCACGCTCTTCAGGGCATCCGATTCTTGAAGCGCAGAGCAGAGCAGCCTTGCCTAGCTTAGCATCGATCATCTCCTGAACAACGATTGTGCTTTGCTTTTGCTTGTATATATCGCCAACCTGTAAAATAGTCGTTAATTTTTGTTTGCCTCCCAAGATTGTTGAATGAATGAAAACATGAAATGGATAAGCTAGCTTGGTGAATGTGTGATGGTGGCACTAATTTTTTTGGCTCATCATCCTAGAAATAGGGTCATAAATACTGAAAATAGAGTTAAAAATAAAATAAAGGGGTTTTCTCTTTAGTGTATCTTATTTGCTTTGAGAGCTATTCGAGATAATTCGAAAAGTCTAATTCAGCTTTGTCTGAGAGTTCTAAGATGTGCTTTCGAGATTAAAAAAAATAGACTTTAAAAAGCAAAGCGTTTGGAGTTTTGATTCGAAGATAATTTGAGATAGTTTGAAAAGTCTGATTTAGTTTTGTCTGAGAGCTCTAAGATGTAGTTTTCATATAGAAAACACAGACTTCACAAGGTAAAGCGTCTGGAGTTTTAATTCGGAGATAAGTAGATACGATAAGTAAATAAATTGAAAAGAATAACTCTAAGAGAAATAAAATAGCATCAGGATAGAATTAACGTTATGTTAGAAATAAAATAGAGCTATGATAAGAAAGTACTGCATAGAGCTAGCGCTACATAGCATTTCTTCCCGTGGTTGAGTGCGTCTTACATGAATACATGATTGATCGCGTTGTTAGCTAGCTAGCGTTACATAGCATTTCTTGATGTCTCATCTCGTTGCTACTTGCTAGCATCCTAGATTAGGACCATATTATCATGTTGAAGATAGCTAGCACCCAGCAACTGTCACGGTGTGTTTGGTTACCTGTATCATTCCTGTCCAGGCTCCGCGCATACAGATAGCGGTCGTTTGGTTGTTTGTTAGGTCAGCTGAGTCAGACCTGTGGCGTGCAATTCCTCGTGCTTAGCCAGACGGCGTGGAAAAGAGAAATCTGGCCGTTTTCAGCGAGCTTGGCTCTCATGGGTGCATGTGTTTTGATAGATCCCTTTTATCAGTCTGTATTTATTGTGTCTTATCCACTTTTATGCAAGTAACCAAACAATATCTGTTAACAACTTTGCTCATCTTATACAGTCAACCAAGCACCATCTCTTGTATCCACTCAGCCTGTCTCACAACATTCTAGATATCTCGTACGAGGCAGACTAGAGAGAGCCGAGCAACCAAACAGACCATTACTGGCTAGGTCAGACGCCCAGAAATAGGATTCCAAGTCTAGCAGTACAGACATAGTCATGGCAATCAATAGATTTTTTTTTAATGGAAAGAGGAAAGGGCAAGATAACTGCCTCTATACATTCATAGAAATTCGTCGGAAAAGGGCAACATAACTGCCTCTATACATTCATAGAAATTCGTCGGAAAAGGGCAAGAGAACTGCCTCGATACATTGACAAAGGGAGCAACTTAAAAAAAGACTTTAGCCAGAACGTACTATCCTAAAAAAGTTGTGGAAGTACGTACTAACGAAACATCGTTTTAAATGTTTATGAAATATGTTTTAGCAGTTATTTGAGAATGTTTCAATCTATGTAGCAATGTTATATAAGAGCAAAAAAAATAAAATATTTTTTGAGTAATCTATAAGAGTAAACAAAATGTTTTACAAGAGCAAACAGAATGTTTCACAAAAACAAACAAAAATCTTCCACAAGAGAGTGGACACGTGTTTTTAGGTGATTTAGATTTATGCCACTCCAAAATTCATGTTTCGAAACATGTGACTCAATTTATCAATGACATGTTATGGACATATGGAGTGACATATTTTAAAATGGCACACTTTGTTTTGTCATATATCTAAATTTTTCTATTTTTTACGAATGTTTCACAAGAGTAAACAAAATATTTCACAAGAGCAACCAAAATGTTTTATAGCAAAAATCAAGATGTTCCAATATGTACGAGCAAATATTTGCAAGAGCAAACAAAATGTTTCGAAAATACACTAGAAATATTGCAGCAAGGGTTGCCAGTGGAGGATTGGAGGCTGAGGAAGGACGCAAACCGACGAGGTTCAGGGGAGGTAGAAAAAGGACATTGCCACGCCAGGGGAGGCCGAAGCAAGGTTGTAGGTTCGTCGAGCAGGAAGGGGAGGAGGGGCATCCTTGCTAGGGCAGGAAGCGAGGAGGTGGCGCCAAGAGATGAGGACGAGGAGTTGTGTAGCATGAACAGAGAGAGGGCATGTCCAGGTGACCAATAGTGTCAATCGGGCGATGACCAGCCATGACGAGGTCACCTCCTACCTCCTCTCCTCATATATGCACATGTGCCAAAAGGAAACAAGGGTGAGAACAAAGCTAGAAAGGGAGGAGCAAGCGTCCACAAGAGGCGAGAGGATAAGCTTGTTTGAGTACGTCTATTTTTTTCCTATAGGTCCGAACAATCGTTTATAAATAATTTTGAACTTCAAGATTTTACAACTTTATGATTTGCCATCACCTCTCAAACTTCTTCTTCTTCATACCATTGTTGACCAGTCAAGCCATCATGGAGTCGCACAAAGACGATTATGCCCCTGTCTTTTTAATACGTTACAAAATAGAAATTTTCATAAAAAACAGTAGAAAATTCATAAAAATATGATAAAAATTTCTATGGATACATAAAATTATGTGTACTCAAATTTGAAAGTGATTTTTAAAATTTTTGTGATGTAAATTTTATTTTATAATTAATGGTACGTGCCATGTCTCATGAAAACGAGATAAAAAACTATAACATATAGAAATTTATGAATTTTGAACGAACATGATTTTATAAAAATTCAGAAATTTGAATCATTCAACTGGGAGTTGAAATGTATGAAATGCAACTTTTCAAAGTTTTAAATTCAAAAATTATGAAAGAAGTATTTGAGGCATTAACGGAGCTAATGGTAGCGATATTAAGGGAAAGAAGTTTGAGAGACGATGACAAATAATGAAGTTGGAAAATCTCGATGGCAGGTCATGGAGTCGGCTGGGTCGAGTGGCAAATAAGAATCCCAGACATGTAATCATAATCAACACCATGCTCCGTATCAATAAGCAATTTTATGCCCAAGTAAAGAACAACTCCATGTGACAAGCACTGGAAGACTTGCTTACTAGAAGAGTGAAATGGCCTCACATGTTCCATTCAAAGAAATACTAGCAGATACAAGATTGCATGGGGCCTGCAGATCTCTGAAACTCCAGGGCCTTTTCTTGAGTAGTCTGCTCGGAAAAATAAGGTTATTTACAAGAAGAGGGGATCGAACAACACTACGGAGACGGCTTGTGTGGAGAGCCATTCAAAGTTCCAAAAAAACTGAAACAAGGAGCCAAAACAATACAAGAAAAAACGTAGCACCGAGCGCGCTAGAAAGGAGAGGAAATGCTGTGGCGACCTCAAACTCCCCACAAGGGAGGGAGTAGCGGATTCTTTCCGCAGAATGATTTCTCTCAGTAATGCAGAAGGAACATTTGGGAAGAAGTTCAGACAGTAGATGCGTAGCATGCATGTTTTCATGGACTTGTGTCCAGCATCCAAATTAAACTCGTGCAAACGAATTGCAGTCCCTGAGAATATTTCAATCACCTAACTTAAATTTTTTTTTTCAGGCCTGCCTCGAATTGGTCTTGAACTTCTGGTCATTCGGATGCCAGTATGCCACCAGAAAGTATTGACTGAAACTAAGATTCGACTACAACAACGCATAATGTAGCAGCTACGACCGCGATATAGTGCAGCTGAAACTTTGCTGCTCTGCAGCATTTCAACACAAGATGGCTAACATTGCTGCCCCTCAACATGCACGTATGTGACTACACGCTGACGAACCAAAATAAAAGATTCTAAAACGCTTAACGTGTTTCAGAATACTGCAGGAATTTAATATCCTTATTTGTGCTCAAAAAAATTTGAGATCCTTATATAGGATCAATACTTCAATACCACTGTCTGAGAAATTCGAGAAACCTAGAATGTTTTCGATTTGTTTTTCAGAATATATATGGTCACTTCGGATGATTAATTGTGTGGGCCAAATAAAGTTGAAGAAAATATAGCATGGACAAAAAAGATAAACGAATAAAGGAATTAACAAATCGCCAGTCAAAAATTTGAACACGCACTCAGACCGCTGGGGATGCAGATTGCACTTCAAGGCAAGGCCATCAACACAAGCAAGTCCCAAGCTGCAGAGTTCTTGCAGTCCCAACAACAGAATCACGACGCTGAAATTTGAGAGTCGTGATAAAATCTGGCTAGCCAGTTGGAAACCACGAGACAATCATGTAGCTGAAATTCGAGAGTCATAATTTTAAAAAAACATGTACACAATTTGAAAGCGGGCTTCATTTCTGTACTAAGCACCAACGAGCTCAAAGATTATGAAAGCTATGCCACACGAAACAATATAATAGTTCACATACATATATATATATACTGCTCGTAATAGGACTAACATATCTAGTGCTAATGCCCATTAAGTGCTAATATGCTAATATCCAACCAACACTATCAGATGGACTTCGTGCTGTTGAGATCGAGAGAAATGGAAGCGTATGAAGTCTATCTGATGGTGCTAGTTAGATGTTAGCATATTAACATTTAATAGACATTAGCACTATATATGTTGACTGTAACTAATCCCGTTCGGTTGCAATGCACGGACACCATACTGTGCCTCGCTATACACGTATGAGTAAGTTAACCTATAACGTCGATCACCGAAGCGGTTTTGGTACGGATCAATCGGATCATTGCCACAAACTTGCTATGATCCGTACGTAGCGCAGCAGAAAGTATGCGACAGAGCGCGGCCGATTCGGACGTCAGAAAGGGGGAGAGCGCGGTACGTACAGGAAGGCGGTGTAGTTGGTACAGCCCGGCGCGGTGACCATGACGCCGACGAACGCCGCGGCGGAGGCGAACTGGCCCACCCGCTGCGACAGGCCGCTCCACGCCCCGGGCCCTCCGGTCATCTTCGCCATCTCCATCGTCTCGTCGCGAGCGAATGATGCAGGGAGACGGAAATTAAGCTGATCAGTGGATGTTCTTGGAGCTTTATACACTACTAGATAAATGACTTTTCATACCAGTACATCAGTCCCGATTGGTCATAAACCAGGATTGATGTAGCAATAGTCCCGGTTCGTGGCTACAAGGCTAAAAGCACGATTAATACCGGTTCGTAGCTCACATTAGTCGGGTTCAGTAATACTAACCAGTCTAAAGGTGGCTTTGGCAAAGTACATGCTAGTTGGCACGAGCACAAATTAGTCGGTTAGTGTTCTTAACCGGTCTAAAGGTAGGCATTTAGTCCCGGTTCGTGTTAGAACCGGTATTAAAGGCTCATTCCAGCATACTTCAAAAGGAATGCATATCCTAGTCTATTAAATACGCGTGGGTGGGTGGATTGGTTAGAAGAGTGAGTGGAGAGTCACGTGGTGGCATGAGGTCCCAGGTTCAAGTCTTGGGTTTGCCTTATTTTTTAGGTATTTTCTACGGTTTAGTACCGGTTAGAGTTCGGGAACCGGGACTAAAACCCGTTCCCAACCGGGACTAAAGGCTGTTTTTCTAGTAGTGATAGCGACGGATGGAGAGGAGAGATGGTGGCGGCGCGTTTGGGCCTTCCGGGAAACGATCACGGATCACCCCGTGCCGCGTGCGATCGACAACAGCTTGGCGCGGCCGCCTGCATGGGGGGTCAATCTGGGTGTAGCCGGCGGCAAAGTGTCCGTCTCGTCTCGTGTTGGATTTGATTTTTTGCTAACTGCTACCCAAGATATAAGAGTATCTCCAATAGCACTAGCTATAAGAAATGACCATGTCATCTATAAATAGCATATAGACAACATCTCTAATGGATTAGCTATAACATTGTCTATAATATTAAATACTGGCCCACATGTAATAGATAATAAGTGTCTTGAAATCAGTTATAGCCTGGGTGTAAGTTAGTAGTCAGTCTATATCTCTCTCCTCCTTTTCTCTCTTCCACCTAAGCAAAATGCTGAGTTGGCACCCTTATAGATAGCTAAAATGGCACCATTGAAGATGCTCTAAGAAGACTAACAGCTTGCGTCGCGCTATGATCAGAGACGCCCAACCAACAGTTGGTTGAGGTCCTGAGTCGTGAGTGCCATATAGATAAGGGGCAGGCTCACCTCACAATGCGGACATACGCATCATTAAATACTTATTTTATTTCGTTGATGCTTAGATGTAAGTCATGTCATTGTTAAATACTTACATGTCAAGCCACACGCTCATTTGATTTTAGAATTTTTTTTTTCCAAAAATTTAATTTCAAACTAAATATTTCAAAAAAGTTGAATAATATTTTTAAAATTCAATTTTTGGGAGAACCAATATCATAATTTCTTTTCAAAAAATTCAATTTCAAACTAAATATTTTGGAAAAACTCAAATTTTGAAAATTTAAATTTCAAAATTCAATTTGGGAATTTTTAATCATGGATTTTGGAAAAGTTAAATATTTTGGAAAAGCACAAATTTCAGAAATTAAAATTTTCAAAAATTCAATAATTCAACTTCGCAATTTTTTTTAAAATAAACCTTTCTAAAAATTCAACTTTAACATTTCATTATGCATTTTTGTGAAACATTTTAAAAACTAGCTTCGTTTTTAAATTTTTTTAAATTTTCGTGTACTTGAATTTTGAAAAAGTTTGAATTTTTGTAATTTCCCTATTTGAGTTTTACCAAAATATTTAGTTTGAAAATGAATTTTTAGAAAAAAAAAAGTCCAAAATTGATTTTTCAAAATATGAACTTTCAAAATGTTCTTCAATTTTTCCAAAATATTTAGTTTGAAATTGAATTTTTGGAAAAAAAATTTCAAAATTGAATGCACGCGTAGCTTGACATGTATGCATTTAACGACGATATGGCAGGCATCTCAGTGTTTAACGGACACAAAGACATCCACATTAGTGTTTAACGGTAGCCCTAACTTTTTTAGGCTATGGTGCAAATGGTAGCAACTTCTAGGGGCCTAGAAAGTAGTTTTCAATATCTAGGAGTATGTGATAAGTTGTCACAACTTTTGGGGGGATTTTGTAATTTTCTCTTTCAAAAACTAAGGTAGGACATCATTGAGAGGGCTGCAACTGCTGTGCAATCACAACATGCGTGCATTCACAGAGCCCATGGCCCTTTGATCAGAATCGCTCGACGCACACCCCTGAGCGTTACATTTTGCACTTACACCCCAGCCCATGTGTTCTCCATCTTTGCTCTGTTTGTTTCTCCCCCGACAGACTCGCTCTCTCTGTTCGCTGCTCGCCGCCCAGCTGACCCACACATGTGCCCTACCGCCCACTGCTGCTCGTCTCACGCAGTGCCCACCAGCCACCCATCTGCCCAGTCACCGTCCCCAACCTAGGTATTTTTTGCGTGGACTGGATTGGTGTGCTTCGTAGGATTGTGCTACACCTGCAATATAAACATAATTTTATGCCTTTTCCTTGCCTTCTCAATGGAATGTATCCTTTTGCAGCGAGGCAGAGTGCCTTTGTGCCTCTCACATGTGGGCCCCACCAACGATGGGCCCACATGTCAGGGGCGCAAAGGCACTCTGTCTTACGGCAGAGGAACTGTGTCCCTTCTCTATATGGCTGCAGGTGCCAAGATTAAGGTCAAGGATGATACTGATCTAGGAGATGATCTAATGAACAAGATGAAGACCCCTGATGGAGTTCGGATTTTAGATTTTGGTAGAAAAAAAATAAGCTGTATGGAAGAGCAGCATTAGGGCCATATTGGAAGAACAACAATTGGCTTAACTGCATAATGTATTTTTTTAGCAAACTTCAGAATGTATTTGACACTGAGTATTGATTTTGTAATTGATAATGTAAGAATTGAATGTGCATATAAGTGATATTTTGTATGCATTTGGCCTGAAAGTGCAGTGTTTAGAAAGTATGAAAGTGAGATTTTTTATACATGTGGCCTGAAAGTGCAAGGTAAGCACCTGATGCAAGGTGTTCATGTAAGCAGATACACATGCTCATACACTTCAGTTCATGGAAGCACATAAACTTCAACTCCACATTCAGATTATGTAAAGAAAGGAGCAGTACAGGTAGAATAGAATATGATCAACACAGCCAAAATCAGCTCCTCATTCAGATTCCGTTACATTGCGTTACAATTCTGATGCTCATACAAAGTATTCATACAATGGCAAGTTCATAAGTACAAATCCATAGTAGTTCATAAGTACAATACATAATGGCATCTACTGATGTGATTCAAGACATTTTTACTGCTACAAGGCAGAAACTATACATGACAAATATCATTGCCTTCTCATTGAATAAAGCCAACTACAATCCACACATCACAAATCTAGCTAAGAGCAAAGCAAATTCTCACGGCCTGCAAAATTCTTGCTAAGGAACTCTGTCACTTTGGTACTGCCTGAAGAAATCATACTGGTACAACAAAAATTAGCATAGAAAGCAGGTCACTGGCAGTGTTGGTGGTCGAGAAGGGTACAGACGGGAGCAAGTGGAGGAGGAGGCCGGAGTGACATGGTGGAGCAGCGACGTGGCTCCAAGGACGGCGCTTCTCCTTCCTTTGTCTCCAGTGCTGTCCACAACACAAGGCCGCATCCCCTTCATCTGCTCCTTCGAGGGCGGCTAGGGTTCATGGAGAGGGTGATGGGCAGCATATCCTTCCGGCGATGGTGCAGTCATCCAGACGACAGCACGGCCCCATGATGGCAATGCGCTCTTCCCACAGGCCGGCGGGGACCCGATCGACGGCGCCACGGCGGTGGTGGGGGATGGGGGGAGAGAGGCAAAGAAAGTGATTAGATTTGGGGAGAGAGAGAGCACGATAAGGAGAGGAAGGAACCGAGGGGTTCGTGCAAAAAGTAACACTCAGGGGTGTGCGTCGAGCGATTCCGATCGGAGGGCTATGCGCACTGTGAGTGCACGCAAGCTGTGATTTCACAGCAGTTGCAGCTCAATAAGAGATTAACAAGGTTTCAAGCATCCTTGATGGCATGAGAAAAATGGAGATACCATGCTCCTCCACCTGTTCCAGATATGAAAATTGAGTTGTTGAGATTAATTTAATGGGTGCTTTTCGTTCAAAAAGAATTTGATGGGTGCTTAATGGTTACCAAAAATCTTCCAGAAAGAAAAATGCATATTCCAACTCTGCTTCTTCCCGTGAGCTATTCTCCAAAGTTGGTGCTCCCAATCAGGTGTCGAATCAAAGAGGAACTGCAAGATTAATTTTTGTTCCAACAGGACCGTCAGGAGGAAACTCAAACACCGTAAAAGCAAGGGTTGGCAAAAGAACCTCCTATACATTGAAAGGCATACTATAATCAACCTCGAGTCCTTGAGTTTAACTATTTTTAAAATTCCTTATGGGAATCAGTGAACAAAACCAAGGTGATATGCTACCTGATGCTGCTTGTCCAACAGCAGAAAGGGTGGCTGGCAATGGCATTACTCTAAAAGAGCAAAATATGTCATAGTACTCCCACATATCATACAATATGTTGACATAGATAAAATAAGTAAAAAACAGAGTTGCACCTGCCACCTGGTATTCTTATGGAGCCAATGGTGCATAGCTCACTTCATATTTTGATGGAGGGTAATTTTAACCTTTTCTATAGTTTTGGTAACCGTGTTTATTTTTACATACAAAACTGCAAGTAAACCTAAATGGAAAATAAGATGGATTATTACAAATTTATTCAGAGCTGTTGGTAAAAAGCCTGTCTACAACTGATCTAAAATGAACCTAAAAATTAGTTATGCACATCTTATCTTCGTAGTGCTCGCTTTGAAAAATTCTGATTTTGGTTTTGTCAGGACCAAAATTTTGATCTTGACTTTGTTATGAACAACAAAGGGAAAAAAAGATAAAAATCCATCTTTGCATTTAAAATTGTACAAAGCATAGTCTCACAAATCTAAAGATAAAAAGGAGCTGGCATGAAGCATAATCTCCTGGGCTAGCCATACAACTAATCATGTCATTAGTTGGCCTCTTCTACATTGGAGCATCGCTAATGCAATATATCACACAGCACAACATGCGAGGCTCTTGATTCAAGAGTTACTAAGGTTGAGTAAATATCTAAATGTGTACTGACCTACAAATCTTTCACAATCCCAACGCATGCAAAACAAAAGGCCCAAATATTACCCTATATCACTATATCGCCAAGAAATATCTAACACATGTTTGCGAGACACATCATTTTCGTGCTAAATTCTCCAATTAAAAGGCATTATTTGTAACAGGAGGTAAACGCGGGCTGGGATGCTACTTACCAATCTAAAGTTTTCAGAGAGATGATGATCACATCACTGCCATCGACTACCTATTAATCACAGGAAGAACGTCATATGAAGTTTTTAGTGTGATGGATCAAGGATAAAAAAACATGAGCTGCCAAGAGAGAAGAAGATAAGAGACCTGAGCATTGGAATGGAATATTTGAGTGCGGTACTGCGGTGGGGCATCGTGCGGATGGCTCAGGCAGGAAGGACGAGCGACGCTGCCACGGGAGGCCCTGACGTCGCGGAAGGCGAGGACGACGAGGATGGTGAGGGCGTGGAAGTCTGGGTAGTTGATCACCTCCGTGGCGCTGATGGTGTCCATGTCCATGCCTACGCGCACCCTGAGCCTGAGGAACACCCACCGCAGCCTTCTCGTCGTTGTGTCTCCGACGCCGCCCAACTGCAGCAGGGGCGTCCTCCCGCGCCGGCGCGGTGGCCCCAAGACGTACACCGACACCGACACGGGCACGGCCAGGCCATCGTTCTGGGAGGGCGTGCGGTAAAGGAGGCCAAGCGACTACCTGGGGCCTGGGGGCAGCGGCGGCGAGGGAGCGCTGCAGATCTGGGGGAGGAGCGGCAGAAGAGGAGGCTCTGTGACGGAGAACAGATCTGGGCACCGCTGTGCTCAAGAGCAAGGGAGGAGCTGAACCCGCGAAGTGAGGGGCAACACGGGGGGCTCGCCGCACGGAGGCGGACGAGGAGAGGCGGCACGGGCTCTAGGGAGGCAGGACGGCGGAGGAAGGAGCCGGGGACGAAAGGGTTTGGGGCGCGCGGTGCTTGGCGCGACGTTGCGGTGGGATGGGGGCGCGGCCGGTGCGGGGGATGCTGGAGTGGATTGCTCGGAGCGTCCGATGCAACCAACCACCACCGCTAGGCTATTTTGGCTATTTTTAGTGTCATTAGTATTCATGACTCATATTAGAGCGTCTAATTCTAGATCCAAGTGATCGTTCTATTTGTTTTAGTCTACAAAGTCAGATTCCTTCATTCTTGCAAAGAACCTCCTCTTTTGTCTCCCTCCCTCCCTGACATCCACCCATTTACACACCTCTCATATAGTCACTCCTAAATTACAACACAATTAATCGGTTTATAGATCGTATGGTGGCACAGGTAATTCCTTAAGAGAAAGATAGATTTTATGGGGTTTTAATCTTATCGTAGATTAACTCCTTCGATCAAGAAGGGGCTAATCCCATTAGCCTTCTTCTTGATAAATTGGAATTCTTTTAGACATCTTTTTCTTGCTCTTGTTTGTTCTTATTTGCTTCTTCTGGGTCAATTTGTTTGTTTTATTTTGACATCTTTTCCTTAATTTTGTCGGTTCCTATTTGCGTTTGTTCGTATATAGATTTTGCATGAGAGGTAGCTGCATGCTACGCTGTTGAATTTGACCCTATGATACAGATCACGTATCTTAATTCACTCCAGGTTTGACTATAGATACATTACATTGTATTCGTGCGTTTTTTTCTTCCAAGATTTGGCCTTTTGTTGAGATAGGAGAGAGGCAAAGATTTATTTCCATCTCATCATCTACATCAAAAACCAAAAATTTATTGGTGCTTCCGAGAAGAGGGCTTATAAGGAAAGGGAGTCTTCTTCTTTTGTGTTCACACACAAACACATCGTCCTCACGCTGGGAGCGACGCCAACCAGCTCCATGGAGATCACCGTTGCTGGTAGCAGCCGCACCGCTGGCAGTCGGAGTCGAAGTCGTAGCCTCAGCTTCAGTAGTAGCATCGATGTTGGTGGAGCCGACGCCGATGCCGAAGTGTACGTGCGGGCGGCGGACAACGAGGTGTACGTGCGAGCGGACAAGATCGACCTCAAGAATTTGGATGTGCAGCTAGAGAAGACGCGATCGAAGGTATGGCTAGAGCACCAGCAGTCCACTTCGCCGCAACCACAAGAGCTGCTCGAATGGGAGATCAACCTTAGAAAACTCGACATCCATAACCAGATCGCCCACGGCACCTTCGGCGTCGTCTACCGCGGCACCTATGACGGCCATGACGTCGCAGGTGAACAAACCCTCGCATCTGTGGTTGCTAGAGATAATTCAAAAATTTTACATTAGCTATCAAGAGATTATGAATTTGAGTCCTAGTTGCCACAAGGAGATTTTGTGGACAATGCTTAAGTTTTCTTTTTGCAAAGATAGATATCGGAATGATATTATTAAGGATTAGGCATTTTAGATTTTAACGGTACCTAGCCATATATAGGTTTTTGTCGGTGGATATATGATGGCAGCCATTGTAGAGGAGAACAGTAAGCTTAACGCAAAGAAGGTTGGGAGGAGGAGACATAGCAAGGGAGATGTAGGAGGTGATGGTTGATAGAGGAGGATGCAGAGAAGGACAAAGGAGGGTGGGGAATTTGTAGAGGACATTGATTGCGGTGGCGAGGGATGTCGTTCATGTGACGGAGGAAGCTAGCTCTTGTTTTAATAAAAACTAAGGAAGCTAGCTATGGTGAGGAGCTTGTTGGCGTCTGCGGCAAGGTGGGATGCATGTTGATGTCATAAGGTGGATGCATGTTGATTTCACAATGCGGTGGGGATGTGGGGTTGTTGTGGTGGGGACACGGTGGACTCTAAGTTAGGGTAAAAATAGCTGGAAAGAAAATTTTTATATAGACAACAAAGTTGAGTAGATTCAAGTGATCTTAAACGAATGCTTCTAGATTTGAATGCTTTTTTGAAGAAAAAATATCAGTATTGCGCTAGAAGCCATGCACTTTTTAATAGATTAATAATTTAGATAGGGTTTAGCTAATCAACCTAACCAAATAGCATTTTTAATTTAAACATAACATGCACATTTATCAATCTCTAGAAAACTGGTTTACAATATAGGAGCAACATGATCATCACTTGCCTTGGTTAGCAAAGCTAGGATTCTCCTGCAACGGGTTATTAGCAAATTCACCTTAGTCCGAATCTATCGCACAACAACAATAATAACAGTAAGAAAATAACATGCATGCACATGCACATAAAAATTTACAGAATAGTAGATCTTATTTTAATGAACATTTTAAAATTTGTTTCATAATTTTTGGAGCTGTAGAATTAAAGATACAAAATAAACAAGTTCTACTATTTATCAAAAATTATTAAAAAATTTGGCTGACCAAAGCATAGTGCGACCCTAGCCTGCGTGGCTCGCCTAATCTGCAAGACGCACCAGTCGCGCCAGTGGCTCGCCCAAAGCGGTGCCCAACTGGCCTAGCGGCTGTCCGGCACAACCTGTCTGGCAGGCAGGACCTATGAGTCAGAGGGAGTGACACAGGGAATGCGGCGCGGTTGGTTCAAGAGGGGCGGCGACGTCGACGGGGCATTAGAGGAATGGCATGATGCGGAAAACTCACCGGCGGGGTGGCGCACAGGGAAGGCAACGGTGTCTAACCTAGTGGCGGCAACAGCGACGACTCGCGGTGGCACATAGATCTCCGACCGAACGGCGGCGAGATAGGGATGGTTGCACGACCTGCGAGCATCGCGAGGTCATGGCGATGCCGAAGGGCATGCCGTGCGAGGAATGGCAGACGGAGACAACGGTGCGGCGGCGACAGCTGTGAGGAAGAAGAGGCCCGTGGCGGCGGCGCTCTCTGACGGCAAATCTGACACTAATGATCCTAGGAACAGCTGCCACTATGCCTAGGAGTGCTCTAGGGGCAGAGAAGGAAGGGGATTACCGAGGGACGGAGACGAATTGGTGACAAAGCAGTGGCGGCGGCGGCAAGGAAGAAGGAGGCCTGGCGTCCGATTTCAACAGCTCTGGCGGCGATCTCCTAGAGACGATGGGCAAAATGGATCATGGGCAAGCAGGAGTAAGTTATCACCGAAAGAGAAGGGACGAGATTGCTTACCTGAGGGAAATATGACAAAATGGCAAAAGGGAAAGAAGGAGGAGGGCTCGTCAGAGTTAAATAGGGACGGGAGGGAGGATTAGGAAAGGGTTTAGGGCTTAATGGCATCGGGATCAATAGGGAAACAATCCCTTAATTGAGGAATTCAATAGCATAGAAAGTCGAGGAGGAATTAGGAAGTTCCATCCCCTAGATGCTTTTTGCGCAAGAGAGCAGAGAGGGAAGAGAGGGATCAGCAGGGAAAGAGAAAAGAGGGGAAATGAGGATGACAAGTAGGCCCAAGGAAGAAAAGGAAAGTAGAAAAGATTAATTTATTAGGGCCAAAATACCAATACTTATTTGAATTACTTTGAAATTCAAATTATTAAATTAATAATTATTTATCCAATAGATAGCTATTTCAGTAAATCAAAATAGATTTAGTTAATTATAATTTTTATAATTTACCTTGGCCAGGAACATACTCATTTTCAATTGTTTTTAAATTTTAAATAATTTCAAAATAAGGTGCATACGATGCATGACTTTTTATTTTTGAAAATGAGGATGTTACAAATATGAATCTACTTTTATCATATAAAAGTATAAGATCCTATCGTTTTCTACAATGAATATACTTATACCTTATTTTAGTTATAGCTACCACTTTGAATGATTTTATACATAGAAGTATACGATGTTAACTTTCTTTTTACAACGAGGTCAACTACTCATGCCATTTTTTATGCCCAACATTAATATTACACGTCACCAACCCAGTTGGGATTGGGAACACGTACGCTTCTAGGGTCTACTCGCAGCAGATCTACCATTAGAATCACTTTTATTTTGTCATGATCATTGTGGCGATACTTGTGTTTTACCATTTATTATATATTTTGTGTGTACATATTGCAGCTAAAGACACGAAATTTATGGCCAGTGGAATCACAAAAATGTATCTTTTTGTTTTTGACATGACCAATGATCATTGTGGCGATACTTGTGTTTTACTATTCAGTATATATTTTGTGTGTACATTGCAGTGAAGGTGTTGGACTGGGGGCAGGAGGGACAGGAGACGACGGCGAAGCACCGGGAGGCTTTCCAGAAGGAGGTCGCCGTATGGCAAAAGCTCGATCATCCCAACGTCACCAAGGTATATAATGAAGCAAGAATTATCGGTTGTCATCTTCGTCATTGTTAAATGCATGCACCCTGTATTCCTAGAACTTCTCCTTGCTACATGTGCTCGAGACCGTGCTTTCCCTTTTCCTCCTCTCTTATCTTATTTTACCAAAAAAATCTCTAGTCCATTGAATTCTTGTGTGAAGTCTCTCTTCCTTTTTCTCTGTTTCCTTGTCTGGCTCGGCAGTTTCCAATTGTCTCCCTATTGACCTTGACCATGACGGCAGTGCCTCCGACCACCCACCGGTCCATGCCATTGACTTGCCCCTTACTTCGCCATGGTTAGGGACGCATGGTGGCTGGAGGTGCTGCCGCCGCTGTGGTTGGAGCTGGAGAGGCAGGGAACTGCTCGATAGAGAGGGGACATAATAGACAGAGAGAAAGACTCTATGTATAAATTCAATGGAGTGGAAGGGCCTTTTTTAAAAAAAAGCATAGGGAAGGGTGGAGGGGCAAACACATATCTTGGAGCAAAGGAAGATGCCCGTAAAAAAACTTGTAGTAGCCGGGGCTGGGGGAAGATCTCCTTGTGATAACCTTGTGTGGCATTTGGCCATATGCACGTAGTTCGTGGGCGCGTCGATGGGCGCGTCCCAGCTGAAGATCCCAAAGTCCAAGGACGGATCCTGCTCCGGCGTCGCCGTGCCGAGCGAGCACTGCGTGGTGGTCGTCGACTTCCAGCACGGCGGCACCCTCAAGACGCTCCTGTACAAGCACCGCGACAAGAAGCTCTCTTACAGGAAGGTCATCCAGCTCGCGCTCGACCTGGCCAGGGGGTACGTGAGCAACACTCCTCATCCTGATCACCAAACTGCAACAACTAATTACGCTGTTAATATTTTCTGACGGTCCATTAATCCAATCTCATCTGTTCTGATTAATAATCTCCACTCGGTCGATCCGCTGCAGGCTGAGCTACCTGCACTCGAAGAAGATCATGCACCGCGACGTCAAGGCGGAGAACATGCTGCTGGACAGGAAGAAGACGCTCAAGATCGCCGACTTCGGCGTGGCGCGCGTCGAGGCTCTGGACAACGACACCACCGGCCAGACCGGCACGCTCGGCTACATGGCGCCGGAGGTGCTCCAGGGCAAGCCCTACAACCACAAGTGCGACGTCTACAGCTTCGGCATCCTGCTCTGGGAGACCTACTGCTGCTCCATGGCCTACCCCAACCAGAGCTTGGCCGACATCTCCTACCACGTCGTCCAGCTGGTGCGTTCGTCTTCGTTATGCCAGCTCCATCGCCATGGATGAGCTCTGAGCTTTGCATGTATGCTTCAATTGCATGGTGCGCATGCAGGGCATCCGGCCGGACATCCCGCGGTGCTGCCCCAAGGAGCTGTCGGAGATCATGGCGCGGTGCTGGGACGCGAAGCCGGACAGCCGGCCGGAGATGTCGGAGGTGGTGGCGCTGCTGGAGAAGATCGACCCCGCCCGTGGCAAGGGCATGGTGCCTGTGCCCGAGCACGCCGCGCAGGGGTGCTCCTGCTTTGGCTTCGCGCGCAGCCTCTAACGACCTCAAGCTCCACTTCCAGCTCCAGCTCTCAACCCGTTTCTCAAGTCTAAAACCATTGTCACCATCGATCGCACCTTAATTAGCTGGCACTGTTTATCTTATCTGTTTCGAATTGATGAGGACTTGTTTGCGATGACATGTAATTGCACACCTTTGTACTAGTTATTGTGGTTGTCTGCGTTGCAAAGTATTGGCTTTTTCTCGTATTTGCCTATCTGCAGTGTCTGCCAGAGTTCACAAAACCGAAAAACCGAACTGTTTTTATTTAAAAAAATCGTAAAGAAACTTATGAAAACCGGACAAAGTTTGGTTTTCAGATTTCGAGTTTCATGATCGAAAAGTGTCTGTTTAAGTCGGCTTCATTCAAAATTGACCAACCAATTAAAATTGAAAACATATGGTTTTCATACAGAACCGATCGAACCGACTGATCTTGTTCGAAAACCCCGTACCCCCTCCTCACTTCTTTGTGGTGCCATCGGATCTATGCACGGTGGCGACTGGGCACACGTGGTGGCAGCTAGGCCACATCCCTCAATCCCCTTTCTTTTTGTTTTTTTGTATTTTTTCAATTTCTCAATTTAAGTTTGGTCAAAATGCTCTTAAAAATAGTTTTCTAAAAAACAACCATGCCAAAGACTTAGAACAAATTAATACTTTTTTTAGATTTTTTCCCTAAATTTGAATATTGACCGATTTGAAACTAGGGTTTCACTTCTTGAACTTGAGCAGCATGGTTCTACTGACTTATGACTATATACAAATGATTAGAAAAATCATTTTTTTCGTGCCAGGTAAGATAGATACATGTTATTAAAGATGCTTAACTAGTTCTTAATGTTGCTACTCAAAGAATTAGATCAAAACTTATAAAAAGGAGCTACTACAAATAGGGCATTCGGTCTAAAGTAGAGCCCTCATTCAGTTCAGATAAACTAGTGCTACCCGTACCCTTTAGTTGCAACCAAAAAAATGCAAAAGAAAAAAATGAACTGCCACATCAATCTAGAAGATATGATGAAACATTTGACTTACAACAGAAATAATGTACTGCCACAATAATAGATGCAATGGAACATTTGCACTTAAGACTACTAACAAAAAAATAATAAGCGGCTACAACAATCAAGAATATGCGTGAAACATTTGTAGCAAAGATGTGTAAGAGCATCTCCAGCAATAGCTCCTAAAACAGGGTCCCTACTTTTGATTTAGGGGCTGCCCCTATTTTTGGGGCCTCTGATTTTATCTTCAACTCCAGCAGTTAGCCCCTAAATCTCAGCCCCTATTTGCTTATGACATATGGGACCGGCTCGTCAATGACTCTTTATTTTTCTTTTCAATATCCTTCTATTTTCTTTCTTCTTTTCCCCCTTTTCTCCTCCCTCATCTCTTCACAAGTGAGACAAAGGGAGCTGGCATGGCAACAGGCAATGGCGGCATCGGATCTGGCGAGGCGGCGGCGGCGGCAATGGCGTCAGCATGAAATGGAGAAGACGGCGGGGGTAGAGGAGGAGACGACAATGACGACAGGTGTGACGGCCATGACGGCGACGGCCTAGATCTGGCGAGTGAGGAGGCAGAACGAGGAGGCGGGGGGCAATGGTGGGGAAGAGGAGGAGGCGTGGCTGACAGAGGGCGGCGGCTGGCATGCGACGGCGGAGGCAGAGCTGGGAGGAAAACACCCCCAACAGAAAAGTAGGGGGTCCCTAAAGATCCCTGTGGATTGGGGCTGGAGGGGGAGATTTAGAGGCCTTCTTATTTTAGGGGCTTGAGTAGGGGCCCTGCTGGAGTGTATTTTTTGACCATAACTCTTATTTTTTGGTTTAGGGACTTGAATAGAGGCTCTGCTAGAGATGCTCTAATAAACCTAAACCTACCTTGGAGGCTAAGATGCGACGAACCGGTGAGGGAGACAAGAGAGAGAGAGGGGGAGGGGAGGCCCAACCAACCACCGGCGTGGTCGACACTGGCTCCCTGCCACCACGGTCTCGTCCGCAGCGACCGATCGAAGAGAGGGATGGATATCTTTACTGATCGCACGAAGCGAGAAACCCTATCGGCCACTCAGAGCTATTGTGTGCAAAAAGTCGAACCATCCGAAAGAGAAAGGAGACTTGAGGTCGACTCATCCCATTGGAGACATCGATGCACGAACCAAAAGGCGAATAAACACGTCCACGACTCATTGCGAGTGCAGAGCACACCGCCATGCTTGGCGCCATCGGATTGTGGCTCTGCTTGCTGCGCTAGATCAAGCCTACCCACCGCCCGTTGAGCCCCGCGGTGAGCTTGGCTCCACCTCCATTCTCCTGTAGCTTAATCGAAGGGGAAAAGCGGATAAATATCATCGGGGTAGCATGGGGGTTCTGTTCTAGGTGGATGACGGTAAGATTCATCACCACCAGCATGTATTTTGAGGGGGCAGCATGAACGGTCGGAGCAGGAAAGAGAGAGAAATTCTAGAAACGGAGGAAGACTGGTTCTTTTTTTTTTGGGGGGTCTATTCTGGATGCGTCAGTGTAGCATTATCAATGAAAAAAGAGTTGGATTAAAAAAAATTGCAAATGGGCTAGGCTGCATCATGTGTCTTCTATCAACTTGGACCGGCCCATTAACCCCAACTTACATCAATGCACGTTACTTCTGCCTGTAGCCCTGTAGGCGTGTGTGCTCCCGGTCTCTTCTCCCGCCCCGGCGCCGTCCTCTCCCGGACTTGCCGCTCCCCGCCTCCCTAACCCACGCCACGCCGGCGTGGAGTACGTCGCATCAGGTCACTACAGGTCTCCACCTTCGGATACTGTAATCCTTGGCCGCTTAAGATAGCGCTGTACGCCAGGGGCGGCGGCGTTCGGTCGCGCACGCAAGGTGCTCGACGATTTGCCCCGTCCGAACACCGGATGCGCCGGTGCTGCTGGGTTCTTCTGTTGCCGTCAACAAAGTTGGTTCTGCGCGGCGGCGAGCGCGTCGCGTCGTGCTTCTCCACCAGTGAGGGGTTTGACCTGCCGGACTGGTTCAGATACCCGAAAGATGGTGATTCTTGTGCCAGATTGGATGACGACGACGACGATTTTGTGCTCCCTATCAAATCCGATTTCTTGGAAGAGTGGAGCGACAATGGCGGCTCCAAACTGCTGTCGATCCGCCATGTCTGCCCTGCGACTTCCTCGCACGAGGAAGCTGAGTTCGAGGCCGACATCGACGAAGTCAGCAGGATCCTGAGCTCTGGCTTTGCTTCTCCCGAGGCCATCGTGATAGCCATGGACTGTTGTCCCGCCAGGGTCTCAGGCCGCCTGGTTGACAAGGTTCTGAGGAGGTTCAGCAACGATTGGGTGGCAGCATTTGGGTTCTTCATGTGGGCTGGCACTCAGATAGGCCACTGCCATTGTGCTGATTCATGCGACTTGATGGTTGACATACTGGGCAAGTTCAAGCAGTTTGATTTGATGTGGGGCTTGATCAGTCAGATGGACGAGGTTGGGAGCTTGGTGACACTGGCAACGATGACAAAGGTGATGAGGAGGCTCGCTAAGGCCAACCGGTGGACAGACGCCATTGACGCCTTCCACAAAATGGACCGGTTTGGGGTAGCGAAGGACACAAAGGCCATGAATGCGCTCCTGGACACTCTGTGTAAGGAGAGGAGCGTTAAGCGTGCGAGAGGTGCCTTTCAAGACTTGAGGGGGATGATGCCTCCCGACGAGAGTAGCTTCAACACACTGGTCCATGGGTGGTGCAAGGCACATATGCTCAAGGAGGCTCGAGAGACGATGATGGAGATGAAGATGCATGGCTTCATTCCTTCAGTGATAACTTACACCAGCTTGATAGAAGCGTACTGCATGGAGGAAGACTTTCAGACAGTTCAGGGTATCTTGGACGAAATGCACTCAAAAGGATGCCGCCCAAATATTATCACATACACAATCATAATGCACGCGTTAGGGAAGGCAGGGAGAACGCAAGAAGCCCTGGATACATTTGACAAGGTGAAGGAGCATGGGTGTGCCCCAGATACTTCCTTCTACAACTCTCTGATATACATACTTGGCAAAGCTGGGAGGTTGGAAGATGCATACTCTGTGGTTGATGAGATGGGAAGAACTGGAGTTTCCCCTAATGTTACCACATTCAACACCCTGATTTCTGCTGTTTGTGATAACTCCCAGGCAGAGAATGCCCTGAGGCTGCTGGTTAAGATGGAGGAGCAGCAATGCAAGCCTGACATAAAGACATACACCCCCTTGCTGAAGCTGTGCTGTAAAAGGCAGTGGGTGAAGATACTTCTGTTCCTGATATGTCATATGTTCAGGAAGGACATCAGCCCCGATTTCAGCACTTATACCTTGTTGGTGAGCTGGCTGTCCCGGAATGGGAAGCTTGCTCAGTCTTGCCTGTTCTTGGAGGAGATGGTGTCGAAGGGCTTTACTCCAAAGCAGGAGACGTTTGATCTTGTGATGGAGAAGCTTGAGAAGAGGGGTCTGCATACGACGAAGAGAAAGATTCACCTTCTGAGGATTCAGGTAGAAGCTCGGAAGCGCAGCGGCTTCACTTATTTGAGAGAGAATGGTGACGTTAGAGAACATTATGCTGTGTTGTCAGATACTTCTGGTCCTGAATCTTGGAACTAATGGAGAGAAAGAAAGAAAAACGAAATCACTAATATACACTGGTGCAACATTATATATTCATGCAAATGCAGCAGTGTGTTGCCGGCAGTTGATCTGTTTGCAGCTCTAGTGCTCTGTTTCATGTGTTTTTTTTTTTTTTTTCAAGCAAAGAGGCAGGAGCCCTGCCTGATCAGTGCTCGGCTACATCCTACATGTAGATTATGTCTAATATGACACCAGAGTTTCCATGGAGGCATGGACACTTAAGGGCCTTGACAAAGAAAAACGTGACCTATCAACAACGATCGATGTCATTATTTAAGGCGCATGTCTGAAATGTGAAGAGAGGAAGAAAGATGTTGATCGGCTCATCATGAAGCGTTGCTTCTTTCAACATATGCAACCCCTGTGAGCGCAGCTAAAGAATGCAGAGGTTAACCACGGAAGAGCAACTGAATGCAGACAATAAAACCTGCGAGGCTGACTCAAATATAGCTGTGTCTTTGACAAAACTTGCCATCTTCCCAACATGTTTACACCTTCCTTATTTCAAGAGTTGAACCAACATATTTACGCCTTTTTTACAGCACACAGAGTTACAGCCGCTATTACAGCCCCTCTTTGAGCTCAAGCCCGCCAAATGGCTTCTTCATGACTGTCCATTTATAACTTAACGAACCAGTACATATTCTAATAACATATTCAGCAACAGTGTACAGTTCCATTTGTGTAGGGTACAGAAAATGCTACTAAGAATAACTACACAATCTGGTAGCTGGAGGACATTCGCTGCCATAAACTGCTGACCTGAATGGTTACGGTGTAAGATGAGAATCCAAGTAATTCTGCTGTCATGCAAAGTGCTGTCGACACTACACGTTGACGCCGGTGATCAGGTACTCAATCAGAAGAGGCAAATGCATGCTCTGGACGTTTGCTCAAATGTGGATTGAAGGTGGTGCACCAACTTGTCGAAAATACTTGCTCCTGTTAATTAACCTCAAGATGGTTACATGAAACAACTGTTCTTAAAATAAAGAGGAAGATTAAAAAAATATGCATTTATAATGATACTAAATTTCTAATGGAATGTAGCAGCATGTTTCTGCAGAAATTAAAAAAGGTTAAAAAAAAAGGGAAACTCAGCAAAAGTGGTTTTTTTTAAAAAAAGGTCAACGTGCATTAGAGGCAGGCAACAGCAGAACGAAATGAAAATTTATTGTAATATGGTACACAGAATAGCAATACTATATACATGAGCAGTACTGCACTACCAATAAAATTTTTCAATAGCCTCTCAGGAATCTAGCACAGTAATGTATAATTGCAAGATTGTGAATGCATCCAACCCACAAAACATAAAGAAAGAACACCATGTGGTCACAAACAAGTACGCACAGTACTAATAATAACCACTTACAGAAAATCAATTATGTAGGCATAGCTACAATGTTCTGATTAAAATGTCAAAATGTGAGATAAATATTAACAGGGTGACTATGGTACATGCGTTTGTGATTGATGCACTACAAATACATTTTTCACCATAAGTACTTTACCAAAAGTTGGGTGAACTTGAGAATTGTGGAAATGGAGAAAGGTTGAAATATTTTCTTAGAAAAAAATGTCACAAGCATAGTCACTTCCCTTTTGAAATGAAAATAATACCAGGCATTTCTGGAAAAGGATATCATACAATTGTGAATGATCATATTGTTGGTGCAATTTCTCTGGACTACGCAAAGACCTTCTTTGTCCTTGTTGCTGCCATCCTGACCTCAGCAGATATTCCTCAATCAACCTGATATTACCAGCAATGAGGCCTCCAAGGAATTTATCGTGAAACCCCAAAACAGAAGTTCCATATGAAACTCACATGCTACAGAGAGATTTTTGGGAATCTGCTAATCCACGGTCTGGAAAGGAATCCTCCAGTTTGTAGCTCAACCACACATACAACTCTAGGACCTGCACTTATCACCATATGTGATGAAGATTAATCTTGCCGAAGAAATAGTTTGGAGGAAGAAAAAGGGAAGTTACATGGTTAGCCTTGCTTGCTAAAAAATTATGTTATAAACAAACTAGCATAAAGGATAAACACCACTGAATTATGTAATTGTAAGTTAGATCCTGCAAGTGTGAAATTATGGATCCACCACTGTTTAGAGAAGCATACTCTAACAACTTTTAATGCCAGCACTCCCCAGTCAATTATGAGGTGGATGTCTCTAAGATAGTTTGAACTAATTATGATATTCATCATGAACAGTAGTTAGATTGTATTAACAAAGCAATAGCAAACTCCTATTTATTGCATTCCTTAATTTTAATGTCCCTTTATAGGACCATATGGGATAATCCCCTTTATTATTTGGATGGCTCTCTAAATCATACTTAGGCTTCCATGTTGAAGCTCAACTCAGACACATTTGATCTTATTTTGAATTCATAACTGCATTTAAATCTACATGCATAAGAACAACTAAAAAGAAGAAGATCCCATTCTCACCAGAGGCCTATATATAAAAGTTATTTCTTTCTGTGGATAATTTGTCCTTTGTCTGAAGTTATATTTTTTGTTCCTCCATTCATAGATTAATTTGATATTTTTTGTTCCTCCATTCATAGATTAATTTGATATTTTTTGTTCCTCCATTCATAGATTAATTTGATTTTTTTTTCCTCCATTCATACATTAATTTGATCTTGAAATTTTATATGAATGTAGAATAGATTGAGAACTGCCTTCACATGGGAATAGATAATGTGCATGCACATGTTAACTGCCTTTGCATGATATAAACATAAAGAAACAAGGAATTTGAGTTCAGAACACCTTAAGAAGATATATAGTAGTATTGGCTATTGACCGACAAGTTACAAGTAGTATCTATTGGTAGAATTTGTACAAGGGAAACAAAAGGCAGAGTGACCTTGTGAACTGATTCAAGCTCTTTGAGTTGATTGTGTGATTTAGGCACCAGGAGTGTTCCAGGCGTAAATATCTCTTTAAGTCGGACAGTGCCTTTCTTTGCAAAATTTTCTGCAAACTGCATCTCAATAAAACAAGTGATATTATTTCCTAATTCCACAAAAACATACACAGGAAGATGGATAAAAATGTTTGCCTGAATTAATCCTTGAGTAGATATATCGTCACGGACATCCACTGGGCTACAATATGAAGCATCAGAAAGTGGTCAGATAATTGATAATAACAGATGTGGACAAAGAGGATATCAGAATAGTAAAGAAATATAAGATATACAAGAGATTGTTCTAGTATCACAGTATTATGTATCACCTGAGACAAAAGAGGTATTTATCATACAACCCAAGAGGTAACTCATCAACAATAGCAGCAATTTTCTGTAGCAGTGGCAGGAGGAAATGTTAACAAAATATGGAATGAACCTGGAACTCAACAGAAAACATAATCTACCAGGTGCAGTTCACACTTGTAAATTTGAAGATAATGTTACGTTGTTGTTTTTTCAAGCAGGTACCAATGATTTTCCAGAGTGTCCCTTATGGAGGATTTGACCAAATATTGAAAAAGCTGATTTTGAAGAAAAAAAGGTACCAGCATATCTTCACAATCAGCGATAAAATAGTCTGAAGATAGTTTAGCCTTCTCTAAGAAGCGTTCCTGCAGTAGAACATAAGGAAATGTAAAAAAAAAACCTGGCCAGAGGAATAGTTGTGACTAGACAGAAAGCATTGTCATACATTTAACGGGAAAGAAGAAGACACGATATTGGATAAGAGGTGGATAAGGAAAAAATGTTTACTATCTAATTGTTGTATACAAGCAATGTTGAGCTGAAGCCTAAATAAAAACAACATGATACCTCAGGATATAGCCAAATTATTGTAGGACAATTCAATTCATTCCACTGCAAACATTATAAGGACATAATTGATTGAACAAATCACTAGAACAACAATTGTGCAGCTAATGTGCTAGAAAATTCTGATATCTATGCAAAAATAGAAAAGTAACACTGTGCCATCCGGACTATCACAACTATAAGGATATCAATAGATCATCATAAAATTGTTTATGAAGATATATACCTTTGCCATTCACAATTCACATATTCTAAAAGGGCAGCATATCCGGTGCACACGGCTGCCTCCGTGAAAACGCCGTGTACACCATGGGGAAAAAGTTTCAAAAAATTCCAAAAAAAATCATGGATGTACATCTCAACTTACCCCATCTACATATAAAATTTCATGATCAAATTCGTCCTATACTAGAAGTTACAAAAAAGACAAATTTGGAGTGCATTTAAACTATTTAAGTTTGTCAGAAATTTGTCTTTTTTATTACTCTTAACATAGGACGAATTTGATCATGAAATTTTATATCTGGATGAGGTAAGTTGAGATGTACATCCATAATTTTTTTTGAAATTTTTTGAAACTTTTTCCCCATGGTGTACACGGGTGTGCACGGGGGGTGCCGTGTGCACCGAATATGCTGCCTTCTAAAAGTGTGGAATTTATCTGTACTTGCATCAAGGCATATACCATATAAAATAACAAGAAAGATGGTTTGTTTAGCTTACCAGTATAGGGTGAAAAAATTCAGTTCTGTGCAATCGTGAATACAGAGACAACAAATCAAAGGTGGGGAAAAGTCCAGCATGCTGTCGATAAAAGTGATATCAATACATGTGGATGTGGTTATCCTTACTAAGCTAAGTTATGAAATATACAGAACTCTTGCAGCTTTAGCTTTCATCATATAGCAAGTGCTCGAAATCAATATATTGCATAGTATTGGGTGCACACCTCTATCATGGGGGAAGGTGATTTGAGAGATGAGTGTATTAAAGGGAGATCTTCACCATTTAAGCAGGTCACTTCACCAACTGGGAACTTGGACCCATATCTCCCAGCCCGGCCTACAAAAAGAGACAGTATGAAACACGCAGAATGCTCTCAAAACACAGCTCAAATGCCTGTGCAATAAAGGGGGGAAAAAGGAGAAAACTGCCAGTAGTAAAAATAAATCATTAGAAGCAAATCTAATACCAGCAATCTGTTTGATCTCAGCAATAGTTAGTTTCCGGAAAGAGACGCCATCAAACTTCTCCAGTGTAGAGAAAATAATTCTGGAAATGTTCAGATTAAGACCCATTCCAATAGCATCAGTAGCCACTAGCACATTAAGGTCACTGGTTTCATCATTGAACAATGTTGCCTGCAAGCTTAGGAACCGATTAACACATTTATCACGAATAAAGCATGTCGTGCCAAAAAGTGTTTTTTACTGCCTGCTACCATAACTGGCAATATCTCGAAGTTATTGCTAAAAACTGTGAGCTTGTGGCATTAATTATATAAAACAAACAAAAGGGTGGTTTCTCCATTATCAATAATAGGTACTAATCAACAAAATAGGTAACTGAGTCCATCTCCCGAGCATTGAACAGGCTGCTCAATTCCTTACTACAACGCAGCATTGACATTACGGACTTTGTCATTGTAAAAAGTGTTTCACTATTCAGATGCTTCTCTGACTCAGATTTGACAGAAGACACAAAATTTGCTAATCAAATTTCAGAAGGGTGACATTGTGCGATATATATTAAGTACTAGCTGAATGCCTGTATTTTATAACGGAACATCAAAAAATAATAAAATTCTAAATTATTTATTGTAATATTAGATCGCATATAGAGAAGATGCCTTGCAACAGAATCTCAAGGTTAAAATAACAAATCGAACATACTATTTAAGTAAAGTGCAAAACAAAGAGTCACTAAAACATGGAGTGTAGAATGGCATGGTGGATAATTTCTATGATGTGACGTATTACCAGTGACCACCACAAATCTCTTTTTAATAGTAGAGATTAGGTACCAAATTACATATGCTGTGTCAATATGTTTAAATAGAAGGTCTGCCATTTCATTTTACTTGCAATTAGATGGGGACCTAGAGACACATGACAATGAGGGTGTGACGGTGTGTGCTACAATAGTACAATAACAAATTCCAAACGTAAATAAATTAGGAAAATCAACTCCACGTGTACATGAAGTTACATGCACATGTGGAGAGCCATTGGATTCATTCTAAGATCCATGCCACATGAATCCCAAAGCAGATCCAACGGTTCCCACATATGCATGTAACTCCATGTACATGTGGGAAATCCATTGCCAAATATAATACCTGTTTTGTTCGAGTTTCTGGTGGCAACGAGCCATAGACTACAGAACAGAGATGCTTACCCTCCACTTCAATTCTTCTCTGCATGCATGAAAATTTGCAATATAAGAAAGTTAGTTGAAACTTAATAATCATAAATAGCGTTCAGTACTCTGTAGATCAACAGAAGGATGCATTGCTACATTGCATTTGATGTCAGTATCATGTACTATTTCTCAAGGGGAAAAAAAAAGAAACAGTGCCATGTTTTTGAGTACACACTGTGAATTTATAAGCATCAAACTTTTTTTAGATTAGTATAGTCATTGTTGGGATCACAGGATCCTTACACATTGAATTGGGACCGTGCTTAATTTGGCATGTATTTTTGCATACCCATGGTTTTGCATTTTAATTTTCACTACTTAATTTATCTAGAGCACTCAATCAGCAAGTTATATGAAAAGAAAGGAGAATAAAGATGCTGCAATAGTTGCTAACTAGAAAAAACAAGTTTCTTACCCCCACACGCACACACCTAGAATATCAGGTTCTTCATACCAAAACTGTCAAAGGTATCTGATTATGCATGTTTTTTTTTCCTTTTCATATTTTGGTACTACTCCTCTTGTCCCGTCATCTAATGAAAATTTAGTACATAGGCGTGAAAAGTTTCATTTTAAAGTCAAAAAGGTATTCCTCCCTTTTTTTACTTGGAGATTAAAGAAAGTGCAGTGTAGAAATGCAGTAGAGTGCCAAGAAGTCTAGATTCAGGGGTACTTGAGTGCAAGAGTTGGATCATTGCCAAATTCATATGTTGACATCTATTTGTGCTGATAGGTCCAGCAAAGTTAACATTAAAGATTTTGTTCTTTTTTCCCAGTAATCAATATGAGACTTTGTCAAACCACCCACCCACCCACACCCGGTAGCAAGAGAAACCCTCTAGTTTTATTCTTTAGATATGTTCAGATACATAATATTTACAATATCTTAGAAAAATAAGAAGCGTTGCTGCAACGGTCACTTGACAAATACTAACCTTGAGCTTATATATCTGAGGACGTGAGAATGTTACCATGCAATCCCCTGCCTTGATGTTAGAGAAAGACCCAACCGTGGTCTTTAGAGGAACCAAAGGAGATAGTCTCTCATAATGTTGAACCTGGTCGACAGCATACATTCAGTATATTAGGATATTTGCTATACAGCAATAAGCTGTCAAGATATTTCAATCAGTACTTCAGTAGTATTAATGCCGAAAATAAATATATGCAGAAAGCAGTACAAGTTTCTCAAGTTCACTTGGAATATTCTCTGCAAGCACAAAATAACAGCATATGACCAACAAAAGGAAGATGCATATGACCACGCATCATTCTCATGTGGCGGTGCAAAAGTAGTGTTACTGCTAATACACAACATGATTGTGACCTAAATCTTGGGAAAGGACCTAGAATTGGTACACAACAAAGCATAACTTGAGTAGCTCGACACGAAGCATAACTTTGGGTAAGGTCCTGAGATAGATTGCTGGAGTTATCCATGACACTCATCATAAAACATTGTGTGTGAAAGACATATATGATAAGTTAAAAAAATCATAGTCTGTCTTAAGTTAAGGGGCGAGAATGTGAAAACATAGTTACTAATGTTTCATCCTATACTGTGTGACTACAATGTATGTACTTCCCTTTAAAAGAAAGAACTAAAATTTCAGTCCATGTCAACCAATCCAATTTCGTAACTACTGCAATATCCTGGCAGATAAACCTAACTGGCAACCATAATACACTTCAAAAATTAGAATACATGGAGCAGAAAGTACATACTCTATCAGTAGTCAGTATACATTAGGTGAGTTTCAATTTAATGGTAATCAGTATACATTAGATGAGTTTCAATTAAATTACCGTAACAACATCACCAGTAGCTTCGAGCATTCGTTGAATAAGAGGAACAACAGCTGGATCACCGCAAACATGAAGCTCATCTGAACAAAGACCCAGAAGTGCACGTGTAAACGAAAAGCCCCTTGATCTACAGCCAACCATCTATTACACAGAACCAAATAAGATAAGAATGATGAGGAATATTTTTTAAAAAAAAAACTTCAAAGACAGTCGAAATATGATTGGTTTGATGATTTAGTCCAAAACAATATTTTCATAATTATCTACCTTCCTATTTGTAATGCGAATGTACATCTCCTTAGCAGGTCTACAGAATGTGAGCTACTGCACGCACCTGAATTTCATCAATAACAGCGCATTGATACTCAGTCGTCAGATCAGCAATCTCAACTGTCACTGAGCTATGCTTTGCACATTCAATTTCTTCCCTTTCTTGTCCCGTAATCAAGTTACAAGGGACATTAGCTTTATTTAATCTTTTTGCTACTTCCCGTGCTAACAATCTCAGAGGTCCACAGTATACTCCTACAACATTTGACAAGAATTTAAAGTAGTCACTGTAAATGAATGTTCTTCCAGTTTCACTGATTAAATCAAAATAGCACCTGAAGAGCTTGCTTCTAATCGCTTGAGAGCATTATGTGTTTTCCCACTGTTTGTAGGTCCAACATGTAAAAATACATTGCGCTTCTTTTCTCGGGCATTTGGGTACCACATATGAGGATGGCTGGTATTTAAGATAACAGAGCACAGAAATTAATTACATTATTTATAGGATAGCAAATGAGAACATACAATGTTTTACACAAGAAATGGATTGCATCAAAGAAACAGACACCCAGACAAGAATATGTAGAGAAAACATAGATATCACAAAAAGAAGGGGGAGCCATATGGATTCTTACGTCAAATCAGTCAAATCTAACTTCTTAGAGTTGTGGTAATTCCTCCAAAATCTCAGATTCGAAGAATTGGCCAAGGAATTTAGATCATAATTGGAGAGAAGAGAGAGAATATAGACATCTGTAAGGAGAATATAGAGAGAATAAGTCCCTAGCAAATCTCATTGCATAACAACTGTACAATGGACAAGCCCACCGAAGTTTTTTGCACAAGGAAGAGTTTTACAAAATAACAGCCAACATCAAGCAATCACGATTCACGCACGCTACATTACTATTGCTTCCTTTGATGCCAAGTCGACCCCAAATAGAATCTCTCATTATGTTCAACAGTCACTCAGTAAGATAAAAAAGGTTATGTTGCCAAACAAGGTAAATCTCCATAGCTACGCTCTGTTCATCAGAACAACAATCAACCACAAGCAACAGGAAAAACATTGTGCTTTTCTTGATTGCCCCCTTCTCAAATAAAACGCACAACATATTTATTGACATAAGTAACAGCATGAACTGCAAACGGATACTAATCGTGGAAGCACTACTCCCGTGATCAAAACGCGCCTGGTTTTGGCATTCCGCCGAACACGCACGGTGCATCCCCAACAAACAAGAACAACCGATTAGCCATCACAGACCACACACAGGAAAGAAAGAACTGACCATGGAGGCACGGGGAGCGCGCCCTCCGGCGCAAGAGCGCGGCAACCGCCATTGTACCGGACACACTTGCTCCCTTCCTTTCTTCCCGCGGTGGCACAAATCAGAGCACGGCGGCGGGTTAGGCGAGGCAGGCACCAACACCAGCCCGGCGACGCGAGAGAGGGAGGCGCCAATGCGCTTGCGTGCGAAGCACGCGAGGTGGGGGCGGAGGAGGCGACCGTGGCTTCCGCCGGGAAGCTAGGCGGCGGATGAAGCGGAAGCTCGCGTGGTCGCCAGGTCCGGTATATTCCATTCGCTTCTCGGCACAATCATCCTTGGGCCTTGGCCCATCTAAAGTAATAGCTGGGCTTCGAAACGTCGAGTCCAAGTCCAACACCTAGAACCGGCCCGAACTACCCAACCCGAGTCCAGTCCAACTCTCGGCCTCTCTTTGCTTTCCTCTTCCTCTTCACCGAAGCCGCCCTTGCCAAGAAGATACCGAAGCCACCACCACCGGACACGCGACCTCCGGCGCCGCCGGAATCCACTCGCGAGAATGTGAGGGCTTCTTCGAACCACCAGGAGCTAATCCATGTCTCCTCTGTTTGTTTTGCTTGCCGGGAAGTGATTCGTTGCTGCTGCTGCTGTTGTTGCAGGACGATGGCGGAGGCCGAGGCCGGCAAGGCGGCGATCCGGCGCGCGCTGCGGTCGCTGCGGAGGAGGCATCTCGTCGAGGAGGGCGCCCACCGCCCCGCCATCGAGGCGCTCACCCGGCCTTTCGCCGCCCACGTAATACCCTCCTTTCGTCTTGTTTAGTTTGTTGCACTATTGACATCGCAAATGAACTCACGCTCTCGAGGCATATCGAGCCTGCTTAAGGATGTGCTAATGGCGTCGGGTGTGTGAAGTTGACTATCTCTCTCGCGGTATCATCAAACTGTCGAACGCCTTCACTTCATAATCCAAAAAAACAAGAATCTAGCGATTCTCGTGTGCCGAATTTCTGTGGTGCCTTTTAAATGTAGTGACTGTTTTGTTGACCCCTTGTAGGCTTTGGAGTGGAAAGAAAAGGCTGAGAAGCACGAGTTGGAGCTGAATCAGTGCTATAAGGCTCAATCCCGCTTGTCCGAGCAGCTTGTCACCGAGATAGAAGAGGGGAAGGCAGCAAAAGCACTGCTCAAAGAGAAGGAGACACTGATTTCAAGTTTGCAGAGTGAACTTGAGCAAACTAGGTATTGAACGTGATGGATAGTTTGCTTACTGTTTGATTGAGTAAGCTGATTGGCAGTGGTTAAAGAGAACATTGTCACTTCATGTTTCTGACATCTTTTTGCAGCGAAGAAAATGTGCAGATGAAGCAATCACTTGAGGAAAAAACAAACGAGTTAGATCTTCTAATACATGAGCACCAGATAACTAAAGCTGAACTTGAACGGGCATTAACGAAACTGAAAGTCGCGGAGGATGAAAACAAGAACCTGATTGATCGATGGATGCTAGAGAAGATGAAGGATGCAGAAAGGCTCAATGAGGTACCCTATTGTCTCTTTGTTGATAAAACTGCACCTTTCCAGTTTGTGGTGTCATAATTCAAGGATTGTTCAAGAACCACACTTACCTTTTAAGTGCCTGGTAGGTTCACTAATAGATAAAGAAACTATATACATGTTAGCAATAAACATTCTACCATAGTTTCAGGGGATATGCAATGGAGACGCATGACCAGCATGCTTACCATGACATGACACAGAGGCATGGTGCATTATAGTTGGTGATCTTCAGTTCCACCTAAATATCAATTTACTCTTGTTAGAATATTTCATTAATAAGTCTGCATGACTACTGTGACTTTTTAGAGCAGTTTTTTTAAATATTTGCTCCCCTTTACTATATGAAACCAATCCAAACGGTTCACAGAAGTTGTTGGCCCAGGTCCCCCTGGAGAGAACTCACACATCTTTCCTCTCTTGGAACTTATGCACTCGAGACGATTTGGAGAGTTTTTGGCGCAGCCCCGCTAACTGGCGAGTGCTGCCTTTTCTCTTATTGTTCTCTGGTTCATCATGGTACAGCACATATGTACAAGTAGCAGCCTGCCTCATCAAGGAACGTGACCCGGCCATGCATGCACCTAGTAATGACTCCACTAACCATGCAACTAACTAAGACCTATTCTTAAGCCACATCGATCTCCATGACGCAGCAACACAACAGTTCACCAACTACTTGGTTGCTAACTCATCCTAATCTCATGTCCGTGCATCCTGTCCTCATGAACACAAAGTGCACATACACTTGCTAGCTGCTTAGTAAAGCATGTCAAGATTATTTTCTAGCAGAAGTTTGAAGAAATAACTAAATGCCTAAGGTTATATTAGCAGCCAACAACCTTTTATTTATCAGTATGTTTTACATAGTGAACTGTGCCCACATAACTTGTATATACCCAAAAAAAGGTATCAATTTAAACTGTTTGGAAAAATTTATTCAGGCCAATGCAATGTATGAGGAGATGGCCCTAAAGCTGAGGACAGCTGGAGTTGGTGGTATACAGCATAATGCACAACAAGAAGCTGATGGCATCATTCGTCGATCTGAAGCTGGGTACATGGACATCATGGAAACACCAATCCCATCTACATGCAGAGTCACCATCCGTGCTCATGATGGTGGGTGTGGATCAATTATATTCCAGCATAGCACAGACAAGCTAATTAGTGGTGGCCAGGATCAAACTGTCAAGATATGGTCTGCACATAGTGGTGGTTTAACCTCAACTTTGCAAGGTTGCTTGGGGTCTGTCAACGATCTTGCAGTGACGAATGACAATAAGTTTGTGATTGCTGCCTGTAGCTCCAATAAGTTGTTTGTATGGGAAGTTAATGGGGCGCGACCTCGTCACACACTGACTGGTCACACAAAAAACGTTTCTTCTGTAGATGCAAGCTGGGTGAAGAGCTGTGTTGTTGCTAGTTCATCCAATGATCGTACTATCAAGATTTGGGATCTTCAGACTGGCTTCTGCAAAAGTACCATAATGTCAGCGAGCAACCCCAACTCACTAGCTTTCATTTATGGTGATATCATTTGCTCAGGTCATAGGGATGGAAACCTTCGGCTATGGGACATCCGTAGTGGGAAATGCACCACCCAGATAGCTGCTCATCTTGATGTCAGTTCAGTTTGTGTGTCACGGAGCAAGAATTTTGTTCTTACAAGTGGGAGGGATAACGTGCATAACCTTTTTGATGTTAGAACATTGGAGGTTTGTGGAACATTCAGAAACACAGGTAACCGAATTGTTGGCAGCTGGGGCAGACCTTGTATAAGCCCTGATGAAAACTGCATTGCCGCTGGTGCTTCTGATGGATCTGTTTACATATGGTCAAGATTGCGGGATGGGGTGCCGACCATCCTAGAGGGTCATTCTTCACCAGTCCTTTCAAGTGCATGGTGTGGTCTAGGACCTCTTGCCACCGCTGACAAGAATCATATTTACATTTGGGCTTGATATCTATGGCCGCTTTGGTCATCCAATTCAGGATCTGAAGTCTCTCGCTTTCAATGTGTTAATATTTGTTTCTCTTCCTTCTTGAGACCACTAGTTTACATGTAAATTTCTTCGTTTCTAAGCAATTGTAAATATCAAAAATCACAGTATGGCGAAGTGGCTTATTTTCCTATCATCTGTTGCGGGTAATGAATGATTCTCAAGGTTTTCTAGGCAACATATTCAAGCTTTTGTAAGTTTTAGCATGTTCATTGTTGATTTGTCTTTGGGTCACTATTTTGAGGGCAAATAGTGGATAATCATTCACCACATGAAATCTAGGTCAGCACTAACGAAAATAACATCGGCTTTATTATTTGGTAATGCTTTCTCCAAACTAATAGAGTAGAGAGGTGTATATGAATACCATTTTTCAATTACTTGTTTCATTTTGTCCCCTTCGCTTAAGTTGAGATGTTGTAAACTAAATAACTAATATGGAATGGTCTTCAGTGAAGGGCTATATTAGGTTAATGCATATGATGAACATGGTGAGCAAAATCATTTCTTTACCTCAGCAAGATGCAGGAGAAGTGGATGTATATGACATACTATGCCACAGAATTTTCGTGGCATTCTCCGATCCATCCGTCCATCTGCTCTCGTGCGGCCGAGATGCATGTCGCCTCCCAGATGGATGGATGGATCGTAGTATGTCACGGCTGTGGCATGGCATAGCATGCCATAAAATTTCTGCTCGCGACGTGGCAGTATCTTCCCTGAGCCGTTGCAGGTGTAAAAAGAACTTGAATTATTTTTCAATGCCTAGAAAAACCCCATCACCACCAAATCACCATCCGATAAAATAGTTACAGCACAACTAAAACTAAAATCCTCAAGAATCCCTTCATCGGTGTTCAGAATCCTCTTTCCTCTGATACCCCGTCAACTACCGCAATCTGATCGGCATACTTCACGGTGGAAAGCTTATGAGCTACTGCCTGATCGATATTAATGTATGGTCAGTGCTATAATGCGAAAGAATCCTCTAAATTCTAGTCTTAGCATACTAAAGTTGGAAGAGTGGAGGCAATGAAAGAAAGAAGTTTTAAAACCCGTCAGTGCCAATCACATCAGCTGAGACAGCACCACCACGATACATTCACACCACAATCACTAGAAAAAAAAAAAAGGGGGGGCATCAAATTCAATCAGCGTCATGGAGAAGACGAAAGCGTGGCAAAGAAACTGAAACTCCAGCGTACTCTTTCCAAGAGATGATCAGATCAGACGAGCTCAAAAAGCCACGGTACTGAAGGCAGCAGCACTGAAAGCATGAGTCTGACCCACGGGGCTTATCCGCGGGGTTAGCCTGAACCGTTTGCCAAATCTGGGTCCCCGACAGTGACGAGGCACCATTACTAGCAGTTTCACTATGGGACAGCTCATGATCTTCGTATCGATGTATTATCCACCTCTGTATCTATTTTTTCTTAGCTAAATGGGTGAAAGATCATCTAGTTTAGTTATATCATGGACTTAAAAAAAAAATCTAAATGTGATTGAAATGCACGATCTTCGGAGAGATCACTTTTCACAGTATCAAAAAATGGAATTACAATTTTGAAGCATTTTCTATAAGAGGGTGGTTTCTTTACTTTGAGAAATGGATTCATCCTACCACTACTGCAACCGGGCAACCTGCCTACTGCAGAGCTGAGCAGACCTGATCGTCTCTGGTTGGGATGCCATGGCAGGGCTCATCACCACAAGGAACATCAATCATTGGATTCTTTTGCTGTAATGCTCTGCTGCTGCAAGAAACCATCAATGATTGGAGAAGCAGCAGCAGCTTATGGCATAAGCCTAGCAGGCAGGGTTAGCAGCCGAGCGTGCTGCTGGCTTCATGGGGAAGTGTTCTGAACTTCTGATCAGAGTTCTTGTCAGGATTCAGATAGCTTGTCAGATATAAGCCAAGTTCATTTCGTGAACTAATTTACAGCTTCAGATTTTTCTTCGGTTACCGCCAGCGTGTTGAAGCGAAGAATTTCTATTACAGCTTCAGCTCAATCTGGATATATTTTGATCTTCTGATCATGAGAACATCTGATCGTCTGATCAAGATTTAAACAAACAATACAATACAAACATTAATAGTGAACTTAATACTAGTACTAGCCCTCTCAACAAATTTACCTACGGCGCCATCAAGCTATGGATGCATCACAAGCTTAAGAAGCCTCTAGTTCCACGCGCCGGCAAATTTATGGGCCGCGGCGAACTCTCCCGGTTGCTGGCCGCGGCGGCGACGAGCCCCTCGCCTCCGCCTCCGCCGCCCTCCACGACACGGTCGCCGAAGATGTGAACCGTCCTCGGGTTCGGCCCGCGGGAGATCACGCACGTGTAGTCCTCCGACGACGGCTCCATCTCCCCCGGCGCCGCCGCTATCTCCCCGCGGCCGCGGAGCAGCGGCAGCCACGAGCTCTTGTTCTTGACGCCGAACTCCACGCGGCGGTCGAGGAGCACGACCTGACCAGAGGCGCCTGCGCCTTCACGGCCCCCGACGAGGCCGCAAGAACGCTCCTTTTCTGCTGGTCGTCGGTGCAGTCCAGCACGTCGGTGAGGCCATGCGGGCCAGCGCACCCATCGCACCACGGCCGGCGCTTCTTGCCGCCGTTGCCGGCGTCAGGACTGGACTCGAAGGCCGCCGCTGCCGCGGCGGCGTCAAGCACGGAGGTCGGGCTCATGGAGTAGGGCGTCTCAGAGTCCGACATAGCGTTCTTGGCCGTGCAGCTGCTGGTGGGGAGAGACGAAGAGTGCAACAGCCTCGGAGAATCGAACAGCGCACTACCCTTGCCGCCGCCGTCTGGAACCGTCGATGCGCTCGCGTGCTGGCTGGGGAGGTGGCCGTGGCTCTGCTGCGGGCCGCCGCTGTTGCTCATTGATCTGGACCTCCTCCTCAGAATCATCTCTTGGACCTTCGACCTCAGGAACATTTCAAGAACTGAATTGACTGGACAATTCTCTGCAGGTAGCAGAAAAGAAACTTCAGCTCGTATCGTTTGATTCTTGGATTTCAGTGAACTGAATTGATCAGACTGTTAGTCGATACCTTCTCCTCCCAGCGTTCAGGCAGCGGCAGCAGCAGCACGGCAATTCTTGCGCGCTCCAACCAACGACGACCGAGGTGGTGAGTTAAGCACGCAACACGAGGCCGGTGAAAACCTCAAAGGTGTGCACTCAACCCCAATCTCAAGCTCAGGGAGAGACGCAAAATGGTGAAGACCCTGAAGGCGTCAAAAATATCATCATCAATTCATCATCTCGTATAAACAAGAGAAAGAATGAACCCAATTACTAGCTATCAGTCTATCACAAGCTACGAGCCAGTCTTGAGTGACACAACGCAGCACTCACCACCACTCTGCGAGAAGAAGAAGAAGAAGAAGAAGAAGAGGAGGAGGAGGGGGGAGAGGTTGGAGGTAGCATAGCACAATTCGGAGGTTGGGAGGGTGTTCATCTTAAAGAAGCCTCTCCTCTCTCTCTTCTCTGTGATGTCACTTGTTGGTTTGTGTGTGCTTGCTTCCAAAAGGCAGGTCCTTATCTTCAGTCCCCATCGCACTCTTTCCCTGCCCTAGCTGCTGCTGCCTTCTGGCTTCTTGTGCTGTGTGCTACTGCTCCCAATCGAGCTGACCCCATGTACTCAACGGTAGATTCCCGTCGGGACAAGGCAGGTCACTCCCTGTCGACCTGTGGAAGGCGCAGCAAAATCTAGCCATTCTGCTGATCAGATGACTGGACCTCTAATTGGATCATGCAGCCGGCTCAAAAACGCCATGGTTCTTACACTACACCTACACGCTGTCTATCTCTCGATCTCAACACAGCTCTGGCTATACAGGGCGCCTCAGCTATATAAGAAGTCATTTACAGCGTGTGACACGTCATATTCTTGCTCATGTCGATGGAAAAAAAAAGAAGAGAGAGAATTAGATATGTAGTCGACTGTATAAAAAACCAAGAAACTATTGACAGTGCCGCAACCCTTGTATGCCTAGATCTGACTTTCGCTCAATCCGCTGCACCCACGCTAACCACTCCCCCTGTTCCACGCGCAAAACTTTCCTTTTAATTCCCTCTCCTGCGTGCCAATGCCCAAACCCAACAGTAAACCCTTATTCCCGAATCCCAATTTCCCGTCGCTCCTCTCCTCGTCTCTCTGCCTCGCACCTATCCTCTACCGCGAGTCGGTCCGATCCAGCCCGGCATAGATCTCTCTCACTTATATAACTCTCCCTTTCCTTGTCCATCTCACCACAGTGCCAACATGCCTCTTCTTCTCACCACAACATAGACACACCTCTTGTTCTCTCCACCATCGTGTCCCTCTTCCTTTCAATCTCCCTTGACATGTGATGAAGTAGAGAAATTGCTCCAAGTTGGTGAAACTTGTGGGTTCTCTGGTATGATAGGGAGCATCGGTTGTATGCACTGATAATGGTAAATTTATCCAGTCGCATGGAGGAGTCAATTTACTGATGGTAACTATGGTGTCCCTATTATGAGTTTGAAGCATATGCTTTGCAAGGCCTTTGGATATGGCATGTGTATTTTGGTGTCATGAGGTCTAATCATGATATCAACATGCTTAATCAATCACCACTATTCATTGAAGCATTGAAAGGGAATCTCCGTAAAAGCATAATTCACGGTATTGAGAGGCAATATGACACTAGTGCTCACTCAGATAGAGAAGGACAAATTATTTGCATAACATCAAGAAAAGGCAAGAAAAGATGTTGAGCGGGCATTTGGTGTATTGCAATCTCGCTTTAACGGTGTGTGTCACCCACCAATATTGTGGCACGGGGCCTTGATCGACAAAATCATTGAAATTTGTATCATTCTATGTAACATGATTGTTGAATATGAACAAGAATTTGTCACTTCGTCTTTGGATTTGAACAAGACTTCAGGGACATATTTTGTTTTAGAGCCGGAAGTCAACGATAGATCTAACATTTGCTTCAAGGATGTGCTACAAAGAAACTAAGTTATTCATACTCGGCCAACACATATCCAACTAAAGAAGGATTTAGTTAAACATATTTCACAACGTTATAGGAATAATTTAAATGTTTAGTTATGTTTTAGTTACCTTTTTTATCATTATGTTCTACTTTCCTACACATTCAAATTCGTTCAATCAATCAATTTTTTATAATGTATCCGAATCAAGCTAAAAAAATGATGTGACAACATTAGTTTACAAAGATGAAATACACATTTGAACACAACAGTTTTTTAATTTCCATGCAAGCACTACATAATTGTGCACAATTTATTGTATATATTGGTTATAGTGATGTCTATAGGTGATATGGAAATGGCTATAGACAACTACCATATAAGCCATTGTACATGCCCTTATGCGTATGAGAAATTAGGACTGTCTATTTGTCAACTTAAAAAAGATCAGCATCCCCATCAATTTTTTGCCTTACATCTTTTTATATACAAAACTCCACCCAACCGGCTAGCCCTAAGAGCATCCACAATAGGGTCTCTAAACCACCTCTAGGTATTCTCTCCTATTTAGAGGCAGCTTCTAACAATTGTGTAACCTTTAGAAACTGTCTCTACACTACAGACCTCCTCTAAGCAAACAATGCATTAATTGTTGCCCATGACTACCAGGTCTTGTCCAAGCTTAGAGACAATATTGTCTCTAACTATTGTGGAAAGAACCTCTAAATCTTAGAGACCAGTTGTCCTATCTTAGAAGCAATATTGCTTATAATTATTGTGGATGCCCTAATCCCACCCTCCCCATCGCTTATGAGGTGCATCCCATAGCCTACACAAACCATGTCGCCATAGTTTACAGTGCTTGTCGCCCGCTGCATCCATCTCCTTCCTCTGGTGCTAACATGCCACTACTTGTTCCTCCTCTTTGGCCATCCGCCCGATCCCCGTCTTCTTTCTCCTCTTCGGTGAGGTGCCCCACCCTACCCTCGTCCCTCATCTCTAGTGGCTCTCGCATGCTAGATCCGCCTTCACCTCCTACCGCCTCGTAAAAACATAACATTCCAATTGTTGATCCGAGGGCCACCCACCATCCTTCGCGCTGATCCAGCGGCCAAGGCACCACTGCTACCGCCATAGCCCACAATAATGCCTTCCCTGCTCTGACCTCCCACTAACCCAGGGAAGGAACATGATGAACTCTAGATGGCATGGATGCTCAATAAATCCTCAAGTGAGTAGCACCACTAAAATCCTCTCCCTTTTCGGTCTCCTTTCCCGTCCACTTACATCTAGCAAATCTGTGAGAAACTACCACCAAGATTCAATAAAGAAAGAAAGAAAAAATTGAGAATTTTACGCACGCCGGCAATTATTACCTCCTTGAGACTGAGAGTCACCTCTCTGCACGACGACAGCGTTGCAACCAATTATACTGTCCTATCGCGACCTGTTTGTTCCTGCGTACGTACGTAGCAGGACGTGGCGTCTGCGTTTGTC
Source organism: Olyra latifolia (assembly GCA_036346145.1). Lineage (NCBI taxonomy): Eukaryota > Viridiplantae > Streptophyta > Magnoliopsida > Poales > Poaceae > Olyra > Olyra latifolia. The sequence continues at coordinate 35,766,823 of CM070525.1, read as the reverse complement.
TGCATCTCTTCCCGCCGTGCGCACCGCGCTGAACCCGCCCCCACACACCATGCGTGCTGCAGCGGCCTTCCCCACCCGCCAAACACGACAGGAATGGCGGCATAATTTGCCATTTGATCCACCTAATTTGGGGGCTAATGGTGGCCCTGCCGAGAGCGTGGGTCAGGAATCAGGATGAGACAGCAGCTGCGAGTACAACCTGAATTAAACAAAGCTCACCAGCAGCAGGATCAAGCTTTTCTTTCTTGGCGACAGCATCTTCTTCTCTGAGGTGAAAAGAACAAGGATGAGTTAATTAAGATGGCTGCAGCATGATCATTTCAGAGAACTGTGCTCTCAAGCCTTGACAAAAAAAAATTATACAGAAATCTCAGATTGAAATGTGGTTAACCATGAGCATGTTCTTCTGCATGCATGTTCTTGAGCGACCCCATGATTTGCAGGCGCTGCGAGTGTCACGCTCTCGTGAAGAAAATTTGGGGCAGGTGACACATGCACTGGGGGCACTGCATTTAACACTGTGATCCAATTACGGTGCCTGTAGCTGCTGACCATGTCCTTGGCCCATGCCTCTCTGCTGCCGCGCGTCGCTGGGAAATGGCAATCGCTCGACTAGCCAGCCAATCATTGGAAGCTCAGGTGTGAGAGTTGAGGCATCGATTGTGATTAGTATGCATTTTTAATGGAGTGTTAGTTTTGTATAGCTGCATAGTGACAACTGACGAGTGAGTAATGGGGGCCGGAAAGTGACTGGTACCTGATAGAACTTTTGTTTACATTCTTCGTAAACAGTCGCTGACAGGTGGGGTTTCACTTCGAAATACCATGTCCAATACTCCAATGACAAATATGCAGATCACACTAATTATTCTCACGATGACCTTATCTGATTCAGGGCAACGATTAATTACTGGTTCAATGCTGCAGTCTTACATCACCCAAGAAATAGACAGTACAGAACTATGTAATCGTGTCACTTACACCATGGATCCAAAGGAGATCAGCAGCTTGTTACTGTCCTAGGTCAATGACAGTGATTTTTTTAAAAAAAAAATCACAAAGGCAACATGGCTTCTCCTGATTGCTAGAAGTATTTTTTTGACAGAACGAACGGCATCGCACCGTCCTGACAGCCGCCAAGCAGAGAATCTTGTGGGCGCGCGACACGGCCGTGCCATACTGCCATGGCACATTGGAAGGGAGGGGAAATGCCATGTGTAAAGAACTCCCTTACCTTTGGTTCTTGGTCCAAAGCAAGCAATTAACTAACCATGGCATCATCATTATCACACATGAAACTCTTTAATCATGTATTATGGAAACAGTTCAGTTCCTCTCTCTCTCTCTCTCCCCCCTATTCTCTGCAGGATCGAGAACACATAATGACATTTGCTCTCTTCTTTCTTGACATTGCCCAAAGGGTGAAAGGGAGGGGTACCTAACCTTAACCCGTCCTCTTGAATCTTGATGCAATTCTAGGCCGATGAGTGATGCAGCTGCGAAGTCTACCGGATACACTTGCACATGCACCAGCAGTTGCAGTGACAGGACAGATCTTTGTTTGTGAAAAAAAAAAACAAAGCGATGATGAAGAAAGCAACTGGGCAAAGAAAGGCCTAATTAAGATCAGCTTCATGCTCCCAGTGGTTGCTGTTTCTGACTTTATGTGAGCTCATGGTATCATATGTACTAATGCATGCATGCAGTGGTAAAAGGAAGGCTTCAGTCAGCGAAATGGATGTAGCACGCGCGTTTGTCTGCCTTTCGCCTTCAGTAAGAAGCATCAGGTTAATGTGGAGCAAAGAAGAAAGTTAACCACTGTGAGTAACAGTGCATGAGCTTGCATCATGGAAGCTTCAAGGATAGCTTTTTTCCCCTCCCCCCCCTCTCTGAGATGGTCATGTATGGTTTTGAGACAGAAAAGAAGAAGACAATTAATATCTCTAATTGCAGCGTGCGTATTTACGCACGCAGGCCATTGCTGCTGTGGCGGCGTTTAACTACAAAGTCGCTGGATTGTCAAAACCTGATGGTTAATCGGTTTTGGCTTCTTATTTCTTGATTCTTGCTGCTGCTACTGCTCACTAGGTAGATATTTGTTCTGCTCTGGCTATACTGCAGCCTCTCACTAATTTGTTCAATTTCAAATTTAATTTCTTGCTGTGGTCATTAGCATTGATATTTGATTAAGACTCCGGGAGTGGCTTGTGCAGCTGGAACTATAAGAGAGAGATCCAAGGTCCCCGCATCGATCTGCATGGGAGCCAAGGTGGGTAGGCAACCTGCATTCATGATTGGAAAGCCAAATAGAAGACATGCAGTTAACAAGAGAACCCCACGAGGATCAGTTGCATCAAAGATCAAACAAGATAACATTGTTTACGCCTTTGAAAATATGAAAGAAACGAACGAATGGGTGAGATGCCTGCCTCAATAGAAGCTGCATCTGGAAGAGAACAAAGGCATGAAGCAGCCATCATGTTGTTGACCATGGGAGTTAGCTTTCTTGTGGAGAACTCTCACCTATCTTATCCACCGTGCTCATCTTTGCATCTCTGTTCACTACCGGATAAGTTTTTTTTAGGTCAGAATAAGTTCGTAGGCTCACCCTTGTTTAGCTCCTCTCGTCATTTAGGTCGGAATAAATTCCTCACTCACTCTCTCAGCCACTCTCATGATGAACAGTTTTGCCAAGGAAAGAACCTGTTTGGGACACGAATTTCACCTTTTTCTTTGGGAAAATCCGTTCAAACGATGGGGTTCAGTTCACATGTAGGCGACAAACCGGCGATCGGAGGGCTGCAAAATATTCTTCCTGCCATAGCAAACACTGCATGTGCGGCGGCTGTTCGTTCCAGCTCTGCAAAACCACAGACACGTCATACTCAGATCACTACACGGAAGCTTTTGCAAAGAAAAGAAACAGAAATTCTTGTCCTCACCGGCGTCATATCGGAGATCTATGTCATGCAGTACTGTATCAGGATTCAGGAAAGCGAGAGACAACGGGGCCGGAATCTTCATGCCTCTTTATTGATTGATCTTTACGTCCCAGCCATCAGCTGGGATCACCACAGGGAGAAACGATCATGGTGCGGTGCAAGCGGCAGCAATTTGATGCGTTGCAAGAACGATCTCCTGAGATTATTAGTTTACGCAATAACGCGTGCAAATTAGCTTTGGACAGCAGCATTTTTGACATAGGCTAAGTAAAACTTCAAGTCACAGCTCACAAGAGTCACAAAATACAACAAAAAAAAAAATCAGCATTTTTCACTTTTACCGCAGCAATCAGCATGAAGTGCCCTTTAAGGTATGGAATTGGGTCATAAGAAAATGGTAGCTAGATTTACTCTTACAATCGTCAATGTACTTCTTGTGTTCTAAACTTCTCATGGTACAAGTACAAAAATCTGTATTTTTGTTTAAGCCGCATGTCAAGCTACTTCTTGATCTTCTTATCGTTTCTGCCCCTCTTCCTCTGCTCTCTCCTCTCCTCCGAGTAGTTCTTCTTCACTAGCATATTGTGCATTGAAACTTTCAGGGCAGCTAGCACTGAAGCTAACACCTCATCTTGCTTCGCGATGTCAATACTTCCTTGCAGAGCCATAAGCAGTTTCTCACCATGTGGTAATTCATTGTCTTCAAGAATTGCAGGACCCTGGTTGGAAGAGGCTAATAGATCTTTTTGGAAGCGGGGGATGATTCTTAAACGGGTTAGTAATTGGGAAGCAGCCTGGTTAGGCATGTTCGATGCACCCATGACGGTCCACAGGAGATCTGCTGAGAAGCTGGAAGCTAAGCTAGTAGGAATGTAGTTCTTTTCCATCGTAATCACCTGAAAGCGGACGAGACATATAGGTTCATCAACAGAGCACAAAATAAGTAAGTACACTTGAGCCAAAAAAAAGAGATTTGGTTGCAAGTCAACAAGAAATCTCTATTTGAGTCTTGAATATTTGGATTTCTTGACTAGTTACAAGATCTTGTAAGACTTTCAAATACATCTTAACTAGAAGCACTAAAAAACTCAATTAACTGGTAAGAAATGACGTATCTGTACCAGTTATCATAACAGCAAAGGGCCGTTCTAGGTTCGTAGCCAAATAAAACAAGTGTAATAGAACCAGATGTAAACTAATATCACTGTTGGGAGCCTCGAGCAAGTATGAAAAATATACTGGAACCAAGGCCTAGCAAGTGACTGAAGTGACCAGCATTAGTATCGTACTTGTAAAAATCAACACCTAGCAGTGATCAGCATCAGGCCATCAGCAGTAGTAAAGGTACAAGAAAGAAATCTCGTTTTTAACAAGACTCTGGAAATGGCGACATGCTATTACTTCCAGGTCAGTTTCCTTGAAAATCATCTGCCAAAGAGGCATACCTTTAGAACAGATAGCTTCTTTGCTATGATATCGCATGCTAAAAGCATTACACCATTCAAACTGCAATGTTTAAAAAGAAATCCATGTTACTGAGCAAAATGAATTCTGCTACTTGTTGAGAAATGCCATTACTCAAACTTACCTTTGAATAGCTACAGCAGCCAACAAGCTATCATTAGTCAGACATATATCCGTAACGGTTAGATTGCTGTCTTCAGATTCATTTGGCTCTAAGAGTTCTCCCACCTGTAAGGAGTTATAAGAAGTAGTTCAATACATAGTAACATGAAAAATTACTAACTGACATAAACAAGAAATTTGTACTTAAAATATCTAAAAGAGCTTGAAATAAATATCTTACAGCTGTTACCTTGTCTCTGACTTGACACGTATCAAGGAGCAAGCCATTTATATAATCCCATAGGCGTATCTAAATATATAAATGACTCAATGTCATGAGAAGCATTGGAAAAGCTTATTGAAACAAGAGTCAGTATTCCAAAATGAACATGTACGCACAGTTGAGTCACCGCCTCCAGATAATAGAAAGCTCGGACCTTCTGAAAGGCGTGTGAAGACAGTGCATGATACAAAGCTGCATAAGTAGTCGTAGCAATTATTAAATATGTTATCTAATAAGTTGCACCTTTTTTATTTCTGAAGCTACAACAACTGGAATAATGATCAATAAACTCAAAACTCATGTAAATATTTCAAGAACTTGAATACTCTGTAAAATAAAGGATAGTGATGGCACTGTATACTGAACATACTCTGTATGTCCAAGGCAAAAACTCTGTATTTCATGAGCCCCTTTCATAGGATTATTTGGAAATAATGTAACCTACAGAAATAATTGCATCACAGACTCACAGTGAGATTAATATCTCAGAATTATGTTTCCACCCACCAATGAAATTACAGAATTTCATACTCGAATTTTGAAGTCCCGATCGGCAGTAACAATGAACTGTCCATCTGGTGAGAACTTCTGCATTCACAAAAAAATGATACAAGTACGCGTGATTATATTGGACATAAAATGAAAACCCACAACACTGAAGTCTGAGACTGACAGATATCCTTTAATTTGTCAATAATAGGTTTACTGATTCATTAATAGAATAAAATACAGTAGAAATATATTACAGATGATATAAGTTCAAAATATATCCATACCATGCTGGTAATAATACTGCAGTAGTGACCAAAAATGGACACAGGTTTATTATCAGGGGGCACTTTCCCTACATCATCTTCCCCCACAGCAATTACCCAAACAACGCCAAATTTATCTGCAAAGGTTACATACAGGCCATCGTTGCTAATAGCAACTGCGCTGACCCTCTTCTCAGACGTTCTGCACAAGCGAAAACATCGCAAAAGATATTCATATCCACACAAAATGAATTCAGCATTATTAAGAGCAACACAATGTAATCCGTATACATAGTTCATAATGCTACACTGCTAATAGGGCATTGCTTGGAGAAAGTCTGACAATCAAAGATAAGCCATGGTTTCTCATACATTATACAAATAAAAAATAGAAGGGGATTTGTAGAGTGAATACAAAAAATAAAAATCTGCTAATTTGGTGCCTCCATTGCGTTAATCACACTGAGAACAAAATAAAGAGTGGCACTTACATAGTCTTGATGCGGCGCCATGAATCAGTCTTCCAAACCTGCACAAGCTTGTCATCACCAGCAGATGCAAACAAGTCACCATTCGCACTAAACGAAATAGCTCTTATAGCATCCGAATGAGAAGAACCACCAGAATCATCTGACAACGAGACTGCACGGCCAGCTCTGGATGCGCAAAATAAATCTTTATCTGTACAGTTCACTCAGCAGAATATAAAAAGAAAATGTTCTGACTTTACACGGACATTCACATTACGGCATTAGCGAGTACAAAGCTGAGCACCAACCTTTGAAAAAAATTATCAGTGGTAACATTTTCACGCACCTAAAACTTTGGACTGAGGTTAAAGAGGCACAAAAACCGCCTACCAAGCTAGAACTAACAGCAAGCTATGGATTTTCTCATACAACATCTCAGCTCAGGCACCATAAACGATCACATGATTCAAAATCTTCCTCAAAATAAAGTCTCCATTCTTCCCCAAGGGAGACTCAAGTCCCATGGCATACCAAACTACTATTAGGCTATTAGCACAAGATAAGCGGTTAAGGCTCAGCTCAAAATCGCACCACTCCCCACAGAAACGAAACTCAAAACACGAACTTTACCACACCTAAGATCCGAGATTAGGCGGGAAGCGGCGCTAGAGGCGAAGAGAGCATCCCTTACTTGAGATCGAACACGCGGAGCTCGGGCCCGATGGCGACGGCGACGGAGTGGCCGAGCGGGTGGGCGGCGACGAGCGCCGGAGCGAACTCCGCCGCGCCGCTCACCTCCGCCTCCTCGACGACGGCGTCTTCCATTGCTGCAATCAATAGCGACCGGACCGAACCAGAAGCGAGCGTGGCGTGGCGTGGCTTAGCGGTTGGATTCGAATCGAGCGCGAGATGGACGAGCCGACGAGGCGGCGAGTCCGGAGAATTAGGGTTTATGCGGGGAAATGCGTGGCTCGCCCGTGGGCCCGACGGTCAGTGTGTCACAGAGGCAGAGGAATGTCTTGATTTTGAAGCCCAGCCCGTACTTGGAGAGTTGGAGCCCAAAGCCGATGATGGTTGTTGATTGGGCCTCGATGGACACTGGTTTTGTGGCCTGAATCTTGCTATCCTTTTTCTTTCTTCTTTTTCCAACTGGAAGACACGACGACACGTACCACCACGGCCCACGGATGCACACGAGCACATCACACGTCGAGAAAATACATGAGCCGATGGTCATTAATATTTTTAAACTCTGATGTTGTCATTAAGATTTAAACAATGATGGTGGAGTCTTGTATAACCATCGCGTAACCATAGCTCCTCCGTACCATCAAGAGGTGTCGTTCACTTTTCCTTTTCTTTTAGATTAATTACATCTATACCATCAAAATTACATCCATACCATTGCAAAGTTCCCAGTGTACATAAATGCTATTATAAAGTTCGTACTCACAAGCATGCTATTATAAAGTAAGATTCCTTGCAGAAATATCATTTGATCAATCTTACACAATTTTTAGGACCCTCACGACTCTCTTCTTCCTCCCTTCCCCTCCTCTTGCTCTCTTTCTACCACCTCTCTCACTCATCGGCGTCGCCACAGCCCCAGCCTGAGCAGAGGCAAGGCAAGGGAGAGAAGGTGCTGCTCAGGCCCCCCCTCCCCCAGGTTCACCGGCTGCCTGCTCTAGAGCTTATCCCTCCCTTGACTCCCGGGTGGAGAGCTCTCTGCCGTTGTAGCTCCCTCCTCCCGCGTGTTGGCAACGACGCCCTCCTCCAGCAGGGCGATGCCCTTCCCTGGAGAGGCCCTCCCTAGTGCTGCTCCGGCGGCAGCCATAGGGCAACTTCGACCTTCGGCCTGATCCAGAAATGGACGATGACAACACGACGGAGGGAGAGAGTGGTGGGGGAAGGATGTGGGCAGTAGGGCGGAGGGAACTTGGCATCATAGTGGATGGTGCTAGGCAGCAAAGAGAGCTAGTCGCAGGGAGAGACGGTGGAGGAGGGCTGGGAGGAAAGAGAGACGGAGGAGGGGGCTTGCCAGAGGGAAAGGTAGCGAAGGAGGGTTGACCGGAGAGAGAGAAGGATGATGACAGTTTTGAAGAAAATTTGATGAAGAGATAGGGGTATAAATGTCCATAATAGCATTTTTTGTGATAAATTTTACTTTGTAATGGCATGCTTGTCAATACCGACTTTATAATAGTATTTCTGTAAACCGGGAATTTTGCAGTGGCATGTATGTAATTAACCCTTTCCTTTTTTACTTCCTTACATATGTGCCTATGTATATATCTAAGATATGCTATAGAAATTGTCAGCTATCTTGCCTCAAAGCAACGAACCTGACGAGTTGCGAGCTAGCTAGCAACAACAATCGTTTTCGGATTTCAGCTTCTCTGCAAAATGAAAATTGCTTTTTTTTTTTCAAAGGTGCCGTAGCATCATACTCATAGGATAATTGTGCCGCCAGTAGCCTAGTATGGAACGGCTAGTTTTTTCGACAAATAATTCACCGGTTTCTTGAAACTATTTCTCGAATCTCCTTAGATTGCTTCTAGAAGTTCTTGAATCCTAGACAAGCCAAATATTATAACAGTTTAACTATAGTCGTTACAAATAGAGCAAATCATAGTAAACTGTGTGCATAACACTTTAGTAGATAATTAGATAATTTTAGTCTATATAACACTTTATAAAGCACACTTGTGTGTGTGTGACGACCCACATTAGGATTTCAAAACCTAATAGGGTAAATTAAGTTGTACACCCACAAACTCCACCGTCGTAGCAAGATGCTGCATCTTGGATAAAGTTGTCGGCTATATCTTGCTGAAAGTCGTAAATTACACTAGCCAACAAGCATTTTTTTTTCGAGGATTCGTCTCCTAGCTTCTCTATAAAATGGGAATTTGAATTTAGAAAAGCATACATGGACACAATTTTTAGGAGGAATACTATAAAACGGAGTATCGTTTGGAAGGTTCCCAATGGTATAGGTTTTACCCATTCTATCCCACGCGAAACTCAAAGCTCCACCACTTCGATCTGCACCCAAATACGGCACTCCGCTCCGTTCCCTCCCCTAAATCCCACTCTCCGTCGGTCCCACCATTTGGCTGCCTCCACTCACCCTGTCATACGCGAGACGAGCGTTGCACCGGCATGAGGCGGTGGCGTGAAGCAGTGGGCCTCATCCAGGATGAATCATCAGGTACATCCACGACGAGCTTCCTCGGTGTTGATATCTCTCTTTCCCTCCAAGGTGAGCCTCGCCGACTATGAGCTTCTCCATGACGAGCCATATCTATGGTAAGCCTTTTTTCTCCTACCCATTGGCCGAGGCACCCCTCGCCGGATCCGCCGTCCTTGAGCTCCCCCATGCACAAATCCTCTATCCCCCGAGCTTCAATACGTCGGATCCACCATCCCAAGCTCCCTCTACCGCGATACCTCGTGATACCTCATGATGCTACATGATACCTCGTGATAACTCATGATACTCATGAGATATCATGAAGTATTATGAAAGTACCACAAAGTATCACGAGACAAACAGTCCACTAACATGGAGATGGTGCGTGGGGAGTACGGAGGAAGGGGGCTTTCCGCTCACAGTGCGGGAGCAAGCTAGTTATCGAGGAATAAGGGGTACAATGCAAGGAAGATAGCAGGTTGTGTTGCCTTTTTTAGTCGTGTTCATGTATCGTCACTACAGGAATTGTAGTGAAAGCTGACCACGTCAACCTGTCTTGACGGCCACCAGGCAACCGTCGAGAACGTAAATCTCTCTCGACGGCTAAGTGCCAGCCGTCCAGTGAGCTAATCTGTCTCAACGGCATAAACAGCAGCCGTCACGACAGACATGACGAGCCACATGGCACCGCAATGATGCACTCATAGTGTTAGTCTCTATCGACGGCTATCGTCAAGTAGTCGATACAAGGAGAGCAGGAAACCGAAAAACCGAATGAGCGCGTTTGCGCGAACGGGCTCTCTTGACGGCTACACTCACGACCGTCGATACAGCACATGGTAGGCCAAAGCCCACGCTGAGAGCCTAGGAGAGCCCTCTGACAGGTGGGCCATGGTACGCAGGCTGGCTTGATGGCTAGAAAGCGGACCGTTGAGAGAAATGGTGTGGGGGCCCAATTTCCAAAGTGAATATTGAAATTTGTACTCCTAATATAATACACATTGATCCAGAATTGATACAATAACAACACTTTATTACATAATTATTGATTAGAGTTGATTACAATACCAAAATTCGATATTTTACAAACTACCATTACTGAACTTGTGAGTAATGAAAAACTAAACTAATAATCTAAGCCGAAGAGGTCCATTTGTTCTTTAGAAAAATCAAAATTCGGATCGGCAATAGAAACATGATCTGTTCAATATAAATGAACAGCTTCCAGGAGGACGCGTCCCTCGACCCGGTGGTGATCCACAAGCACCTGGGTGGCAAGGCACACGGGAGGCTTGCGCTCGGAGGGGAACACCTCAGGTGAGCAAATTAGCATGTTAGATGTTATTCCTTTCATAACATTGATTTTTGCAGCTAACTGTGGTCCTCTTTAATTGTAGGTCCAAGGATTACATGCCCAAGGTCCGGGCCTCCCAGAACGCCCTCAAGAGCCAGCGCGATTTCGAGGCCCAAATTCGACAGGAGATGGATTAGTGTGTGGTAGAGGTGGAGCAGCGGGTGGCGAAGGAGAGGGCACAAATGCTGCCGGCGTTCCAAGAGAGCCTAAGGACTGCTAATGAGAAGCAGGAGCGAAGGATGGAGGAGATGAGGCGGTGGATGGAGATGCAGCGCGGGGTAAGCCACTATGACCATCTCATTTCATTTCGCCCAAACCAACAATTCTTTAACTATTTATGTCGCGAACGTGTAGGCCAGCTCAAGCGGGACTGCGGGACATGGAGGCAACGGTTTGGGATCGGCGGCTCTGGCTCAACACGACGGCACTAAGGACAGGTCCGACACGCCGATGGACCTCCGCGACGACACACCATCCTCCTCTTGATCGGATCGGACTATTTCTCTTTATTTTTGTGCATTCTATCATATTCGATGTTTTCAGTTGCAATCGTGACGATATGTGATATTTTGGTGAAATCTTGGTCATATGGGTTGAAATTGTGATGATATGTGATGTTTTGGTGAAGTATTGGTGATATGTGTGATGATATGTGATGTTATGATTTTTTTTTGTTGGAATTTTGATTATGGATGTATATTTGTGTGGAATGTGGGGATTATGAAATATATGCCTGGTATTTTGGGTTTGTGGGTGCAGGGGCAGCAGCGGCGACTAAATTGAAATTTTTTTAGCCATTTGTCCAGCTTTTTTTTTTTTTTTTTTTTTCTGAAAATCAATTATTCTCAATAGCCATGAGGTAGGCCGTCAAGATAGGTTGTCCTCGAGGTCACCTGGGGTGCAGCCACTGCCAGGTGGGTCCAGAGGACTAATATCTCTCGACGGCCTCCCCAATGTTGTCGAGAGAGTGTCCCTAGGACCCATGGAGGTGCAGCCACTGCCAGGTGGGCCGTATGGATCAGTCACTCTCGACAGCTGGACTGGCCGTTGAAAGAGGGTGGCCCTGCGGAGCTCCCTTGGCTGCAGCTCTCTCGACTGCTGCCGCGGCCGTCGCGAAAGATTGCCCTGCCACATGTCCAGGGTCCCGTCAGGTCATCGAGCTCTCTCGACCACTACGGTGCCATTGAGACTGCTAGAGACGGAGCTGCCTAACGGCTAGGTGGCCGTCATCCCAGCTATATCGACGACTTCTCTGGTGGCCATTGAGAAAGTCTATATCGACGGCTCTCTCGTTGACACAAGCTGTCTGTCTCGATCTCACTGGCCCGACAGTTGTTTCTCGATGGCCGGCCGTCGAGATAGGCTTTTCTCGACGGCAATCTTGGTTGTCTCGATGGTTTAGGCCATCGAGAAATGTGGTGATCCGTGTAGTGTGTCCGGTTGCCGACAGCATACTGTTCCTGGTGGTACTATTTTTTACTAGTGTTCACCTGCCCGAACAACGAGCACACACTTTGTTCTGGCCAACCTTGATTTTGGAGCTTTCAGATAAAAAAAATATAGTAAAAACTAAAGTGTCTGTCTTTCAAAAATGGTAATAGGCCATAAGCCCAGGACTGTGCGAGAAGGGTGAGATTGATGATAAGAAGCGGCTGAGCATCTGATCCGAGGTGCCATCTGGTGAAGACATGGGGAAGGCGTTCACGGCCATGCATGCCAGACAGGCTGGAAGACACCTACTCGGCCGCTAGCTCTTGTACCAGACACCGCTCGCAGTCAGTGACCTGTTGAGATACCGAGCACGCAGCCACGAACCCTAGAACGCCGGACACAATACCGGTACACGCGAGGGCAAGCTCTCAGAGCCACTCCGACAGCACGCCTCCTGACGATGTGCTTCGTGCAGGCAGCCGCGTAGGCACGCCATGAAAGCGAAGATCATTAACAGTGCCGGACGATCGAGCAGACAGAGGAGATGATATGGACGGAACGACGCTAGCATCTGTACGTACGTCGATCATGCATGCGTGTCTCTTGCACATGCATGGACTTATCCACATGATCACCATGCATATCCCCAGATCGATCGGTGATGTCTGATGAGACGTACCCGAGGCCTCGAGCTAGGAAATCAGCTCACACGTACTGTTCGGAGAGATGGGCTAGGCACCGCGTACGTCTCGCGGTCTCCAGCTGGAAACAGAGGCTCATCGCCTACGTGTACGTACCGTTGTGGTGTTGGCCACGGGCTTCGAGTTGGTGCCGCCCCCAGTTCGTCCTGCCTACTGCTCCCTCCCTTCGATGCTGCAGCCTACTGACATGTTCTCGTGAGCTGAACTGATTTATTAGAGTTGCTGATCCGTCAAAATGTTAGATTTCGAAATCTTCCTGGAGCGGCTAACTTCATGAGTTCAATCGGATGTTTTGTTCAACTTATTTTTTGAAGACCTTTTTAAAGTGGTCTCGAGATTTTTTTTTTAAAAAAAAAGCTAAAAAAATCAAAGTATTGGTACGTCTTTCAAAACAGAGATAAGCCATAAGTCAATAAGCATAAGTCCTAGGGTGCACAGTGACGGTAGATTGCTACAGCAATCTTCGGCTCCTCCGAAGCGCGTGTGTCCCCATCTTACAGAGGAGACGGCACGCCATCGGATTAGTTTTGTCGAGCCACTGAGACTTGAGAGTCTGAGACCAAACCCTTCTCTGATCGAGGCCTTGTCTTCCTTGCCAGCCTGCAGCTGCACTGTGCGCTGTGGCACACGTACTGTATACCGACACCTGATACCGCACCGGCTGTACGTAGCGAAGTGTCATATGGCGTGTCCAACACTGACATATATGCATGCATCGACTGATGTTTGATCTTCATGGTTGGTTCAGCCATTGGCGGCATCGATCCATCGCCTTCCGACTTTCGTGCTGTTTGTGCTGTCCTTTGACATGCCATGCACTGGCCATAGCTAGGTGTGGTGAGTACTCGCTACAGCACTGCCTGATAGTTCAGCATGTATGTCGTAGTAGACTCTGTAAGCAACTGGCCAGTACGTGGTAGGGCCCCTCGGCCATATCATGTCTTGGATGGAGGACACATTATCATCATCGTTAAAAAAAACCTTAATTTCATTTTTAAGATAGTAATTATCTGGCTTCTAGAAAAAAAAAATTTAATTTCATTTTTACGATATTAATTATCTGACTTCTTGGAAAGTTTCTAGATTTTGTTTGTCCTTTGACAAAAGCAAATTAAGACCATATGTTTGAATCTTGGAAGATACTGGGAGCCTGGTGGTGTGCATCTTTCCTGTGAACTAGGGCATGCAGGAATTTGTATCTCCTCGCAACTTTGACTTTGAAATTACCGCGAAATCTTTGACAAGGTACCATCCATGTGAGAAGCTAAGAAGCTGAAATTAAACACGAGCACTTAACATTACACTACGTACATGGTAGTAGTAGTAATCAGAGCCGTCAATCATCAGTGTGAAATCATGAAACGTAAGCTGGTAGGTAATGAAGTCCCAAGCCTCTGAATAAAGTGCTCTTGATATCTACCCTTCTCGTCAGGGCAAACGGCAATAGACAGGCCGCACCAGTAGCAGCTGATACTTGACGAGATCGCATAGCAGCTGGAGTAGTAACTAGTGAATTAATCGCCCAGCAAATATGCGCCTGATTGATCGTCCGATGGGTGCTCTCCATGTGCCGAAAAGACAAAATTGTTTTTCTTTATGAAAACTACACGCTTAATTAATCACCAGTCGTCGTGACAGCGAAAGGTTAGCATATCCAAGCAATATAAATAAACCCCAAATGCACAGCACAACACAAAGCAATCGTGTAGGCAAACACACGGGGGCAAGAACTCGGAGCTTCACAAGCAAGAAGACATTGAGCTGCAGCTAGCCTCCATCCGATCGATCCAAGAACTCGGATTTAATTGTTACTGTGAATCGAGGGCGGCACGTTGTTGGAGGTGGCGGCTGCTGTTGGTATTGCATGATAGGTAGGAGCGGGAGTGGCCGGTGCTGCAGCATGGAGGAGGAGTCGGTGGTTAGCTGCGTGTGCTGCGGGCTGGAGGAGGAGTGCACCGGCGAGTACATCTGCGGCGTGCGGGCCTACTTCGGGGGGCGGTGGCTGTGCGGGCTGTGCTCGGAGGCCGTCAAGTACGAGGCCGGCAAGTGCGGCGCGGCGGCGGCGGAGCCGGACGTGGAGGAGGCCGTGCTCGCGCACATGGCCTTCTGCCGCATGCTTAAGCGCGGCGGCCCCGCCGTGCGCGTTGCCGAGGGCATGTGCCAGTTGCTGCGCACCGCGTCCGGGAAGCACCGGGCGTCCTCGTCGTCGTCGTCATCGCCGCGCACCGTGGCCGAGCACCACCGCGCGTCGCCGCTGGCCATCCGTCTCTGAACTTTAGGAGGCGTCGATCGTGTTTGGCTCTTGTGAGGCGGATGGATGCATCCCTCACTAGACCGTATTGTTACTTTATTAGCACTCTATGTGGTTTTGATCCAGTGCAGAACTACGGTAAACGATCGAGGTTGTACATACATGTGATCAGATATAATATTTCAATTTCAGATGGTGATTTTGATTAAGAAATCCATATGCTTCTGCCCAGTTTGTTCATCTGCTTTGACGTCCTTTCTTGGTTAGAAAATCTTTGCTTTCCTGAATGTTTCTTCCTTGGCGAATCTTCTCTGCCGCATATTGTTGAAACTCTGAGCACCTCCGTCGCCGGCGGCAAGTCTTGACGTCGCCCGTCCTGTTACCACGCGTCCGCGTGCCGTGCGCGTAGGATACCGTTGGCTTGGCAAGGGATGTCGGCTTTGATCCTTGGACACAGCGCCGCCGCCACGCCCCGGCCGGGAGTTCTCGTCGGCGCTAGCCATGGCGTACGATACTACGATCCCGTCTGTTCTTGTCTCGGCCTATCCATGAACCGTTCGATCGATCGTTCACGGACCTGATAAGCGCAAATAGGAAGGAGTACTTTTGCGGAAAGGCCAATTTATAGTTTGCATTTACACCCTTCAATCCTCAACGCACGCCTGGGTTGCTGGCAACAGCTGGTCCATCTTCTAGCGGCGCAGATCGAGGCCGATATACAACCGTCGTAATTTTTTTTAAGAGAGAAGTTTCCCACATATACTAGCTCTAAGCAAGTTAGCGACCAGTTGGATTTCCTATAAGATTCGTGCTCAGCTTTCACTCTCTTAAATACGTTTTTGAAAAAAGGCCCTACAAATTTTCTAAAAAAGCAATATATGCACTCGTGCTTCTTGCTCTCTTCCTCTCTCCTCTCCACTTCGGCTAGACCCAAGCCGGCTCCCCTCCAAAGTGGTGCCACCGTGACCACCACCCTCTCGGCCTAGCGACCATGCCGGCCCCACTGGAGCCGCCGCACTAGCCGCCACCACTCGGCTTGGTGCAGGCAATGCAACGACTCTAGGAGGGTCGACATGGTCACCGAGCCGGCGGTGGTGGTCGCAGCGGCGCCACTCCAAAGGCGAGCCAGCTTAGGCCTAGCCAGAGTAGAGGGGAGAGAGGGAGAGGGGAGGAAGAAGAAAGACCAGATTGCTTTTTTAAAAAATTTGGAGGGCCTTTTTGCAAAAACACATTTAAGGGAGAGTGGGACCTAAGCACAAATCTTAGAACGAATCCAATGGTCGTTAGAGTGCATGGAACTACATGTACATGCGGTTAGGAGTTTCTATTTTTTGAACGGATTTGCTATTCCTCCGTGCCTAAAAAAACCCCAAAACAATGGATTTCCACTTATCTTTGGATTTTGCCTTTTTTTTTTTTTTGCAATTCGTGCTATAGCATTGTCGGGTTAGGATTGGAGTTCACCATGCCCCTGGCTTAGAAGGAGACCTAGATAGCAAACGTCTGGCGGTGGGTGGTAAGTGGAGTAGTCGGTAGATTCACAGCTAGACCGAGAGTCATTAGAAGGTTAAATGGTAGTGGAGACGGATAGGGCAAGGCACCAAAGAGGAGAAGAAGGAGAGAAGAGGGAAAAAGTGCTCTGGAGAGGAGGAAGGGAGAGGAAGGAGGACCCAGCATCAACGGAGCTCAGGTAGATGCCAGCCCACCATGTTTGCGCAATAGCATAGGTAAGAAGGACACCTAGATGGATTGAGGAGTGGGGTGTTGGGAGATAAGTTTTATATATGTGAGAACCGATAGATGCGAGTCATTGGATGCTGTTTTGAAGGCCCAAAAATAAAGTTAACCTACCTTTTAAGCCTGCTAGCTAGACGCTCCCTTTTTAGAAATGCACCTTTGGGCTACTTTATCCTATCATTTATAGCCCCTCATCATTAATATTGAGGATGTTTGTTTGGATGTGGCTGAAAGGCTAAGCCCTAAGCTGCCTAAATTTCAGGGACTTGAAGGCTTTAAAAGCGGCTTTGAAAGATTGTTTGGTTCGTTATGTGAAGTGGTTTGAAGATGTTCTAAAAAAAAACTAAAATGTTTGCATGGCTCTG
This sequence comes from Olyra latifolia, assembly GCA_036346145.1. Taxonomy (NCBI): domain Eukaryota; kingdom Viridiplantae; phylum Streptophyta; class Magnoliopsida; order Poales; family Poaceae; genus Olyra; species Olyra latifolia. The sequence continues at coordinate 35,749,775 of CM070525.1, read as the reverse complement.
AGAAATAGTCACAATCTCTACTATATATTTTGTCCGATCACAAATATCTATTGTTTGAAGTATGTGCAAGTTAATGTTTTAAAATTTTATCTATAAATATCTTTTAAACTATATAGATTAAATACATAAAAGTCATACTAATGTTTAGATTGTATACGACGGCGTCGGACGTCACCGGCGAGGCGAGGCGCATGCGGCATTGAGCCTCTGCCGCCGTCCCTATCTCCGATGGTTGGTTTCTTCTCGCCTTCCAAAACGTGGATCGGCATCGGTCTTGTTTTCTTCTGAGTTTCCTTCTTGAGAATTTTTACCGTGTTAGAACAGAATCATTTTTTTTTCGTTCTCTGCCTATTCCCGCGAATCTTTCATGGACAGGCGCTACGTTTGGCTCCTTCCTGAAACCGAGCATGCAAAAAACAATTTATGTTTATCAAAGATTCCAGAAAGCACACCACCATGCAACCTCTTCAAAATCAAACAGGGACGCCTTTGTCACCGATATATAGTTTTCAGTATCCTCACTCTCAACACACGTGCAGAAAAAGTGACATTCTTTGGGTTTGGGCTGCATATGGTTCACTTGTGGACACTGGGCAAGCAAACATTAGAGCAGAGCTAAATGCACATTTTTTTTTTATCCTTTGCCAGAAATCCAGGAACGCGTAAGTTTATCCTCAGCTCGTCTCTCAACCACCACCATGACACATCACCCATCTCCCATGTTTGAAAATTAAGAATAGCTACACATTCTTACCAGCAAGTAGCAACTGTGTTTTGTTGGTTTCCTACACACCTGGCCATCTATGGGCTTCATATATAGTGAAAGATAGCCAGTTTTTTCTCTCTCTCTATCTCGAGAATTTCTCAAGCCAATAGTCTTAAGAGAACATCTGCATAGAACGCGGCTTTTGTGCCCCCGTATGGAGCTCCCCGTCTTACCCCGCCGCCGCCGCCGCCGCGGCGTGAGCCATCCCGCCAGCGCCGAGGCAAGCCGGCGTGGTCGCGCGGCCGGCGGGGATGGTCGCGGCGGCGGCGGTGGCGGCAGGCTCGGTGGAGGAGATGGAAGGACACGGCGCCGAGCAGCGCCAGCGCCACGCCGCCGCCACGCCGCGCCGAGGCCAAGCCGGCATGGTCGCGCCGCGGCGGGGATGGATCGCCAGCCAGCGGCGGGCGGTGGCGGCGGGCTAGGTGGCGGAGGCGATGACGAGCCGCGCATCTCGATGCACAACGGACGGCAAGGATAGGACGGGGAGTTCTATACCTATGCGTGGATGTATTACCGCATCTGCATAGCATAGATTATCTGATAGATGGAGTATTACCATCAACTGACGGTGACCTTCGTTCAATCCTGAAGACGAAAGAACGAGACTGTCAAAACATGTGCGTCAGTATAGTACGCTACTTTTGTCGAGCTGATCCTGAAGACGAAAGAATTGCATCTTAATTTGGGTCTTTCTTGCTAGGTTTCAGAACGGCCTAGAGAGAGTGCATACTGCATACACGATTGCTTTCAATGGCTTACCAATCACAGTTAGGACGATCCATTTGCTTGCATACACTATGCATGCATGGATTGGAGTAGACGAGATCGATGGCGAGAGGCGAGAGCAACCGCGAGCCCACGATCCCATACATTAGTCTCTGAGGCGAAAGCATTCTTCAATCCGGGGTCATTGCTTCCTTGAGAGCAAATTAAGTATGGAACTACTACTCCATCAGTCAAAAGAAGGTACGCTCATCGCCTTGACTCTGACAACGACACTCCCGTATCGAATTCGAGCCTAGGAAAACGCAGAAGCTTCCAAGACGATCGAGCAAAAGCTGAGAACAGCACACGTAAATCATGTATACGGTGACACTTGCAAACAACCCGGGAGTCGCTTGGACGAGGGAGAAAGGGAAAGGAGGACTAGAATTTGTGCCGACATGGACTGGTCGGCGTCACCCTCCCTCCGAGAAGAAACCAACGGAGGCGCGTGCGTGCGTGTGCGTGAGAGGCAGAGGGAGCTAGGCAGACGCAGGGGGGCGAGGCCGGTTCGACGCGACGCCATGTGATGTGATGTGCAGCAGTGGGCATGGCTCTCCTCGCTGCTCGCGTGCCATCCCATGCGAGACATGGCGAAGGGCGACGTGGGCGTCGCTGGCCGCCGCCGAGTCTCAGGTTCGGCGGCACGGCGCGCTCCGCCGCTCGAGCGCCGGAGAACGTGAGGAAACGCCGTGCGGCCTCCCGGCCGGCGCGCGCGTGACGGAAGTAGCGCCCGTGGCATCTCTCCGTGTGCCTGGTTTGCACGCGTAAAGGGCGGTACATGTACTTGTTTTCCGCAACTTGGTTGTTTGTTGCAGCTCTCGTGCAAGATTTTTCTTGTGAGCATGGCCAAAAGGAAACGCGGGAGGCGAGCTATTCATGAGCTAGCCACACGGCTCACGCCCACGTGATGCAGATGGATTTGCGTTGGGTGCATCCACGCCATCCGAATAACACCCCAAGAGAACCCTAGCGCTGCCACCCTCTCTTCCACTCCGGTGACCTTGTTGATGGTGAGACAGAGGGGACTCATGCTCCTCCACCTTCACCTTCCCCTCCTCTCCCATACCCCATCCCGGCCGGTCCTCTTCCCTCCATCCTCTCCGACGTCCTCGTCGGTGATGAGGAGAGTTGTTCTTGTAGATTAGGTGTTCCCATAGTATTAGGTCCCTAGGTCGTCTATAGGTAGGCTAGTTTGCTTACCTAAGAATTCTTTGCTAGCGCCGCCTTGGGCCCTGTTTATTTTGGCCTATAACTAGATTCTAGACTGTAGAAACCAGAAGTCTAAACAAAGGATCAGTTTTTGGACCTTGTTTCTCCAAAAGCTAACAATCCAAAAGACAACTTACATCTGGGACCGAGAAGCCCAGTTTCACCAGCTTTTGTAGCTTTTGCAGATTAAACTTCTGACATTGCCATTGTAGTTGATAAGAAATTACCCACCATTGCTATCGTATAAAAGGACTCCCACCGCCCCCACCCCAAAAATCATCCCTCCCCTATAGCGATACTGCGCCCGCCCCGCTGCCTCTGACGACTAGGGTTTCTCCTCCCTCGACGCTGCCACCACCACAGCTACCACCAACCCCTCCTCGACGCTCTGCCGCCAGCTCCTTCTTTCTCGATGCCGCCATGCCCGACTCCTCCTCCCTCAACACCACCGCGGCCGGGTCCTCCTCCCTCGACGCCGCCGCTGCCGCCTCCTCCTCCTTCGATGCCGTCATCGCCACTTCCTGCTCCCTCGACACCGCCACCGCCACCTCCTTCTCCCTTGACGCCGTCGCGATTGGGTTCTCCTCCCTTGACGCTGCAGCCACTGGCTCCTCTTCCCTCGACGCTGCCGCGACCGGGACCTCCTCCCTCGATGCCGACACCGCCATCGCCTCATCCTCCCTCGATGCCACCCCCGCCTGCAAAAACTGGCTCTCTAGAGTCAAAAGCCAGAAACAACTTTTGGAGAAGCCACAGCTCAAACAAATAGGGCCTTAGTGGCCTGTGAAGCTTTTGCTCGCTGTGGGAGCTCTAGGAGGCAATGACATTGTCGGTGGAGTTGGCATTAGAGCCCACACCGGATCGACTCTACTAGCTCTTTTGGAGAAAGGCAGGTTGCTTGGAGAGCTTCGTTCTGAGGTCTGTGTCGACGACTTCGGCGCCGCCGGTGGAGTTGTGGTCTTGGCTGGCACCCTCGAGGTTGTTGCGAGTGTTGGCATCAAAGTTGTTGCTCCTCTATGAAGTCTAAAGCAGAGAACACCAATTTTCCTTCACTGTTTCTCAAGCCTCTCGATCTAGTCAAGACGCAATCTTGCGGCACACCAAGCAACAAAACCCTCCTTTTGATTTGGTAGGAGCATTGAGGTCTGGCTTTACCGGCTTGCTTCGTTTGACCTTTGCTAGTCAACATGCACATTGTGGATGAGAAGCACAATGCTGAAATTGTTTGCAGTTGGGTCCTGTGTGTGTGATGTTCGTAATTTTCTTTGCCTCAGGATGGGTTCTTTCCAGCTTATCTTATCCTACTTATTTGCTTTATCTCGTAACTTCGAGAATTTTTTGAGATAGCCTCGAGAGCCTGTTGGCCTTTGTGTTTGGGGTATAGAGAGCTTTTAGACATGCCTACGAGATAAAAAGACGGATTCAAAAAATAATAAAAAAGTGAGATAAGTCAAATAAGACACGAGATGTCAAATAAGCTGGCTTATCTGACTTATCTCATGTCTTATTTGACTTATCTCACTTTTTTATTACTTTTTGAATCCGTTTTTCTTATCTCGTAGGTGTGTCTAAAAGTTCTCTAAACCTCAAATGCAAAGTCTAACCGGCTCTTGAGGCTATCGAGAAAAATTCTCGAAGTTACGAGATAAGGCAAATAAGTAGGATAAGATAAACTGAAAAGAACCCACCCTCAGAGTCTTATAATATGCAAGATGGAGATGTACTATTTACAAAAATATTACTTAAACTCACTTTCTAAAAAAACCCAACTTTCCACCTCAATCTAATAGATGCAACCAACCAGGCAGTGTTGTGCAATGGGTAGCTCTACAGTATGGCTTTCAAGCTTTATACTTGGTGGAAGGTGTCTCACCTTTTCTAGGATTTATTCTGGGTTAGTTACAGTATAACACACATGCATGTGGAGTGGTGCGGCGAGTGTCCGCACTACGAGGTCTTGTAGCCTCAAGAGTTTGTTGATGGATTGGTTTGATAAAAAGAACTTGAGATTAGGGATATGTGCCAAAAAAAAAGGTCTCATAATATATGGTTCTATCGTCTACTGGTTCAGGACATTACTCTTTCAAGGAGGCAGTGGAGATTTGATTACACACGCGTGTGGTGTGAGAGTTCATTTGCGTCTTTTGCACCCTATTTTAAAAAAATAGGCCATATGATTTTTCATAAAATTTTTGGATCAAAAGATGGTTTTTTCTAGTGAAAGCGGTTAACAAGCCAAGCCAGAAGTTCTGCCAGGAGCACATAAAAACATAACAAAAAAAACCTGTTGAACTTGTGCTGTCAGCATAAGAGATTTCTAGATACTCCCAAGACACCGTTTTCATGTATCAACAGTTATAAGTATACATTTTTTAATACACAATATCTAGCGATTAATTTCTCCTCTTTTCTCCTTTGTGTATATTCCCCAAAAGAAACTATATATTGTTTTAAGTGAGATATTTTCGCTTTGTTTCTAGCATAGAAATTATTTCTTATGCATAAAACGACCACAATCTCTCTTGTTAGTTATCTATCCACACCAACAATCGTCTTAGTTAGTAGTTATAAAAACAGCTGACGTCACAAAAGCTAGGAGTGCCCTTTGAAGCGGACATGTTTCCTTTTTTTTTAAGATTGGTGGTCGTTTAGTTTATTTTTGCGTGCAAAAGTTGCCAAAACTAGACAAAATGGAATATGGGCACCTGCTGTTGCCTGTTGGGCTCCACTTATTATGGGAGGATTAAAATCAAAGGAAACAAATTTATGCAGAGGTGCTTGATTTTTAGGATTGCTTTAAAGGAATTTAATAGAATAGAAAATCTTGCTTTAAATTTTGGAGGATTTTTAACATGAGAACTAAGCTCTTTTTTCATTCATCTTAGAATTCCCATGCAATTTCTCTCTTTTCATTTTTATTCTTTATCTATTCAATTATTATTTAATCTTAAAATTAATCTATTTTTATGTGCTATAATTAAATAACATATTTGAAGAATTCACATAGATTTCAGCTCTGCATTATTCAAAACATGTCTAGACGCCACAATCCGGCGAATCAAAGAGGGGCATATGTTTTTCCCCCAATTTGTGATTAAATTTCCACGTAAAATAAGCTACAAGAACAGTATATGATGTATGCAAAGTTTTCTCTCTAGAAAAAAATTTGATAAAAGCAGCATGGTTACTTTGGATATAACTAGGAACTTAAACAAGTCGACCTTTTTTCTGTGCACGCGATATGCTAAACCTGGAACAAGATCCTATGCGGTTGTACAGAGAATCCGAATCGTGCTGAACCTATGCCGTCGAGCTGGACGCATTCGATTTCTTTATTAGAAAACAATATTTTGGCAGTTTTACACATATAACATGCGAGAAAAGCTTCTTCATGGTTATTATTTGGAGACATCTCTCGAGGACCGAACACCTGGTGGTTGGCCCTGCAGGCTAATTATCCGGTCTTCAAGCCTTGTGCTTGGCAGGATTGTCTCAACCTTTCTGGATTTATTATTGATCCTAGGCTGAGGGTATACACGCATGTGTGTGGCGTGGTACAGAGCGCGCTTGTACTAGGATAGCATTGGAGCTAGGATAGCACTAGAGCCTCTTTTAAGTTAGATCTCTGCTTATGTAAAGAACTAGAAAAGTAAACGCGCCTTGTGCCTTTCAAATGACGTTACATGTTGTAATGGACGGACGGTTTGACCAAATTTAAACAAACTTTTCCAAAATTTCGCCCAAAAAATTCTGAATCTCTGTGCAGATTTTTTCTGGTCACAGAAAAAAATGTCAATATGCCCTAAAAAAGTCCACAATAAGCTCAGACTGTCCATATGTCAAAAATAAAATCATACTTAGCAGTGCGTATAAGTCCAAATAAGTTCAGAATGTCCACACAAGTTCATAAATGTTCATAAATCCGAATTACTTCATACTTACCAGTGCTCAGAAGCCTAAATAAGTTCAGAATGTACCCATAAGTCCAAATAAGTTCAGAATGTCCATAAAGTCTAAATAAATTCATACTTAACATTGCCCATAAGTCAAAATAACTTCATAGTCCATACTAACCGTGGCTATAACAAAGACAAGTGCAGTGCATGGTGTCCATGCTACAAAAACAATGATGCAACATACAGCAGCATTTTGAGCTTCATACTCCATTCAGCACACCAAAAAAGGACCAGAAACACATGCTCAAAGCCTCAAACTCATTCAATGCCTAGGTTCAGGACATGTCCAGCACCAAAGCGCTTGGATTTAGTGGCCTGCAACAAAATAAGTCACATTTTATAATTCAAACATAACAGGGATTGAGCCTAACTGTAATTTGTCTAATATCCATCATATTTGGCCAGGTCATGCATGTACTTCAGCAAAAGCTTGCCAACCTCTCTCGTGAAAAAACCCTATGTGTTGGGCATATACTGACTGAATAGTACTCTTGTTGTCTAGCTAGAGAAAAGATAGCAGGTCAACAGATTATACATGTAACTTATAATGGAAGACATAATAAAGTGGAGCTGGCCTATGTACTATGGATCCTAGCATTAAAATTCCTAGTTTTTGTCTTCAAAAGCTGATCTGAGTGCTGCTTTGGTGAGGATTGATTTGATTGATAATTCATTAGTGAGCATGTGTAAAATGTCAAGTGACCTCCTATCAGCATTAAATCAAGCATGTCCATTAGTGATACATAGAAGATCAAACAGAAGAAAACACTTGTAGTAGAAGCTAGTAAAACCAACTTCACATGTTGGTCCGGTTCCAGCATTACCACTACCGACATTAATCCTCGCTATAGCACCATTGCCTTGACCAAACCTTACGCCATCCATTTTATATAAAAGGAAAACTTACCCTGCACCGACCGTAAAAAAATCAGCTCACTTTGGGAGATCAATCAGTCAGGTGTATGTTCCAGCAAATGGACATGGAAATTTAGAAGCAAGATATATTGACAATTGCATACCTACGATTGTGCCATGCTGAGTAATTACTGAAGTTTCCAGAGATCTTATCTTTTGTGTACTTGGCTCTTCCTCTTCAGGCACCCCCACAAATCTTGCAAGGAACCTGTGTATGGGGGAATAAATCCAAACAGATTACACTTATATGAATTTTACTTTTAAAAAAATTTACCTGCGGTAATTCCATCCATGGAAATTCCTCGCGTCTGCCTTTAATCCAAGAGGCCAAATTCACGCTTGAAATGCACAGGGGCAAGCTTTTGATTTAGCAACCACTTCCGATGATACCAAGGCCCATAAGACTTTGGATTCTGCCTCAAAGCAATCTCCACCTTCAAAAGTTCCACATTTAAGGGTCGTAAAGCAATTGACTATATGTGAACTCAAAACAACTAAAGCATCAAACACGGGCTCTTATTGTTTGCATGCTCTGACTCTAATAGCTAAAATTATTTACTGTGACCGATCTATTCTCTTTCACAAAGACAAGCAACTTGAATTATTGAGAAAGAGATAGCGAAGATCATAGGACAATATGATCCATGATCCAATTGATTAATCAGAACTCACTACTGTTAGCTCATCATCAATAGTAGATTTGATGGCCCCTGGGTGAGAAAGCTCCCCAAGGTTGTGCTGAAATGCAAGCTTCCGGTAATTCCATGCAGTGTAGGCCTCTGGATTTATCTCGAGAAGCTTGAAGCTCAGCCCTAGTGCCTCCTTGGTGTACCTACAGGCCCCAGACATCCAAGTAAGTTGATTCCGTCATCGAGCACAAGTGCTGTAGCCTGAATTTAGGATCTTTAAAACATTCGGACACAAGAATCTAACCCAACCATGATTACAACATCTTAATATCTGCCTGATCAGTAACCATTTACCAACAGCAAAACATAATGATGGTAGGCCCCAAAACATTATTCCAGATTGAGCATTACAAAAATATCATCACAATACATCACCGTTGAAGAGAAAAAAACAGACGACGCACCTGTGTATTTGCCAAATTGCAAGCCGATTACCAAAGAGGTATCAAACGGAGGTATAATCATCCAATAGCAAAAGCATCATCCATCTGCTATGTCGTGAAAATAAGCACTCGAAAGACAACACTAAACGAAGGAAGCACCTGCTGGCGTTTTCGTCGAGGTCGTCGGAGATGGCACTGAATCCTTGAGCGGTTCCTATCGATGCTGGCAGCATGCAGGGGACGGGAGAGGCAACTAGGCGGCACCGGTGGTGTCTGAGCAGCGCCATCCCCCGACCATGGCCTGACCGGAGGCAACGGCGACCCACCTCGGTAGGTCATCTCCAGCGGAGGCAGATGGATCTAACTGTCGTGAGGGCGTACGGTGGCAGGGACGGCCAGATCTGCCTGCCGCAAGGGTAGACCATGGCCTGACCGGAGGCAATGACGACCCACCTCGGTAGGTCATCTCCAGTGGAGGCAGATGGATGTAGCTGTCGCGAGGGCGTATGGTGGCAGGGACGGCCAGATCTGCCTGCCGCAAGGGTAGACGGCGGCGGGGACGGGCAGATCCGGTGACATACGGAGCAGGTCTAGGCTGCCGCTGGCGTGCTCGTCGCCGGTGGAGAGAGGAAGAAGAGGATGACACGAGGGCGGAGGAAACGAGCGTCAGCGTGGTAGCGAGGCGGCGGCTGGGAGAGGAGGGGAAAGTGACCGGAGAAGCAGGGCGGCGTGGGGCGCGGCAGAGCGGTGCAAAAGGGGAGCCTAGGGGCGATGGCGTCGGCCGAGCAGGCCGCGAAGGAGGTGAGGAGGAGGGGCGGAGGATGAGAGGAAGAGAGGGTGAAGGGCTCGCGCGACGGCGCGAGTGAGGGAAGAGGGCGTGATGGCGTCGGCCGAGCAGGCCGCCGAGGAGGTGGGGAGGAGGGGCGGAGGAAGAGAGGGCGAAGGAGTCGCGCGAGTGAGGGGAGAGGGCGCCGCATGCTAGGGTTTGGGCTGGCCCGGAGGACCTCGGGTTGAGAACGGAAAAATTGTAAGGGGGAAAATGAAAAGACCATGCTGCGAGGACCGCTCGATCGACCAATCGAACGGGCGTGAAGGTTGGAGGGTGTCTACGAAAATTCCAAAATTTCAAGGGTTTTTTTGCAAAACCGTCAGTGCTGGACGGCCGGATCGCCGCGAGCACGCGATCGGACTGCCTACATTTTAGGGGCGACGTGGACAGCGGCGGAAGTGCCCATTTTAAGGACTATAATATATAGTAATAATAATATGCACAGTGATATCTTTTTATACCCTCTTAAAAAAATACATAACTCCTTAGTCTTGTCAATCTGTGATGGACTAGGTTGCTCATTTTGTACCGTTTCCCTTCCTTTTTTGTTCTCTTCTGGGTCTTCTTCTCTCTATAACCACTTTGCTTCCACCTATCAACAAATATAAGTTGTTTTTTCCGTATCAAGCTATTATATATACATAACAGAGTTTAACGGAGCTACCATGTTAATACTAAAATACTAGAAATGCCTACATTAATCAAAGAAAAAAGAAAGATCTACACCGTCGATTATAGTAGGACCAGCTTATAACGGTGTAGATCTATTCAATGATAATATAATCACACTAAAATATTAGAAATTTCCATGTTAATCAGAAAAAAATAAAAGATCTACACCGTCGACCAAATTATAACGGTGTATACCGACGATAATATAATCATATAGATTAATTTGATGTTTAAAAGAGTTGGAATTTGATAAAATTAGAAACTATGGAGGCTTTTAGTTGGATTGGAGTATCCATAGGAAGGAAAACTCAAGCCTCGAGTCTACGACAACATATAGCTCCTCCCTAGCTACACGACAGGTTGAGGAACGCGCGCCATCCATCACTGATGGCGACTGCTTGGTGAAGTAAACGTACGCCAACCAAATTATATGTGCCATGCCGACGAAGTCCATGCACAGTTTCGCCTGTCGATCGATTGCCAGCACGTCCTAGTGTCCAACCGAACCTGATCACAGTTAGGTCATCACAAGATCGAGGGGTTGATCATTTTGCCGCAATCACGCGTGCATGTTTAGACACACAAGGGATCGCTTGCACACGCCTACGTGCTTCTACAAATCCGAAGTTCGAGATGGAGATACCTACACGCTTTACACATCGAATGCTCAAGACGAAGTACGTGCTGATGTGGAATGGAATGCTATGTTGATTATAAGCCGTCTCCATTCTCCAAGATCCATTACCATGTGAAGAAAATTAGCGCATTAATTGGAGAGAAAAGAGAAACATATGCACTATCTATTGTATTGGGTCTAGATTATTACGGCCCTACCACCCCTTCCCAAGACGGCGCCCATCAATTGGAGCAAAAGGGTAGCAAGGCAGTGAACGAGGCCCCTTGGCATTGCATGTTGGATGGCATGATGTTGATGTATTATCAAAGTATGGTTCAAAGGAGCCATCACATTTATTTTGAAATGCTAGAAATCCTTGCATTAATCAGAGAAAAAAATAAAAAATCTACACCATTAATTATAGTGAGACTAGATTATAATGAGATATTCCTATCCATATTAGATATGAATTATATAAGAGCTTACCATGGGTCCATGACTAATTTGACAGGACTACATACCCATAACAGGATTGGAGATAGACTCTATTGGAGCTTACCATGACCAATATGACATGATTATACATCTATAACGAGTCTGACGATGGACTCTATTCGCTTACCATGTCTAATATGAGTCCACAAATCCTTGTATAAGCAAAAGGTCTGTAAAACTTTGACAGAATTCTAGCCACGCAAATATGTGCGACACCTTTGTATCTAACCCTATATCTATGTTGACCAAGTTATAGCGGTTTAGATTAGAAAAATAATCTACATCAAATTTAATTGTCTACATTAAAAGAAAAAAGTCCATATCAAATTTGAAAGAATCCTACCATGCCTAATGCTTTATATCGCCAATAAGTCTAATTAAGGATGGAGGATCACACAACAACAAAATATTCAGGAATCCTAAGTAAGGAAGGACAATACTAATTATTAAGGAATGCATGTAGTTTTTTTGACAATAAAAATTATTTCAACACAAATAGGCTGTTGTGGTAATTGTTATCCCGCTCATGCTCCGACAAAGGACGGTTCAGTAACGTCTATGGCACAGGGCTCGCACGCCAACATTAAGATGGGCAACAACAGCAGCAAGATTATGCTCTTCGTCTTTGCAGCATGGGCAAGAAAGGACAAGATAAAACACTGAAAGGGACACATTCAAAAGTTTGGAGACGCTTGCATGCCATAAATCAATGCTGTGAAAATTACAAGCTCGTAGAGGAGATGACTCGGAGATGACTGAGAAGCGATCGATGTAGAGCAGAAAATTCGAAGACGACAAGTTGTAGTCGATGGGAGTGCAGGGAGAAGATGTGCATCAACCTTTGCTTTCTATTTGACCAAGGAAAATAAGTTTGACAAGTGAAAAAAATGAACAATTTTCAAAGGTGCAGATAACGTCGAACAAGCGATGCCTATACATTGTTACAAATCGAGAGTCCAAGGTGGAGATGCTTGTATATTGTTGCATGTTAGAACGCTTCGAAAACTAGGAGTCCAAAGAGAAGACAACTCAGAGGCGATGAGATGGCAAACCACGTAGAGTAGACAATTTGGAGGTGTTGAGAATCGGTCGATGGAGCACAATGAGGAGATGTGTGTCTATCGTTGCTTCATAGATAACCAAGGAACAACAGTATGAAAGGGAAAGAAAGATGCACGAGTTCGAAAAATGCGCACAATAATCATGTTATAAAAGGCTAGAGATTCTCATATCAATCGAAGAAAACGAAGGAAAAATTGCATCATCAATTATAGTGGGTCAAATTATAATGGTGCATATCTTAAATAGGTTTTTAGTTGAATATGTTTAGAACACATGAATATAACTAGAAACTAACAAATCTAGCCGTGCAATTGTGCGGATCACCGTGCTAGTTTCTGTAGAAAACACACGAGAGAAGTGAATGTTACAATTGAATCTTTCTCCTTAGGGAAAATAACACAAAAAGGATGTCTGAATATTTTGAAGCTAATTATCAAGCCCAATCTAAGAAGTAGCAGCAACCTAAGACCATGTACAAAGTTTCCCTTCCCCTCTCCTTTTCCTTCCACGAAAGATGTTAGTTCCCTTCACTGCTCAAATACATTCCCTTCACCGTTCTCCTCGGAAGGGATTCTCTCTTCTATTCCTTCTGAAAATTTTTTTTCTATTCTTCCCCTATGTCATTTCCTTCGAAGGAATGCTGTTGTTCCTTCTGAAATTTTTTTTTCTATTCTTCCCCTATGTCATTTCCTTCGAAGGAATGCTGTTGAAAATGGTAAAAAATTTAGAGAAAAAAATATGGTGTAAGGAATGAGGGAAGGGAACAAAATGAAAGGAATATGGTTGTGCAATGTTGCTCAAGCTGGCCACTGGATTCACATAAGTTTAGCTTAGAGCCTCTTTGATTTAAAGAAAATTCATAGGAAAAAAAAGAAGAAATCCAATTGAATGGAAAAAAAAATCTAAAGGGATGTTTGATTCAAACAATTGCATACAAGTCATTTGGAAAAAAAGATTGCATAAAAGGAATTTTGTAGATATGAAATCTTTCCCCAAATTTTGGAGGATTTCAAGAATTAGGTATAACATCTATTTGCAACCATTTGAAAACTCTAATTTAACTTTCTGAATACTTTGCTTCATTCTTTGTATACTCAATTAGTATTTAATCATAAAATTCATATATTTTTCCTATATTTTGGACGTTGGTACCCTCTCTTTTGTAATCCGATGGGCATCAAGGTGCCCTTAACTGATGCCCATCAGATTTGTTGCGTGTTCTAAAAGGCTGAGTTGAATTGTTTAAAGCTGAACTTCGAGAGTTTTAAAAGTGGTCCAGCAAATTTGATCCATTTAGTTCGACTTATTTGTAAAAGCTTTGAGAAATTGCTTTCATATTTTCAAGATTTTTGGTTGAGAAGTTAAAGTATTTGGATTAAAAATGCTCTGTTAAATTGATGAATAGTTGATAAGACGTTTAGGACGAGCTTAGCGGAGTTTATTTTTTAAAAAAATTCTATTTCACACCCTGAACTATTGCGCTTCATCTACATAACCCTCTGAACTATAAAATTGTGCATTCTGCCCTCACAAACTTTTTAAACCGACGCAAATAACCCCATTGGGTGGTTTTAGAGGTAGTTTTACCACCGTGGCTACGAGATGGACTCTGATGTGGCAGCGACATGGCGATGGCCCACATGTAAGTCTCCCTTATCCATCTTCTTTCTCTCTCTCTTCCCCTCTCTACCCTACTCTCTCTCTCTCTTCCCTCTCTACCTTTTCTCTAGCTGGAACAGCCTCTTCTTACGGCTCTTCAAAACAGTTTCGAAGGGTTATTTGCACCGGTTCTAAAAGTTCATGGAAGAGAGGGTAGAATATCCGGTTTTGTAGTTTATATGTTATGTAGACGAAGCGCGATAGTTCAAAGTGAAATAGACTTTTTTTTTTCTTTTAAGAAAAGAATTCACTTTAACCGGTGCCGGCCCAACCATTGGACCATGCTTGCATCAAGTCTGATGAGTGATTGCTATCCAATAAATCCAGTTTCGATGTGGTTATACCAGAGCGTACTGGCTCATATCTGGGTCAGCATTTAAAAATGGCCATTAGGCATTAATGCTGTTCTGGTTCCCAGTTCCCACGCTTCCAGGCACCGTTCCTTTCTCAGAAAGAGAGGCACTTTGGCCTGGACCAGATAAGGTCCCCGCCTGTCAGTCTCACCACAGCTTCTTCCACCCCCAGATCTCTTCAGGAAGAGAGAAGCCGAGCCGCCGAGTGCAGGCCGACAGGCCGAGGCCGACTCGACCGTTGCTCGCGGGCGCCATTTCAAATTTCGAAACCTCTTCTCCGCATCTCCAGTCCACGCCTCACCTAGCGATAAAAACACCGCGAGTCACTCATACTCGTACCAACCCAAGAAACCAAGCAGATTCATCCATGGACGAGGGGGAGATGGTGAGGCCGCCGGCCAGGAGAGCAGCCACGGCTACCCCGACCGCCACCGCCACGAATTGCTCCACCGGCTCCTCCTGCTCCTCCAATTCGAACCCCAGCGTCGCGGCCGCCGCGCGGACGCCGCCGCCCACCATCGTGGTGCCGTGGGGGACGCGCGCTGGCGGCGACGGCGGGTGCTACTACCCGGGCTGCCGGAAGGACGCCAACTGCGCCTGCGAGATCTGCCTCGCCAGCATCAACGCCACGCGGGACCTCCTCCCACCCGAGGCCGCCTCCGCCCGGAGGTGCTTCACCGCCGCCGCCTGGGACAGGAAGCTTGCCTCTAGACCTCTCTTTCTTGGCCGCGACACGCCCTCGCCCGGGTCCGCGGTGACCGAGCCCTGGACGCCGCCGATGCGATCCACCGCGAAGTCCAGGAGGCCTAAGAACGCGGCCGGAGCGGAAAACGGGGGATGGCCCGACTGGGCCCTCTACGTGGCGACGGTTCTTGGCTTCGTGCTTCTGCTGTGGGTGGACACGGGGCTTGTCCCGAAGATCGCGGCGAAGGGGTTCGGACCGAAGCTGTCGCCGGAGACAGTGGCGCGCCTCGGTGAAGAGGTGCGCCTTGCACCTCAGGGTCTGGGGCATAAATTGCGCGTCTTGGAGCCAAGGATCGGGCAGTTCGTCGGCGGCGAGAGGATCTCCAACTGCAGCTCGCAGGACTCCGTCTGGCGATTCGAGCAGGTTCACCTCTCTCGCGCGTCAATATGTTTGCTTCGGCCGTGAAGACTATTGATTCGCCAAAATTTCTTCCTGCAGAATGACCAAAATGTGTTCCACTGGCGCTGTGCGGTGTACAAATCGGCTGTGGAGGAGGTCACCGTCTGGGGGAGCCCTCTCCGCACCTCTGGCCTCCTCCTGTTTGCGCTCTCAGCACGGCACCTCACACTCCTCTCCGGCGAGATCACCGAGGTAATTAATTGGCATAAGCTCTAGCAATGCCAAGAAGGCAAGAACCATTCTTTCGCTGAGGCCATGGCCAATGCGTGGTGTTTGCAGTGGTCTGACGGGAGGGTGTGGCCGACGGTGAGGGCGAGCAACCGTAGCTCCTGGAGCTACCGGGGGAGGAGCGCGGTGGCTGTCCGGCTGGAGCCGGAGACGTGGGTGCTGGAGTACCAGAGGAGCGTGCTGTTTGAGGGGACACGGCTGATACCGGCTACGGTGGAGCTTCTGGTGTCCAGGTGCTCGACGATGGCGAAGCGGGCACGGCGGAAGCTGGCCAGGCGACGGTTCTACGGCGGGGCGGGGATCCAGTCGAACCCAACCTGACTTAGTATTATTCGGATCACTTTAGCTTTAGGTTCATCTCATTTCCTGTGAGATTTAGTCTAAATATTCTGTGCTTTTTTCGTGTTGTAAGGGTGAGTAGCAGAATATTCTTGAGTCTTTTGGTTTGCTGTTAATGATCAGTAGCAGATAAACTACTGCTGTTAATTGTCTTCAAAACACCTCCCAATGCGTGGTTGTTGGAGCAGGTTACAGATATGGATGACCCAGTGTTCAATCTTCTCATTTTAGGGATTACAGAACTGTGGTCTTGGCAGAGTAGAAATCAAGGTTTTTTTTTCAAGGAGAACCGGGGAGGGCATTTTAGCTATGGCACACAAGATAACAAAAAAATTTACATGGAGAGAACCGCAGATCTATCATCGAAGAGCAAGAGCGCTTCATGCATTGCCGCCAAGATTGCAGATCTGGGGCTTCTCCCTGATGTTCAGCAGGCGGAGCTCACGGCAATTCATGTCGCGGTGACATTTGCAAGTAAAAATCTGTTCTTGATCGGACCGCTTCTTGCTGGCGGGTGAACAAGAGAAGATGGCTCTGGATCGTTTGCCGGCGTTGTCGTTCAAGCAGTGGAGAAGGAACGAAGTGGAGTATTAAATAGACGACGGACCGGGCCTGGGATCTCCCATTGCATCTTTGAAATGGACCGTGGTGAGCGCTCGTGTACCTACTGGGAAGAGCTTTTATGTAAGGCTCCGTTTGACACAGCTCTAGTTTCTAGCTTTACTTTAGATATGGAGTTTATAGTTTAAAGTGTAAATAGGATGATTCACCTAAACATTCTCAATGTATCCACAACTTTAGCTCCATGAATTTCTGAAGTTAGAAACAGGGTACTCCACCAACTCCACCAATTTTAATGGAACTGGCCTAAATTACCATGTGTGCACCCAGTTTGGCTTTATGCCTTGATAAAAGCGTTTTGGTTTGGATTTTTTTTAAAAAATGTTTTTAAAACAGCTTATGGCTTAAACTTATGACTTATAGTTGTTTCTCCGTGCTAAAATATTTTGCTTCTTGAAACGGTTTCTCGAGGCTTTAAGAAGTGACTTTAAAATATTGAATAAACGACTTTAAGAAGTAAGCATAAGCTATAAGAGAGTCGGTGGTGGTGCTACCTTGGCCAACGGACCAACAACGAGGTTAGGATCATTAGGACGCGATAGGTGGTGGTCGGTGAATCCGATGAGGGTAGCCTGCCGGAGACGAGGAAAGGGGATGGGGTGGGGACACCTCATTGGAGAAGCAACGGCAGCAACGAAAGATAATCAACAGGGGAAGACTGGTGGAAGAGAACATGCGAGTGAGGATGCAGCGGCATGGACATGTGAACACCGGCGCGGGGGCAAATGCGCATGGGATCCGGCAGCAACTTGGTGGGAAAGGGGAATGCTTATACGAGAGAGGAAGGAGATTTGGACCATTGGCAGATGATTTCTGTTGAGTGATAGGTAGTCACTCCCGCTAGAAAATTCTATCTGCATTTTATAAGAAAGATATTAGTTGAAATTGGAAGGAATACCGTAGCGTTATTCTGTTAATCCTAGAAAACATGCGTTGATTTTGCTTAGTCCAAGAGCACTATGGCAATTTCTCGCAAGGGGAAGCGAGGTACATTAATGTTTAGCTAGCTAACCACATAGCCCAGAGGACGGATTGAAATGTTGGGTACAGAATACCGCTGATAGGGGGGTTGGATATACAGATCAATGCAATTAGGACTAGATCTGATCATGCCCCGAGCCAGGCTGGGCTGGGCTGAGCCCGAGCCCGGCCCGGCCTAAATTTTTTTTCCTGAACTAGGCACAAGCCTAGCCTGTAACACCCCAGATCCTACTGAGCCCAAGATGCTACTAAGCCTCTAATTCTTACGAAATTTCGGCAGAACCTCCCCTAAATTTTGGACATCCACTCAGCAAACAGAAACACACTATACATATAACACAATAATATGACTATTCAAGCTTTCATAGGCTAACCAACGGCTCCACCTTAGCGGAGACCCCAACACAACCACTACTTACCTTGCTTACCTTTAGCACCGACAAAATTTCTTACAATTTTAAGCAAATCACCTCACGCGAACATAGTAAGGATAAAACTTAACAAATCTTTTAATCCAATCCATTATCAAACTGAGTCCTATTACAAAGTATTTAAATTAACCATATTAGATCTAATTAAGGGACAGTTTATCTAGTGTTCGTGCCAAAGTGAAGTACTACTCCCATCCCATACATGTGGGCCTCAGGATGTACCTAAAAACATAAAGGAAGCAAGAGTGAGTTCAACAACTCAGCAAGTACATAACAGAAGTACATGACAGAATGATAAACACAATATAACACCACCCTTTTGGTTGTCAAGCTTAATACCTCAGTACATTGTGGAATTCAGTGCAAACCTTTCCTAGGACGGTCAAACCTAAACATGCTAGGATACTGTTATAGGCACTCTTTGTTCACTTACGCGAATAAACCTCCAATTCCTGACTAGCATTATATACAACACATTCACCCCTTGATTAGAATTACCATAAACATAGTTCTTAAATGCTTTGTCCCAAAACTACATCCCAATCTAATTCTCTTCCAAATACGAAGCCCTCCCTCGTCAGTAATTGAGAGCTATGATCTAACCAGCCTCTACACCAAACTAGAACAATGCACGATCCAAGACCAGAACAAAAGTACAACCAGTATATATATGTGTATACCTGACCATCAACGAATAATATATCTCAATGCAAGGGTGAGTACGTCTCAACAACCACATAACACGTCATGAATTAAGTCATTTCCTAGTTAACCCATCATTTATGAACATTCCACCAGCAATATCCATACTATTTCATTAAATCACAAAATACTCATGCTCAAGCGAGCGTAGTTATGCACAATTTCATTGCCATAGCATATAGAGCAACTGTCACAACACTGGTTCCCTTCAACTTTCACCTTTCATTACCAATGCAATGCAGTATGCGTCTGTTTACTGTGAGCTCATATCGGTATAGCTAGAATGTCACCCGTCGGTGCACACTCTTGCCCGTCCTGAATCAGGCGGGGACCAATTCCTCCACTCCCGTGGAGTGCCTACTCTTGTAGGACTTAGGGCTTATGGGTCTGATCATATAGCTTTCTCACCGACCTGGCCTAAAGCACTCCGGACTAGTTATATGATCATTCTTCGACCCAGCCCATGCACATGAATGCAGATGAACACGACAACTCAACTCTTGCCACTTACCAAGTTATTCGATTACCACATACCTTCATCCTTTAGCAGATAAAGGAATAATACTCACCATCGCACAACCACATACCTCCATCCATCCCTTCGGTAAATACAGTCACAGGAACGTAAACCAATTAGTCATGTATCCAACTAAATAAATGTTTAACATATACTAGCGAATACAACAAGGACCTCAATAAGCATTAGTAATCATCGCCCTAAGGCAAATACCCATTAGAAGCATTACATTTATCATATTGAAATCGGTGCATAAACAATATTAAAAGCAAAACTATGGAACAATTCAAGTCCTAAGTTCAAACGCACCCTTATCTACCAAATTAAACCAATCAACAACTCAATTCAACCATTCCTATGTCCATAGCCTATCTGCTAGCCTCTTACCATCTTTTAGCCCTTACTAATGTGTAGCAACCCAATATACCCATCAACCTAGGATATTTCCATCTATTATTTTTTAACAAGTACACGTGTAACTCTTATCAACTTCAATCCTTTCTCCTAGGTGAAACAAGAATGACGTCAATACTCAAAAGAATGCATATTAGAGATAAGGGATCAGTTTGGGATGGGGAGTCACACCGTGATCACCATCCCACTATGTACTTACCTCTTTTATCGAGTGAAGCGATGCGGCGAGGACACCGACCCCAAGACAATATGACCTGCAAGGCACATCACACATTCATCATGACACCAAGCATTACCTAGCATCCACGAGCCTTAACCCTTAACTATCTATTCTTAATTTTCCTAGGCATCTAAGTGTCCATGGCAATTATTGCACTAAGCGCTATACATAACTTGGTCTTTCCAGGCCTAAAGGCATTACCACACCATAAACCGATTATGCATCATTTACTCCAATCATTAGTCAGCCTAATTAGCAATAACATGATAGAAACCCACAGCGACCCTAAATAGGACAGCAGCGCAACAAAGGTCATAACTCCCATATTGCTTGTCCAAATTTTATGTTCTAGGATTCTATGGAAAGCTAGAAACACAATCTACATTTTCTACGACATGAGCGAGTCCCAATCATCAACATAACCAAGCCAAATTGACCATCTAAACTGCTGTTCATGACTATCAACACATACACCATGAAACTTAGCCCCTTGGGTGCTAATTTCTCACTAATTCCCATCTAATCAACCCATAGGTATAGCAATTCATAGGGGAATACCATCAATTTGTTACCTTCGAACTCGAGGAGCAAACCCTAATTTCTTCCCTCTTCTCTAATTCTTCCTTGGCGCCTTCCCCTTCCCTGGTCGGCTTCCTCTTCTTCTTCCTTGGTCGGCTCCCCTCCTACTTCTTAGCTTCTTCTCCCTCTCTTCCAAGCCGGCTTCTTCCTCTCCTCTTCTGCCTCCCGTCCCCATCCTCCTTTCCTCTTACCTAGCCGGAGCTAGGACCGGCGGCTAGGGCGTCGGTGAACAGCGGTGGAAGCTCGGGGCGGCGGCAAGGCAGTGAGGCAATTGGCGGCGGCGGCAGGACGGTACGGGGCGAGGAGCAGGGACGGCACACAGCGGCTGACGGTGAATCCGGGCCCCGCCTTGCCTGTGCGTGGCAGACGGCAGAGATGCGACGAAGCCGGCGTGTCCTGGCCTCCCCCGACGCTTGCGGCCATGGTGGCGGCAAGGCGACGGCGACGAGACGGCGAGAGGCGAGAGGCGACGGACCCGCGTGGGAGGATGGCGGCGGCTGCGAACATGAGCAAGGGCGGTGGGGCGGTCTGGTCTAGGGAAAAGCTGGGACGTGGCCCCTCCCGAGCTGCCCTTAAGTAAATGGCTCTGGGCCGAGCCGGGCCGGGATTGGGCCAGGGTATTACACAGCCCGAAGCACGAAATCCCGGCTGGAAGCCCGTCTTTGCTCTTCTTTTTTATTTTTCTGTAGGCCCGGGTCTAGCCCGACGGGCTTGGTTTCTGGCCCGAGCCTGGCCCGACAGGCAAGCCCGGCCTGCCCCGGCCCCAAAAAATCGGGCAGGTCCGGGCCGGGTCACCAGGCCGGGCTGCCCATGATCAGATCTAATTAGGATGTTATCTTTTCACACATGTTATAAGACACTAAAAATTTGCTTATATATTGATGATATGATACCAAATGTTAACTTTATTGTAACACATTGTAGTAAGACCTTGTGAGTTTACCCATAATTTCACTATCTTATAACCATGTATGGCCTAAAAAATAGCACTTTCGGATTAGCTCTTTTGGTGAAGCGATGACGAAACATTAAGAGAGGTGCTACACATGTATGGACCGCCCCTGAAGTGCATTAGCACTAACCAAAATTTAGGCCAATGTTTCAAATGGTATTAGATCATTTACCCTCGCTACATGGGTCAAAGTCTTGTGTGTATAGCCTCATAGCAAAATATGGCACAAGCCATGTACCGTGGGGTGTTTCCTAGGTTTTCCACTACTTAGGACATTAAATGGATAGATTATAACATCCACTCTTTAGTACCACAACCTTACCGGCTTCTCTAACTTAAAATCACCAATGGCCTAAAATGCAACACTTCTATGTTAATCCTTTTGGATGAAGCAAGAATAAAAGCTCAAGAGTTGTGCTAAGCATGTGTGGTAGATCTGATCATGGGCAGCTTGGCCCGGTGACCCGGCCTGGACCCAGCCCAATTTTTCAGGCTGGGCCCGACTTGGGCCAAAAACCAAGCCCGTCGGGCCGAGACTGGGCCTACAGAAAATAAAAAAGCAGAGCAAGACAGGCTTTGGGCTGGTTTTTTGCCGGGTTTTCGGGCTTCGGGTCAGGCTCAGGCCTGGTTCAGCAAAAAAATTTCGGGCCGGGCGGGGCTTGGGCTCGGGTCGAAGTGATCGGGCTTTTTCAAGCCCGACCCGAAGCCCAGCCCGGCCTGGGGCATGATCAGATCTAATGTGTGGGTTGCCTCTAATCAAATTTTAGGCAAGGACGTTAAATTCGTGCTATTCTAAGACATGTTAGCTTAAAAATGGCAATAAGCGCCCAGCTATCAATGCAAAGGAGAAAAGAAGGAAAGATTACAAAACCATTGCTGCTTGGCACGCTGAAAACACTCTATGCAGTAGCACGGTGCAATACAGATCTTTTCTTTTTTTATGCCGCCGGAGCCGGGCGGAGAGACCTCCTGTAGTCATGCCCTGCCTGCGTCGACTCGCAGGGAGGAGGAATCGCATCGAAAGGAGCTAATCCTGAACGCTTCGTGTCTTCGAGTAGAGTAGATCAGTAGAAAGGGATTTTTTTTTTATTTTTTATATTTAATTTAAAGCCAAAATAAAAAATTAATACACCATTTGAAAAAATTAAATAACTAACTGCCCGCCGCCCAATGGTCTCATGGGAAATAAATCTCACCCGTTTGTCAGGCTGTTTTTATATATCTCGCCCGTTGGATGGGCGGCTGCTCTGCTAGGGAGAATTCTGCCCGTTGGTTGGGTGCGATTAAATACCGTTCGACCAACGTGTGGGATTTATTTTTTTAAAAAAAGGGAACCGGAGAGACTCAAACCCGCTACTGTGGGTGAGCGACTGCTCTTAGCTCAGCTCTTTTAACCAATGTGTCCTTAGGATCTTCTCATCCATAAGGGACGTTGGTTGTTTTTATTATTCAAATCTCGCCCGTTGGTCGGGCGGAATTTAATCTCGCCCAACCAACGGGCGGGATTCTCGCTAGCAGAGCAGCTGCCCATCCAACGGGCGAGATATATAAAAACTGCTCGATGGACGGGCGGGATTTATTTTCCGTCCAACCGTTGGATGGCGGGTGGTTAGTTATTTAATTTTTTCAAATGGCGTATTAATTTTTTTTTTATCTCGGAATAAAAATAAATATAAAAATAAAAAATTCCAGTAGAAAGCATCGGGAGCTCGGGCCTGAAGTTGAAAGTTCGATGTGACTTGATTTGCAGATTTTTCCGGAGTGGGGCGGCCCATCAGAATGTAAGCGCAAGCGAGAGTAGACATAGGATGACTCAGCCCGGTTGATCTACCTGTAAATATGGATTGCATGCCGTGATAGAGATCGTGATTTGCAGGTTCAGTATTTTACCCCCCTTTCCTTCTTTTCTAAATCCATCTTGGTGATTTTTGGCCTTTACTTATTCTGTAAGTTCATTCTGGGGATCCTTGTGTGGATCAATTCGAAGCTTGTAAGATAATCTGCCAACAGCAATCCCGAAATTTACATGTTTCGAAAAGAAAACCTCCTCCTACATAGAAATTATATTCCATTTTTTAGGTTTGTACGGTGATCTCGCTCAAGTACTGCTTACGGTTCCTACAAAATTCTACCTAAAATATTTTCGCCCTCTTTTGGTTACATGACAATGCCATGTTGTTTTTTACTACTTTCGTGTTGTTAAACACGAGAACTCACAGCTGCCTTCAACGTGTCATTTCTTCAAGCTTCGGGTGCTCTAACGCTAGAAGTTCGAGATGCCTCGAGTTAGGATTGAGACACGGATCCACGGCCCAGAGTTGCATTTGAAGGGATTCAGACGCAGATTCACAGCCCAGACTTGCATTAATTTGAACTTGCTTATATTGCATGTGGCATGATGGCGCGCTATATTCAACGAGAGTACATCTTCATTGGTATAGGAGACTTTCTTCCTATCTGCATAGGAGGTGTATTTGCCTATTTAGGAATAACTTGTTGTTCATTTAATACCTGTGTCTTAATCCTTGATGAAATCAACTGACCTAATGCATGGTCCTAGGGAGGAGGGAGAATATAAGATTACATTCTTAAGATTAAGCTCAAGATTAGGGTGATCCACGACTATGGAAGAGGGATAATATAAGATTACATACATCCTCTTCAAGATTATCGTGATTTACACAAAAGCTTTTGAATAAAGTAGAACATCCGGTGTTGTATCGTGATTCATTTGACTCTCTGTGTTTTGCCGGCTTGATTCGACTGTAATATTGTGATGAAGAATTTTGGATCTTGTGATGTTTACAGTGGTCTGACGGGAGGGTGCTAGATGGGCTTGCTATTTGAGCGGACACAACTGATACCAACCACGATGGAGTGGTTACCTATTGGTATCTAGATGCTCGACCATGGCGAAGCGGGCACAACGAAAGCTAAAAGCTAGATAGGTGACAGTTCTACGGCCACCATATTTCGTCGTCTGCCCAGCGAGATCCACTACCTCCGTCCTATTCGTGTCGCCACCACGTCACCCTGTCGCGTCGTCGGCTGCTGGTCATCCACATGCACCACTAGCTATCTAGAAAGACTAGAGAGGAGAGTTCAATTTCCAATCCTACTTCTAGGACGTGAATGATTAGATTTGATTTGGTATATTACGGTACCTTTACAAGGATGGTAAAAAGCTTCTTTTAAAAATATTAATCGAATTAGGAAGAAAATATGCGCTGACTTTGCTTACCGTGGGGGAGAAGGGAGCCGTCACCACCGTCATGGGAGAGGAGAAACTCATCGCCACAACTGTAGGGAGGAGGAAGAGGAGCCCACCAGGCAAGGCTCTGGCTTGCCTTGATTTGTTGCCGTCGTTCGGAGGCTAGGGGTTGGCACCGACTGGTGGAGCACGAGCGAGGACGTACCGAAGGCGAGGCGAGGTTGAGGCGGAGTGGCGCTAGCCGTCGGGGGTGAGTGGAGGGGATTTTGGAGGCGGGGAGACCAGCAGGACGCTAACCCTAGCCATGCATGCCCCTCTCTGCCTGTCAGCTCTGCGTGAGTCGATGGTGGTGAGAAGTAAGCCATAGGTGGAGTGGGGAGTGGGTTGGCCGGCTGGGTGATAGGAGATGTAAGAATGTAGGAGTAAGCCACTAGACCAGATGAAGGGAGATGTAGGAGTGGGCTAGAATGGCCAAATGCATGAGGAGTTGGAATAGGTCAGGTTGGGGCAAAGGTCGACTCGGACATGACCTGAACTCCACCTGCCTGACGGGTCGACTCAAGACCCGATGGGTCAATTTAAAATCTTGATCTCTAATAGAAAGTACCAATCTCAATGAACCACTCCCTACAATATACATTCCCACTTTTAACATACAAGCAAGCGACATCACAAGCATAAACTAGAACTAGACTACAATCATTTTGGTCTAACTAACCCTCCTAACATCCAATTTTCAATTCTGAAAACCAACTAATTAACCATCTAGACAACAGTCTTATAATTATCATTACTTCTAATCCACTGCTCTGACTTTCGTATTTTTATACTCCAAATAAAGTTAAGACTGAAGCTTACAACTTTTGTATAAGGACAAATTCCTAATTCATGACATAGCTAACCCAAAATTGCCATCAAATCTATTGCACATGAATTTGATTTACTAAAGCCTCATGTTTCTCATCTATAGACCACTATATCACAATAGTTAACATCTAACAGGGGAAAGCAATAGAAATTCATCTAAAATTAGTTACCCAAGAGAATCAATGAACATTCCAACACAAGCACAAAATGTATTCTCCCTCCCCTTCCTTCTCTTCTATTCATCTCCTTTTCCTTCCTTCTTCCGTCTTTCTTCCTCCTCCTCCATTCTTCCTTCCTTGGACAGCAGCAGCTCCCACTTTCTTCCTTCCCTTCCACATCTCCTCTTCTCTTCCTCCCTATTCCTCCTGCTAGCCAGCGCTGCCCCCTCTTATCTTGTTTGTTTGTACGACCAACACCAAGGGGTGGTGGCATATACCCGCAACATGCGGCGATAGGGAAGCAAAGAAGACACAAGGTACGGCTTAGGTGATGAGGCTCCCTAGAGAAAGCAGTAGAGAGGCGAGGGCAATGCTCGGGACAGCGTCGACTGAACGGGCGATGACCATAGGGTTCTGGCTCCCTTTCTCCCCCTCACGGCTTAATAACACGGGCCCTCATGGGTTAGGTTGGCTTGGGCTAGGCAAGGCCCATGCGGGACATTACACTTCATGGCTATGTATGAGAATTATCTAGAATTATAGAATTATTTATGAAGACAAAATAAATATTTTTCAAAATACTAAAATCTATAGATATTGATGCAAGTTTCTTAGAGTTGAGATATTTGTAGATGTAAGGGTTGGTTATGCCATATGTAAACACATTGTTGCTATTTTACTATAAATATATTTCATTGCCTCTTGCCATGTGAGGAAGCCTAATTGAAACTCATTTCCAAACTTATGGTGATGCTAATTACAATTCTCATTTGAGTAGGGTACAAATGTATGTGAGTATAGGGAATGAGTACAAGGCTACTTATTTATGTTCACGATTTAATAACTTCCAACTTACTAGCTATAAATATCCGTTTCCAATTAAAAAAATTGTAACTTTGTTAGGTCACAAAGAAGTGTTGGTATCCATTTCCAATAAAAATTATAACTTTGTTAGGTCATAGAGAAGTATGTTCACTTATGGTTCATATGAAGTTTATGAACTTTCTATTTTTTATAAAAATTAAAAAGAAATAACTCTCAATTTTGAATATCTCACTTAACATATTGAAATTTAGTAAATAAACAATATCAGGTTACATAGTATACACGTGGGAGTGTGTAAGTGAAAACATTACTTGGTTTCTTGTAAAATTTTTATAAAATTAATGTCTTTGTTGTAAATGGTTACTTAATTGTTTTAGTTGAAATAATTTTAAAAATTAAGGATATCTTCTCCCACGCTGCCCTCCGATCTAATGGTTTTGAATGCATATCGGATAATATATAATAAAATGTCACATCGATCTATACATTTAGTTGAACCGAATAATTTCATTTGAGATTCATTTAGCCTAATAGTTTTTTCTCATGATATGCGGCACCGTCCTGTTTATGATCAATTTGTGACCAATTCGGCCAAACTACACATTATAAGAGACCATTAAGAAACAAATAGAAAATCTAACATGAGTATTCGACCTACATGGTATGGCCGTCCTGCACTACGGGCCTATCTACTATATATCTAGTATCTACTCCCGACGGGTATCTGGAATTTGAGGCTGCCTCGGCCAACTCCCTTCTACACTTGATAATCTTATACACCATGAAGCCACTGACGGTGGTGATCGTGGCGAAGATGAAGTAATGTGTCATCTTCCAGATCGGAAGGCTACTGCACCTGAGTCAGCGAAGGTCGGGTTCGGCGGTGGCAGCACCGTACGAGTGTTGTCAGGGACGTCAATGCCGACCTCGTTGGATGGTGGTGGCGATGGCAGGTTAGAGAGGATTGATGCGTCGAGTGGTGGTGGTGATGATGTCAGCATCTCAAGGGATGATGGTGGTTGTGGCTCATCGGCGTCAGCGTCGGGGATCTGACGTCCGGTCAGATACTTGTAAAGTAGCTTAGCTCTCTCATATGCAAATCCTTTCATGTTATGCTTCTCAACCTGTTCTCATACAAAATGTTGGCGGCCCTCTTCATCGCTGGATAAAGAGCATACAAATCAACTCGAGAAAATCACATTCCAAATATTCCACCGGCATGCAGGATGAATGGGAGAGAGATCGTCGAGGAATAGGCTGTTGGTCGAAGCACTAGCTCGCACCTGTGTGCGACTCGTCCTTAAGATTACATCCCTAAGATTAAGCTTAATATTAGGGTGATCCACGACTATGGAAGAGGGAGAATATAAGATTACATACATCCTCTTTAAGATTATCATGATTTACACAAAAACTTTTGAATAAAGTAAACATCCCATGTTGTATCATGATTCATTTGAGTCTCGTGTTTTACTGGCTCGATTCGACTATAATATTGCGATGAAGAATTTTGGATCTTGTGATGTTTGCAGTGGTCTGACGGGAGGGTGCTAGAGGAGCGTGCTATTTGAGTAGACACAACTGATACCAACCACGGTGGAGTGGTTACCTACTTGTATCTAGATGTTCGACCATGGCAAAGCGGGCACAATGAAAGCTAAAAGGTAGGCAAGCGATAGTTCTACGGCCGCCTTATTCCATCGTTTGCCCAGCGAGATCCTCTACCTCCGCCCTATTCATGTCGCCACTACGTCACCCTGTCGCATCGCCGGTTGTTGCTCATCCACATGCACCACTAGCTATCTAGACAGAGTAGAGAGGAGAAGAAGAGTTCAATTTCCAATCCTACCTCTAGGGCGTGAATGATTAGATTTGATTTGATACATTACCGTACCTTTACAAGGGTGGTAAAAAGCTTCTTTAAAAATATTAATCGAACTAGGAAGATAATATGTGTTGATTTTGCTTACCATGGGGGAGAAGGGAGCCTCCACTGCTACCATGGGGGAGGAGGAACTCATCACCAAGGCCGTAGGAAGGAGGAAGAGGAGCCTACTGGCCAAGGCTCCGACTCGCCTTGATTCGCCGCCATCGTCCGGAGGCTAGGGGGTGGCACCGGTCGGTGCAACAAGAGTGAGGACATACAGAAGGCGAGGCGAGGTTGAGGCGAAGTGGCGCCGGCCATCAGGGGTGAGTAGAGGGGATGTTGGAGGCGGGGAGATTGGCAGGGTACTAACCCTAGCCATGCATGCCCCTCTCCGTCTGTCGGCTCTGCTTGGGGCGACGAGGGTGAGGGGTAGGCCGTAGGCGGAGTGGGGAGTAGGCTGGCCGGCCGGGTGATAGGAGATGTAGGAACGTAGGAGTGGGCCACTAGACCAGATGAAGGGAGATGTAGGAGTGGGCTAGAATGGCCAAATGCATGAGGAGTTGGAATAGGTCAGGTTGGGGCAAAGGTTGACTTGGACACGACCTGAACTCTACCTGGCTGAGGGTCGACTCAGGACCTGACGGGTCAATTTAAAATCTTGATCTCTAATAGACAGTACCAATCTCGACGAACCACTCCCTACAATATACATTCCCACGTCTAACATACAAGCAAGCAATATCATAAGCATAAACTAGAACTAGACTACAATTATCTTGGTCTAACTAATCCTCCTAACATCAATTTTCAATTCTGAAAACCAACTAATTGACCATCTAGACAACAGTCTTGTAATTATCATTACCTCTAATCTACTGCTTCGACTTTCGTATTCTTATACTCCAAATAAAGTTAAGACTGAAGCTTACAACTTTGGTATAAGGACAAACTCCTAATTCATGACATAGCTAACCCAAAATTGCCGTCAAACCTACTGCACATGAAATTGATCTACTAAAACCTCATGTTCCTCATCTATAGACCACTATACCACAATAGTTAACATCTAACAGTGGAAAGCAATAGGAATTCATCTAAAATTAGTTACCCAGGAGAATTGATGAACATCCCAACACAAGACAAAATTTATTCTCCCTCCCCTTCCTTGTCTTCTATTCCTGTCCTTTTCCTTCCTTTCTCTCTATTTTCTCCCTTCTTCTTGCTTTCTTGGACAGCAGCAGCTCCCACTTTCTTCCTTCCCTTCCACATCTCCTCTTCTCTTCCTCCCCATTCTGCTAGCCAGTGCTACCCCCTCTTCTCTTATTTGTTTGTACGACTGTGGATAACATGGGACCCCGGGTATCCGGAGATATGCTATTGGACGCACCACCTCCTTGGGCCGATTGAGTTGGACCTTCCAGAAGGAGGGCTTGGAGGCTGGCGCGGCCCGACATGATCTACAAGGAAACAAACTCGTCTCCTACTCGAATACATGGATATAGGCGTAGCCGAATCGGTTATATCTGTATCTTCCATATACGGATTAGGATTCTACCTGTAACCCGGCCCCTTGCACTATATAAAGGGGGTCCGGGGCCCCTAGTTCAATCATCTAGTTCATCATCATCATACGCATCTCAATATCCTTGAGATCCACCATAATACAATCCACGAGCACAGGAGTAGGGTATTACCTCGTCCCGAGGGCCCAAACCTATATAAATTCGGCTCCCTGTGCTACCATCGTAGTTGTGATCTTTCACATTGCCCCCTAAAATATATTGCCGACACAAATCGTCGACAGTTGGCGCGCTAGGTAGGGGTTAGCGTCACGATCAACTACATCGACTCCGATGGTTTCTATTGGCGGATTCGTCTTCACCTACGCCCCCGGCCAAGGCTTCATCTTCGGAAATCTCGGCTTCATCGCCGATGACTTCGGGGAACTTCGGTTGTGTGAACCGAACTTCATTCGGTCCACGCATTACCGAGGGAGGTGGTACGCGACTCCGACCAAGCCTGACCGCTTTGGGATCTCTCCTCTGGATTCCGATCCGGAAGAGATCCAACCTGATGATGACGATTCTGACTGGCCTACCGTTGGGCTTCCCTTCGGTTTTGGTCGGGATCTACCGCTCCTTTCTTTGCCAGCCCCTTACGCTGATGAAGAATCGATTGTCGATCTGATTCCTAGCCTGGATCGCTCTCAGATCCAGTTGGGAATCACAATCCCTCAATCGTGGTCCGCCCCGTTCGGATTTGGATATTCGGCCACCGTTTTCCATCGGATAACATGCCGGCTTTTCCAATCTGGGCTAAGGAGCGGGACACGGCTCGCGGACGCTGGGATGGGTTTTCTGAGTCAGGACTCGGGGACAACTCTTACCAGGTCAACTTCCAGAGTGGTTATGCCATTCGGCTGCGAGATTCCAGCAGATTCGTTCTGCTGAAACTCAGTCGAATCCTCTTCTGACCAGAGATCCTACACGAGAAGTGGGAGTTATAATCACTCCCATCGATGAGCCAACGAATCGGGATCGGTTGAGCCTTTACTTCTCAGAATCCGAGTCGGAAGAGAGCGTCAATGGGTTCCCCGACTTCCGCGGCGTCTACATGCTAGATGGGCAAGCCTCCGGATCGGCTCGGCGCCCCACGGGGGAGGCAAGAGCCGAACAAAACCGCGAAGGCGGAGAAGACTTGCGCGATCAATTACGCGGTCGTGCACTTGAAGTCCGGGAGGAACTGCTTCAAGCCCGTACGGGAGATCACTCGGTCTTCCGTACGCCGCAGCAGAATATCCTCGTTTGTAAGATCCTCCTGGACAATGTTGGTCCTTTACTTGGAGAGAACAACCCCGTTACGCCGATCATGGAAGAAATCAAAGCCATGGTGACGGCAGCGGCTGTCCAAGGCACTCGGGATCAGCCGGCCAACTCGGCCAGAAGCCAGACTGCTACGAGTAGTACTCGGCGCAGTTGGCACACACAAAGCCGTGGGCAAGACGCCCGCCAGAGTACAAGTCGCGACCTTCGTCTCGACATCGAAGCCCGGCGGAGGGAGCGAGACGAGGATCGGCGCCGTACTCCACCGCGTCGGAATCTCCCCGTCAATCTCCTACCCCCAGGGAAGGATTGATTGATGGGATCAAGGCATTCACACCCCGACTCCGTCAGGTAAACTGGCCCGAGGGGTTCAACCCCAAAGGTATTGTGAAATTTGATGGAGAGCGGGACCCCGAGGTTTGGTTGCAGATCTATTCTTTGGCGATCAAGGCCGCGGGTGGAGGATACGACGTGATGGCAAACTATTTGCCCGTCATGTTAACCCCTCCAGCTCAGAACTGGCTCGCGGGCCTTCCAGAGAACTCTATCGATTCCTGGGGAGAGCTCTGCGACCAGTTCGTTGCCAATTTCCAGGGCACTTATGAGAAGCCTGGAACCCAGTGGGATCTTTATCAGATTCATCAGAAAAAAGATGAGCCGTTAAGGGATTTCATTCGGCGTTTCACCAAGAAGAAGAACACAATCAGGGAGATCTCAGAGGCGGTCGTCGTCGCAGCCTTCCAGAAAGGAGTTCGCGACCCTGATCTAATCAAAAAGATGTCTCGGAAGCCCCGACCACCGTCAAGGAGATGTTCGCCTTGGCGGATCGATATGCTACCGCCTCAGATGCTCTCGCCGAGCGTCAAGAGGATCACCCAAGCAAGCACGAAGGCAAGAAGGACAGGCCCGAGTCGTCCTCCAAGAAGAACAAGAAGCGCAAGGGTGAAGAGTTTGTAGCGGTCGCGGATCAGGGTCGGCAGAGGCCGCCTCGGCCCGCCGACTACAACAAAGCCATGGAGGCGCCGTGTCCTTTCCATCCAAATGGGAAGCACGCGGCCAAGAACTGCAACATCTTGAAGAAGTTCGCTGAGGAGCACGGCAACGACGCTCCGAAGGACGCCAAGCAAGATGACAAGCGTGACCCTCCTCAGGGTGACGCTTACCAAGAAACCGAGCGAGAGCTCAACTACATATTCAGGGGATCGGATGCATATGAGTCCAAACGTAAGCAAAAGCTTACCGACCGGGAAATCAATACAGCTTTTCCGGTGACCCCCGAGTATCTCCGATGGTCTGAAGTTCCAATCAAATTTGATCGCTCAGATCACCCGGACCACGTCCTTTGTCCAGGAAGATATCCGCTTATCGTGGATCCTGTGATACGGGGCGTCCGACTGCGCAATGTCCTGGTCGACGGTGGGAGCGGATTAAACATCCTTTTCGCCAAGACCCTGGGCGAGATGCAGATCCTAAGGACGGCGCTCCAGAAGACAGACGCGCAGTTCCATGGTATAATCCCGGGAACATCGTTAGTGCCGATCGGGAAAATCACGCTCCCGGTCACTTTTGGCACTCGCGATAACTACCGAACCGAGAACCTCAGCTTTGAGGTAGCCGATTTTAAAACTGCGTATCACACAATCTTGGGAAGGCCGGGTTTGGCCAAATTCATGGCCGTCCCACACTACGCCTATTTGGCAATGAAGAATCCAGGACCACGGGGCGTAATCACGATCCGTGGAGATGTCAAGTTTTCCCATCTCCTCGATAGGGAAAATTACGACTTCGCCCAGTCAATCGAAGCGGCTATTGAGTTGGACAAGATCCGGCAGGCGGCCACCACCCTTCGCGACGAGGGTGATCTATCAAACAAGAAACCATCCAAATCAGACATCAAGCCTGACGAAGATGTCAAGCATGCGTTGCCTCACCCGTCTGATTCACCCAAAACGGCTCAGATCAGAACAAGGTTCGCCCCGAAATAGGAGGGGGCACTCGTTGATCAGGACGTCTGTGAGACCATGTGGAGCTACCTCCCATGTTTGGTGATGAGTATATGTGCTAGTTGGTCAAAGTTTTGAGACATGATTGGTAACTCATTTTAAAAATCAACATGGCTTTGCTTGTGTCCCTTGGTGTGTTGGGACTTGTGGTGATATGATAGGAATGTTGGACTTACCCCAGGTCGAGGTAGTGACCCTCGGCTTGGTTCTCTTGTTGTTTTTTTGATCTCTGTGGATCGCAGTGTGCGGTGGCGGCCGGATGCCTTCAGGGCCATGCGCTGAGGCCATGCACTGAGGCCATACGTTGAGGCCTTGTGCTGAGGTGGCCCGGTGGAACCCGTGGCGCACTAGGCGAGGCTAGGCGAGGCTAGGTGAGGCTAGGTGAGGCGAGAAGGACTGGAGTCACGCGACAGCTGTGGATGCTCAGGGATCCGAGGCAGGTTCTGGGTTAACCGGTATCAAAACCCCGGTCAGGTTCTGGGTTAGCCCGAGAAAACCCCGGTTAAGGTTGTGGGGTTAGCCTATGTGTGAAAAACCCCAGGTTGGGTTAAGGGTGAACCTATGTGAAGAAAACCCTGGTTAAATGGATGGTTGAGTGGGTTAATCTCAGCCCTCCATGTGTGGATGAGTGGTTGAGGCAATATATCGCGATATGGGTCAATATGTCGCGATATATTCTCACCGGTTTGCCTATATAAAGAGAGGTGGAGGGGATGTCTCCACGAACCTGAATAGGCTGTGTAAACACTTGAAAAATCTGAATACAAATTCTATTCCTCAATCCCTCATGTCTCTCTAGTGTTCTTCACTTGTTCATGATGAGTTTTAGTTTTGGTTTTTGATCTTTTATTTAGTTTCTTGATGTGTTCTTGGTTTACTTGATCTCTTCCTGGTTTGGAACCACATTTGTGATGTCTTGAGGATGTATAGATGGTTCTTAAACTAGTTCATGCATCCTAGGAAAGATTTGAAGTGGTTTTGGCATTTAGTTGTTGCTGTCCAGAAACTTTCAGCCTGACCTACGTGAAGTGTTTTATTTGTCTAGAAATTTAGAAAATTCTTTTTTGAGTGCTTTTTATTGGAACTGTTTTCTGATCCATTGCCTATCCACCATAAAAATTTCAAGGCAAGGAGATCTCTAGTTTGGGCGCGGTGATCTGTTCTTTGAGCCCCAAACTTTCTGGACGTGGCTGCAGACAGACTATGATTGTTTGAGTTTTCCTGATTTTTCCACAAGGAATGTGAAGCTAAGATTTGGCATGGATGAACTAGGTTCATGAACCAGCCATGAGAAAAATCCTCATGAAGTTTAGAGCATGAAATATTGGCTTCTTGGTTCATTGAACTTGGTCTATTGCTGCTGGAAACTTCTGGATTACTTTAGCTAAAGTAACTTTTGACCTTTGTCTTGTTTCTCCATGGCTTAAGTAGGATTTCGTGTGGATTAGTTTCAGAGCACCTTGCACCATCTGAGTGATAGGAAACTCCCCATATTTTGGCCATGGTTCATCCATGAATACCCGGGGTACACTTGGTACAAGAGAGTTCTAATTGCTGCTTTCAATTTGAAGCTATTGCGGTGCTCGTGTAGTCACTCGTGTGTAGTTTTTGCTGCTGCACCCTAAGTTCATCCTTGCCTTGTGGCTTGTGGTGAGTTAGGTGTGTTGTGTTGTGAAGAGAGGAGCGTTGGGTGCAAAGCAATAGGGCTGAAATCAATTTAGCGCCTATTCACCCCCCTCTAGTCGCCGGGACCGATTCTTCAACGTCCTCACGTGACTCAGCGGTACGCCCGGGGGCTCACCGACTAAAGCGTGAAAACGGCACTCTCCTGGACAACTCATGGAATATCAGGCAATTGCGTCGGTTCTATACCTGACGACTATTGTAACCCATATTTACAATTAAATAACGATAAGTTTTTGCTCACATTGTCTTTTACGCTTGCGCAATTCAGTTTCTAACTTGCTACTTATTTGCATTTCAATTAAGTAGTAAGTCGGTGGCTACACCTAATTAGGTGCACAATCGCGCACCTAATCTTTTATCTAACCGGACTTGCTCCCTAGTCGGATCCCGACTAGCCAGTAAGTCGGGGGCTACACCTAATTAGGTGTGCAATCGCGCATCCCTTCTCTTAGTGAGGATAAATTGACTTGCTACCTAGTCGGATCCCGACTAGCTAGTAAGTCGGGGCTACACCTAATTAGGTGCAGTCTGCGCCTAACCAATACCTAATCGATTTTTTCTCTTTTAAGTCTATGACGAAGCTCAGCGTAAGTCGTTCCGAGTAACAAAGGAACGTAATCTATTCGGGCCGGAAGCGTGACTTAAGTAGAGAAAGGGCGGTTAGCGTATGCCATGTTAAAAAAGAAAATCATTTACATGAATAATTTATGAGTCCCTACATTTTACAGGAAATCCAACTCTAAGTTATATAGAAGGCACTCGGCGGTCGGCTTCACCTCCTCGAGCAGCGCCATCGCCTCCTCTTCGGAGCAGGCGAAGCCATCCTTGACAGCGTCAAGCTCGATTCGAGGATAATGCGACTTGACGATTCCCAGCACTTGACTAGTACTCGTCAGGCCGACTTCCTTGAGCCGCACCTTCAGTTGCTTGGGGGCTTCGGTCCACCTCTGGATCAGCTCGGCCCGAGAGCTCGGCTCGGCATCGCCAGCATAGAGTTGGCATCGAGTGGGCTCCACCGCCACTAAGAGCTCATCATATCGCGCTTGCGCGGTCTTGACGTTCTCCTGAAGAACGTCATACTGCGCTAGCGCCTTCCTCCTGTGTTCTGTTAAGAACAGGGAATGCACGACTATATAACCATGTGAACACCGGAGGCTCAAAGTCGGTCGGGTTTGGAGGCTTACCCTCCAACTCGGCGACGGCTTTCGCCTCCGACTTCTCTAGGGCCAGCTTCTGGTCCTGGGACTTGGCCAGCTCCACTTGAAGGCTGGCTATCGTGGCGTCGCACGCTGCACATGGTGCGGAGCATAACGTCATTCGGTACAGAACACAAGCAGAAAGAATACTCGGTCCTTACCTCTGGAGGTGGATTGTTGAGGGAGAAGCTCCTGGGACTCCCTTGGTTTGAAAAGATAGTCCCTGGAGCGAAGAACTCGGAGAGTCGATCGATGGCGTCCGAGTTGGAGATCGGGACATCCGTTTCTCGTGTCGAGTCGGATGGCCCGGTGTACTCGAACCCGAGTCGGATCCTCTCCTTGAGTGGCTGGACACGGCGCTTTGTGAAAGAAACAGCTATTGCAACGCCAGTCAGCCCCTCTTCTTTGAGATGTTGGATCAGGCCGAGTAACTCGGTCACCTGATCCATTTCAGAGTAAAGAGGGGGAGAGTTCCAAAAGGAGGAAGGTCGGGGCTTTCTCCCGTCAAAACAAGAAAGACTGGGGGGAGGATTGGAGCAGTAGAACCATTCCTGGTTCCACCCCTTCAAAGAAGTCCGAAGCGGCAAGGCAAAATACTCCTTCTCGAGGCCGCTCCGGAGTTGGAATTCGGCCCCGCCAACAGCCTTGGGGGCATTGTCGGTGGGGTAGGCCTTCAAGAAGAAAAGATGGCGAAAAAGGGCGAAGTGGGGAGCGATCCCCAGAAAAGCCTTGCAAAGATGAACAAAAATTGAAAGTTGAATGATGGAATTGAGATTCAGATGGAAAAGCTCAATCCCATAATGGTTGAGTAAATCACGAAGAAAGGAGGAAGCGGGAAGTCCGAACCCGCGGGAGAAGAAGGATTCAAAAACGACGATCTCCTCTTGATGAGGAGTGGGGAAGGACTCACCTATGGCGGCGCGCCAATCAATGAGCTCTGGCGTTGGGAGAACGCCGGCGTCAACAAGGGCCCGCAGCTGCTCATCGGTGGTGTTTGAGGTTGCCTAGTCCCCCGCCATTGGAATGTGGTGGATCTGGAGTTCGGCGACGGCGGCGGCGCTAGGGTTGCTTGGAGCGGCGAAAGCGCAAAAACCCTAGCGCAGTATTTCGGGGAAACGAACGAGTTGGGCGCACAGTGTGAGCGTATCGGTTCGAACTCCCGACGTGCTTCACTTAAAGGAAAGTGGACGACGTTTCGTTTCCGCGCAAGGCGGGAAAAAATGAAGCCCTAAAATCATCATTTTAAGACTTGGGCTCAGACTTAAGTCCCCGAGGACATGCCCCATGAGGGCCGTAAGCTGTACACGACTTACTCGGGTACAGGTGTCACTCGGGCCAACTTAGTCAGGAAAATAGCGTGCCCCCTGTTAGGCTCTTTGCCAATCTTCAATCTGAGGATCGGGCGCTCCCCAAAGTTATAACCCGGCTTTTGATGTGCCCCCTGGGAATAGTAGTCGGTTTGGCTTTTAGCCGAACCGCACATCGAATGTTCTTTTTAATTGTCCCGGTGGCACATCTCCGGATCGTTTGTCATGAAGACAAGCACCACCTGGGCAAATTTTGACTCAGTTCTTGATGTACCTCCTGGGGTCAATGGCTGGTCTGATTTTCTAATCAGATTAGGCGTCAAAGAGTTACCTCTTTAGTTGGGTCTCAGTGGCATATCCCCGGATCGTTTGTCTTTAAAACAAGCACCACTTGGAGGACCTCAACTTGGAGGCGGACGTATTCCCCTGGGAATCACTAGCTTGACTTCGCACTAGTCAGGTCAGGGCGCCTAAATACCCTACGCAGGTTGTGGCATGTCCCATGTTGGACCGAATATCGAGCTCTGCAAGTCAGGCTTGAATGTCATAATTTGTAACAGGGAGGGTAACGCTGGGTGGCACTGCTCACTCGGCAACATCCACTTTTCTAGTATGCCTCTCTGTGGGGCCATTAGCCGGCATACCGATCCGTCGGGCTGGGTACCAAACATCTTTTAAGACTTGAGATTTTTCTCGAGTCCTTTGCAACTATGTTGTTTGATCAGCAGGTTACTCGGCAAGCGGAACTTCGTCAGCCATATGAAGAGTGACGTCACTCGGGCTGCATCTGAAGGGCTGCAAGTTGAACTCCGAATCAAGACAACCCAGTCCCGAAGCACTCGGGGGCTACTGTGGATAACATGGGCCCCGGGTATCCGGAGATATGCTATTGGACGCATCACCTCCTTGGGCCGATTGAGTTGGACCTTCCAGAAGGCGGGCTTGGAGGCTGGCGCGGCCCGACATGATCTACAAGGAAACGAACTCTCCTACTCGAATACATGGATATAGGCGTAGCCGAATTGGTTATATCTGTATCTTCTATATACGGATTAGGAATTCTATCTGTAACCCGGCCCCTTGCACTATATAAAGGGGGTCTGGAGCCCTTAGTTCAATCATCTAGTTCATCATCATCATACGCATTTCAATATCTTTGAGATCCACCATAATACAATCCACGAGCATAGGAGTAGGGTATTACCTCGCCCCGAGGGCCCGAACCTGTATAAATTCGGCTCCCTGTGCTACCATCGTAGTTATGATCTTTCGTATTGCCCCTAAAATATATTGCCGACACAAATCGTCGACAACGACCAACACCAAGGAACGGCGGCATATACCCGCAATATGCGACAATAGGGAAACAAAGAAGGCCAGAGGCACGGCTCGGGCAATGAGGCTCCCTGGAAAAAGTAACAGAGAGGCAAGCCATCACCGGTTTATCAACAGAGATGTACACTAACCAATAAAGGATAGATTGGAATGTTGTATACCGAGTGCTACTGATAGTTTGATAGTTTGGGCTATCAATGACATTACCTTTTTACACACGTGTTATGAGACACTAAATTTGCTGCTTTTCCATTGGTTGTGTTACCAAATGATAACTTCATGCTTTTTTAAAGGAAAAACCAATTATTTGCCACAGCAAAGAATCGACTTTGATGATCTACCACTAAAAAAAATGCACTAAAATGCCACTCCAAACACTAATATGCCTAACATTTGTCACTTCTCTCGATGGACTCTTTCTTTAAAACAAAAACACTTGTGGAAGGTCACTGTCACCCGTGCTCCCAACGTTAGAAAAGCTCCGAGTACGAGGATGCAAGGTGCACGGATGGCCTCTGTGACCTCTATCTGTCTGTTTGGTCCCAAACGGTGTAGGGAAAACTGATGAGAGCCCACGGATCGTCCTCTCGTAGATGGTAGATCTAAGAAACCGACTATACATTGTATTAGAACTCTATTATTATAGTCTCCATATCTCTATTAAAGGCTTCAATGATGGTGGCACATCACCACTATATTTTGGAAACATATCTCAATATTATTTTTAATTTTTTAGAACGGTGATTAACAGAATTAGAAAAGTACTTATCCTGTTCTTGATAGTAGTTGAGATTTTTCTTGATCCGATTTTTCTAACAACAAAAGAATGCAACTCTAACTAATATATAATAGAGTCAAAGGTGTGGAGACACTGTGCAGCGTAAAAATAAAAACTAAGAGAATAGGACCAAAAACGTGGAAATGCTCGCAGTCAAGAAAAAAAAAAGGAAGATGAGGACACAGCCAAATACACCGATCAAGATAATATCATTTTTTTATTTATGCAGATTCAGGGGCACTTAACTAATGAATTCTAAAACCTCAAGCTGAGTTGAAAGTTTGAAATTCAAAATTAAAAATCCACTGATTTGGACATCTTTTGAACTGGTCTTCGAATAGAAAGTCTGGACTCTGGTGCCTAAAGTTGAAACGCCGATCTGACTGCTTGAAGTGTTAAACATTTGGGGATTCTTTCGAGTTAGAATTGGAAGCCGGAAGGGTAGTACACTAGAGTCTCGTCGGTTTTTTTATATTTAATTTAAATTCAAAATAAAAATTTTATATGCCGTTTAAAAAATTTAAATAACTAACCTCCCTACAGTCGGACGGGAAATAAATCCTGCCCGTCTGTCAGGCGGGTTTTATAAGCCCGTTGGATGGACGGCTAGAGAATCCTGCCCGTTGGTTGGACGGGATTAAATCCTGCCCGATCAACGGGCAAGATCTAATTTTCAAGAAAAGGGGAGCTGGAGGAGCTCAAACCCGTGATCGTGGGCGAGCAGCCGCGCCTATCTCAGTTCTTTTAACCAATGTGTCCTTCGGACTTTCTCATCCCTAAGGAACGGTGGCTTTTTTTTTATTATTTCAAATCTTGCCTATTGGTCGGGCGGGATTTAATCTCGCCCATCCAACGGACAGGATTCTTGCTAGTAGAGTAGTCGCCCATCCAACGAGCGAGATATATAAAACCCGCCCAACAGACGGACGGGATTTATTTCTTGCCCAACCGTTGGATGGTGGGTGGTTAATTATTTAATTTTTTCAAACGTCGTGTTAATTTTTTATTTCAAATTAAAATAAATATAAAAATAAAAAATTCGAGTCAAGTCTAGAGCTAGGCGCCTAGGCCACCAGTACAACGTGGAATTGGCCCTGGGCCGGTACCATCCATCACAGGCCGGGCCAGACAAGCTCAGCCCATCGTCACATTGGATGGAGCCTATAAATACGCGCTATACGGGTTACAAGCAATTCTAGTCTAGCGTCTACTACGATTGGGGATCCAGTGGTCGGTGCGTCGCTAGGTTTGTGCGTATTTTACTCGCGTTCTTCCTCTCTAAATTTATCTTGTGTTCTTCTTCTATTACAGATTTATAGGGTAAATTTATCTCAGGGTCAGGGAACTTCATGGCTTAAATTGCATGATCCTTAATCTGTCATTCCATGTTTCAAAAAGAAAAATTAAAGCTTTCAATTCTTCCATGTAGAAATAGATTTTGGTCAAGGGTGTCCTTACAGAGATTAACTATGTGGCCACTGGAAACTAATATAAAGACTCGGCAACTCCTTGTTATTATGATTTGAAAACGTTGCTCTCCTTAAACATGAGAATCTTATGTCTGTCTTTATCCTCTAATCATGTCTTCGGGTGCTCTAATACTAAATCTGATGTCTCGACTATCTATTAGTAGAGATATGATATGTCGAAATTAATTTAGAACCACAAAAACTCCATTTATTTTTCTTTTTATTTGAACATATTATTCGGCAGATAAACATTAGAATCCTATGTTTGTCTGTACCCTGTAATTATGTCTTAGGTGCTGTAACACATATATAAATCTGATGCCTCAACTTTCCGATCCAGTAGCACATAGATTTAGGATGCCTCGACTTGGAGATCCAGATGTAGATGCACTAGTCCAAGTAACATTTGAGCTTGGTTATCTTGGTTGCGTCATTGTGTTGCGCTACCTTATACGCCGTGAAGCCTTTCTTCCTAACTCTATAATTAGAGTTATAGATTTAGGGACTATTTGTTTTTCAGCGACCACAACATTATTTGTTGTTGACAAAATCGATTCTCTCATGGCACTCATGGCACATCCTCGGCGTTGTGGGAGAATATGAGATATACACCTTTTCTTTTCAGACTTTATGAGATATACATACTTTCTCTTTTTTAGACTTTATGGTATATCAAGCCTACAAATACGGATCCATAAACAACGCTATTTTATCAGTCACAATTTGCTTGGGATCTACAGATCTACTACGTACGTTTGCAGGGGGATCCAGTCGTCGCTAGGTTTGTTCCTATTTAACCCATGTTTTTCTTCTCTAAATTTATCTTGTTTCTATTCAACGCATGCTCCAATTCTTCTCTAAATTTTTTTATTATTTCAAATCTCACCCGTTGGTCGGGCAGGATTTAATCTCGCCCATCCAACGAGCGAGATATATAAAACCCTCCCAACGAATGGACGAGATTTATTTCCCACCCGACAGTTGGGTGGTCGGCGGTTAATTATTTAATTTTTTCAAACGGCGTATTATTTTTTATTTTGAAATAAAAATAAATATAAAAAATAAAAATTCAAGTCAAGTCTAGAGCTAGGCGCCTA
Organism: Olyra latifolia; assembly: GCA_036346145.1. Classification (NCBI taxonomy): domain Eukaryota; kingdom Viridiplantae; phylum Streptophyta; class Magnoliopsida; order Poales; family Poaceae; genus Olyra; species Olyra latifolia. The sequence goes on along the minus strand of CM070525.1, from coordinate 35,707,657 downwards.
GGCCACTAGTACAACCTGGAATTGGCCTTAGACCGGTACCATCCATCACGGGCCGGGCCAGATAGGCTCAACCCATCGTTGCATTGGACGAAGTCTATAAATATGCGCTATACGGGTTGCAAGCAATTCTAGTCTGGTGTCTACTACGTTTAGGGATCCAGCCGTCGGCGCGTCGCTAGGTTTATGCTTATTTTACTCGCGTTCTTCCTCTCTAAATTTATCTTGTGTTCTTCTTCTATTACAGATTTATAGGGTAAATTTATCTCAGGGTCAGGGAACTTCATGGCTTAAATTGCATGATCCTTAATCTGTCATTCCACGTTTCAAAAAGAAAAATTAAAGCTTTTGCAATTCTTCCATGTAGAAATAGATTTTGGTCAGGGGTGTCCTTACAGAGATTAACTATGTGGCCGCTGGAAACTAATCTAAAGACTTGGCAACTCCTTGTTATTATGATTTGAAAATGTTGCTCTGCTTAAACATGAGAATCTTTTGTCTGTCTTTATCCTCTAATCATGTCTTCGGGTGCTCTAATACTAAATCTGATGTCTCGACTATCTTTAGTCGAGATATAATAGGTCGAAATTAATTTAGAACCACAAAAACTCCATTTATTTTTCTTTTTATTTGAACATATTATTCGGTAGATAAACATTAGAATCCTATGTTTGTCTGTACCCTCTAATTATGTCTTGGGTGCTGTAACACATATATAAATCTGATGACTCAACTTTCCGATCCAGTAGCACATAGATTTAGGATGCCTCGACTTGGAGATCCAGATGTAGATTCACTAGTCGAAGTAACATTTGAGCTTGGTTTTCTTGGCTGCGTCATTGTGTTGCACAACCTTATATGCCGCGAAGCCTTTCTTCCGAACTCTATAATTAGAGTTATAGATTTAGGGACTATTTGTTTTTCAGTGACCACAACATTATTTGTTGTTGACAAAATCGATTCTCTCATGGCACTCATGGCACGTCTTCGGCGTTGTGGGAGAATATGAGATATACACCTTTTCTTTTTAGACTTTATGAGATATACATACTTTCTCTTTTGTAGACTTTATGGTATATCAAGCCCACAAATACGGATCCATAAACAACGCTGTTTTATCGGTCGCAATTTGCTTGGGATCTACAGATCTACTACGTACGTTTGCAGGGAGATCCAGTCGTCGCTAGGTTTGTTCCTATTTAACCCATGTTCTTCTTCTCTAAATTTATCTTGTTTCTATTCAACGCATGCTCCAATTCTTCTCTAAATTTATTTTTATTATTTCAAATCTCGCCCGTTGGTCAGGCAGGATTTAATATTGCCCATCCAACGAGCGAGATATATAAAACCCTCCCAACGAATGGACGGGATTTATTTTCCACCCGACCGTTGGGTGGTGGGCGGTTAATTATTTAATTTTTTCAAACGGCGTATTAATTTTTATTTTGAAATAAAAATAAATAAAAAAATTTGAGTCAAGTCCAGGGCTAGGCGCCTAGGCCACCAGTACAACCTGGAATTGGCCCTAGGCCGGTACCATCCATCACGGGCCGGGCTAGACAGGCTCAGGCCATCGTCGCATTGGACGAAGCCTATAAATACGCGCTATACGGGTTGCAAGCAATTCTAGTCTGGCATCTACTACGTTTAGGGATCCAGTCGTTAGCGCGTCGCTAGGTTTATGCATATTTTACTCGCGTCTTCCTCTCTAAATTTATCTTGTGTTCTTCTTCTATTACAGATTTATAGGTAAATTTATCTCAGGGTCAGGGAACTTCATGGCTTAAATTGCATGATCCTTAATCTGTCATTCCACGTTTCAAAAAGAAAAATTAAAGCTTTTGCAATTCTTCCATGTAGAAATAGATTTTGGTCAGGGGTGTCTTTACAGAGATTAACTATGTGGCTGCTGGAAACTAATCTAAAGACTCGGCAACTCCTTCTTATTATCATTTGAAAACGTTGCTCTGCTTAAACATGAGAATCTTATGTCTGTCTTTATCCTCTAATCATGTCTTCGGGTGCTCTAATACTAAATCTGATGTCTCGACTATCTATTAATGGAGATATGATATGTCGAAATTAATTTAGAACCACAAAAACTCCATTTATTTTTCTTTTTATTTGAACATATTATTCTGCAGATAAACATTAGAATCCTATGTTTGTCTGTACCCTGTAATTATGTCTTAGGTGCTGTAACACATATATAAATCTGATGCCTCAACTTTCCGATCCAGTAGCACATAGATTTAGGATGCCTCGACTTGGAGATCCAAACATTTGAGCTTGGTTATCTTGGTTGCATCATTGTGTTGCGCTACCTTATACGTAGCGAAGCCTTTCTTCCTAACTCTATAATTAGAGTTATAGATTTAGGGACTATTTGTTTTTCAGTGACCACAACGTTATTTGTTGTTGACAAAATCGATTCTCTCATGGAACTCATGGCACGTCCTCGGCGTTGTGGGAGAATATGAGATATACACCTTTTCTTTTTAGACTTTATGAGATATATATACTTTCTCTTTTTTAGACTTTATGGTATATCAAGCCTACAAATACGGATCCATAAACAATGCTGTTTTATCAGTCGCAATTTGCTTGGGATCTACAGATCTACTACGTACGTTTGCAGGGGGATCCAGTCGTCGCTAGGTTTGTTCCTATTTAACCCATGTTCTTCTTCTCTAAATTTATCTTGTTTCTATTCAACGCATGCTCCAATTCTTCTCTAAATTTTTTTTATTATTTCAAATCTCACCCGTTGGTCGGGCAGGATTTAATCTCGCCCATCCAACGAGCGAGATATAAAAAACCCTCTCAACAAATGGACAGGATTTATTTCCCACCCGACCGTTGGGTGGTGGGCGGTTAATTATTTAATTTTTTCAAACGGCGTATTATTTTTTATTTAGAAATAAAAATAAATACAAAAAATAAAAAATTCGAATCAAGTCTAGAGCTAGGCACCTAGGCCACCAGTACAACCTGGAATTGGCCCTAGGCCGGTACCATCCATCACGGGCCGGGCCATACAGGCTCAACCCATCGTCGCATTGGACGAAGCCTATAAATACGCGCTATATGGGTTGCAAGCAATTCTAGTCTGGCGTTTACTACCTCTAGGGATCCAGTCGTCGGCGCGTCGCTAGGTTTATGCTTATTTTACTTGCGTTCTTCTTCTCTAAATTTATCTTGTGTTCTTCTTCTATTATAGATTTATAGGGTAAATTTATCTTAGGGTCAGGGAACTTCATGGCTTAAATTGCATGATCCTTAATCTGTCATTCCACGTTTCAAAAGGAAAAATTAAAGCTTTTGCAATTCTTCCATGTAGAAATAGATTTGGTCAGGGGTGTCCTTACAGAGATTAACTATGTGGCCGCTGGAAACTAATCTAAAGACTCGGCAACTCCTTGTTATTATGATTTGAAAACATTGCTCTGCTTAAACATGAGAATCTTATGTCTGTCTTTATCCTCTAATCATGTCTTCGGGTGCTCTAATACTAAATCTGATGTCTCGACTATCTATTAGTAGAGATATGATAGGTTGAAATTAATTTAGAACCACAAAAACTCCATTTATTTTTCTTTTTATTTGAACATATTATTCTGCAGATAAACATTAAAATCCTATTTATCTGTACCCTCTAATTATGTCTTAGGTGCTGTAACACATATATAAATCTGATGCCTCAACTTTCCGATCCAGTAGCACATAGATTCACTAGTCGAAGTAACATTTGAGCTTGGTTATCTTGGTTGCATCATTGTGTTGTGCTACCTTATACGCCGCGAAGCCTTTCTTCCTAACTCTATAATTAGAGTTATAGATTTAGGGACTATTTGTTTTTTCAGCGACCACAACGTTATTTGTTGTTGACAAAATCGATTCTCTCATGACACTCATGGCATGTCCTCGGTGTTGTGGGAGAATATGAGATATACTCCTTTTGTTTTTAGACTTTATGAGATATACATACTTTCTCTTTTTCAGACTTTATGGTATATATCAAGCCTATAAATACGGATCCATAAACAACGTTGTTTTATCGGTCGCAGTTTGCTTGGGATCTACAGATTTACTACTAGGTATGTTTGCAGGGGGATCCAGTTGTCCCTAGGTTTGTTCCTATTTAACCCATGTTCTTCTTCTCTAAATTTATCTTGTTTCTATTCAACGCATGCTCCAATTCTTCTCTAAATTTATCTTGAGGACCTTTGTGGCTTAAAAATTGCATGATCCGTCCTCTGATAGCTGTAGCCATTAGCCATTAGCATATTTAAAAAAGAAATTATATTTTGATTCAGGGTGTCTGTGTATTGTACGGAGATCATCTTGCGCGGCAAGCAACATATAACTGCCGGAAAATTCTACCATCTTTTACAAGATGTAGGTCCGATGATTAGAGATGTCAACTTTAATGTATATGGTAGATCGAAATCAATCTAGAGGTATGGCAACTCTTTTTTTTTGTTATATGATAATGCTATTTTGCCATTAAACATGGACTGGCGAGTGCGCACCCCTGATTTCCTATTAATCAACAAATACTAATTGCTAATGTTTTCACTCTCACTGTGTTTAATAGTGAGGAATATGTATGTGAATTGTTGGTTTCGAAATGTGGTCATCTGGATAGAGGAGTAGCAAAGCAATCAGATAGTGGGTATTTCTACCATGATCTCACATCAAGTGCATATTTTCTGAAAAATCCTACCTGCAATGAAATCTTCACAAACTTAAGATTGCCGTAAACATGTCATGTCTTCAGGTACCGGAAGATTCAAGATGCCTCGAGCTGGGGATCGAGACACGGATTCATGGCCCAGAGTTGGATTCGAACTTATCTTGCATGTGGCATGATGGTGCGCTATATTCAACGAGAGTACATCTTCACGGGAATAGGAGGCTTTCTTCCTATGTGCATAGGAGGTGTATTTGCCTACTTAGGGATTTTTTGTTGGTCAATTGACAGTGGTTTCTTGATCCTTGACACAATCGATTCACCTTACGCACAACCGTGGAGAGGAGCGAGAATATGATATTACTACATGTACATCCCTCTTGAGATTAACCATACTACCGTTGGTTCAAAAGATTAACCATTGTTTTCAGGTTAAATTAAAATTAAAAGGTATAGCTGGAAATTTATCATTTTTGTAGCCAAACGTTGTAGTACTTTATAGCTATTTTGTGAGCTATTTTTGTGAGGCTTGTCACGCTTGCTCGAGAATTTCCACCAGCACAAATTCTGCTTTTTATGGTCCAAAGATCCATCTTTGCCTCAATTCGTCGGTAGGGGTGGAACCGAGCCGAGCTTGAGCGAGCCGGGCATGTTCGGGCTCGGGCTCGTTTTGTTAGCTTGGTAGCTCGGCTCGGCTTCGCTTCGGATGGCCGAGCCGAAAACTGTTCGGCTCGGCTCAGAAAGTCATGAGCAACTTCATGGCCTTCGTGGCTCGTTAATTGGAAGACCAAAGGGAGGGGGCGGTGCTGGTTGGAGGTGGAGAGGGAGGAGGCAGGGGCCAGGGGGCCGCATCATTGCCATGCCATCGCCGTGTGAGAGAGAGATGAGGTGAGGGACCGAGGGGACGGGGGATTGGAGGCCGCGCCGCGTGAGAGAGAGGCGAGGTGGAGAACTGAGGGGACAGGGGAACGAGGGATTGAGGGCTTGGGTCGGGATATTGCTATTCACCTCTCTGTGTAATATGTGAACGAGTCATGAGCGAGCCACGAGCGAGCTAAGCCCGGCTCGACTCGTGCTCGTTTTGAACGAGCTAAAAAACGTGTTGGGCTCGTGCTCGTTTGTAAACGAGCCGAGCCCGAGCTCGAGCTTTTTTCGAGCCGAGCCCGAGCTGCTCGCGAGCCACGAGCTAAAGTTCCAGCCCTATTCGTCGGTCGGCCAGACCCTAAACCAATCAATCGTTTTGGCTGTACCACGATCCGTTAGGCGATGTCAAATCCAAACCCTAACGGAAGCACCATCGCCATCTCATTCCAAGATATCGCCATCTCATTCCAATTTTGGCTAACCAGCAATCGATCTCTGCATCGATCTTTTTAGCTTGCCGGCCAATCCATCCATGCCATTAACCGATCGTGTTCTTCTTTTCCTAAACTGTAAACCGACGGTACTTGGCCTCAAGACGATTTCTTGTCCAATTTGATTTGCCGATCAAAACCTACCAAATCTACTGCCATCATGCATACCAAATTTGTTTCCACACAAACATACCCAAACCGACATACACATGCCAAATCCAATGCCACACATACCAAATACATGTATAACCCGTTTCCACCGATCCAAGCAACAGGATAAATACCCAAGTGCGTCGACCGATTCTATCTCAACCCTACCTCGTTCTTAGCCCTAGCCGCCGTGCCATCAAGGAGGAACTGCAGCGGAGGAGAAGGAACCGAGGTGAGCCCTGACCCAGCCGCCGGGTCGTGGCCGCGCCGCCGCCAACACCGTGACTTGCAGCCGCCGCCGCCTCGTCGCGCCGTCGTCTTCACCCGCGCGCCGCCGCGCTGCCAACCAAGCCGCCGTCGCCCCGCGCCGTCTCCCTACCGGCAGGCCGCCGCCACCGGGGAAACCACCTGGCCGCACCGCGCAGCAGCGCCGCCACGCCGCGTCAACCCGAGCCGGGGAGCTCGCGCCGCCGCCGCCTAGCTCGCGCCGCCACCCGCCTAGCGGCCGCCGCCGGAGCCGCCGTTGAGCCGGCCGGACCGCCACCATCGGATCGTGGCCACCCGCTGGGGAGCCGCCGCCGGGCCCCTTCGAAGCCGCCGCCACCGCCCTTCTCTCCCTGTGTTGTGCGCTGCAGTGGGGAGAACAGGGATTCCCCTTTTATCTTTTCCAGCCATACCGTTCACCATGAACAGTGCTCCTTAATTATTTTGTACCTCGAGATCTGTAGCTCCGTTTCATACCAAACAAATTTTATTGATCTTCTTTTACCCTAACTTATCTCCTGTATTTATTTCGTAATTTTTCAAATTTTATTTGCTGCTGTTAATTTGTCTGTGTCTTGATTTGCGTGCAGACGTCGCAGAAGAGTCCAGAGGGGAGTTAGCTGCCGGTTGTCCAGGAGTGTGCTACTCGACTCAAGGTGCAAGCTAAATACATGTTAATCCCAGTTTTGTTCAATACAATTGTTACTGTTCCTAAATTTTAAAAGGGATGATTGATGATATGCCCCAAAGTACTCACTCAATTGATGATTTGCTCTCCATTACATGCTCATTTACTATATGCCCCAAAGTTCTTTACCCAATTGATAAAATACCCTATTTTAAAACTTTGAGTGAAATTTACCATACAACAAGTACAAAAGATCCTTTCTACCCTCATATTTTGTGCTTGATTCTTCTAATGTCCTGAGATATATTAGAGCTTTTTTTATTTGTTGATGACTTTGTTATTCAAACAAGTCTAGTATGCCTAACGAGCAGTCAAAATGGTTTCTATTTTTCATTCCAGATTACCCATTGCTGAATTCATGCTTACTACAACAATATATCTTCTTGTACGTGATGAAACTTGAATTCTATTCATTCAAATTCAAATATTCAATAGAATAATCAGTAATATTCATTTCATTATTAGTGCTGCGGATATCATACCGAGTATTCGTGCTCACAGGTGTCTTGAAGTTAGCTTTTATTCCTAGCAGAGGTGGCAAAATATGAGAGGTAGAAAGGACCTTTTGCATTTATTGTGTGGCAAATTTTGTTCAAAGTTTTAAAATGGGGCATTTTATCAATTGGGCAAGAAACTTTGGGACATATAGAAGAGTAGCATCTAATAGAGGGCAAATCATCAATTGAGCAAGTACTTTGGGGCATATCATTAATTACTGCATGCTAGTTTTAATTTTGACTTATACGTTTTACTGTTTAGCCTTCCATTGCTGCCTAGTATAAAATAATTCTTTAATATTGCTATCTTTGATTTTACTTACGCTAGATGCTTAGTTGCTCTAATGGAAAAATCTAGATATTGTTATTATGAAAAATCATTAAAAACTTGGCAGAGGGAATCTACTCTTTACTGATGATTTTTAGGGACCGTTCTCTTCAACTTATCTTCTTATCTCCAAATAGAAAAAGTTAAACGCTTTGATTTTTGCAGCCCCTTTTTTCTATCTCGAAACCATGTCTCATAGCTTTTACAAATGAGGCGCATCGGACTTTCCAAGCTAACTTGTGAAACTCTTGAAGTTTAGCTTATAAGTAAATAAGATGATAGAAAATAATATAAACTAAAGAGAACATTCCCTTATTCTTTACTGTGTTAAGCATAGATGTTAATGTACTTTCGTAATTGTTTCGTAAAAAAAATGCCCATATCAAAAGTATTCATTTCCAAGCATTTGAAGCCCCTCTATTCATTGGAGAGGCTAGCTTAGGTTACACTACGTTTTTAATCTCTGACAGCTGTAGTCATTAGCATATTTAAAAAAGAAAACCTGATGTTCATCCAATTCTTTCGTATGGAAATTATATTTTGATTCAGGATGTCTGTGTATTATACGGAGATCATCTTACGTGACAAGCAACATATAACTGCCGGAAAATTCTACCATCTTTTAGAAGAACGTAGGTCCAATGATTAGAGATGTCAACTTTAATGTATATGGTAGATCGAAATCAATCTAGAGGCATGGCAACTCTTTTTTTGGTTACATGATAATGCTATTTTGCCGTTAAACATGGACTGGCGAGTGCGCACCCCTAATTTACTATTAATCAACAAATACTAATTGCTAATGTTTTCACTCTCACTGTGCTTAATAGTGAGGAATATGTATGTGAACTGTTCGTTTCAAAATGTGGTCATCTGGATAGAGGAGTAGCAAAGCAATCAGATAGTGGGGAGTTCTACCATGATCTCATGTCAAGGGCATATATTTTCTGAAAAATCCTGCCTGTAATCAAATCTTCATGAACTTAAGATTGCCATAAACATGTCATGTCTTCAGGTACCGGAAGATTCAAGATGCCTCGAGTTGGGGATCGAGACGCGGATTCATGGCCTAGAGTTGCATTCGAACTTGCTTATCTTGCATGCGGCGTGATGGCGCGCTATATTCAACGAGAGTACATCTACACAGGAACAGGAGGCCTTCTTCCTATGTGCATAGGATGTGTATTTACCTACTCAGGGATTAGTTGTTGGTCAACTAACACCTGTTTCTTGATCCTTGACACAATCGATTCACCTTACGCACGACCAAGGAGAGGAGGGAGAAGATGAGATTACTACATGTACATCCTCTTGAGATTAACCATCCTCTTGAGATTAACCATACTGCTGTTGGTTCAAAAGATTAACTATTCTTTTTAGCTTAAATTAAAATTAAAAGGTGCAGCTGGAAATTTGTTATTTTTATAGCTAAACGGTGTAGTACTTTGTAGTCATTTTTGTGAGGCTTGTCACGGGACATACAAGTTTGATGTATCCCATTTAATATCTTCATATTCGAGAATCAACAAATTCTACCTTGTATTTTTGACAAAATCTTTTGTCTTCCTTTCCCGCTATGCTTGCGCGAGAATTTCCACAAGCACAAATTTTGCTTTTTATGGGTCCAAAGATTATTTCGCAAAACAATCCATCCTTTCTGGTTTGTCGGTTTTATAATGAAAAGTAGAGGGCCTTGTTACTTCGCCAACAACTTCCCCATTAGGTAGGTTTTTGTTAGCCCAACCCTTTATTTGTTGAGGGGAAACAAGTTCAATTTGAAGTTGTTGATATTTATATTGGTCAATCATAAAATAGAAATAAGAAAAGAATTTATATAGTTCTTATTAAAGCTCTCAAAAATATTTTTTATATATTTTTTGGGGCTTTCCAAACCTCGAGTGTCCACAACTTTTTTTAATTATAATCTATCGCGCCATTGGTTCAATCCACACTGGCGTGGTGCACGTGGCACATGTAGGCAAGCAGGAAGTGTACGTGTAGGCAAGCAGTAAGTAGTGTCGTTGGTTGGAAAAATTTCTCCTACAAGCTCGGTAGCAAATCTCAGCGCCCTAGCTACGCCGGGAGTGCCGCTCTAGCCTTGCCGCTCTAGCCTAGCCAGGTGCGCTGGGTTTGATGATGACGGGCGCTTCGATTTCTAGAGCGATCCGAATCGTCCGATGCAATCCAATTTTTTTCTTGTTTTGGTTCAGTTTTATCTATTTTTGATCGTTTCTACTTGATTAGAGTAGAGTTCATGCTTGTGCCTTTTCAAGTGAGTTGAAGCGAGTCAGGAGGCGTTAGTGATTGGTTTCTCCCTTTTGCGAAGATGAAGTTAAAAAGGTTGTGTTTAGTATGGCGAAGAATAAAGCTCCTGATCCTGATGCGCTTCCTATAGAGTTTTATCAGTCGTGTTGGGACACAGTAAAACATGATATTATGGCTCTATTCAGTGATTTTTATGAGAACAAAATCGATATTCGAAGGATCAATTTGGGAGGTATTATTCTTCTTCCAAAAACTGATGCTCCTGATAACATAAAACAATTCCGTCCAATTTGTTTGTTGAACTGCCTCTATAAAATTGTAACTAAAGTGCTTACTGTGCGCTTAGATTCTATTATGAGAAGGATTATCTCTCAAAATCAATCTGCTTTTTTGAAGGGAAGATTCATTATGGATGGAGTTGTTCTTTTGCATGAACTTATTCATCACACTAAAAAGGAGAAGAAAGGTTTCCTGGTAAAGTTAGATTTTGAAAAAGCTTATGATCGGGTTAACGGGTCTTTTCTATTTAATTGTTTGAAGCTCAGAGGTTTCCACCCTAGGTTTTGTAATTGGATTCGACAGGTGGTTAGAGGGGGGTCTGTTAGTGTGAACGTCAATGGCGTTGTTGGTCACTATTTTCAAAGCTTTAAGGGTGTTAGATAAGGTGATCCGTTAGCTCCTTATTTGTTTAACATTGTAGCTGATGCTTTATGTAAAATGGTCCTAAACTTGCAAAAATTTCGATTAATTTCTGGTTTGGCTAATGATGTTATTGACAAGGTTGTAGCAATTTTATAGTATGCTGATGATACGGTCCTTTGTTTAGATGATAACATTTTGGGTGCAAAATATGTGAAACTAGCGTAGACGGTTTATGAAAATTTGTCAGGGCTAAAAATTAACTTCGATAAAAGTGAGGTTGTGGCTATTAATACTTCCTATGAGAGTAGTCAGGCTTGGGCGGATTTATTTACTTGTTCCATAGGCTATTTCCCCATTAAATATTTGGGCCTTCCAGTGAGCAGTGGGAGAATTGTAGCCAAAGACTGGGAAGGTATTACTTCCAGAATGTCAAAGAAATTGGAGACCTGGAAAAGTAACAATCTTTCCTTGGGTGGGAAGTGTGTGCTTTTGAATGCTTGCCTCACTAGTATTCCTCTTTATGTGATGTCCATGTATCTCCTTCCTAAAGGTGTAGTTGATAAATTAGACAGAATTCGTAAACAGTTTTTATGGTAGGGGGGCGGTCAGAAAAAGAAGTATCATCTGGTCAGGTGGTCTAATGTTTGTGTAAGTAAAAATAGGGGTGGACTGGGTGTCAAGAATCTTCGGTTTTTTAACATTAGCCTCATTACTAAGTGGTGGTGGAAGCTCGAATGTGAAGAGGGCCTTCTTCAATATTTTCTCAGAAAGAAGTATGTCAGAAATTCAAATTTAAGGATGCTAAAAAGTTCCTTCCACGATTCTTCATTTTGGAAAACTCTAATCAAAGTGAAAGATTATTACTTGAAAGGTAGATATATTCTTATTGGGAATGGTGAAAAAACTGATTGCTGGAATGATAAATGGTTAGGAGATTTCTCTATTCGCTCCCATTTCCTAGAAATTTTCAATATTTGTGATGATCCATATATTTCGGTTGCACATGCTAAGAGGGTTGATTGGGATCTTCCTTTAAGAAGATGGATTCCTTTGTCCGTTTCTGAGCAGTGGAAAGCGATGCTCACCAAGTGTTCTCAATGGATTCCGACTCAGGAGGAAGACAAAATTATTTGGGGGAATGGTCCTAAAAAAACTTTCACCATTAAGTCCATGTATAGAATTCTGGAAGTGGGGATTCCTGTTTGTAACAAGGATTTTATTTGGAGTTGCAAAATACCTCTGAAGATAAAAATTTTTATTTGGTTATTAGATAGAAATGCTGTCCTGACTAAAGATAATCTTAGAAGAAGACATTGGATGGGTGACCCCAGATGTGCCTTTTGTGATCATGTGGAATCTGTTAACCACCTGTTCTTTAGTTGTTCGGTGAGTAAAGTCATCTGGGGTGCTGTGAGTAAATCCTTTGGATGCAGAACTAGACCGTCTGGTTTTGATCATATCCTTCCTTGGTGTCAGAAAGTGTGGCCTGGGGGCGGTTCTTTGCACATGTTATGTATTTCTGTCATTCTTTGGTCTATTTGGTTATGGAGGAATAGTTTGTGTTTTGATAACAAAAATCTTAGTTCTCCCGTTCCTATTATTCATATGGCCTGTTCCTTCATGATTTATTGGGCTGGGTTAAGTAATGAGTATAATCGGGAGCTTGTGATTTCTGGGACTAATCGTTTGTTAAGTACTGCAGAGGATTTGTGCGCTATAAATCCTATTGTTGATCGTGTTACCAGTGGGATTCGGAAGGCTCTTTGTTATGACTCAGGTGACACAACTTTTGGGGGATAGAGGTCTCCTTTTTATTGGCGGTGTCTTGTTTGGTTGAAGCCTCATTTCAAAGAAAGAAGTTTTCTTCGATCTTTTGTCGGCAACCTAGTTTTTGTGTCTAGTAGCGTCTGTTGTCTACTACTTGTCGGAGCCTTTTCATGAAAGTGTAATTAGTTGATCAGTCTTTTTGGGAGGTAGCAGACTGTGTTGCCTGCTTTTGGTGGTGGTTGATTGTCACTTGAACTCTGTAATTCCGTTTTGTCCTGGTGATGAATGGAATTGGGGTCTGCCCCTTGAGCAAAAAAAAAGAGGAGGCGTTAGTGATTCAGGACTTGACGCATGGGTGAATTAGTGACTTGGGGGTGGATCAATGGATTAGGAAGGCATTTTTTTTTTGTCTTTTCACATAAACAAAAAGATTAGGAAAAAAGAAAAAAAACTAATTTAAATGGAAAATGCAGCAAATAATTGGTTTTTGTTTGAAGGGGAAATCCTATGTAGCAATCTTTCAAACGGTAAACCCTAGGAGTGCTAATCTTTTGAGTGGTACATCATCAATTTTACATTTTTCTTTTTAATGTTTCTTTTTCTTTCTTAAATAGATGAAAAAATAATATATAACTATATGTTACATTCATTTTCCTCCCCTGTAACTTATTTTCATTCGTGATATCCAAAACTATTTTCTTGTTAATTTTTGGCTCTCGGAAGGATTTTTTCACTTATATTTCTTAATGTTTTCCTTTAATTTTGACCCGCACGTGCAAGCTTACTTGTCACTAGTGTGGACCACGTGGTGCACATCACACGTGAGGCAAGCAGGAAAGTAGAGCAACCACGGTGGAGCTCGAGTGAACTCATGGCGACGGCCATGGCTGCGACCTGAGGAGGGAGCAGAGTCCTTTTTATATTTGAAAGCGTCTTTATGTTTGATAGTTTATTTTGTTTCGGAGAGCAATGTATGGATATATCAATTGTGAGAGGCACTTTCCTTTTTCTTGAGAGGCATTTCCTTCCCTTTTGCTAAGAATTTTGTTAAAAAAAAATATAGGTTACGTCCATCTTCCTCCCTCATGACTTTTTTTTGAATTTTTTCATTCATTATACCCAAAACTAGCTACTTCTCGTGTTTATTTTCCCCAAAATCAGGGATCAAGCCTTTAAATACGGATCCATAAACAACGATGTTTTATCGGTCGCAATTTACTTGGGATCTACAGATCTACTACGTACGTTTGCAGGAGGATCCAGTCGTCGCTAGGTTTGTTCCTATTTAACCCATGTTCTTCTTCTCTAAATATACCTTGTTTCTATTCAGCGCATGCTCCAATTCTTCTCTAAATTTATCTTGGGGACCTTTGTGGCTTAAAAATTGCATGATCCGTCCTCTGACAGCTGTAGTCATTAGCATATTTAAAAAAGAAAACCTGATGTTCGTCCAATTCTTCCGTATGGAAATTATATTTTGATTCAGGGAGTCTGTGTATTGTATGGAGATCATCTGACGCGGCAAGCAACATATAACTGCCAGAAAATTCTACCATCTTTTAGAAGAATGTAGGTCCGATGATTAGAGATGTCAACTTTAATGTATATGGTAGATCGAAATCAATCTAGAGGCATGACAACTTTTTTTTTTTGTTACATGATAATGCTATTTTGCCGTTAAACATGGACTAGTGACTGCACGCCCCTGATTTCCTATTAATCAACACAAATACTAATTGCTAACGTTTTCACTCTCACTGTGCTTAATAGTGAGGAATATATATGTGAACTATTGGTTTGGAAATGTGGTCATCTCGACAGAGGAGTAGCAAAGCAACCAGATAGTGGAGAGTTCTACCATGATCTCACATCAAGGGCATATATATTCTGAAAAATCCTGCCTCTAATCAAATCTTCACGAACTTAAGATTGCCATAAACATGTCATGTCTTCAGGTACCGAAAGATTCGAGATGCCTCGAGATAGGGATCGAGAAGCAAATTCATGGCCTAGAGTTGCATTCGAACTTGCTTATCTTGCATGCGGCGTGATGGCGTGCTATATTCAACGAGAGTACATCTACACAGGAATAGAAGGCATTCTTCCTATGTGCATAGGAGGTGTATTTGCCTACTCTGGGATTTTTTGATTCACCTTACGCACGACCGTGGAGAGGAGCGAGAATATGATATTACTACATGTACATCCCTCTTGAGATTAACCATACTGCCGTTGGTTCAAAAGATTAACCATTCTTTTTAGGTTAAATTAAAATTAAAAGATATAGCTGGAAATTTATTATTTTTGTAGCCAAACGTTGTAGTATTTCGTAGCTATTTTTGTAAGGCTTGTCACGCTTGCTCGAGAATTTTCACAAGCACAAATTCTCTTTTTATGGGTCCAAAGATCCTTTCGCAAAACAATCCATCCTTTCTAGTTTGTTGGTTTATAATGAAATGTATGAAACGTTGAGGGCCTTGTTACATCTTTGCCTCAATTCGTCGGTCGGCCAGACCCTAAACCAATCAATCGTTTTGGCTGTACCACGATCCGTTAGGCGATGTCAAATCCAAACCCTAACGGAAGCACCATCGCCATCTCATTCCAAGATATCGCCATCTCATTCCAATTTTGGCTAACCAGCAATCGATCTCTGCATCGATCTTTTTAGCTTGCCGGCCAATCCATCCATGCCATTAACCGATCGTGTTCTTCTTTTCCTAAACTGTAAACCGACGGTACTTGGCCTCAAGACGATTTCTTGTCCAATTTGATTTGCCGATCAAAACCTACCAAATCTACTGCCATCATGCATACCAAATTTGTTTCCACACAAACATACCCAAACCGACATACACATGCCAAATCCAATGCCACACATACCAAATACATGTATAACCCGTTTCCACCGACCCAAGCAACAGGATAAATACCCAAGTGCGTCGACCGATTCTATCTCAACCCTACCTCGTTCTTTAGCCCTAGCCGCCGTGCCATCAAGGAGGAACTGCAGCGGAGGAGAAGGAACCGAGGTGAGCCCTGACCCAGCCGCCGGGTCGTGGCCGCGCCGCCGCCAACACCGTGACTTGCAGCCGCCGCCGCCTCGTCGCGCCGTCGTCTTCACCCGCGCGCCGCCGCGCTGCCAACCCAAGCCGCCGTCGCCCCCGCGCCGTCTCCCTACCGGCAGGCCGCCGCCACCGGGGAAACCACCTGGCCGCACCGCGCAGCAGCGCCGCCACGCCGCGTCAACCCGAGCCGGGGAGCTCGCGCCGCCGCCGCCTAGCTCGCGCCGCCACCCGCCTAGCCGCCGCCTCCTAGGCGCGCCAAGAGCGCCGTTGAGCCAGCCGGACCGCCACCATCAGAGCGCGGCCACCCGCTGGGGAGCCGCCGCCGCCGGGCCCCTTCGAAGCCGCCGCCGCCGCCCTTCTCTCTTCCTCTCTGTTGTGCGCTGCAGTGGGGAGAACAGGGGATTTCCCCTTTTATCTTTTCCAGCCATACTCCTCAAGTTTGTACTGTTCACCATGAACGGTGCTCCTTCATTATTGTGTATCTCGAGATCCGTAGCTCCGTTTCATGCCAAACAAATTTTATTGATCTTTTTTTACCCTAACCTACCTCCTGTATTTATTTTGTAATTTTTCAAATTTTATTTGTTGCTGTTAATTTGTCTGTGCCTTGATTTGTGTGTAGACATCGCGGAGGAGTCCAGAGAAGAGTTAGCTGCCGGTTATCTAGGGGTGTGCTACTCGACTCAAGGTAAGTTAAATACATATTGATCCCAGTTTTGTTCAATACAATTGTTATTGTTCCTAAATTTTAAAACTGCATGGTAGTTTTAATTTTAACTTATACATTTTATTATAGTTAATGTCGATGATCTGTTAATCATCTATTATTAACCCGTTTAGCATTTCATTGCTGTCTAGTATAAAATACTTCTTTAATACTGCTATCTTTGATTTTACTTACGCTAGATGCGTAGTTGCTCCAATGGAAAAATTTAGATATTGTCATTATGAAAAATCATTAAAAACTTTGTAGAGGAAATCTACTCTTTACCGATGATTTTTAGGGACCGTTCTCTTCAACTTATCTTCTTATTTCCAAATAGAAAAAGTTAAACGGTTTGATTTTTGCAGCCCCTTTTTTCTATCTCGAAACCATATCTCAAAACTTTTTACAAATGAGGCACATCGGACTTTCCAAGCTAACTCGTGAAACTCTCGAAATTTAGCTTATAAGTAAATAAGATGATAGAAAATAATATAAGCTAAAGAGAACGTTCCCTTACTCTTTACTGTGTTAAGCATAGATGTTAATGTACTTTTGTAATTGTTTCGTAAAAAAATGCCCATATCAAAAGTATTCATTTCCAAGCGTTTGAAGCCTCTCTATTCATTGGAGAGGCTAGCTTAGGTTACACTACGTTATTAATCTCTAGTGCGTGGCAACCAAACGGAAGAGATGGGTGTGGCGCCATAGGCGCCCTAACCTTTCTAGTCGAACAAATATAGGTACTCTCTATATCACAAAAATGTGACGTTTTATGTATCGATATGGTCTTCGAAATACAACTTTGATTGCTAGCTACTATTCTAATTTATATATATAATTCACTAAAATTATGACATTATGAGACCTTTTTAAGACGAATCTATATATATGTTTTTTGAGTGCTCAATCTAAATAATTCAAAAAATTTCATAAATGAAGTTTTAAACCTTTGACCTACACATCTCAAACGTTTTAGTGATATGCTGGGGGTAGTAAGCAAGCCAATTAACTGGGAGGTGCAGTAAGAGTGACACCCACTAGGAAACGCAAACGTCCGCCCACTTGACCGCTCCATTGCGCCGGCCTCCTGCGCCGTGCCGCTCCACGTCCTGCTCCGATCCAAGCGGGTCGTCGGCGACCACGATGTCGGCGAGGTCCACGCCCTCCTCTCCGGCGCCCCCCGGCGGCTCTGTCAATGTCAAGTTCATCGCCTGCCAGGTCCGCAAGATCTATCTCAGGGTGTCCTCAATTTCTCCTACAAGCTCGGTAGCAAATCTCAGCGCCCGCTCTGGCCACGTGCGCTGGCTTTGATGATGACGGGCGCTTCGATTTCTAGAGCGACTCGAATCGTCTGATGCAATCCAATTTTTTTCTTGTTTTGTTCAGTTTTATCGATCTTTGATCGTTTCTACTTGATTAGGGTGGAGTTCATGCTTGTGCCTTTTCAAGTGAGTTGAAGCGAGTCAGGAGGCGTTAGTGATTCAGGGCTTGACGCATGGGTGAATTAGTGAGTTGGGGTGGATCAATGTATTCGGAAGGCATTTTTTTGTCTTTTCACATAACAAAAAGATTAGAAATAAAGAAAAATTAATTTAAATGGAAGAAGCAGCGAATAATTGGTTTTTGTTTGAAGTGGCAAATCCTATGTAGCAATCTTTCAAACGGTAAACCCTAGGAGTGCTAATCTTTTGAGTGGTACATCATAACTTTTACTTTTTTTTCTTTTTAATGTTTCCTTTTCTTTCTTAAATAGACAGGAAAAATAATATATAACTACATCTTACATTCGTTTTCCTTCCCTGTAACTTATTTTCATTCGTTATATCCAAAACTATTTTCGTGTTAATTTTTGGCTCCTTCGGAAGGATTGTTTTTTCTTTTATATTTCTTAATGTTTTCCTTTAATTTTGACCCGCACGTGCAAGCTTACTTTCACTAGCGTGGACCACGTGGACATCACACGTGAGGCAAGCAGGAAAGTAGAGCAACCACGGTGGAGCTCGAGTGAACTCATGGCGACGGCCATGGCTGTGACCTGAGGAGGGAGCAGAGTCCTTTTTATATTTAAAAGCGTCTTTAGGTTTGATAGTTTATTTTGTTTTGGAGAGCAATGTATGGATATATCAATTGTGAGAGGCACTTTCCTTTTTCTTGAGAGACATTTCCTCCCCTTTTGCTAAGAATTTTGTTAAAAAATTATAGGTTATGTCCATCTTCCTCCCTCATGATTTTTTTTGAATTTTTTCATTCATTATACCGAAAACTAGCTACTTCTCGTGTTTATTTTCCCCACATATAAAGTACTCTTTTATTTTTTTATTTTTGCATTTCATGTTTTCCACTAATACGACCTTGACAAATAAAGGACCAATGGATGGCTGAAAGTCCGAGTACGAATGGCTGATTTGAAAATTCTTCAAATTGAAGTTTGATGCTTTTGAGGCAAAAGTCTACGGTCTAAAGTTGAAAACCTGATCTAACTAAACTTTTGGGGATTCTTTTGAGTTGGAAGGGCTACGCCCTGGAGTGGGTCGGCGTGATCTATTATGGGCCAGGCATAGGCTCGATCTATCCTTGTATGTTTTCACTATTTGTACTCAAATTCATATCCAACTCCATGACAATGTAAGGAAAGTCCGAGGAATCATAGGATGATTAAACCCTAGAAATATGGAGCCATAGGCAATGCCGCTTTATGGGTTGGTGTAGATTTTCCTTCTATAAATTCATAATTGGGAATTTTGTGTGGAAGAAATCTATGTAAAGGAAACCTCTTTCTACATAGATTAAGGTTTCTATATCGAATCGATCTCACGTGGATTGAACATATATATCATTGCTGATTGTACTTGCCTCTCAAGAAGTATTAGCTAATCGAATTCTTTAATTTCATATTGTGTTGGTTATGTTTTCAAGTTGTTTTGTTGTTAAACACGAGAATCTTAAACATGTCTTCAGGTGATTTAACACAAAAAGTTTTAAAGATGCCACGAGTTGGGGATCCAGACGCAGATTCGGTACCCATAGTCGCATCTGAGCTCGCATATCTGGCTTGCAGCATTGTTGTGCGCTACATTCAGAGGGATTACTTCATACCTGGAATAGGAGGCTATCTTCCTATGATCATTGGAGGTGTATTTTTCTATTCAGGAATTGGTTGTTGCACCTATAGCTCCATATATTTAATCATTGAAAAAAAATCTGTCCGGCCTATGCACGGTGGCGGAGAAGGGATCTGCAACAGCGGGGAAGGAGAAACGGAATATGAGATTACTGTATATACTTCCCCTAGGAATTAATATACAAAATTTTAATAAGTTTTGTAATGGGTCCTAAATTTCTAGAAAGGAAAAGATTTTATATATATATATATATATATATATATATATATATATATATATATATATATATATATATATATATATATATATATATATATATATATATAACTAACCACAGTGTGTTTCTTTTGGTTTTACTCGTGGATGCATGTTTGCTATGATGTCTGCAGTAAAAACTCGGTACCCGATGTGATCAATATGTGATGCAGGAGCAGATACTCGCAAGGCTGGGCTTCCTGGAAACTCCAAAATTAAGATTGTTCAGATTATCCTACATTTTGTTGGTATACTGGCCTGCGATAATTTCTGCATGCTTGCGCATGCATGTTTACACAAGAGAAGGTTTGATCTGCATCTCTGCGCGCAGCCACAAATAGCTCAACAATCGAAAGCCATCTTGCCTATTCATAGGGTTAATCTCAAGCCTCAACTCTTCATTTGCTGTGGATTTCTTATGCAAACTTTGCCATAAACCGTACCCTTTTAATCCTTGTTTCTTTATGGCTTAAATTTAGGTCATGATCTATAGCCGGATATTTCTTATTTTTATACAAGCCAAACTCTTTGGCGCTTTTTAGTCATTTTTTAGGGAAAATCTGTAGACGCTTAGCTAAGGAGTTCCCTATCTTATTTCCACCGTTGGTCGCGCGCTAAGATTTGTGCACAACCCCCACTCTCTCCCTCACATAGTTTTGCAAAAACACTCTTGAAATTTTGAAAAAAAATCGGGTTCTTCTTCCTCCTCTCTCCCTGTCATCCCCTCCGTACACCCAGACCGAGTTGGCTCCTCCCCGCGGGTGTGGCCGCCGATGACCACTACCCTCCCAACCAGCGACCACCCTAGGGCCCACAGGAGCCACCACGCAGACCGCCGTGCCGCGTCCGGGTTGGGTCGAATTGAACGACGGCTCCTACGTACACCGGCGGGGAGGGCGGTGGTCGCTAACGGCTCCGCCTGCCGGGAGGAAACATGCACCGTAGGGGTGGAGGGGAGGAGAGGAGAGGGAGAGAGGAGAAAGAAGAAGTGCCCTTCGAACGTTTTTCATAAAAGAACATGAACGTTTTTCATAAAAGAACATGTGAGAGAGTGGGGCTGTGCATGCATATCAGCACGAGACTAACGGTGGAGATAAGATAGAGAACTCCTTAATGTTTCTTCTTAAAGCTCTCAAAATCAATTTTTAACAAATTTTTTTTGCCTCTCCATGCATCCTAAAAAGAGCCCATAACATTTTAGATTAATCCACATCGGCTGAAAAGGGAATCATGGGACATTACGTACACAGCAAACACAAACAAGCAAAAAGGTCGTATTGCAAGAAGTGATAAGTGAGCTACCTTTAGAAAGATGCAGTATATATCCATGAGCTGAACAACACTAGAATCTCTATTTCATGCCCCAATCATATACGATGACATGAAAAAAAAGCAGTATATATGGCCGAATCTATTCTGTATATGGCGAGCCCATAGTAGCCAGACTTCACTGGAGCCTATGTAACTATGTTGGCCAGGCCTTTCCTCATCATCTATACACTGGAACTAGTGAGTAGAAAGCGGGAGCCTCCCGAGGAGGGGGGTGGTCGGGAGCACACTGGAGGTAGCGGTAGTGGTGACCGACGTGCTGTAACACCCTATTTTTGTTTCCAATAAAAATAATAATAAATCACCAGTCAATCCATTGTTTGAAATAAAGTTTAAACAAATCAAAGAAATTATGTATAAACAATTCTATACAAAGTTTAAATTTTTATAAATATTTTCAAAGCTTGGTTTGAATACAAACTACATGTGTAAAAATATATATACACATAAATAAACAAGTCTATGACCAAAATTATAGATTTGTTATAAAATAAATTATACACAATTAAGTGCATAACTTATTTCTTAAAAAATTAGCTCAACTTTAAAGGAATCACTAAAAATCCTTTTAGGCTTAATCCCTTTTTCTCTCCCAAATTCATTTCCTTTTTATTTCTGTCCATTTGGTAGGCCTCTCCTCAAACATCCACCTCGTCCAGGCCCAAGCCGGCCCAGGAAGGCCCAACCGGCTCCCCTCTCTTTCTTCCCTCTTTCCTCCCCTGCTTCCCTCTCTTGCTGCCCTGATCCGAACCGCGCCCGCTCTGGCACGCCCCTGCGCTTAGCTCGACGCGCGCTTGCCTTGCTCGCGTCGCACGCACCCACCGAGCCCGTCCGCCCGAGCTTGATGCGCTCCGGCCGCACCGCCAGTACCGACCCGGCCGAGCCAAGTCATTGCCATGAGGTGTCACCAAGGACACCCGCAAGCCATGCAACTATGCCACGTATCTGCCCCAATGGCCACGTCCATCTTCCCTTCGCTTATCCGCGGCAATCCCGCGGCTATAACAGGCCAACCGAGCTCAAATTCCCCGTTTTCCCTTAGCTCGGTTTCCACCGTCATGCTTCGGCGATGCAATTCGCCATCACCGCTAAGCCTCGTGGCTTGAAATTGCAGCCACACCTCCCTCATCACCTCCTTTCCATAGTCCCCGAAGGAATCGGCCTAAGACGCCGTGGACACCGAGATCAATGGAATCTCTTCCCCGCAGGCCAATTCCACCCCCTTTTCCCCTCCGGCCGCCACAATGGATTATTATCCAATTCCTCGAACCTAGAGCATCCATGAGAGGTCCCCAACCTCCCCCACAGATTGCCCAAGCTCGTAGGCCACCGGAGCCTGCCCGCGACGTGAAGCCGCCGCCGTCCCCTGCTCTGCTCCTACGTCGCCGGACCACCACGGGATGTCTCCACCCCCAAAAGCTACGAGGTAAGCACCCACAACTCCTCCACATGCTCATGCACCCATAAAGCCCCCCTCGGAGCCCTTTCTATCACCGCCGCCATGTCCTCCCGTACCCACCGTCGCTGTCGCTCGTGGAGCCGCCGATTCCGGCCATCTCCGGCCTAGCTATCTGTGCCCACAGGAGCGCGGTGCCACCTAGGCACTAACGCGCCCAAGAACTCGGAGGGCCGAGCCCCGTGGCGCCGGCAATCCTCGTTCTTACATGTTCCCGTGCGCGCGAACGGAGAAAGAAGACGGGTGACGTCAACATGACGTCATGAAACAAATCACTGTTCATCCGAGAGACTAATCGTTGGGCCTAAACGAAATTAATAAATCTAATTAAACGGGAGTTTATCATCTGTGCCAATGTCCAATGGGGTCCATCGCGGTTTAAACCCCTCAATCCCCGCGGGATTCTCCTTCACTCGCCGACACGTGGGTCCCTTGGCCCCACCTATAAGTATAAGTGGAAGCGTATTCCTCAGAGTACGCCTCCAAAATTGGAAAGCGCCCTCAGCTGGGAGCTCACTCCCGTGGGCCGCACAGCGTCGGGTCTCGCCTAGCACAGTGATGGGCTTGGCCCAACACTGTTCATAATTCACTTCCAGAGTATTTTCTATTTACAAAATTCCATAAATGGTATTTGATTTATTAAAAATAGTTAGAGGCATGATAAAATTATACAAAAATTCTGGAAAATATTACATTCACTCAGGAACCTAGGAAAAATATAAGCTTGCCCATTTCACTGTTTTATGTCTCTAAAATATTATAATAACCCTTTCCTAACTTCTATTTGAAAATAAAATAACCCAATTAAGCCTTATGCTTTATTTAAAATAGTAAATGACTTCAAATAATCCTATAAATATTCACAGAAATATCCCAGGACATTTGGAGTCTAGGAAAAATAATAGTTTATATTTTGCACTATTTCTACTCTTTACGATATTGCTAATAACTCTTTTTCTAGTTATTTGTTTTATAAAGAAATTCTAGGAAAAGGTTTTCTATCTGTTAATATTAGTGGACCTCCAATAGACATGAAGGTATAAATATAATTTTCTTAACATAAGTAATATACGTGACATATTTTTCTAAATATGATAAACTATAATTTGGGTTACAATATATGGGCAGAATCCATATGCATACATTCGTATATAACCCCTACACGCGATTTTTATGAGTAAGATTTCTTATCGATAGCTCATGGAACTTCCTCGATAAGAAACTTACTTAAAATAAGATCATATCGTAGCCTCGGTGAACAGTATCACCCTCAACCTCGTGCATATCATATATCATGCACTATGCATATTTTATCATCCGTGTCTTTATCGCTGTTTTATGATCTTATGCGATAGATTTGGAAGACACAGAAGGACAGCCTGAGTATCGACGACAAGACAATCGACACGCTCGGTCCAGGCGAGCCAAAATCTCTTGATCATTCCCTTTTACCTAATCTTGTCTAAATTATGTTGATTTTGATTTCAAATGATAGATTGCATGCAAAATGTGAAGTTTTCAAGTATATTATGTTGGTATTAAAAGCTAATAGAGCAAGTCTAGTTATTTCATATTATAAGCAGTGTTAATGAATACAAACATCTCCTTGACATTTCCTATCCTGTCCATTGATAACCTAAAGTTTAGAAATTAAATTCCTTGACTAGTAAGTCATTGATATGGCTTAGACCTGCTTAAGTCTAGAGTCCGTGGGTTAATTCTTAGCTGTCAACGATACGGTTCTAGGATGACGGGTCAGTTTATGTAACGGCATAGCCCGCTATCAACGGTGCGAAAGCAACGGTATAGCCTGCTATCAACAGTGCAAGTGCAACGGTATAGCCCGCTATCAACGGTGCAAGTGCAACGGCATAGCATGCTATCAACGGTACTACTTGACCCTGACAAACACTGTATGCGGAGCAGGTACCTCTATGGTACGGTCCCATCATCTCCATGATGTGTATCACGACGGAATCATTATTCCTTTGAACAAGACTACAACATTGTAGCATCTGAATGGCTTATTTGTTGGACAGTCTAATCATTGAGAATATCTCGAGTACATAATTATGGATATGTGTTGTGCCCCGTTCCCGAGTATTCCTTGCACTCAACAGACTAAAGAAATAGTCCATACACTCGGGTACCTGCAAAACCTGAGTGTGAATAAAGTCAATAAAATATCTGAGATTCTGTTGATTAGGATCTGTGGATCCTGGCCTTTGTTGAGCTCAAGGGGATCACGCCTCTTGGCTAAGAGGGTGAGTCTACCGCCACTTACCTGGGAAACGTGCGCTAGTTGTAATATGGGCACGGGTTCGTTGGAAGATGGGAAACGTGCGCCAGTTGTTGTATGGGCACGGGTTCACCATGTTGTTGGAGATAGCTCACCATGGCGATGGGAGCTAGTCTGCCTTTTGTGGGGACCATGACCATGGCGATGGTATGGATCTGCCACGTGGGACACGTATTCCTTGGCTAAGGCTACGGTGTCGCCACTGAAAGACCTCGGTGTGATAACCAGATGGCATATATATAGCCCAGTACGTCTTTGATTTGTTAAAGGCTAAGTTTTATGATTTTAACTTAAAAATATAGCATCTTTGATTTTTTAAGCAATTAAAAGAAGCCTAGCTTCCACCAAAAAGCTTCGCATAACTAATCTGCATCAGACAAGGTTTTGGTTCGCGAGCGCGGTTGAATGAGCGCTCACACTCGCACCCACTCACCTTTTTAGGTGGCGTTGAGGTGGAGCCTAGCCTGGACGACATCGACAAGGAGAAGAAGAGCCTGAAGAATAACATATAGGCCGAGGGTTAGGTGGGACTCCAGTCACTTGCCTGATTGGGTTGGGCACAACCTTGAGACCCTATTCTTCTTTCAGTTTTCGCTTTGCTACTCTGGTAAGAGTTCATTTTTGTTTTGTAGATTTGGCCTTTTCGGCCTGTAAAAACGAGCCATGCTATAGTTGAACTCTATTGTATTAATAATTTTATCGCAGGTATGTGATGATTCCGGCATTTCGGTAAAAGGTGCCGTGCTAGCAAGACAAGATCCTGGGTTAGCACAGGTGCACCGAGGATCCCGGTAACCGGGGCCCACACGTGCATGCTCCCAGGGCCCGATCTTTATTTTTCAAAATTTCGAAGGTTTTTCATAAAAGAACATGTGAGAGAGTGGGGCTGTGCATGCATATCAGCACGAGACCAACGGTGGAGATAAGATGGAGAACTCCTTAATGTTTCTTCTTAAAGCTCTCAAAATCAATTTTTAACAAATTTTTTTTGCATCTCCATGCCTCCTAAAAAGAGCCCGTAACATTTTAGATTAATCCACATCGGCTGAAAAGGGAATCATGGGACATTACGTACACAGCAAACACAAACAAGCAAAAAGGTCGTATTGCAAGAAGTGATAAGTGAGCTACCTTTAGAAAGATGCAGTATATATCCATGAGCCGAACAACACTAGAATCTCTATTTCATGCCCCAATCATATACGATGACATGAAAAAAAAGCAATATATATGGCCGAATCTATTATGAATATGGCGAGCCCATAGTAGCCAGACTTCACTGGAGCCTATGTAACTATATTGGCCAGGCCTTTCCTCATCGTGTATACACTGTAACTAGTGAGTAGAAAGCAGGAGCCGCCGGGAGGAGGGGAGGTGTGGTCGGGAGCACACTGGAGGCGGCGGCGGCGGTGACAGACGTGCATGCTTCCAGGGGTCGAGGGGACTTAGGACTCTGGAGGTGGTGGTGGTGCTGGTTGGCCCTGCTCCCCGCCACCGCCGTCGCCGCCATTCCGGATCTTGTATAGGCCGTAAGCTCCAAATCCGGCCACTATGCAGAGCCCGAGGAAGCGGTAGAAGCCGATATCATGGACATGGATCGCCGACGCTCCTCATGCCTCTCTCGCCGTGGGCATCTGCTGAGTGAGGCGTGCTACCTCTGTCTAAACCACTGGCGCCTGATCAACCTGCTGTGGCAGACTCACCGACGATCCTGCATCAGCATCAGATTGATTTATCTCCGGATCCAGCTTGTACAGCTCCATCACCTGCTACATCTTTTCCCACAATGCCTTCCAGTCAGTGGGTTTTGAACCTCTGATGAAGTTGTCGTAGATCAAGTTGGCTGCCTTCCTCCAACCCTTGCTGATGGCTGCAGAGCTGCGATGGTGTTCGAAGGGAGCGGCCGCAGAACGCCTAGAGAAAGCTTGGAGAAACTATGCATGTTGTTCTTCGCAAGGACGTACATGAGCACGTGGACCACTATACAGTCCCATACAAGCGTCCAGTCCGGGAAAACGGAGAGGGAAGCTCCAAAAAATTAATCCAAAGAAGCAACGACAGAGAGCTAGAATTACCAATAAGCATCATTATGAAGTGGATTGTTTCAATGATGTTTTTGATTGGCTATGCCAAGAGCTTGACAGTCGTTTCAATGAGATCACATCCAATTTTCTTGATTGCTCAGCTTCTTTAAGTCCATGAGACTTATTTCATGATTTCAACTTGGAGAATCTAATGAGCTTAGCTAAACTCTATCCAGATGATTTTAATTCTTTGGAATTGAGAGATCTTAACCATAATTTGTGTCTCTATATTGCCGATGTGCGAGCAGATGATACATTCTCCAACATAAAACTATTTGTCAGGTTTCTCAGAAAATGGTGGAGACAAAGAAACATATAAGCTATCCTTTGGTTTATCGACTTTTGCAACTAGTATTGGTATTGCCTGTCGCCACAGCTACTGTTGAGAGATGCTTTTCAGCCATGAGAATAGTAACAACATATTTGCGCAATCGCATAGGCGATGAGTTCATGAGTGATAGTCTCATTTGTTACGTGGAGAAAGAAGAACTGAAGAAAGTCACCGATGATGCTGTTGTTGATCGTTTTATGAATTTGAAAGAACGAAAATACTAAAGGGTAATGTACCTATTTTATTTGATTATTCTATCTTTTTTGTTCACAACTTTAATTCATATTACTCCTTTTTCCAGGCTATTGAAATTGGATGATATATTTTACCAATGTCCGCCATCTTTTGCTGATGACTCCACTTTTAATTTCTTTCCCTTGCAACAATCATTCACTGTTTTTAGTTGATTTCTTTAATTTGGTAAGCATTTTCGCGTTTTGGTGCAACCTCTTTATAATTGTACATCTTCATGGGTTTTAATGGCAGTATGGTCCTAAATTATCGATGCTCATAAATAATTATACACGATATTATATGTATACACATATATGCTAGTAAAGTGGTGAAACAGGGTAGTTTTTGCTCTAGTTTCGCCCCTGGGGAGAGTAGAGGAGAGGGAGGGAGGAGGAAGAAGAAGGGCCCGATTGTTTTTTTTTCAAAATTTCGAAGGTTTTTCATAAAAGGACATGTGAGAGAGTGGGGCTGTGAATGCATATCTGCACGAGACCAACGGTGGAGATAAGATGGAGAACTCCTTAATGTTTCTTCTTAAAGCTCTTAGAATCAATTTTTAACAAATTTTTTTTGCCTCTCCATGCCTTCTAAAAAGAGCCCATAACATTTTAGATTAATCCACATCGGCTGAAAAGGGAATCATGGGACATTACGTACACAGCAAACACAAACAAGCAAAAAGGTCGTATTGTAAGAAGTGATAAGTGAGGTACCTTTAGAAAGATGCAGTATATATCCTTGAGCCGAACAACACTAGAATCTCTATTTCATGCCCTAGTCATATACGATGACATGAAAAAAAGCAATATATATGGCCAAATCTATTCTGAATATGGCGAGCCCATAGTAGCCAGACTTCATTGGAGCCTATGTAACTATGTTGGGCAGGCCTTTCCTCATCGTCTATACACTAGAACTAGTGAGTAGAAAGCAGGAGCCGCCGGGAGGAGGGGAGGTGTGGTCGGGAGCACACTGGAGGTGGCGGTGGTGGTGACGGACGTGCATGCTCCCAGGGGTCGAGGGGACTTAGGATCCTGGAGGTGGTGGTGGTGCTGGCTGGCCCTGCTCCCCGCCGCCGCCGCCATTCCGGATCTTGCATAGGACGTAAGCTCCGAATCCAGCCACCATGCAGAGCCCGAGGAAGCGGTAGAGGCCAATATCATGGACATGGATTGCCGACGCTCCTTATGCCTCTCTCGCCGTGGGCATCTGCGGAGTGAGGCATGCTATCTCTGTCTCGAACCATCGGCGCTGATCAACCGGTGTGGCAGACTCACCGACGATCCTACATCAGCATCAGATTGCTTCATCTCTGGATCCGGCTTGTTCAGCTCCATCACCTGCTTCATCTTTTCCCATAGTGCCTTCCAGTCAGTGGGTTTTGAACCTCTGATTAAGTTGTCGTAGATGAAGTTCGCTGCCTTCCTCCAACCCTTGCTGATGGCTGTAGAGCTGCGATGGTGTTCGAAGGGAGCGGCCGCAGAATGACCAGAGAAAGCTTGGAGAAACTATGCATGTTGTTCTTTGCAAGGACGTACATGAGCACATGGACCACTATACAGTCCCATACAAGCGTCCAGTCCAGGGAAAACCAAGAGAGAAGCTCCAAAAAAATTAATCCAAAGAAGCAACGACAGAGAGCTAGAATTACCAATAAGCATCATTATGAAGTGGATTGTTTCAATGATGTTTTTGATTGGCTATGCCAAGAGCTTGACAGTCGTTTCAATGAGCTCACACCCAATTTGCTTGATTGCTCAGCTTCTTTAAGTCCATGAGACTTATTTCATGATTTCAACTTGGAGAATCTAATGAGCTTAGCTAAACTCTATCCAGATGATTTTAATTCTTTGGAATTGAGAGATCTTAACCATAATTTGTGTCTCTAGTTTCGCTAAATTATCGATGCTCAGCCTCTTTATAATTGTACATCTTCATTGGTTTTAATGGCAGTATGGTCCTAAATTATCGATGCTCATAAATAATTATACACGATATTATATGTATACACATATATGCTAGTAAAGTGGTGAACCAGGGTAGTTTTTGCTCTAGTTTCGCCCCTGGGGAGAGTAGAGGAGAGGGAGGGAGGAGGAAGAAGAAGGGCCCGATTGTTTTTTTTAAAAAATTTCGAAGGTTTTTCATAAAAGGACATGTGAGACAGTGGGGCTGTGAATGCATATCTGCACGAGACCAACGGTGGAGATAAGATGGAGAACTCCTTAATGATTCTTCTTAAAGCTCTCAGAATCAATTTTTAACAAATTTTTTTTGCCTCTCCATGCCTCCTAAAAAGAGCCCGTAACATTTTAGATTAATCCACATCGGCTGAAAAGGGAATCATGGGACATTACGTACACAGCAAACACATACAAGCAAAAAGGTCGTATTGTAAGAAGTGATAAGTGAGGTACCTTTAGAAAGATGCAGTATATATCCTTGAGACGAACAACACTAGAATCTCTATTTCATGCCCCAATCATATACGATGACATGAAAAAAAGCAATATATATGGCCGAATCTATTCTGAATATGGCGAGCCCATAGTAGCCAGACTTCATTGGAGCCTATGTAACTATGTTGGACAGGCCTTTCCTCATCGTCTATACACTGGAACTAGTGAGTAGAAAGCAGGAGCCGCCAGGAGGAGGGGAGGTGTGGTCGGGAGCACACTGGAGGTGGCGGTGGTGGTGACGGACGTGCATTCTCCCAGGGGTCGAGGGGACTTAGGACCCTGGAGGTGGTGGTGGTGCTGGCTGGCCTGCTCCCCGCCGCCGCCGCCATTCCGGATCTTGTATAGGACGTAAGCTCCGAATCCGGCCACCATGTAGAGCCCGAGGAAGCGGTAGAAGCCGATATCATGGACATGGATTGCCGACGCTCCTCATGCCTCTCTCGCCGTGGGCATCTGCGGAGTGAGGCGTGCTATCTCTGTCTGAACCACTGGCGCCTGATCAACCAGCTGTGGCAGACTCACCGACGATCCTACATCAGCATCAGATTGCTTCATCTCTGGATCCGGCTTGTTCAGCTCCATCACCTGCTTCATATTTTCCCACAATGCCTTCCAGTCAGTGGGTTTTGAACCTCTGATTAAGTTGTTGTAGATGAAGTTCGCTGCCTTCCTCCAACCCTTGCTGATGGCTGCAGAGCTGCGATGGTGTTCGAAGGGAGCGGCCGCAGAATGACCAGAGAAAGCTTGGAGAAACTATGCATGTTGTTCTTCGCAAGGACGTACATGAGCACGTGGACCACTATACAGTCCCATACAAGCGTCCAGTCCAGGGAAAACCGAGAGAGAAGCTGCAAAAAAATTAATCCAAAGAAGCAACGACAGAGAGCTAGAATTACCAATAAGCATCATTATCAAGTGGATTGTTTCAATGATGTTTTTGATTGGCTATGCCAAGAGCTTGACAATCGTTTCAATGAGATCACATCCAATTTGCTTGATTTTGCTTGATTGCTCAGCTTCTTTAAGTCCATGAGACTTATTTCATGATTTCAACTTGGAGAATCTAATGAGCTTAGCTAAACTCTATCCAGATGATTTTAATTCTTTGGAATTGAGAGATCTTAACCATAGTTTGTGTCTCTATATTGCCGATGTGCGAGCAGATGATAGATTCTCCAACATAAAACTATTTGTCAGGTTTCTCAGAAAATGGTGGAGACAAAGAAACATATAAGCTATCCTTGGTTTATCGACTTTTGCAACTAGTATTGGTATTGCCTGTCGCCACAGCTACTGTTGAGAGATGCTTTTCAGCCATGAGAATAGTAAAAACATATTTGCGCAATAACATAGGCGATGAGTTCATGAGTGATAGTCTCATTTGTTACGTGGAGAAAGAAGAACTGAAAAAATCACCGATGATGCTGTCGTTGATCGTTTTATGAATTTGAAAGAACGAAAATACTAAAAGGTAATTTATCTATTTTATTTGATTATTCTATCTTTTTTGTTCACAATAATTCATATTACTCCTTTTTCCAGGCTATTGAAATTGGATGATATATTTTACCAATGTCCGCCATCTTTTGCCGATGACTCCACTTTTAATTTCTTTCCCTTGCAACAATCATTCACTGTTTTTAGTTGGTTTCTTCATTTTTGTAAGCATTTTCGCATTTTGGTGCTACTTCTTTATAATTGTACATCTTCATTGGTTTTAATGGTAGTATGGTACTAAATTATCGATGCTCATAAATAATTATACACGATATTATATGTATACACCTATATGCTAGTAAAGTGGTGAACTAGGGAAGTTTTTTCTCTAGTTCCGCCCCTGAGGGGAGGAGAAGAGAGGGAGGGAGGAGGAAG
The DNA here is from genome assembly GCA_036346145.1 of Olyra latifolia. Taxonomy (NCBI): domain Eukaryota; kingdom Viridiplantae; phylum Streptophyta; class Magnoliopsida; order Poales; family Poaceae; genus Olyra; species Olyra latifolia. Next base: position 35,675,799 of record CM070525.1, on the reverse strand, counting down.
AAGAAGGGCCCGATCATAAAAGAACATGTGAGAGAGTTGAGCTGTGAATGCATATCAGCACGAGACCAACAGTGGTGATAAGATGGAGAACTCCTTAATATTTCTTCTTAAAGCTCTCCAAATCAATTTTTAACAAATTTGTTTTGCCTCTCCATGCATCCTAAAAAGAGCCCGTAACATTTTAGATTAATCCACATCGGCTGAAAAGGAAATCATGGGACATTACGTACACAGCAAACACAAACAAGCAAAAAGGTCGTATTGCAAGAAGTGATAAGTGAGCTACCTTTAGAAAGATGCAGTATATATCCATGAGCCGAACAACACTAGAATCTCTATTTCATGCCCCAATCATATACGATGACATGAAAAAAACAAAGCAATATATATGGCCGAATCTATTCTGAATATGGCGAGCCCATAGTAGCCAGAATTCGCTAGAGCCTATGTAACTATGTTGGCCAGGCCTTTCCTCATCGTCTATATACTGGAACTAGTGAGTAGAAAGCAGGAGTCATCGGGAGGAGGGGAGGTGTGGTCGGGAGCACACTGGAGGTGGCGGTGGTGGTGACGGACGTGCATGCTTCCAGGGGTCGAGGGGACTTAGGACTCTGGAGGTGGTGGTGGTGCTGGCTGGCCCTGCTCCCGGCCGCCGTCGTCGCCGCCATTCCGAATCTTGTATAGGACGTAAGCTTCGAATCCGGCCACCATGCAGAGCCCGAGGAAGCGGTAGAAGCCGATATCATGGACATGGATCGCCAACGCTCCTCATGCCTCTCTTGCCGTGGGCATCTGCTGAGTGAGGCGTGCTATCTCTGTCTGAACCACTGGCGCCTGATCAAACAGCTGTGGCAGACTCACCGACGATCCTGCATCAGCATCAGATTGCTTCATCTCCGGATCCGGCTTGTACAACTCCATCACCTATTTCATATTTTCCCATAATGCCTTCCTGTCAGAGGGTTTTGAACCTCTAATGATTTGTCATAGATAAAGTTGGCTGCCTTCCTCCAACCCTTGTTGATGGCTGCAGAGCTGCGATGGTGTTCGAAGGGAGCGACCGCAGAACGCCCAGAGAAAGCTTGGAGAAACTATGCATGTTGTTCTTCGCAAGGACGTACATGAGCACGTGGACCACTATCTGAGCCCATACAAGCGCCCGATCCGTGGAAAACCGAGAGAAGCTCCAAAAAATTAATCCAAAGAAGCAACGACAGAGAACTAGAATGACCAATAAGCATCATTATGAACTGGATTGTTTCAATGATGTTTTTGATTGGCTATGCCAAGAGCTTGACAGTCATTTCAACGAGACCACATCCAATTTGCTTGTTTGGTCAGCTTCTTTAAGTCCAACAGACTTATTTCACGATTTCAACTTGGAGAATCTAATGAGCTTAGCTAAACTCTATCCACATGATTTTAATTCTTTGGAATTGAGAGATCTTAACCATAATTTGTGTCTCTACATTGCCGATGTGCGAGTAGATGATAGATTCTCCAACATACAAACTATTTGTCAGGTTTCTCTGAAAATGGTGGAGACAACGAAACATATATGCTATCCTTTGGTTTATCGACTTTTGCAACTAGTATTGGTATTGCCTGTCGCCACAGCTACTGTTGAGAGAAGCTTTTCAGCCATGAGAATAGTAAAAACATATTTGCGCAATCACATAGGCGATGAGTTCATGAGTGATAGTCTCATTTGTTACGTGGAGAAAGAACAACTGAAGAAAGTCACCGATGTTGCTGTCGTTGATCGTTTTATGAATCTGAAAGAACTAAAATACTAAAGGGTAATGTATCTATTTTATTTGATTATTCTATCTTTTTTGTTCACAACTTTAATTCATATAACTCCTTTTTCCAGGCTATTGAATTTGGATGATTTTTACCAATGTCCGCCATCTTTTGCCTATGACGCCACTTTTATTTTCTTACCCTTGCAACAATCATTCACAGTTTTTAGTTGGTTTTTTCATTTTGGTAAGCATTTTCGCAATTTGGTGCTACTTCTTTATAATTGTACATCTTAATTGGTTTTAATGGTAGTATGGTACTAAATTATCGATGCTCATAAATAATTATACACGATATTACATGCATACACCTATATGCTAGTAAAGTGGTGAACCAGGGAAGTTTTTGCTCTAGTTTCGCCCCTGAGGAGAGGAGAGGAGAGGGAGGGAGGAGGAAGAAGAAAGGCCCGATTGTTTTTTTTTCAAAATTTCGAAGGTTTTTCGTAAAAGAACATGTGAGAGAGTGGGGCTGTGCATGCATATTAGCACGAGACCAACGGTGGAGATAAGATGGAGAACTCCTTAATGTTTCTTCTTAAAGCTCTCAAAATCAATTTTTAACAAATTTTTTTGCCTCTCCATGCCTCCTAAAAAGAGCCCGTAACATTTTAGATTAATCCACATCGGCTGAAAAGGGAATCATGGGACATTACGTACACAGCAAACACAAACAAGCAAAAAGGTCGTATTGCAAAAGTGATAAGTGAGCTACCTTTAGAAAGATGCAGTATATATCCATGAGCCGAACAACACTAGAATCTCTATTTCATGCCCCAATCATATACGATGACATGAAAAAAAAAGCAATATATATGGCGGAATCTATTCTGAATATGGCGAGCCTATAGTAGCCAGACTTCACTGGAGCCTATGTAACTATGTTGGCCAGGCCTTTCCTCGTCGTCTATACACTGGAACTAGTGAGTAGAAAGCAGGAGCCGCCGGGAGAAGGGGAGGTGTGGTCGGGAGCACACTGGAGGTGGCGGTGGTGGTGACGGACGTGCATGCTCCCAGGGGTCGAGGGGACATAGGACTCTGGAGGTGGTGGTGGTGCTGGCTGGCCCTGCTCCCCGCCGCCGCCGTCGCCGCCATTCCGGATCTTGTATAGGATGTAAGCTCCGAATCCGGCCACCATGCAGAGCCCGAGGAAGCGGTAGAAGCCGATATCATGGACATGGATCGCCGACGCTCCTCATGCCTCTCTCGCCGTGGGTATCTGCTGAGTGAGGCGTGCTATCTCTGTCTGAACCACTGGCGCCTGATCAACTAGCTGTGGCAGACTCACCGACGATCCTGCATCAGCATCAGATTGCTTCATCTCCGGATCCGGCTTGTACAGCTCCATCACCTGCTTCATCTTTTCCCACAATGCCTTCCAGTCAGTGGGTTTTGAACGTCTGATGAAGTTGTCGTAGATGAAGTTCGCTGCCTTCCTCCAACACTTGCTGATGGCTGCAGAGCTGCGATGGTGTTCGAAGGGAGCGGCCGCAGAACGCCAGAGAAAGCTTGGAGAAACTATGCATGTTGTTCTTCGTAAGGACGTACATGAGCACGTGGACCACTATGCAGTCCCATACAAGCGTCCAGTCCAGGGAAAACTGAGAGAGAAGCTCCAAAAAATTAATCCAAAGAAGCAACGACAGAGAGCTAGAATTACCAATAAGCATCATTATGAAGTGGATTGTTTCAATGATGTTTTTGATTGGCTATGCCAAGAGCTTGACAGTCGTTTCAATGAGAACACATCCAATTTGCTTGTTTGGTTAGCTTCTTTAAGTCCAAGAGACTTATTTCATGATTTCAACTTGGAGAATCTGATGAGCTTAGCTAAACTCTATCCAGATGATTTTAATTCTTTGGAACTGAGATATCTTAACCATAATCTGTGTCTCTACATTGCTGATGTGCGAGCATATGATAGATTCTCCAACATACAAACTATTTGTCTGGTTTCTCTGAAAAATAGTGGAGACAAAGAAACATATATGCTATCCTTTGGTTTATCGACTTTTGCAACTAGTATTGGTATTGCCTGTCGCCACAGCTACTGTTGAGAGATGCTTTTCAGCCATGAGAATAGTAAAAACATATTTGCGCAATCGCATAGGCGATGAGTTCATGAGTGATAGTCTCATTTGTTACGTGGAGAAAGAAGAACTGAAGAAAGTCACCGATGATGCTGTCGTTGATCGTTTTATGAATTTGAAAGAACGAAAATACTAAAGGGTAATGTATCTATTTTATTGTATTATTCTATCTTTTTTGTTCACAACTTTAATTCATATTACTCCTTTTTCCAGGCTATTGAAATTGGATGATATATATTTTACCAATGTCCGCCGTCTTTTGTCGATGACTCCACTTTTAATTTCTTTCCCTTGCAACTATCATTCACTGTTTTTAGTTGGTTTCTTTAATTTGGTAAGCATTTCTGCATTTTGGTGCTACCTCTTTATAATTGTACATCTTCATTGGTTTTAATGGCAGTATGGTGCTAAATTATCGATGCTCATAAATAATTATACACGATATTATATGTATACACATATATGCTAGTAAAGTGGTGAACCAGGGTAGTTTTTGCTCTTGTTCCGCCCCTAAGGAGAGGAGAGGAGAGGAGAGGAGAGGGAGGGAGGAGGAAGAAGAAGGGCCGATCGTTTTTTTTGTCAAAATTTCGAATGTTTTTCATAAAAGAACATGTGAGAGAGTGGGGCTGTGAATGCATATCTGCACGAGACCAACGGTAGAGATAAGATGGAGAACTCCTTAATGTTTCTTCTTAAAGCTCTCAAAATCAATTTTTAACAAATTATTTTTGCCTCTCCATGCCTCCTAAAAAGAACCCGTAACATTTTAGATTAATCCACATCGGCTGAAAAGGGAATAATGGGACATTACGTACACAGCAAACACAAACAAGCAAAACGGTCGTATTGCAAGAAGTGATAAGTGAGCAACCTTTAGAAAGATGCAGTATATATCCATGAGCCGAACAACACTAGAATCTCTATTTCATGCCCCAATCATATACGATGACATGAAAAAAAAGCAATATATATGGCCGAATCTATTCTGAATATGGCGAGCCCACAGTAGCCAGACTTCACTGGAGCCTATGTAACTATGTTGACCAGGCCTTTCCTCATCGTCTATACACTAGAACTAGTGAGTAGAAAGAAGGAGCCGCCAGGAGGAGGGGAGGTGTGGTCGGGAGCACACTGGAGGTGGCGGTGGTGGTGACGGACGTGCATGCTCCCAGGGGTCAAGGGGACTTAGGACTCTGGAGGTGGTGGTGGTCCTGGCTGGCCCTGCTCCCCGCCGCCGCCATTCCGGATCTTGTATAGGACGTAAGCTCCGAATCCGGCCACCATGCAGAGCCCGAGGGGGCGGTTGAAGCCGATATCATGGACATGGATTGCCACCGCTCCTCATGCCTCTCTCGCCGTGGGCATCTGCTGAGTGAGGCGTGCTATCTTTGTCTGAACCATTGGCTCCTGATCAACCTGCTGTGGCAGACTCATCGACGATCCTGCATCAGCATTAGATTGCTTCATCTCCGGATCCAGCTTGTATAGCTCCATCACTAGCTTCATATTTTCCCACAATGCCTTACAGTCAGTGGGTTTTGAACCTCTGATGAAGTTGTCGTAGATAAAGTTGGCTGCCTTCCTCCAACCCTTGCTGATGGCTGCAGAGCTGCAATGGTGTTCGAAGGGAGCGGCCGCAGAACGCCCAGAGAAAGCTTGGAGAAACTATGCATGTTGTTCTTCACAAGGACGTACATGAGCACGTGGACCACTATACAGGCCCATACAAGCGTCCAGTCCAGGGAAAACCGAGAGAGTAGCTGCAAAAAATTAATCCAAAGAAGCAACGACAGAGAACTAGAATGACCAATAAGCATCATTATGAAGTGGATTGTTTCTATGATATTTTTGATTGGCTATGCCAAGAGCTTGACAGTCGTTTCAATGAGACCACATCCAATTTGCTTGTTTGGTCAGCTTCTTTAAGTCCATGAGACTTATTTCGTGACTTCAACTTGGAGAATCTAATGAGCTTAGCTAAACTCTATCCAAATGATTTTAATTCTTTGGAATTGAGAGATCTTAACCATAATCTGTGTCTCTACATTGCCGATGTGCGAGCAGATGATAGATTCTCCAATATAAAACAATTTGTCAGGTTTCCCAGAAAATGGTGGAGACAAAGAAACATATAAGCTATCCTTTGGTTTATCGACTTTTGCCACTAGTATTGGTATTGCCTGTCGCCACCGCTACTGTTGAGAGATGCTTTTCAGCCATGAGAATAGTAAAAACATATTTGCGCAATCACATAGGCGATGAGTTCATGAGTGATAGTCTCATTTGTTACGTGGAGAAAGAAGAACGGAAGAAAGTCACCGATGATGCTGTCGTTGATCGTTTTATGAATTTGAAAGAACGAAAATACTAAAGGGTAATGTATCTATTTTATTTGATTATTCTATCTTTTTTGTTCACAACTTTAATTCATATTACTCCTTTTTCCAGGCTATTGAAATTGGATGATATATATTTTACCAATGTCCGCCGTCTTTTGCCGATGACTCCACTTTTAATTTCTTTCCCTTGCAACAATCATTCACTGTTTTTAGTTGGTTTCTTTAATTTGGTAAGCATTTTCGCGTTTTGGTGCTACTTCTTTATAATTGTACATCTTCATTGGTTTTAATGGCAGTATGGTGCTAAATTATCGATGCTCATAAATAAGTATACACGATATTATATGTATACACATGTATGCTAGTAAAGTGGTGAACCAGGGAAGTTTTTGCTCTAGTTCCGCCCCTGAGGGGAGGAGAAGAGAGGGAGGGAGGAGGAAGAAGAAGGGCCCGATCATAAAAGAACATGTCAGAGAGTGGAGCTGTGAATGCATATCAGCACGAGACCAACAGTGGAGATAAGATGGAGAACTCCTTAATGTTTTTTCTTAAAGCTCTCAAAATCAATTTTTAACAAATTTGTTTTGCCTCTCCATGCCTCCTAAAAAGAGCCCGTAACATTTTAGATTAATCCACATCGGCTGAAAAGGGAATCATGGGACATTACGTACACAGCAAACACAAACAAGCAAAAAGGTCGTATTGCAAGAAGTGATAAGTGAGCTACCTTTAGAAAGATGCAGTATATATCCATGAGCCGAACAACACTAGAATCTCTATTTCATGCCCCAATCATAGACGATGACATGAAAAAAACAAAGCAATAAATATGGCCGAATCTATTCTGAATATTGCGAGCCCATAGTAGCCAGAATTCCCTAGAGCCTATGTAACTATGTTGGCCAGGCCTTTCCTCATCGTCTATATACTGGAACTAGTGAGTAGAAAGCAGGAGTCATCGGGAGGAGGGGAGGTGTGGTCGGGAGCACACTGGAGGTGGCGGTGGTGGTGACGGACGTGCATGCTCCCAGGGGTCGAGGGGACTTAGGACTCTGGAGGTGGTGGTGGTGCTGGCTGGCCCTGCTCCCCGCCGCCGCCATCGCCGCCATTCCGAATCTTGTATAGGACGTAAGCTTCGAATCCGGCCACCATGCAGAGCCCGAGGAAGCGGTAGAAGCCAATATCATGGACATGGTTCGCCAACGCTCCTCATGCCTCTCTCGCCGTGGGCATCTGCTGAGTGAGGCGTGCTATCTCTGTCTGAACCACTGGTGCCTGATCAAACAGCTGTGGCAGACTCACCGACGATCCTGCATCAGCATCAGATTGCTTCATCTCCGGATCCGGCTTGCACAGCTCCATCACCTATTTCATATTTTCCCACAATGCCTTCCTGTCAGTGGGTTTTGAACCTCTAATGATTTGTCGTAGATGAAGTTGGCTGCCTTCCTCCAACCCTTGTTGATGGCTGCAGAGCTGCGATGGTGTTCGAAGGGAGCGACCGCAGAACGCCTAGAGAAAGCTTGGAGAAACTATGCATGTTGTTCTTCGCAAGGACGTACATGAGCACGTGGACCACTATACAGTCCCATACAAGCGTCCAGTCCAGGGAAAACCGAGAGAGAAGCTCCAAAAAATTAATCCAAAGAAGCAACGACAGAGACCTAGAATGACCAATAAGCATCATTATGAACTGGATTGTTTCAATGATGTTTTTGATTGGCTATACCAAGAGCTTGACAGTCATTTCAACGAGACCACATCCAATTTGCTTGTTTGGTCACCTTCTTGAAGTCCAACAGACTTATTTCACGATTTCAACTTGGAGAATCTGATGAGCTTAGCTAAACTCTATCCACATGATATTAATTCTTTGGAATTGAGAGATCTTAACCATAATTTGTGTCTCTACATTGCTGATGTGCGAGTAGATGATAGATTCTCCAACATACAAACTATTTGTCAGTTTTCTCTAAAAATGGTGGAGACAACAAAACATATATGCTATCCTTTGGTTTATCGACTTTTGCAACTAGTATTGGTATTGCCTGTCGCCACAGCTACTGTTGAGAGATGCTTTTTGAGCCATGAGAATAGTAAAAACATATTTGCGCAATCGCATAGGCGATGAGTTCATGAGTGATAGTCTCATTTGTTACGTGGAGAAAGAAGAACTGAAGAAAGTCACAGATGATGCTGTCGTTGATCGTTTTATGAATTTGAAAGAACGGAAATACTAAAAGGTAATGTATCTATTTTATTTGACTATTCTATCTTTTTTGTTCACAACTTTAATTCATATTACTCCTTTTTCCAAGTATTGAAATTGGATGATTTTTACCAATGTCCGCCATCTTTTGCCAATGACTCCACTTTTAATTTCTTTCCCTTGCAACAATCATTCACTGTTTTTAGTTGGTTTCTTTAATTTGGTAAGCATTTTCGCGTTTTGGTGCTACCTCTTTATAATTGTACATCTTCATTGGTTTTAATGGCAGTATGGTCCTAAATTATCGATGCTCATAAATAATTATACACGATATTATATGTATACACATATATGCTAGTAAAGTGGTGAACCAGGGTATTTTTGCTCTAGTTTTGCCCCTGAGGAGAGGAGAGGAGAGGGAGGGAGGAGGAAGAAGAAGGGCCCGATCGTTTTTTTTCAAAATTTCTAAGGTTTTTCATAAAAGGACATGTGAGAGAGTGGGGCTGTGAATGCATATCTAGGGCTGGAACCGAGCCGAGCCTGAGCGAGCCAGGGCTGGCTCGGCTCGGGCTCATTTTCTAAACGAGCTAGCTCGGCTCAGCTCGTTTTCAGTAACGAGCTCAGAACCTGGCTCGGCTCGGGTTCGCCAAAAGCTCGGTCTGGCTCGTGAGGCTCGTGGGCTTATGATGAAAAAAAATAAAGATACATCACATGTGCATGAATGAACCAAGAACAAAGAACCATATATATCATATATGCATGAATGAACCATAAATAATGAACCATTAACAATGAACCATGAATATATATGTATACATGTAACACAAGCATATAAAAAACCATGAAGACTACGAAGCTGTGCGGCAAACGAGCCCATGCGAGTTGAAACGAGCGAGCCAAGGGCTGGCTCGGCTCGTCTCGTTTCTAGGCCGAGCTGGAAAGTGGGCTCGAGCTTGGCTCGTTTTCAAACGAGCCGTGCCCGAGCCAAGCCAATTTCCGAGCAGAGCCCGAGCTGCTCGCGAGCCGCGAGCTAAAGTTCCAGCCCTATGCATATCAGCACGAGACCAACGGTGGAGATAAGATGGAGAACTCCTTAATGTTTCTTCTTAAAGCTCTCAAAATCAATTTTTAACCAATTTTTTTTGCCTCTCCATGCATCCTAAAAAGAGCCCGTAACATTTTAGATTAATCCACATCGGCTGAAAAGGGAATGATGGGACATTACGTACACAGCAAACACAAACAAGCAAAAAGGTCGTATTGCAAGAAGTGATAAGTGAGCTACCTTTAGAAAGATGCAGTATATATCCATGAGCCGAACAACACTAGAATCTCTAATTCATGCCGCAATCATATACGATGACATGAAAAAGAAAGCAATATATATGGCCGAATCTATTCTGAATATGGCGAGCCCATAGTAGCCAGACATCACTGGAGCCTATGTAACTATGTTGGCCAGGCCTTTCTTCATCGTTTATACACTGGAACTAGTGAGTAGAAAGCAGGAGCCGTCGGGAGGAGGGGAGGTGTGGTCGGGAGCACACTGGAGGTGGCGGTGGTGGTGACGGACGTGAATGCTCCCAGGGGTCGTGGGGACTTAGGACTCTGGAGGTGGTGGTGGTGCTAGCTGGCCCTGCTCCCCGCCGCTGTCGTCGCCGCCATTCCGGATCTTGTATAGGACGTAAGCTCCGAATCCGGCCACCATGCAGAGCCCGAGGAAGCGACAGAAGCTGATATCATGGACATGGATCGCCGATGCTCCTCCTGCCTCTCTCGTCGTGGGCATCTGCTGAGTGAGGCGTGCTATCTCTGTTTGAACCACTGGCGCCTGATCAACCTGCTATGGCAGGCTAACCGACGATCCTGCATCAGCAGCAGATTGCTTCATCTCTGGATCCAGCTTGTACAGCTCCATCACCTGCTTCATCTTTTCCCACAATGCCTTCCAGTCAGTGGGTTTTGAACCTCAGATGAAGTTGTCGTAGATGAAGCTGGCTGCGTTCCTCCAACCCTTGCTGATGGCTGCCGAGCTACGATGGTGTTCAAAGGGTGCGGCTGCGGAACGCCCAGAGAAAGCTTGGAGAAACTATGCATGTTGTTCTTCGCAAGGACGTACATGAGCACGTGGACCACTATACAGGCCCATACAAGCGTCCAGTCCAGGGAAAACCGAGAGAGAAGCTCCAAAAAATTAATCCAAAGAAGCAACGACAGAGAGCTAGAATGACCAATAAGTATCATTATGAAGTGGATTGTTTCAATGATGTTTTTGATTGGCTGCCAAGAGCTTGACAGTTGTTTCAATGAGACCACATCCAATTTGCTTGTTTGGTCAGCTTCTTTAAGTCCAAGAGACTTATTTCATGATTTCAACTTGGAGAATCTGAAGAGCTTAGCTAAACTCTATCCAGATGATTTTAATTCTTTGGAATTAAGAGATCTTAACCATAGTTTGTGTCTCTACATCGCCGATGTGCGTGCAAATGATAGATTCTCCAACATACAAACTATTTGTCAGGTTTCTCAGAAAATCGTGGAGACAAAGAAACATATATGCTATCCTTTGGTTTATCGACTTTTTCAACTAGTATTGATATTGCCTGTCGCCACAGCTACTGTTGAGAGATGCTTTTCAGCCATGAGAATAGTAAAAACATATTTGCGCAATAACATAGGCGATGAGTTCATGAGTGATAGTCTCATTTGTTACGTGGAGAAAGAAGAACTGAAAAAATCACCGATGATGCTGTCGTTGATCGTTTTATGAATTTGAAAGAATGAAAATACTAAAAGGTAATTTATCTATTTTATTTGATTATTCTATCTTTTTTGTTCACAATAATTCATATTACTCCTTTTTCCAGGCTATTGAAATTGGATGATATATTTTACCAATGTCCGCCATCTTTTGCCGATGACTCCACTTTTAATTTCTTTCCCTTGCAATAATCATTCACTGTTTTTAGTTGGTTTCTTCATTTTTGTAAGCATTTTCGCATTTTGGTGCTACTTCTTTATAATTGTACATCTTCATTGGTTTTAATGGTAGTATGGTACTAAATTATCGATGCTCATATATAATTATACACGATATTATATGTATACACCTATATGCTAGTAGAGTGGTGAACCAGGGTAGTTTTTGCTCTAGTTCCGCCCTTGAGGGGAGGAGAGGAGAGGGAGGGAGGAGGAAGAAGAAGGGCCCGATAGTTTTTTTTTTCAGAATTTCGAAGGTTTTTCATAAAAGAACATGTGAGAGAGTGGGGCTGTGCATGCATATCAGCACGAGACCAACAGTGGAGATAAGATGGAGAACTCCTTAATGTTTCTTCTTAAAGCTCTCAAAAATCAATTTTTAACAAATTTTTTTCCCCCTCCATGTGTGGCGGACCAAATTCCAGTAAAATTTACCAGAAAATGTCCAGAATGCCAACTGCCCAGATTTGATTGCATTGAAATAGTCTGATCGCTTGATTTATTACATGTTACAAAATATTTTACAGCGGAGGTGGAAAATAACCTAGTAATAAAAAGAAAATACATGCCCATATACCACAGGCAAAGCCTGAGCATAAGGTAAGCCATAGAAATCGATCCTATGCGAGTTCCAATCTTCTTCATAAATGTGCATTTCCGATTATAAAGTAGATCCTGTTCATAGAAATAAACAATTGCCCACATAATGTGGCTAAATACTAATCGTAGTTGCGGGTTTCCATAGAAAATTGAAATATTAACTATATGCAAATGAATTCAAACAAAAGGCAAAGGTTGTATTTATCCGGATTATATAATGCAACGTTTTAAAACTTAGTCATCATTTAAAATTGTTTTCTAAAACATTTAAATGAGTTTGTAAACCATTAACTTCCTTCTCCATCCTTATCTCATCAAACAACCATTATCTTTTCTTAAAAATTCATGAATTTATTTGAATAGAAATAGGTATCACCCAATTGACACAACTTCATATACCAGAAGTATGGTCCATTAATGTTTTTGTTATCAGCTCTGCAGAACCTGCCCATCTTTACCCGTAAAATGGCCGATAATACGGATGGACGGTATTTATGTCATTTCTATTCTTATTAGTCTAAGTTTTGCAATGTTCCGCACATGCGCAAACATTGGAGAAAAACCCTGGCGATATTGGCCTCCGCACAAACACAGCCGGTAACATGTGAATCACTCCGACCCAATATCGCAGAAACAAATCCTGACAATGCCTGGCCTCCGTACGATCATTACCGGTGACTACTCGGCCAGCATTCCGGAGGTATTGCGAAAACACTAACGCAATACCTTAACAATGCAATTACCACTTTGGTAACTCATGCCTATACTTTTCAGTTTTTCATCTTCAGCTCATTGTCTATCCAAAAGACAAATGAATATTATTCTACTTGTTGAAATAATCATATATCTAGATTTTCCTATACTAGGGTATTATCAGGTTAAATCATTTTAGGTGGGCTTTTTGGTTGTGGGTTTGGAATATCTATTCTACATAAAATGTTAAATACCATAATTTAAATAAAAGATGATTCTTAAATAAATAACTAGAAAGTAAATGCAATAAATAGATAATAAACAAAATTGGAATTCAATATGCTTCAAGGGTAGAAAACCTACCTTAATTGAAGATCGGATCACACTTATTGTATTTTGGACATTCTTTCCAGAGGGCGTAGCTTGCCGTCTATACGTTGTAAAGGAAGAAACTCCAATAAATATTCAAATAAGAAAGGTTTTAAATAAACAATAGAATAAAAAGGGTTTGGGTATAAAGGGTGATGGGTTGTATGATTTTTTAAAAGTTTGAAAATATTTTCTAAAAGAAAAAGAGTAGAGGTGTTTATGTGAAAATAGTATTTTATTTGGGCAGCATAAGGCTATGGTATGAAATTGATAGTTTAGGGTGAAATTAGGCTTAGTTTAAATGTTCATAATTGGTGATTGTAAATATTCATTGTGGGGAGAATTTTATAATCTGTTTATGGTAAATTGATATATAGAGTTTATATTTTTAATATTAGTTTTGGAAAATTAGTATTTCTATTTGACTTTATAGTGATAAGAATTGATTTTAGTATTATAATCTTATGTGGAAATGCTTTATATAAGTTAAATGGACATGTAAATTTTACTAGGCAAAATTTTATATAAATTTTATATTTAAGGAAATTTTAATTAGATTAAAGAAAGGGTTTTAAATTTAAATTTGAATTTCTATAGGTTTTAAAAAATTTAGAGATATTATTTCTAGATATAAAACATTATTTTGAGTAACTTTTATATTGAAGTTTTTACTAATTCTACTTCTATATTCTTTAATTAAAATGTTTTAATATATAAAGAAGAGAGGGTAGAATGATTTATTTAGGGTTATTTTATTAGAAAAATATGGTGTTTTATATTTTTATATAATTCTTTAATTCATTTTAGATTTTCATGAATTTTTGTAGTATTTATAAAAGTGATTTGATATTTTAAATATATTTAAACAGTATAGAATGAAATAGAAAATAGAAAAGACTTTGAAAATTCTTACTGGGCTATTGGGCTTGGCCCAGTTGGCAGGTACACGTGAGGTTTGAGAGGCTGACAAAAGGTCCAGCGGGCAGGGAGAGTGGAGGCGCGTGGTTGGCTGACGGGTGGGCCATTTTGGTCAGTGGTAGAGGAGTGGAAGGAAAGGGGAAAAGCAGAGGGGGCGGCGGTTGCGTCGCCGGCAACGGCAGAGGAGGCCGGTGGCGAGAAATTGAAGGGGAATTAATGGAATTGGAAGCATGGGTATCCTTTAGGTGGTGATGGCGGAGCTTGGAATGGCCGGAGTCGGCGGGGCGACATGGGCATGGCGGCGGCATAACGGGGTAACGAAGGTGGGTCAGTACCAGTGAAAATTGATGGTGGGTGATGGTTGAAGAAGCTTCACGGCGAGGAGTGGAGTATTTCATGTATAGGCTTCGGGGTCAAAGGAATACCGGAACGGGAAGGAGGAGGTTGGCCGGAGTTGGGGAAGATGGTGATGGTGGTGGCAATGTCGGGCAGTGGAGGGGGAGAAATTGGGCGGCTAAGGGTGCTTGGGATATTGTGGTGCCAGAGGAGGGAAATTTATAGGCCAGGGTGGAGTAGCGGCTACGGTTGGCTAACCTTATAGCAGTGGCGGCGGCGCTAAGTGGCGGCGGTGGATTGGGCGGCCGTCGGGGATGGATAGGGGCGGCGGGGTGGAGGATTAGGTTCGCGGAGGTGTGAGTCATCCGGTGGCGGCGAAGCCGGGGCAGGGGGTGGAAACAGCGGCGGCGGCGGGTTTCTATGGGCAACGGCGGCGCCGGCGGGTGGAAGGGTGGCGGCGCTTGTGGGAGGTAGAAGAAACAATGGGCGCCGTTGGATTAGAATAGAGTCTAGGGGCGCCGTTAGATTTAGCCATAGGGACTGACGGGTGGGACCCGAAAGTCAGAGAGCGGGAGTGTTTAAGTGGAAATGGCTTTCCGGATAAGGAAAGCGTATTCTTGGGGCTTGCTCTAAAAGGAAGGTTTTGATTTTTAAAAAGAAAAGGGTTTTCAGAATATAATTATAGTTTTGAAAATTCATAGAGAACTGTAAAAAGCTCAGAAAAATATAAACTAAATTTCTAAAAATTCAGAAAAATGAGTAGAATTCAAATATGAAATAATATTTATTATTTTATGGGATTTTATTTTTAGAATGAGAGAGATAGTGTATTTTCTTTAGAGAATAAATAGGAGTTCTCTTTAGAAAATTTATTTATTATTTGGGAATGATTATAAGAACGTAATTATGACTTTTGCAAAAAAATTTTATGCCAAATTTGAAAATTTTGGGTATGCGACATGATGCCTCCTAAAAAGAGCCCGTAACATTTTAGGTTAATCCACATCGGCTGAAAAGGGAATCATGGGACATTACGTACACAGCAAACACAAACAAGCAAAAAGGTCGTATTGCAAGCAGTGATAAGTGAGCTACCTTTAGAAAGATGCAGTATATATCCATGAGCCGAACAACGCTAGAATCTCTATTTCATGCCCCAATCATATACGATGACATGAAAAAAAAAGCAATATATATGGCCGAATCTATTCTGAATATGGCGAGCCCATAGTAGCCAGACTTCACTGGAGCCTATGTAACTATGTTGGCCAGGCCTTTCCTCATCGTCCATACACTGGAACTAGTGAGTAGAAAGAAGGAGCCGCCGGGCGGAGGGAAGGTGTGGTCGAGATCACACTGGAGGTAGCGGTGGTGGTGACGGACGTGTATGCTCCCAGGGGTTGAGGGGACTTAGGACTCTGGAGGTGGTGGTGGTGCTAGCTGGCCCTGCTCCCCGCCGCCGCCGTCGCCGCCATTCCGGATCTTGTATAGGATGTAAGCTCCGAATTCGGCCACCATGCAGAGCCCGAGGAAGCGGTAGAAGCCGATATCATGGACATGGATCGCCGATGCTCTTCCTGCCTCTCTCACCATGGGCATCTGCTGAGTGAGGTGTGCTATCTCTGTCTGAACCACTGGCGCCTGATGAACCTGCTGTGGCAGACTCACCGACGATGCTGCATCAGCATCAGATTGCTTCATCTCCAGATCCAGCTTGTACAGCTCTATCACCTGCTTCACTTTTCCCACAATGCCTTCCTGAAAGTGCAACTAAGCCCCTAATTATTTTGGTGATTAATGACAACCGAACAAAGGGAGTAATGAGTTTCTCAAGGATTTATTCAGGTTTTAGTCCAAGAGGAGCAAAAGTGAAGGATACGAACCCCTCAATCAAGCTAATCGGTTGTGAGAAGTTTTTCCGAATACTTGTATTTATTTTACTTTCAATTGAGTCTAAGGACAGCCGTACTATAAAGAGGGATGTAACGAAAGGTGACTTTTAGACCCCCAAAGTGTTCAATAGATGAATCTTAGCGCATAGGGCAAGTCTCACACCACCACATTCTCAGTTCATAAAGTTTGGTATCGGATTGTCCGATATTTAGTATCGGACTGTCCGATGTTGACTAGTCCAGACTGTCCGATTTTTCAGAGTATGGGGCTCTCTGTCTAGAAATAAATTTTTGATCGGACTGTCCGATGTCCGATATCGGACTGTCCGATATACCCAAGTCCAGACTGTCCGATTTTTCAGAGTTCGGGGTTCTCTGTCTGAAATTAATTCTATGTTCGGACTGTCCGATGTTTGTATCGAACTGTCCGATGTTATGCATATCAGACTGTCCGAACTTTCAGAGTTCTGGGTTCTCTGTCCGGATTTATAATTAATATCAGACTGTCCGATATTGAACATCGGACTGTCCGATGTTACACAGTTTCGAACCTAACGGACAGATTTCCACCCAGAGCTATATATACCCCTTCACTCAGTCCGAGCTAGGGTTAGCAAGTGCATTTACTCCACCAACCAGCCGCCACTAGCTCTTGCTCTCTCTCTCTAGCATTCAAAGCCTCCAACCACTCCCCTTCAATTCCTTAGCAAAATTAAGAGGGAAAAGTTGAGAGGTGAAGATCCGAGTACACCTACGACTAGGCTTCAACTTTGAGCACTTGGGTCGTCTTCAAGCTCACACTCCGCCGATCTATTACTCTTGGAGTTTGAGGGCTCCTAGATGGCTAGGAGTCTACCACGAGCCACCGGAGCTTGGTGTGGTGCACCGTGGGAGTTTGTGAATGCCGGTCTCCACCTCCGAAAAGGAAGGAACCACTGAGTAAACCAAGAGAGCTTTGTGCGGACTTGGTGAGGAAAAGGGTTGTGAGGAACCCGGGCTTAGGTGTGACCTAGCCTACCTCAACGGAGACGTAGGATCCCCTCAAGGATCTGAACTTTGGGAAAAATCGTTTGCTAACTTTGTCTCCTTTCTCCTTTATGCCTTTCTTCTAAGATCTACTTCATTGTGAACTTTTGATCCAGATCTCTGTGTTCTTCCTGTGCTGCTGGTATCACTTAACATATTTGTTGCAGGAAGTCATCTTGATTTGAAGGAGAAACTGCTCAGATTTAAAATCTATAGTCAAGTGCTCCACAACATCGAACTGTCCGAAGTTGGTACATCGGACTGTCCGATATTATCTGAGTCAGACTGTCTGATATTGTTTGGTGAAGTATTTTTCGCTTAACTCTGATTAAATTTTTATAACGCCTATTCACCCCCCCTCTTAGGCGACATCCCGGTCCTTTCACTTCCAGTCAGTGGGTTTTGAACCTCTGATGAATTTGTCGTAGATGACGTTGGATGCCTTCATCCAACCCTTGCTGATGGCTGCAGAGCTGCGATGGTGTTCGAAGGGAGCGGCCGCAGAACGACAGAGAAAGCTTGGAGAAACTATGCATGTTGTTCATCAAGGACGTACATGAGCACGTGGACCACTATACAGGCCCATACAAGCGTCCAGTCCAGGGAAAACTGAGAGAGAAGCTCCAAAAATTAATCCAAAGAAGCAACGACAGAGAGCTAGAATTACCAATAAGCATCATTATGAAGTGGATTGTTTCAATGATGTTTTTGATTGGCTATGCCAAGAGCTTGACAGTCGTTTCAATGAGACCACATCCAATTTGCTTGTTTGGTCAGCTTCTTTAAGTCCAAGAGACTTGTTTCATGATTTCAACTTGGAGAATCTGATGAGCTTAGCTAAACTCTATCCAGATGATTTTAATTCTTTGGAATTGAGAGATCTTAGCCATAATTTGTGTATCTACATTACCGATGTGCGAGCAGATGATAGATTCTCCAACACACAAACTATTTGTCAGGCTTCTTAGAAAATGGTAGAAACAAAGAAACATATATGCTATCCTTTGGTTTATCAACTTTTGCAACTAGTATTGGTATTGCCTGTCACCACAACTACTGTTGAGAAATGCTTTTCAGCCATGAGAATAGTAAAAATATATTTACGCAATCGCATAGGCGATGAAATCATGAGTGATAGTCTCATTTGTTACGTGGAGAAAGAAGAACCAAAGAAAGTCACCGATGATGCTGTCGTTGATTGTTTTATGAATTTGAAAAAACAGAAATACTAAAAGGTAATGCATCTATTTTATTTGATTATCCTATCTTTTTTGTTCACAACTTTAATTCATATTACTCCTTTTTCCAGGCTATTGAAATTGGATGATATATTTTACCAATGTCCGCCATCTTTTGCCGATGACTCCACTTTTAATTTCTTTCCCTTCCAACAATCATTCACTGTTTTTAGTTGGTTTCTTCATTTTGGTAAGCATTTTCGCGTTTTGGTGCTACTTCTTTATAATTGTACATCTTCATTGGTTTTAATGGCAATATGGTACTAAATTATCTATGCTCATAAATAATTATACACGATATTATATGTATACACATATATGCTAGTAAAGTGGTGAACCAGGGTAGTTTTTGCTCTAGTTTCGCCCCTGAGGGGAGGAGAGGAGAGGGAGAGAGGAGGAAGAAGAAGGGCCCGATCGTTTTTTTTCAAAATTTCGAAGGTTTTTCGTAAAAGAACATGTGAGAGTGGGGCTGTGCATGCATATCAGCACGAGACCAACGGTGGAGATAAGATGGAGAACTCCTTAATGTTTCTTCTTAAAGCTCTCAAAATCAATTTATAACATTTTTTTTGCCTCTCCACACCTCCTAAAAAACCCCGTAACATTTTAGATTAATCCACATCGGTTGAAAAGGGAATCATGGGACATTACATACACAGCAAACACAAATAAGCAGAAAGGTCACATTGCAAGAAGTGATAAGTGAGCTACCTTTAGAAAGATGCAATATATATCCATGAGCCGAACAACACTAGAATCTCTATTTCATGCCCCAATCATATACGATGACATGAAAAAAAAGCAATATATATGGCCGAATCTATTCTGAATATGGCGAGCCCATAGTAGCCAGACTTCACTGGAGCCTATGTAACTATGTTGGCCAGGCCTTTCCTCATCGTCTATACACTGGAACTAGTGAGTAGAAAGCAGGAGCCGCCGGGAGGAGGGGAGGTGTGGTCGGGAGCACACTGGAGGTGGCGGTGGTGGTGACGGACGTGCATGCTCCCAGGGGTCGAGGGGACTTAGTACTCTGGAGGTGGTGGTGGTGCTGGTTGGCCCAGCTCGCCGCCGCCGCCATCGCCACCATTCTAGATCTTGTATAGGTCGTAAGCTCCGAATCCGGCCACCATGCAGAGCCCGAGGAAGCGGTAGAAGCCGATATCATGGACATGGATCGCCGACGCTCCTCCTTCCTCTCTCGTCGTGGGCATCTGCTGAGTGAGGCGTGCTATCTCTGTCTAAACCACTGGCGCCTGATCAACCTGCTGTGGCAGACTCACCGACGATCCTGCATCACCATTAGATTGCTTCATCTCGAGATCCGGCTTGTACAGCTCCATCACCTGCTTCATTTTTTCCCACAATGCCTTCTAGTCAGTGGGTTTTGAACCTCTGATGAAGTTGTCGTAGATGAAGTTGGCTGCCTTCCTCCAACCCTTGCTGATGGCTGCAGAGCTACGATGGTGTTCGAAGGGAGCGGCCACAGAATGCCCAGAGAAAGCTTGGAGAAACTATGCATGTCGTTCTTCGCAAGGACATACATGAGCACGTGGACCACTATACAGGCCCATACAAGCGTCCAGTCTAGGGAAAACCAAGAGAGAAGCTCCAAAAAATTGCCAAAAACATGCAAGCACAACAAAGCATCAAATCCAAAAGCAAAAGAACTTCTTAGAGTAGATCCAACGTTGAGGCACCAAGAACAGCTAAGATTTCAGAAGTATAGAACGCGGCAAACTGCAGGAAAAGCACCAAAAGCCTTCCCTTGCACAGAAGCAGCCCAATGATGCATGCATGGGACCGAAAGGCAGGGGCGGAGCCCAATAGGCCCACCGGGTGTCATAGGACATAGGGTCCAAAAAAAATTTTAGTGAGGATAAACTAGTATGGCCCATGGGTGAACCCTCTGCCAAAAATCAGTGAACCCCTGAAGCTGGGCCCAGCAGCCCGTTCAGTCATTCGGCTGGCGTGCCGCGTGCAGCAGCAAGAATGTGGCTGGGCCACTAGGCTAATTAAAGGCAGCGCTGCCGCTGAGCAGCCTGCACGCTGATGCAGTGATGCCACAGGCCCACAATCAGCATAGGATTAATGACCACAGCCCGCACGCGAGTACGCGACGGTTGATCTGCCTGCACCCACGCCTCATGCAACAGACTGGACCGACGGTCGACGTGGCGAGTTTTTTCGGGCACGTTTGACGGCTCTACTCGGCGGCGTCGGCTCGTCGAGTAGCTCTGCCGCGGTACGACGTACTCCGCGCCGGACTCGAAACGCAGCACCAACCCTGGCACAGCCGCATGGGCACGTCTTCGCCTCTTCGGTGTTGTCGCCGGCTGCGAACTCGCGAAGCACAGGTCGAAGTCGAAGCGCGCGCCACTGACCCTCGTCAGGTTGCTCGTCTATGACAACTAACAAGAACGCCTTGTTCAGCAATTAGCATCGCGTAGCCCGCTTCGGCGAGGTACGTGAACATGTATAGATGATAATAGATTTCCATTAGTTTACCTATCATTTGCATAATAGATTTCAATCTTGTCTTCTTGATGATATAGATGAGAGCAGTAACAAATATACCTTAACATAATAACATGACATGTGCAGAGTTGGAAATTTGAAATTGGGCATTTGAGTTGTCAATTTGTCATCGAGGCGTCGATTGAAGCAGAGGCATAGCCGCATAGCATATCCGTGTATGTAACATTATCGATGAACATTTACTCTCTTTTTATGACCTAACAACAACATGTATATTTGTAAGTTGTAGCTAAGTTGCCATCTATTATGCAAATGATAGGTAAACTAATGGAAAAATTTCTCAAAAGGAAAGCTCCAGATAGTGCTAGAAATGTTGGGAATTCACGAACTGAAGACATCAATTGGGAAGAGGAAATTAAATTGGTCTAGGTAAAAGGAAAGGGATAGATTGCTATCATCCTAATCACAAAGATGCGGTAAGAAGAAAATACTTGGATAATGGGCCTTGTCAACCCCGGACTTATGATTTTCCATACACACAATTTGGGGATAAAAACTGTGGGCCCCGGTCACGGGAACCTCGGTGCACCTGTGCTAGCCCAGGATCTTGTCTTGCTAGCACGACACCTTTTACAAAATGCTAGAATCATCTCATGTCTGCGATAAAAATTATTAATATTATAGAGTTCAATTACAATATGGCTCGTTTTTCAGACTGAAAAGGCCAAATCTACAAAATAAAAATGAACTCTTACCAGAGTTTAGCATAGCGGAAACAATAGGAAGAGTAGGGTCTCAAGGCTGTGCCCAACCCAATCAAGCAAGTGACTGGAGTCCCACCTAACCCTCGGCCTATATGCCATTCTTCAGGCTCTTCTTCCCCTTGTCGATGTTGTCCAGTCCAGGCTCCACCTCAACGCCACCTAAAAAGGTGAGTGGGTGCGAGTGTGAGCACACAATCAAACCGCGCTCGTGAACCAAGACCTCACCTAAAGCTGAACAATGATGCAAGGCTTTCTGGTGGAGGTTAGGTTCACATGTTTGCTTAAAATCAAATATGCTTATTTTTAAGTTAAGAACTCAAGACTTAGTCTTTTTATAAACCAAAGACGTATTGGGCTATATATGCTGATTCTTTATACACAGGGGGTCTCACAGTGGCAACACCGTATCCTTAGCCAAGGAATACGTGTCCCACGTGGCAGATCCATACCATAGCCATGGTCATGGTCTCCACAAATGGCAGACTAGCTCCCATCGCCGTGGCGAGCTATCTCCAACGGTATGGCGAACCCGTGCCCATACAACAACTGGCGCACGTTTCCCATCTTCCGCGAACCGTGCCCATACTACAATCAAGACGCGTTTCCCGAGCTCTGGCGAACCCGTGCCCATATAACAACTGGCGCAAGTTTCCCAGCTTCTGGCGGACCCGTGCCCATACTACAACTGGCGCACGTTCCCCAGGTAAGTGGCGGTAGACTCACCCTCTTAGCCAAGAGGCGTGATCCCCTTGAGCTCAACAAAGGCCAGGATCCTCAGATCCTAATCTCAATCAGAAAGATCAAATGATTATTGACTTATTTCACACTCGGGCATAAATGGCACCCGAATGCATGGACTATCTCTTTAGCTTATCGAGTGTAGGAATGCTCGGGAACAGGACACAACACATCACCATAATGATGAACTCAGGATACGCACATCTTGATTAGATCGCCCAAGGCAACGTCTGATGATGATATAGTCTTAATCATAGGCGGTATGGTACATCTTTGCTACACTATGCTTTACCAACAATCGTGTGCAAAGTGACTAAACCCTGTCGTGATACATATCATGGTAATGATGGGACCGTACCATTGAGGTACCTACTCCGCATACGGTATTTGTCTAGGCCAAGCTGTACCGTTGATAGCGGCTATGCCGTTGCAATTGTACCGTTGATAGCGTGCTATGCCGTTACATTGCACCGTTGATAGCAGACTATGCCGTTACAAAAGATGACCCGTCATCTTAGTACCGTATCGTTGACAGCCAAGGTCAAACCCATGGACTCTAGACTTAAAGCATGTCTAAGCCATTTCAAAGACTTATTAGTCAGGAAGTTTAATTTCTATACCTTAGGTTATCAAAGGACAGGATAAGGAAATGTCAAGGATGGGTTTGTGTTTATTAACACTATATAACAAGTGGATTAACTAGACCAGCTCTATTAGCTCTTGATAACAACATAATTATACTTGGAAAATCTTATTGCATGCAATCTAATATATTAAAATCAACATAATTTAAGTAAAACTGGGTAAAGAAGAATAAGTTAGAGGTATTGGCTTGCCTAGACCGAGCGTGTTGATTGTCTTGTCGTCGATCCTCAGGCTGTCCTTCTGCGTCTTCCGAATCTATCGCAATAAAATCAAGTAACATCGATAAAGACACAGAATATGATAAATGCATGAGAAATGATATGCACGAGGTCGAGGGTGATACTATTCACCGAGGCTACGGTATGATCTTATTTTAAGTAAGTTTCTTATCGAGAAAGTTTCATTAGCTATCGATAAGAAATCTTACTCATAAAGATCGCGTGTAGGGGTTATATATGAATGTATGCATATGGATTCTACCCATATATCGTAACCCAAATTATAGTATATCATATTTAGGAAAATACGTCACGTATATTACTTATGTAAAGGAATTTATATTTCTATCTTCATGTTTATTGGAGGTCCACTAGTAAATAGAAAACCTTTTCCTAGAATTTCTTTATAAAAGAAATGACTAGAAAAGAGTTATTTGCAATATTTTAAAGAGTAGAAATAGTGCAAAATATTAACTATTATTTTTCCTAGATTCCAAATGTCCTGCGATATTTCTGTGAATATTTATAGGATTATTTGAAGTCATTTACTATTTTAAATAAACCATAAGGCTTAATTGGGTTATTTTATTTTTAAATCAAAGTTAGGAAAGGGTTAATATTACAGAGAATTTAAACAGTGAAATATGCAAAATCATTTTTTTTCTAGGTTCACATATCTATATAGTATTTTACCTAATTTTTCTAGAATTTTTGGGAGTTTCTATGTATTTTTAATGATTCATAGTCCATTTCTAGGATTTTCTAAATAGGTAAATTATCAGTTGTTTCGCTATGAACAGTAACGGGCCGGTTACTACTGTGTGGCCCACGAGGCCCGTGGGGACTCAGCCCCAGGTGTTGGCGCTTTCCTTAAGTGGAGGCGTATTCTAAAGAATGTGCCTTCACTTAATCTTCTGAGTGGGGAGTGGGGCCTCTGGCGTCGATGCAAGGATCGGGATCCCGCGGGATTAAGAATTTTAAATCATAGCGGGCCCCAGTCGTCAGTGACTCGAAAGCTTTTAAACTAGTTTAATTAGTTTTTCCTAATCGGACCGGGCCCACCGGTCAGTCTCTCGGCGCACAGTGATTTGTTTGATGATGTCATGCTGACGTCATCCTTCTTCAACCTCCGGATCGGGCGCGACCGTGAGCTTGCAACGGCGATTGCCAGCGATTCCGGCCACCGTTCTGGGAGTTCTTGGGCTCGTTGGAACCGCCGTGGTACCGCGCACCCATAGGTGTCATCGGCATGGTCGGAGGTGCCCGGAGTTGGCTGCTCCACGTGCAAAGGCGGTGGCGGGTTCGGGAGAGCATGGCGGCGGCAATGCAAAGGGTTCCGAGGGGAAGTTTATGATGCGTGAGCATCGGGAGGAGGAGTGGGTGCTTACCCCGTAGTTTCTAGGGCGAGAGATGTCCCGTAGCGGTCCAACGACGTAGGAGCAGAGCAGGGGACGGCGGCGGCTTCGCGTCGCGGGCAAGCTCCGGTGGCCGACGAGCTTGGGCAATCTGTGGAGATGGTTGGGGACCTCTCATGGATGCTCTAGGTGCGAGGAATTGGATAATATTCCATTGTGGCGACCGGAGGGGAAAAGGGGGTGGAATGGCCGGCGGGGAGGAGATCCTATCGATCTCGGCCTCCATAGCTTCTTAGGCAAATTCCTTCGGGGACATTGGAGAGGAGGTGATGAGGGAGGTGTGTCCGCAATTTCAAGCCACGAGGCTTAGCGGTGATGGCGAATTGCATTGCCGAAGCATGGCGGCGGAAACCGAGCAAGGGAAAAATAGGAAAATGGAGCTCGGGCCGGTTTTATAGGCTTCTAGGCTGCATGAATTGTCAACGGAGTGGATAGGGACGAGGCCAGCACGACGTGCGCGTGGCGCGGTGCATGCCTTGCATTTGTCCTAGCTCTGGACAGCGCGGTGGTGACTTGGCTTGGCGGGATGGATGGCGCGGCCGAACGCGCGGGCTCGAGCCAGACGAGCTCGATGGGCAAGACGGCCATGAAAGCAAGGCAAAGCGCGAAGGGCAGAGCGTTGAGCCGGGCGGGCAAGCAAAGCCTGAGCTCGGGCTCGAACCGGGGCAGCAGGGGGGAAACAGGGGAGGAAAGAAGAGGAAGAAGAGAGAGGAGCCGGGTGGGCCTTCCTGGGCCGGTTTGGGCCTGGGCGAAGTGGAAATTGAGGGAGGCCGGCCCAGCTTAGGGCAGAAAGGAAAATGAGTTTAGGAGGGAAAAAGAGATTAACCCAAGGGCATTTTGATAATTTCATTTTATTTAAAGTTGAATTAATTTTAAGAAAATCCATGCACATAATTGTGTATAGTTTATTTTATATGAGAAACCTATGATTTTACTCATAAACTTGTTTATTTGTGTGTGTATATATATTTTTCACATGTAATTTATCCTTGTGTATTAAAGTTAAAGCTGAGCTTTTAGAAATGTTTATAAGAATATATTCTTTATACGAGACTGTTTATATAAAATTTCTTTGAATCATTCGAATTTTATTTCCAGTAATATATTAACTGGTAATTTATTAATATTTTTATCATAAATAAAAATAGGGTGTTACAGAAACAGAAGGTTTAATCCTGAATGGTTTGATGAGTTTGGGAGTTGGCTTGAGTATAGCGAATCCAAAGATAGAGCATACTGCTTTTGTTGTTTCTTATTTAGAGACCGCAACAAGAAGGAAGCTGGGTATGATGCATTTGTTATAAATGATTGGAATAGCTGGAATAAAAAAGCAAAACTAAAAGAGCATGTAGGAGGTGTCAATAGTGTTCACAACAATGCATTGAAAAATTGTACTGATTTGTTAAAAAGAGACCAGCACATTGATGTTGCTATCCACACACAGAGTGAAGCTGCTACGATTGCTTATTTCGCTCGACTAAGGGCATCAGTTGATGTTGCTCGTCTGTTATTAAAACAAGGATTACCTTTTCGAGGACATGATGAGTCAAAGGAGTCCTATAACAAAGGTAACTTCTTGGAAATTCATGAGTGAAAATATAGCAAAGATAAAAATGCCGCTGGGACTAGTCTAATGATATCTCCTTCTATTCAGAAGGAAATTGCTCATTGTTTTGCAAAAGAAATATTGCAGTCAATTCTACAGGAAATTGGACATGATGTATTTTGTTTGCTAGTTGATGAGTCCAAGGATGTCTCAGGTAAAGAGCAAATGGCAGTTGTTATGCGATATGTTGATAGTTGGGGAATTATGAAAGAGAGGTTTGTTGGTCTAGTTCATGTAAAAGAGACCACTTCTTCCTATCTCAAGTCTTCTATTGACTCTCTATTTGCAGAATATAAGCTAAGCTTGAAGCAAGTTAGGGGCCAAGGTTATGATGGCGCAAGCAATATGCAAGGTGAGTTTAATGGCTTGAAATCATTGATTATGAGATAAAATAGTACAGCATACTATGTCCATTGTTTTGCTCATCAACTTCAGTTAGTGGTTGTGGCTGTTGTAAGAAAGCATAAAGGAATAAGCAACTTCTTTAACATGATCTCTCTCTTGTTGAATTTGGTGGGTGGATCTTCAAAGAGAAAGGATATGATTCGAGATATCAATCATGAACATGTGCAGAAGGCCTTAGGTTGTGGCCTTCTTCAAACTGGGTCAGGGTTAAATCAAGAGCAATGCCTTCAAAGGCCTGGAGATATTTGTTGGAGTCTCATTATAAACCTCTTAATAGTTTGGTTGACTTGTTCCCAGCAGTTGTTAAAGTGCTAGAATTTGTGGAAGAAAAGGACAAGGATAGAACAAATAGAGATCAAGCATTGGGTCTTTTAATATACTTTCAGTCATTTGATTTTGTCTTCTATTTGCCTCTAATGTTGACTATCTTGGTAAGAACAAACACTTTGTCGTTGGCACTGCAACGAAATGACCAAGATACTGTGAATGCTATCAAATGTGTTAAATCAACTAGGTTGCATTTGTACAACCTTAGAAGAGAAGGATAGGAATATGTCCTATGTGAAGTTTATGCCTTTTGTGAGAAATATGACATCCCCAAGTTAGAAATTGAAGAAACCTAAATTAATCCAAAGAAGCAACAACAGAGAACTGGAATTACCAATAAGCATCATTATGAAGTGGATTGTTTCAATGATGTTTTTGATTGGCTATGCTAAGAGCTTGACAGTCGTTTCAATGAGACCACATCCAATTTGCTTGTTTGGTCAGCTTCTTTAAGTCCAATAGACTTATTTCATGATTTCAACTTTGACAATCTAATGAGCTTAGCTAAACTCTATCCAAGAATTGAGAGATCTTAACCATAATTTGTGTCTCTACATGGCCGATGTGCGAGCAGATGATAGATTCTCTAACATACAAACTATTTGTCAAGTTTCTCAGAAAATGGTGGAGACAAAGAAACATATATGCTATCCTTTGGTTTATCGACTTTTGAAACTAGTATTAGTATTGCCTGTCACCACAGCTACTGTTGAGAGATGCTTTCCAGCCATGAGAATAGTAAAAACATATTTGTGCAATCGCATAGGCAATGAGTTCATGAGTGATAGTCTCGTTTGTTACGTGGAGAAAGAAGAACCGAAGAAAGTCACCGATGATGCTGCCGTTGATCGTTTTATGAATTTGGAAGAACAGAAATAATAAAACGTAATGTATCTATTTTATTTGATTATTCTATCTTTTTTGTTCATAACTTTAATTTAGATTACTCCTTTTTCCAGGCTATTGAAATTGGATGATATATTTTACCAATGTCCGCCATCTTTTGCCGATGACTCCACTTTTAATTTCTTTCTCTTGCAACAATCATTCACTGTTTTTAGTTGGTTTCTTCATTTTCGTAAGCATTTTCGTGTTTTGGTGCTACTTCTTTATAATTGTACATCTTCATTGGTTTTAATGGTAGTATGGTACTAAATTATCGATGCTCATAAATAATTATACACGATATTATATGTATACACATATATGCTAGTAAAGTGTTGAATCAGGGTAGTTTTTGCTCTAGTTCCGCCCCTGAGGGGAGGAGAGGAGGAAGAAGAAGGGCCCGATCGTTTTTTTTCCAAAATTTCAAAGGTTTTTCATAAAAGAACATGTGAGAGAGTGGGGCTGTGCATGCATATCAGCACAAGACTAACGGTGGAGATAAGATTGAGAACTCCTTAATGTTTCTTTCTAAAGCTCTTAAAGTCAATTTTTAACAAATTTTTTTTTGCCTCTCCATGCCTCCTAAAAAGAGTGTAACATTTTAGATTAATGCACATCAGCTGAAAAGAGAATCATGGGACAATACGTACACAGCAAACACAAACAAGGAAAAAGGTCGTATTGCAAGCAGTGATAAGTGAGCTACCTTTAGAAAGATGCAGTATATAACCATGAGCTGAATAACACTAGAATCTGTATTTCATGCCCCAATCATATACGATGACATGAAAACAAAATGCAGTATATATGGCCGAATCTATTCTGTATATGGCGAGCCCATAGTAGCCAGACTTCACTGGAGCCTATGTAACTATGTTGGCCAGGCCTTTCCTCATCGTCTATACACTGGAACTAGTGAGTAGAAAGCGGGAGCCGCCGGGAGGAGGGGGTGTGGTCGGGAGCACACTGGAGGTGGCGGTGGTGGTGACGGACATGCATGTTCCCTGGGGTCAAGGGGACTTAGGACTCTGGCGGTGGTGGTGGTGCTGGCTAGCCCACAACTACACGGCCTTTTTGGCACGACTTGCCATGCTAGACGATGCACACGACTAATGTATCGGTGGCAGGTGGCCACCCGTCATTGTTCATCCTCCTGGCGAGCCACTTGAAGGGAGGCTAGATCTAGGGGGATTTGGTTTAATAAAAAAAGATTAAATTTGGCTCTTTTTTGTTAAGAAAATCATAATAACCACTTTTCGAAAAACCCAAAAAAATACGTTTTACCGTACGGTATACTTGAGTCTATCTTGCGTTTTACCTTGTTACGCAGTGTGAGTGACTACTGCGAGTCTGTGACGGCCCGGCCTGCCGCGGACCTAGGCCAATTTGTATGAGAAAATAGGCCCAGCCTTTAATGCCTAAGTGAGGCACATGTTGTCATAGGATAGCCCAGTTAGCTAATGTACAGAACCCAAACCATTCATGCACGGGCACTTTGCTTCCACAAATTTTTTCAATATTCAAAATTAAAAGATTAATACACCAGTGTAAAAATTAAAAAACTAGCCTCCTCCCGCCCGAGCATTGGGCTACAAATAAATCCAGCCCGTTGGCCGGGCAATTTAATAAATCTTGCCCGATGATGGAGCGGATTTTAAATCTGACCCGTTGGTCGGGCAGGATTTAAATCCCGCCCGACAATTGGGCGGGTTTTGTTCCAAAAGCCATCCACGGCATGGCAGCGGCCGCCGGTGGATGCGGATGTGCCGCTCACCGTCTTGAACTGCCCGTACTATGTTGCAGATGTAACGTAACCCGGGCCCTTGAACCGACCAAGAGAGATGCCCGTACGATGAGAATCGGCTTATAGGGATGAGACTCTCAAGAGACAGATGTCGTAGTTACACAGCGTAAAGTGTTAGGCCCTGTTCTATTGGGCTCATGAGCTGTGACTTATCTGACTTATCTTGAACTTCGAGAATTTTTCGAGGTGGCCTCGAGAGTCGGATTGCCATGAAATTTAGGATTTAGAGAGCTTTTAGACTCGCCTACGAGATAAAAATAAAATGGATTTAAAAAGTAATAAAAAAAGTCAGATGAGTCAATATATCGCGTCTGTTAGATGGGCAGCTGCTCTGCTAGCGAGAATCCCGCCCGTTGGTTGGGCGAGATTAAATCCTGCCCGACCAACAGACGAGATTTGAAATAATAAAAACAACCAGCGTCCCTTAGGGATGAGAAAGTCCTAAGGGCATACTGGTTAAAAGGGCTAAGCTAGACGCGGCCGCTCGCCCGTGGTCGTGGGTTTGAGCTCCGTTCGGCTCCCTTCTTTTTTTAAAAAAAAAAGATCCCGCCTGTTGGTCGGACAGAATTTATTCTCACCGTTGGTGGCAGGATTTATTCTCGCCCAACCAACGGTGGGATTCTTTCTAGCAGAGCAGCCACCCATCCGACGGGCGAGATATATAAAATCCGCCCGACGGACAGGCGGGATTTATTTCCCACCCGTCCACTGGGCGGCGGAAGGTTAGTTATTATAAACCTCGTCCGTCCATTGGGGGGCAGAATATTAGTTATTTAAATTTTTTAAACAGCTATCAAATTTTTATTTCAGATTTAAGTTAAATATTAAAAAAAATTCCACGTCTAAGTATGACTCGGAGTGGGCCTGCAACTATCCATCATGGGCCAGGCTCTGGCTCAGACTCAGACTCGTCCACCCTCAGATGTCTTCCCCGTCCGGCGCCGTAAATATCAGGGATCAGGCCTATAAATACGGATCCATAAACAACGCTGTTTTATCGGTCACAATTTGCTTGGGATCTACAGATCTACTACGTATGTTTGCGGGGGATCCAGCCGTCGCTATGTTTGTTCCTATTTAACCCATGTTCTTCTTCTCTAAATTAATCTTGTTTCTATTCAACGCATGCTCCAATTCTTCTCTAAATTTATCTTGGGGACCTTTGTGGCTTAAAAATTGCATGGTCCGTCCTCTGACAGCTGTAGTCATTAGCACATTTGAAAAAGAAAACCTGATGTTCATCCAATTCTTCCGTATGGAAATTATATTTTGATTCAGGGTGTCTATGTATTGTACGGAGATCATCTCGCGTGGCAAGCAACATATAACTGCTGAAAAATTCTACCATCTTTTAGAAGAATGTAGATCCGATGATTAGAGATGTCAACTTTAATGTATATGGTAGATCAAAATCAATCTACAGGCATGGCAACTCTTTTTTTTTGTTACATGATAATGCTTAGGGATGAAAACAAATCGGATACGGTCGGATATCACTAATATTGTATCCGTATCTATATTTTTTTTAAATACGGATCAGATACGTATAGTGCCAGATACAGATACGGATATGGACGCGGATAGTGTCGGATACAAATACGGATAGTTTCGGATACGAATACGGATAATATAAGATCGGATATTGCAAAGATAAAAATATCCAGACGAAATGAGGTTTTTAGATGTACTTCAACAATACTGCAAAGGTAAAAATATAGAAAAAGCAAACAACTAAATTATCATGGTTTATTGGACTCTTGTGGGCCGTCTGGTAGACTGGCAGGTGCCATAGCCCCTAAAATGGATTCAGATATTATCCATATTTTTCTTCGGATATTATCCGACGGATAATATCCGCATTATCCGTATACGTATCCGTATCCAGCACCCAATATCCATATTCGTATCCATATCCACAAAAAACAACCAGATATCCGTATAATTATCCAAATCACTATTCAAACTGATTCGGTCGGTCGGTCGGTCGAAAATTATCCGCTCCATTTACACCCCTAAAAATGCTATTTTGCTGTTAAACATGGACAGGCGAGTGCGCACCCCTGATTTCCTATTAATCAACAAATACTAATTGCTAATGTATTCACTCTCAATGTGCTTAATAGTGAGGAATATGTATGTGAACTGTTGGTTTCCAAATGTGGCCATCTGGATAGAGGAGTAGCAAGGCAACCAGATAGTGGGGAGTTCTACCATGATCTCACATCAAGGGCATATATTTTCTGAAAAATCCTGAATCTAATCATATCTTCACAAACTTAAGATTGCCGTAAACATGTCATGTCTTCAGGAACCGGAAGATTCTAGATGCCTTGAGGTGGGGATCGAGACGCGGATTCATGGCCCAGAGTTGCATTCGAACTTGCTTATCTTGCATGCGGCGTGATGGCGCGCTATATTCAATGAGAGTACATCTACACAAGAATAGGAGGCCTTCTTCCTATATGCATAGGACGTGTATTTGCCAACTCAGGGATTAGTTGTTGGTCAGCTAACACCTGTTTCTTGATCCTTGACACAATCGATTCATCTTACGCACGGCCGTAGGGAGGAGGGAGAAGATGAGATTACTACATGTACATCCCTCTTGAGATTAACCATACTGTCGTTGGTTCAAAAGATTAACCATTCTTTTCAGCTTAAATTAGAATTAAAAGGTGCAGCTGAAAATTTGTCATTTTTGTAGCCAAACATTGTAGTACTCTATAGCCATTTTTGTGTGGCTTGTCACGGGACATACGAGTTTGATGTATCCCACTTGATATCTTCATATTCAAGAATCAACAAATTCTACCCCGTATTTTTGACAAAATCTTTTGTCTTCCTTTTCAGCCACACTTGCTCGAGAATTTCCACAAGCACAAATTCCACTTTTTACGGGTCCAAAGATACTTTCGCAAAATAATCCATCCTTTTCAGATTTATCAGTTTTATAATGAAAAGTAGAGGGCCTTGTTACTTCGCCAATGACTTCCCCATTAGGTAGGTTTTTGTTAACCCAACCCTTTATTTGTTGAGGGGAAACAAGTCCAATTTGAAGTTGTTGATATTTATATTGGTCAATCATAAAATAGAAATAAGAAAAAATTTTTTATGGTTCTTATTAAAGCTTTCAAAAATATTTTTATATATTTTTTGGGCACTTCAAACCCTCTATCGAGTGTCCACAACTTTTTTAGATTATAATCTATCGCGCCATTGGTTCAATCCACACTAGTGTGGTGCACGTGGCACGTGTAGGCAAGCAGGAAGTAGAGTAACCATACTGCCTTTGGTTGGAAAATTGGCCAAACAAATGTGGCACCACATAGTTTCCCTTTTTAGAAAGGGTAATATATTACTCAGTGTGACAATAGCACAACCCTTTTACATTTGAGCCCCTGATAAGAAAGAAAATTACACACGGATCCTTCAAAGGCTACAAAAGTAAAAAACCTAAGGCACCAGATCCACATCGCCGTTTACCAGCAAAGACCATGCAACCGCAACCAACCAGCATCGTCTTTAAAGGACACCACCATGCCTTGCTCGCTGAAGGAGTAGAGCCAGGGGATTGCCTACCATGCCTCTCCGATTGGTGGCTACACCGCTCCGTCAGTTCTTACATCGCTGAACACGATGCGATGGAGGACTAGTTCATCTACGAAGCTAACTTTGCAAGGGAAAACTAACTCAGAAAGGCGATTATGAACGAATTCTGGGCACATCATCCGTGCAGACACGCCATCCTGAGGAAACACACCCCCCGTCCAAGCATCATCGCCCCTTGCCTGCATATTGGTGAGACAGGTACGCACGGGTCAATTCAATTTCACAATGCTTTTGCAGTGATGTCCCCTAAGGCGACGATGCCAAGCAATGACAAACTGTGGAGGGAGCTTTGGCGGCTACAAGATCAGTGGCCAAGTTCGGGAGACAAGTCTATGAACCGAGGGCAATCTCCACTGTAACGCAAGCCGGGGGCATAGTGAATCATCAATTTCCCATGCCTCAGATTCAACAACAACCATCCACGATGGGAACATATCACGCTTCTTCACCAACTCAAGTCACCCACAGGGGGCAAGACACGTAGCTGACACGGTGGAATCAATGGACGAGGCAACAAGTCCACACGTCGTCATCAACTTCTTCCCAGCCACGAAGATCGATGGTCACGCCAACAATATAGTGCTACCACCACTTCTACTAACTCCATCAATGTCGTCAAGGCTCAAAATCCAACCAACAAGACACCGGCTCAAACGGGAGAGACGTCAAAAGAATCGCGCGGAGCTACACCAAGAACTGGAGGAGCTCGTCTTGCATCATACGCAGATACGAGTGCGAGCTGACGAAGAAATCGTCAAGGACCTCCACCAGAAGATCGTCTTTCATATCTCCCCCGACCTAGAGCAGAACGAGAGGTACAAATTCCTTATTGGCAGGTTGACACTAAAGCCACGAGAGGAGCAACCTGATGAACCCAATCAAGGTGGAACAACACCACAACCCATGCACAATTCAGTGCAACCTGGTGGGAGAATCGACAACATCGCCACCACCTCCAAGGAGCCATCCTTGTCTAAACTGGCGCTCGTGCCGTTTCAAGTTGTTCAACGATGGCAGCTAGCGGCCCAAACCCTCCAGAAGACGCCTCCAACACCAATTGATGTTCAAGACGTGGAATGGGAGCTGTTCCAAGCAGTCGGGATCAATATCGCTACATGCAGCACGGAGACATCCTGTTCCCAGGCACAAAACAGAGACACATGGAGACCGCCCTGCGTCACGCACGAGTTCTCCTACCCATCTGACGAGGAGATCGTCCGCGACTCAAAGGTCGTCATCTTGAAGAGGCGTACAGGTACACAAAGGTTGCATGACAAGGCTGGATCAACGACCAATTGCATGCCTCTCACCATTCAGAAGAGCTTATTGTCCGATGGCAATTCGGTGTTCAACTCCGACACCCCAACACGACACTACACCGACTTCGCTACTCGTCTCCCGAAAGATCCTGAAGAGTTGCAGCAGGTTGCAAACCGGTCTAGGGTAAGCACTCGGCTAAGACCATGGCACAGCGAACCATGGCAAACACGGCGAAGGATGAGATGGAGCACAAGGACGGCAACCCTTTAGACGGAGAATCGTCTGCTTCATTGGAAAGGGTCTCAGAGCTGCCTAACTATGAACAGTTGGATCATTCGATCCTTTCAGAAGACGAAGGCAACTACGAAGATCACGTCACTGCCCCAGCGTACATGACCGAAACAGGGAACCGTGATGACTCCCCTCCTCAATGGAACGAAGAATCACTCAACCCCCAGATCCTGAGGACCGTGCACAATCTCCACGCGGGAGCAAGCTCATCACAGTCACGGGAGGCCATCCTGGAGCAGCGATTGTATGAAAACAAAAGGAAGATGGATGATTTAACATCAAAGATGAACCGTCTTCTCGAGATGTTCTCTGGCACAGGAGGACCACAAATCAACAATCCACCACCACCAACGGCGCTTCAAGACGAACCTCGAGATGGTGGTGTCATAGCCGATGAACCTTCTGAAGTCAACTGTAGCAGGCGGCGACGGCATTCCGTTGTAAGCACACGGCATCAACCTCCTCCCATCCCAACTGCTTCCACAAGTGTTCCACATCATTTGGACACTTTGAAGGAATATCGCAACCTTGTTGAAGACTAGGTAGACCCAATGCTAAAGCAAATCAACGCCAAAAGAGCTCCAAGGACATCCGACCATGAGCTCGAAAAGGCGTACGAGCCATTGCACACGATCTTGTTCCTTACCCTACGGGGTGGCATCTCCCGAAGTTCCACCAATTTAATGGAACAGGAGACGCGAGGAACACCTTGCATACTTTGAAGCAACATGTGGAGACACCGCTAACAGCTCATCTCTCCTATTGTGTCAATTCTCGAGGTCGCTAACAGGACCTGCGTTCCACTGGTACAGCCGCTTGCCGGTTGGATCCATACCAAGCTGGATTGCCATGAAGGAGGTCTTCAAAAGTCACTTCGTTGCATTGAAGAAAGACTTGTCCTTCGTCGAACTCTCTCAAGTTCAGCAAAGACGTGATGAGAGCATCGACGACTACGTCATGCGCTTCCGAAACAGTTACGTGCGCCTAACTAGAGCAATGCACATGGAAGACGCCATTGATCTATGCGTTCACGAAATGCTAAATCATTGGTCGCTTGAAGTGTTCAGATGGGAGCCAAAAGATTTTAGCTCTCTTAGCTCCGCGATAGCGGCAACAAAGATTGAATTCACTGAAGCACCTCAAATTATGGAGCTTTACAGGAATGCAGGAGCTATCAATTCCTCGAAGCATTCCCCCTCAAAACTCAACAACACTGGGGGCAAGACGAAGCCCGACGCAGAGGCAAATACCACCTGTCTTCTTTCTGCAGCCACGTAGGGGAACGAACCAGCGCAG
The DNA here is from genome assembly GCA_036346145.1 of Olyra latifolia. Lineage (NCBI taxonomy): Eukaryota > Viridiplantae > Streptophyta > Magnoliopsida > Poales > Poaceae > Olyra > Olyra latifolia. The sequence continues at coordinate 35,639,570 of CM070525.1, read as the reverse complement.
GGACAAGGAACATTCAGCCCAAAGCCAGGCCACCTCGACCAACCCTCCAGGAGCTCAAGAAGAAACAATACATCTTCAAGCACAAACTGGTCAAGGAAATGTTCAACCAGATAATGGAGCATGGCGGCCTCAACCTACCAGAACCACGACATCCGGAACAGTATGTATAACTGACAATCCTCTGTATTGTCCACACCATAGGTACGTCGGCCACACCATATAGGACTGCTTCGGCTTTAAGGATTGGCTCCAGAGGGCGATCGATGACAACAGGATCAATTTAGACCTAGGAGCCATCAATCTCGACTACCATGCGGTAAACATAGTAACGATGCACTTCAACGACTCCACCAATCAAGGAGGCAAATGTCAAACCCCACCAAAACACGGATTAGGTTGCATCAAGACCGAGATTTCAGATGATGAAGATGATGACTTAGTGAACCTCGAGCAAGTCTCATACTCCACCATCTTCACCATCCCAAGGATGATCTCATTCGGTCCACGAAACGCCGCTGCCACTTTCCAACAAGCCATGACACATGTCTTTGGGAGCCTATGCCTCAAGACGACAAGCCCGGCATCACCTCCACCATCCCGAGGCTAATTCCATTTGGTCTTCGGAATGCTGCCACAACCTTTCAACATGCCTCATGGTAAACTCTTCAGAGCCCCATGTTCCAAAAAGATGGTCCTATGCCGACAATCAACGAGGGATTCTTCACAAAGCATTTTCCGTAAGGATCCACGGCCCAATCACCCTCAAGAAGAAGGTATGCCTCCTATACTACTTTCGTCGGATGATTCTTCCCGTCGAAAACCAGGTGGACAACTCATCACTCTCATTCATCAATGGATTTTCAATCCCACTTGTTTTCTTTGGATGATACTTCCCTTTGAAAACAAAACACGCTTTTTGCCCCCGAATAAGTTCATAATGCACAAGTTATTGTATATATGAGCTTCCGTTTTCTTTGGATGGTTTTTTCTTTGAAAACAGATGACAATCGTCTATATAAACCGGCTTATTCCACTCTCATATCATACTAGTCAATAAGGAACTATCTGTCCTAGAGCTTGCCAGATAAAAAAGGCCATGATTGTGCGCACTTACAACACAGCAACCCACACACCTAGCACAAAGACGTATGCCAGGCGGACGCTCCCAGAAGTGGCAAGGTGATTCTCAGGTGACTTCATGGCGATGAATCCCCCATGCTGATCATGCTCCTCAGTAGCTTCAAACCAGTGGAGACATCAAGTCGCAGGGTCAACTTATAGCGAAAAGATGCACCAAGTTGCCAACCCTGTTAGACGAGACAATCAAAAGCTCTGGGATAAAACATAGAAAAAGATGCGGGAGAAGGCTACCTGACTGATCAAAGTTCGGTTAGTGTGTAGCTGCCTATCAACCTCGGAAGCACGAAAAACAAGGGCCAAGTAAAATAATCAGCCTGCGAGTGTTAGCTAGCCCATAAAGGCAGATGGCTATTCTCTAAGTCGCCTTCAACTCATGCAGAGCACAAAGACAGATGGCTATTCTCAAATTTGCTTTCAACTCACACAGAGCACAAAGGCAAGCGCAAATAAAGTCAAGAAAAAGGAACAAAACATACACCCTATTCATGCAATTCAGCAAACTCCGCCAAAAACAAAAGAGGAGCTAGCCACCTGCCACCCTCGGCAAAAGTCAAGGCATCAATCCCAATCCAATTCCCTGAACCATCAGCCAATCTCAGCCAGTTTGATGAGACTACATGCAGGGGGGCAAGATCGTGCTGTGGAGGTGATCCATTGCAGTGAAAGACTAGAGCATGATCTTTTGCTGTCTTCCAAGAAACTTTGCCAAAACATGTTGTTCCCCAGCTCGAGCACTAAGGGAAGCAAAGCTATAGAGCTGCAATCGTTATGGTCCTTTCGACGGCTTTCGAAGGCAGAGGTCTTGAACAGGCTCTTTCAAGACCACATATATAGTAGATGTGACTCGGAAAGGCCAACATTCAAACCCTAAAAAAACTAAAAAAACACGTTTTTCTCATGCGTTGAATTTCCCTCGCAAAACATGTCTTTTTTTGTATCGTGTTTTGTGTTTTACAAAACAGGTATAGCCATCAAATAAAAACAAGATCAAACGAACACCCCTGCAATGGTCTTCTGGCACTTCATCGACATACAAGCTGAGAACAAACCGGCACTACTCAACATCCACGCCAACGGTCTCCTGGCACTTCATTAACATCTATGCCAACAGTCTCCTGGCACTTCATTAACATCTACGCCAACAGCTTCCTGGCACTACATCAACATACATGCCAACGGTTTTCTAGCGCTTCATCGATGTACAAGCTGAGAACAAATCGGCACTACGTCAAAATCCACGCCAACGACTTCCTGGCGCTTCATCAATATCTACGCTAACAGCTTCCTAGCACTTCACATTCTCCGCCAACGAATTTCTTCTAGCACTTCATCGATACCCATGCCAATGGTCATCCTAGCGCTTCATCAACATCAGTGTTGAGAAAATATCGGCACCTCGTCAAAACCCAAGCTGAGAACATTCCAGTGCTTCTCTAACATCGTGATGAGAAAATGCCACCACCTTGTCAACATCCAAGCTGAGAATATAACAGCACCTCTTCATGTCGATGTTGAGAAAATCCCGACGATTCATCGACATCTAAACTGAGAAAGTCCCAGCGTGTGACGAACCCGAAATTTTTGCATAAAAATTTTTCGCGCAAATTGCATGAACATTTCCTAGATTTATACCCTTACCCCTAGACATGCCTGAAATTCCCAAAATTACCCTTTTTAAATTTTCTAAAATAAGAAAGAAAAGGACTTCCAAAAGAGCCTTAAAAAGTCCTATAAAACAAAGGTAATTTTATGCCTTTATAAAATTCTTGGTATTTTTATGAATCCATAGAAATTTTCCTCACATTTTTCTAATCTTCCTATAATTTTCTAGAATTTTTATAAACTTTCTAGAATTAAAAACACACTAGAAAACCTTTTCGGAAAACCCCACCGGAGAAAAATCCCCTCAGAGCCACGCGTCGCTCCCCCATTCGCGCGCGTGCCCTCCCCTCGCTGACAGCCGGGACCCACTCCTAGAGAAGCTCGCTCGCGCACACGCTCGGTCTAAAGAAATTCGACGGCCACCCGTGCCCCACATCACCCTATCCGACGGTCCCGATTTGATCGTCGTGTTCCTTTACCCCGCCGCGCCGCTTAACTTCAATGAAATCCGATGGCTCTCAGTGCGCCACGTCTCTAATCGGACGGCCGCGACATGTTCTTCCCGCCCGTCGTCGCCGCCCCGCCCTGCTTCGCGGCGCCGCCGTCTCCGCCGTGAAGATTCGCCGGAGTAATCATTATCATACGACTCCAAGCCTATTGGTCCATACCGACCCGATCAAAGTGATCCTAGGGACTCGTACTACTCGAGTACTCCCATGGCACGGTCGGAAAACCCCCTGCTGGCCCAATCCGCCGCCGCCGCGACCCCTGTCCCGAATGTCGCCGGCGTGCCATTGCCGCCCGCTTTATTCAGCCCTATCGGCGCCCAGCTTGGATGATTGATCGTGCCAAGGCCACGTCTTCGTCCCCCATGGCCTCGCGCGTGACCCATAAATGGCCGCAATGAGAGGGAATCCGCCGCGAGAGAAAAATCCCGGCGAGCTCATCCGCCCGGGCAAAACCGCGACAAATCGCCTCCCCCTATAAATACGGACTTTGTCCAGCTTCTGAGGTTCACCTTGAGCTCACGCGGCAAGCAACACGCCCAACACGCCACCAGGTGAGCCGCATTCCCTCTGCTCTGCTCCACCGCCGCCATTCTCGCCGGAGCTCGCCGCCAGGGCGCTCCGATGATCTTCCTCCTATGCCCCCAAAAGCAAAAATCTTCCTGGAAGCCCCCCTAAAGCCTAAACCACTTTCAATTTTTACTCAAACCCACTACAACTCCAATTCCGTCCTCGCCAGCGCTCAAAACCCACGGCTCACGTCGCCAAGCTATCCTGAAGCTTGTCATAGCCCGATTTTTGTCCTAGAACACTCCATATAGTTCCTAGTAGCATATACACTCCAAGATTTGATCGATTAAACACTCCCCAGAGAAATCCCCAATTCCCCTAGTCTGTGCCGCCGCTGGACCTCGTCGCCCGGCCAACTCCGGCCATCCCGAGCCCCAAATCCGGAGGCAAATCATTGCTTACACACCAGAGACCAAAAGCCCCATGGTTAATTCGACCCAAACCCCACAAATCAAAAATGCCCGAATCGGATTCCCCAAGAACCCTAAATTTCACTGTTCATCTCAGCCCGGATTTCAAATTTCACCAAATTGAAGCCCGTAGAAGCCAAATTGAGTCAAAGTTCCTATATAAAAATTTCTCCAAAAGATGTTTTACATTCAAATATGATTTTTCCATATTTTTAAATCCTTTCCAAACTTGAATTTAAAATTAAAACCCTCTCTTTTAAGATTTTAAGAATTCTTAAAAACATAAAGGTTTACTATAAAATTAAACTAATATTTTTCTTAGAATACAGGAATATAAAAAATTTATAAACCTTCAAACTTAAATTTTTCAATAAAGAATATACTACATATTAGTTTTCTACCTATAAAATCTTTTCCAAACCTACCTTTCTAAATAAAAAAGTGTAGGAAATTATTTATTGATACTAAAATAGATGTTTACTCTTATTTAAAAATAAAACTCCTATCTTTTAGGACAATGCTAAGAGATTTGCAAAAAGACCCAAAGTTAATACTACTCTCCTCCTAAGAATTTTCTAAAAAGGAAAAGGAGCCAAAAATCCTTAAATTAATACCAAAAATCTTCTAAACCCTAGAACCCTACCCAAACTCCAAAATTTTATATATAAAACAATAACCCTGCATCTAGGGTTGCTTCAAAAAGAAAATTTTCTGCATTATATTTTAAAATTTTTTCTATAATTTAACTATTTATTGCTTTTCCTTTCTAATAAATAGAAGAAAAACAAGAAGCTACATATTGGGTTGAACCACCTGCGGAGGAGGAGTACGAAGGAGAAAATACTTATAGCAATAATCAAGGCAGGTTTTTGTTCCTTTGATGCATATTGAATTCCTATTTACTTACATCTGAATGTATTACTTTTTAGTTATTATCTATTGCCAAATTATCATTTCATGTGTTATAAAATGGTTATACCAAGACACAAAAACCAAAAAGCCTACCTACTATTGATTGGCTCTATCCTTTGGAAGCCTAGAATAGGTTTTTGAAATATTTAAATAGGTAGGATAAGTCAATCATTTGCCATGTGGATAAGTAATATGGGATGCTTATCTGGACGTGGGAATGTTGCAAGAAAAAGAATTTTATATGAGTCGCCAGGTGTAGTGAGTATGACGGATCCAACCGGTAACACTTGGAGCTGGGAACATCCTTCGAGGATCCAAGCCCAGTAAGGCTCAAGTGGGCACATCCCATGCAAGACCTACAATGGTACCAGTTGTCGGGAGGATACAACTAGGCTATGCTCATATAAAAACTTGGGTATAATGAGTAAGAATGACACAGATATCACCCATTCATGTAACTGATCAATATGTGGGTAAAGCTGGGTAGGTCCTGCAGGGCTGATAACAAAATCATCGATGGACCCTACTTCGGGTATATGAAGTTGTGCCAACTGGGTGATGCCTCTCTTATTCAATAAACTCATGCTTTCAAACGTTTACGGTGTATGACGCTGCCTGAGGCAGGTAGAAAGGGGAGAATGGTGATAGTATTATGGAAAGATGGAAATGCTTCAACCAGTTTATTAAAAGTTCTTTTAAACCTTAAGTTCTTGAATCTACCGTATATTATTGCATTTACGTTCCTGTATGAACCTTACTTCTTTTTGAATCTTGCATATTGTAAGTTAAGCTTCCTAAAGGGAACTTGCAAGTACTGTTGGTACTTACCCACTATGTGGGAAAATTTACATTATTTTCAGGTACTCCTCAAACCTATGGTGAGTGCGAAGAGTTTACTGTGGAGGAACTGGAAAGTTATGGCATAGAGTTCTAGTTTACCAGTTTCTAAGAATTTTCTTGCACTCACAACTTTTGCAACAGTGGTAATATAATAAATACTCTGAGAATAATGGTTTGTAATAATTTCCACTCTGTAAAATATTGGTCCCCACCAAGGGTGTTTTGGACTTTTGTATTAGCTCTGGCACTGTTGCATCCTGGGTAATTGTGCTTTTGAGAGAACAATTTTCGATAAAATTTATCGGGATTAGGTCCCCACACAGCGCCTCCCCAAAGTCGATGCCGAGAAAATACTGGCACTACGACAATATCCAGGTTGTTAACATCTCGGCGCCCCTTCAATGGCAATGTTGAGAACATTCCAACGCTCCATTGACATCCATGCTGAGAAAATACCAGCACTCCATCAACATTCAAGCTGAGAAAAATCCGGCATTTCACCGACGAGTGCACTATGAAACTTCAGCGCCTCGCCAGCCAGTACTGAGAAAATACCGACACTCCATCAATATTCAAGCTGACAAAAATTATGGCACTTTCCTAATGCCTGCGCTTTGAAACTTTAGCGCTTCGTCCAATGTCGGCTACCGAACAGCAAGGTTAAAAGCGCGATATGCATTTATTGATCAAAGACGGCAAGTCTCCACGCTTTTAACCTTGCTGTTCCAGGTAGAATTCTATATGGATTCACCCAAAAAAAGACTACACCAATCCGACTTCGAGTTCTTTCTCGGTCCTTCTTGGACTCGAATTTGTGAGGGGGAGGGGGGCATTTGTTGAAACAAAAAATATATAATAGAATAATAATTAATTTCGTTTTTAATTTAAAACGGAATTAATATTTATCTTAAAAAATTAAGATAGAGTTGATTACGAAATTCTATCTACAGTAGACTATATCTGTATCTCTGTGTCTCTATCCATCCCGCGCACTCCCTATAAAAGCCCACCTCAGCTCTCGCGCAAGGAGACAGAATAAAGGGAAGCCAGGAAAAGCTACAGGTGGAGGAGGACCGACGGACGCGCGGCGGAAATCAGATCGGAGAATACCTCGGTGCTGGAGCCTACGCACCCACGAAGAGGAGAAAAGAGCAGATCAAACCCCCCGCGGAGGTGCAGGACACGCAAGGTAGACCGGGACAGAGAATTAGAGAAACAGTCAAAAAAGAGAAGGACAAGAGAAAAGGTAACTAGCTCTCAGGGTCGCCCTGCTCCTGCCATCTCTGCCCTTTCCCTGACCTCTCTCTCTTCTTCCCGGCGCCTTGCTGTCCTCAGGTCTCCATCTTTTGCTTCTTTTCTTTTTTCTCCTCCTTCCTCTCTGGTCTCTCTGTTCTCCTGCTTGCGTCCCTGACGCGTGCGCCCCGGCCGCCGGCCGCCTCGCCCTCGGCGCTGGTACCCCACTGCCGGTTTCTTCTTCCCTGGCCGCCGCCTAACTCCGCGCTGCTACCGCCGCCCCACGCGCCGGGCCCTGGGCTGCCGCCTCCTCTCCACAGCGCCGCGCGCCGGGCCCCGGGCCGCCGCTTCCCTTCCACTGCGACGCGCTACCCCGGCCGTCCCGGCTTGCAACGTGCTGCCCCGGCCTGTGCTGCGCCGCCCCGGGCACGCGCCTGCGCCCTCCGCTCGGCGTCGCCGCGCGCGTGCCCGCGCCTCCCTGCCTCGGCCTCGCCGCCCTGGCCCGCGCCACGCCGCGCCGCCGCCACCGTCACGCCGCTCCGCCTCCGGGCTCTTCCATGGCCTACCATGCTGCTGTGGCCGGTTGGCACTCAGCGCCGTCCCGGCAGACTCCAGGCCGTCACGTCAAAGTCATATATTTTCTGAAAAATCCTGTCTGTAATCAAATCTTCACGAACTTAAGATTGCCGTAAACATGTCCTGTCTTCAGGTACCTGAAGATTCGAGATGCCTCGAGTTGGGGATCGAGACGCGGATTCATGGCCCAGAGTTACATTTGAACTTGCTTATCTTGCATGCGGCGTGATGGCTCGCTATATTCAACGAGAGTACATCTACACAGGAATAGGGGGCCTTCTTCCTATGTGCATAGGATGTGTATTTGCCTATTCAGGGATTAGTTGTTGGTCAGCTAACACCTGTTTCTTGATCCTTGACACAATCAATTCACCTTACGCACGGCCGTGGAGAGGAGGGAGAAGATGAGATTACTACATGTACATCCCTATTGAGATTAACCATACTGTCGTTGGTTTAAAAGATTAACCATTCTTTTCGGCTTAAATTAAAATTAAAAAGTGCAACAGGAAATTTGTCATTTTTGTAGCCAAACATTGTAGTACTTGTAGTCATTTTTGTGAGGCTTGTCACGGGACATACGAGTTTGTATCCTATTTGAGAATCAACAAATTCTACCCCGTATTTTTGACAAAATCTTTTTGTCTTCCTTTTTAGCCACGCTTTCTCGAGAATTTCCACAAACACAAATTCTGCTTTTTATGGGTCCAAAGATTCTTTCGCAAAACAATCCATCCTTTTCTGGTTTATCGTTTTAACTAGAGGGCCTTGTTATTTCGCCCATAAATTGGGCTAGAAATTAAGGAACTTTTTCATCAAAGAAAAAGCAGCTAGTCATCCTTGTGGTGAGATGACGACGACGAAGATGGCCTTGCAGCTTCAATTCCTTGAGAGATTCCTACACGATCCGCTATCCATTGCCGAAAATACTGGAGCTCTTCATCCACCAATGAATGTCCAAGAGTAGGATACGTCTGACAACATTTTCCGGGGAGAAGGGAGGAAGGAAAATACAGTCAGAAAAGCTAGATATCGAAGCTCTAATCTTGAGGCAATTATTTTTGCTAATTGCTTGTAAGTGAATGAATTTTAAACGATAAATTTTGTCTGGGATATGGATCAGTTCAGACTGTAAATGCTTGTTCGCTTGGTTGATTGCATATACTTTTATGTTGGTCGAATATAGGTTGTCTTCGAGAGGTACAGACCTCCATTTACATCTTCCAAGAACACACTGATGGAATGGTGCAAAATTGAGTTGCTTTTTTATTGTTTTGTTATTTTGACAGAAAATTTTGTATAATTGTTGGACAACTGTATGTTATCTACTTATCTTTGGTCATATTGTGTTGAATGAAAGAGGCCTGCATCCCATTGTTCCCCCTGAAAAGTAAAGAAGTCTACAATTATAATTTCCAAATGAGCAATAACTAGTTAGTATGAATCTTTTGTGCATCCAGTCTATATATTTTGGCTTCTTATGTTTGAACTACATGAATGCAGCTTTCGATCATCCACAAGGTAAATGTTAAGTACGTCTGTATTTGTAAAATATTTTTTCTTTAACTAATTAGGAACTTGAACATATCAACGGGTCCTGTGCTTGCTTCCAGGCTAGGATCTTATGATATGATTAGGATTTGTCCAAAGGAATGAGCAGGTCTTGCGTAGCTTTTTTTCTGAAGAAGACAGTTTCTAGAGATGCAGTTAGGAGGTAGGGGTACATATATAACGGCACTTATCATAGTGGTTCTGTTCGCAGGCAGTAAATGATGGAATCATGGAATTAGTGTATCAGAGATCCCTTTTGTGTCAAGCGCACATATGTAAACGCTTTCGTATGACCAATTAACGGTGCTACGTTAATCCTTTTGCTTCCTAAAGTACCAGCTGAGTGCGTATTGTTGCCTATACTTTTTTCCAAACAGCTTAACGGTTTTACTATAATACTAAAAAATGAATATTTGTTCTTGCTAACTTTGACATACCATTATTGTTTAGTTGAACTATATCAACCCATAGTATAAAACCCCGCTTTCACTAAAAAAACATATGCAATCACGTTTACCAGCAACGCACTTCCACAATCGACGGAAAATAAGATTTCAAAAAAATACAATTGTCAGACTAAAAAAGACCCAAAACGGACTACAATCAACAGATGTTTGCAAATGAATGGTTAAAGAAGCTTGAAATGGATGCTTTAGAAATGAGTAAGAAGTTGGAACCTTCTGATATTATCAGTAGAGATACATGTGAATGCTCATGTTCTATTAATCATGAAAGTTCAAGGCCAGCTGCCACCAGAGAGAATTCCACAGATAACTACATATACTGTCCAACATCAGATAACAGTAAGCCAGATGATCTTGAGCACTTCCAGAGGCACTGGGTTAAAGGAGAGCCTATAATTGTCCAAGGGATACTCAAGAAAATGTCATATTTGAGCTGGGAGCCACCAGACATGTGGTCAGAAGTACATGGTGCTAGTACTAGTCCTGAGATGAAAAGTGTGAAGGCTATCGATTGTTTGTCTTGCTGTGAGGTTAGTGCAATACATTTGTACCTCTACAAATTCATGTTACACTAATTATTCTTCGTATGTTGTACTGTTAACTTGTATGTTAGATGGAAGGATGCACTATTTTTTTTGTTTTGTCTTGCACAAGCCAAACATGCCATACGTAGGATGTCCAGATTTTTTTGTACAGGGTCATGCTTCTGCTCTTGTGCGCTTGTCAAATTGTGATACTTGCTATTACCATTTTATACTTTTCATGCAGGATTTTCCTTACAGGAGGGTATAATTCGTTTCGAAGGAAGAGTATGGTTGGGTACTCATACAGAGGCTCGCAAAGCAGTGTTATCGGCACTGCATGATAGTGGGATTGGAGGTCAAAGTGGCATCACGGCAACCTACAACAAGGTTAAATCTCTGTTCGCATGGCCTGGCCTTAAAAAAGATGTCATTGACTATGTTAAAGCTTGTTAGATATGCCAACAGACGAAGCCGGAACATGTCAAATACCAGGGACTCTTGCAGCCATTACCAGTTCCAAAAGAAGCTTGGCACACTGTAAGTCTAGACTTTATTGAAGGGCTGCCCAAATCTAATAGATTTGACACAATTCTGGTAGTAGTAGACAAGTTTTCTAAGTATGAGCACTTTATTCCGCTTTCACATCCATACACAGCCTACTCAATTGCAGAGGTGTTTCTGAATAACATTTACAAACTTTCAACTGCCGAGCTCCGTCCATGATCCTAGCTGAAGAACTCCAGGTGCGATCAAGCAGGAATTAATGGGGAACTGAAGTTGTTTCGTTTATAAAGTGATGAACTTCGTCATAGACACAAGGTCAACTTGTAAAAGAAAATCCATAAGATGACAACCCCTCTTCTTACAAGTGCCTGGGGTTCGTAGATCAATACGTGGTACCGGCACAGAAAAATAGATTGTGAGGGACTCAGCCCTACGTCCAGCTCCAGCCACGATTGGCCTCGATGTTAGGGACGTTGCGGAGTGCTATATTACCCTGATATACATTCTTAGTTAGGGGAACTTCTAATAGGAGTGTTGTAAATATTGCGCTATAAGCAATATGACATATAATGAAATTAAAATAATTTCAAATTTAAATAACAGTAAATATTCAATATTATCATGAAAGAAATATGCTAATATGAATTGTGCAATTGCAAGTACAGCAGCATAATAATTTATATATGGCAGTAAAATCAACATGCCAATAAGATGAAATTCAACATTTAAACAGCGATATAGCTTAGTTTGTTATGTTATAAATTGCTTTCAGCTTTAATGTGTTGGATTGGTAAAATTAGCCTTCCAACAACATAATTCACATATATACCACAAATAAGCTATGTAGAGTTAAAGATCAATGCACTGCGAGCAAAATTGATTAACAGTCCATTTTAATAAGAATTACTTCTAAAATCTCCAACTTCATTTAGATTTTAGCAATTGGACAAACTCAAACAGCCAAACACAGTAGCAGTTCAAGACTGCTTCTCAACTTGCTTATGAGCTAAACAAACACAGCAATTATGCTCTCAAATGAGAGAAAATATGCTCTTCCTTTTTTCTTTTCAATTGATTTATAATATTAATTTGCCCCATTCTAATTGACAATCAGAGTACGCTCCTTAGAAGTGTAGCTGCTATTGCATTTTGATAGGTAGTTTGACACAAACAGCCATCATTCTATATTGCAATCATTGTCACTAGATTTCAATGCATTGCTAATTAAAATTCAGGCTAAACAAAGGTAGCAAGCTTGCTTTGTAATACCTAATGAAATCAGAAATTCAATGGAACATAAAAAAAAAGGCCATCATTTATATTTTTGCTCCATATATAATTACTGGTATATCATAAACTTCGTACCTATGGTGTTACCAGTGCATACGTTATCTAAGTTCCTTTTTTTTCCCCCTTTTTGGTGGCTAACTCCCTTAACATACCTATATGCCATACAGCCGAATGACTATCCGCATACCACCACTCTTAAATTAACAGTAAGTAACCGCACCTACTTACTGTCCACATTCGTTGCTACGTGATATGCAAATTTGCTTTGTCCATCATTGCATTCTAATATACCCTTAATAAACAGAGGCAATTAGAGATGGCTCATCATCAACTTGGATAAAGGAATAGCAATCTGCATCCAAAAAAAAAAAAAGGTCATTCCTTGTCCTACAATCCTTGCACTACACACTTGCCTACTGCTTGCTTGGACTCCAAATTCTCCAATATAATATTTACCAGCTGGCGACGTAAACCAGACTACCTACTCTCTGCAAAATCCTTGAGGCTTCAGACTTGTTGTCTCCGAAGGGCATTCTTAAGAGACAGTGATGCACCTCAAATCTTACGGGTTCTCCATCCATGTAAGACTTGTTAATAAATACACATTCGGTCATGCACATTCACGTCATAAGCCCGTAACATAGCATTGATAACGTCGATTTGTTTCGCAATGAAACAATAGGGTTGTTCACTGTCTTATGACACAGTAGAATTTTCAGAGAAAAGAGTTCTGTTTAGATTTAACCAACATGTGCACCACAAACATTTGTGCTATCCTCCATGTGCTCTTTGCTATTCAGTAGTTAGATTGAGGTACAGACATGGGGGCTTGGGCATCCACATGGACTGATGCACAACCGATGTAAATCATGCAATGTTAACTTTACAGTAGATAACACCGTATATCCCCATTTTTTTCAGGTTATTGAGAAGAAAAGAGGAAAGTCTGACATGGATGGTGCGGGCACAAGTGATTTGTCACCACATAGAAATTAATTTGGGTTATTCTGTCAAAATGTATTGTAGAATAAAAGCTAAATCTACTTACCAAACAGTCCAGCCGAGCATTGATGGTTTGAATGTCCTTTAATGGTTGTAATAAGTTGGCTCTCAGTAGTCTAGACCTGGAACAGGCATGTCAAAGAAAATAGTATTACATCAAAATACAGACTAAACCAAACAAAATAAATTCTACAACATGAATAAAACAGTTGATATTAAATTTAGTGCCATGCTATCTCAGGAAACATTGGTTCATTTATCAAGAGGAGAAGCATCCAAGACAACTTCCTCTATGTCCAGGCCGTCCTTAAGGACCTCCACAAGCGCAAAATCCCGTCTCTCTTCCTCAAACTCGACTTCCCTAAAGCCTTTGATTCTGTCCACTGGGGTTACCTCCTGGAGCTTCTCACGAACCTGGGGTTCAGGCAGCGCTGGACGAACTGGATTGCGATTTTGCTGGGGACTAGCTCCTCCTCCGTCCTTCTTAATGGAATCCTAGGCCCTCGCTTCGTCCATCAAAGGGGAGTCAGGCAAGGTGACCCTATCTCCCCATTGTTGTTCATCCTAGCCATCGATCCTATCCAGCGCATCCTCCAATTGGCGGTCGAGGAAGGCGTCCTTTCGGCCATTAACTGCAACCCTCTGACTCTTCGCACCTCTCTTTTCGCGGACGATGCCACCCTCTTCCTCAGCCCCACAAGGGAGGACCTACAGGCCACCCTCCACATCTTGGACGCCTTCGGCCAGGCCTCGGGTCTGCGAGTCAACCCCACCAAGTGCGTGGTCTACCCAATCAACTGCGATGAAAATGCACTGCAAAGCACCCTAGCGGACTTCCCGGGACCCCGAGAGCACCTTCCATGCCGCTACCTTGGCCTCCCTCTCCATTGGCGCAAGATAGGCCGTAGCCACTGGACGTCGCTCATCGACAAGATCCGAAGCAGACTACCACTTTGGAAAGGTCGGCTCCTCTCCAAGGCGGGCCGCCTTGCCCTAGTTAAGGCGGTGCTCTCGGCGATTCCCACCTATTTCGCCGCCCTCTTCCGCCTCCCAAAGTGGGTGACCAAGAAAATCGACCGTCTCAGGAGATCCTTCCTTTGGGGGGGGTGAGCAGGACGCCCCTGGTGGGCACTCCCTGGTCAACTGGAGACAGGTCTGTCGTCCCGTTAATCGGGGGGACCTTGGCGTGCTTGACCTGGCGTCCTTTAGCAGGGCCTTGCGTCTGCGCTGGCTCTGGTTGGCCTGGAAAGCTCCCCATAAGCCGTGGGTCGGTTGCCCACTCCCCTGCGACGCCTCCGACCGTTCTCTCTTCCGTGCGGCCACTGTCGTCACCATTGGGAATGGCCATCATGCAGATTTCTGGCATGACAGGTGGCTTCAGGGCCAGGCTCCATGCCACTTGGTGCCCCATCTCTACGGTGTCGCCCGACAAAAGCACCAGTCAGTAGCGCATCTCTTGACCGACCAACGCTGGACCCATGTCGTCAGGCACCTCACCTCCCCCCAGCAGCTGCTTGACTACCTTCGGCTCTGGACAGCCCTTCAGTCTGTCACCCTTGACCCCTCCTCGCAGGACGAAATCACCTGGACCCTGCAAAGGTCGGGCACCTATTCTTCCAGTTCGGCCTACAAGGCTCAATTCTTCGGGTCCATCCCCTTCGACCAGGCAACCTTGATCTGGAGGGCGGACACTGAGAACAAATGCAAGTTTTTTGCCTGGACCTGCAACCTGGGCAAGATCAACACCGCCGATGTCCTCGCCATCAAAGGTTGGCCCCACAATTCCATCTGCCAACTCTGCCACCTGCACCCAGAAACGGCTGACCACCTTTGCCCCTGGTGTCCCTTCTCTAAGCTGGTCTGGAAAGACCTCCTCCCCCATGATTCCACCGTGCACAGCATCGGACCCCGGGAGTTCCTCAACTGGTGGACCCTCACTTCTCGCTCCCTCCCCGCCAGGCGGCACCGCGAGTTTAACGGCCTCGTTATCTACACCATTTGGAATATCTGGAAGGAGCGCAATAGGCGCGTCTTCCAGAATTCGGGTCTTCCTCCCTGTAGGGTAGTGGAACGCATTCGTGCGAACATCTTGCTCTGGGGCCAGGCGAGGGGCCCGCTGCCCACCGCGTTGCAAGGCTCTACCTTGTAATTTAAACCTTGTAGTTTAAACCCCCCCCCACCCCCTCTTTCTCCCCCCCCTCTGTAATTATTTCAACTCCTTTTCTATTAATGAAATGGCAGAGCGCCTGCCTCTTAGTTCGAAAAAAAAATAGAGAAATAAAATAGTAATAATACATGACAATCAATCAGGGTATTAAAATTAAGAAACTAAAGAATGTTTGGCTTTATATACAGCGCAAATATAATTTAAACGGCAGCAATTTTGAGTTGTGGAGGCAATACCCTCCTGTAGTCTTTGTAGTCTTCAACATCTGAAAGAGGCTTTTCTTTTTATTGCTAGTGCCCCATAGTTCAGTATGAAGAGGGTCAATAATTTCCAATGTTTGAACACTGCTGGGTGAACATCAAACAACAAAGGTCATTCAGGTCTGGCGACTGAATTGTTGAACTTATGTCCTTTTTGTTCTTTTGATGACAAAGATTAACCACGTTACAGATGATACTACTTAATTCAAAATTAAGGTGCATTATTTAAAAACAATACCTGGTTGAGTCTATGTTCATATGGTCAAATGAGCCGTTGAATGTAACCTGAAACCATAAACAGATTTTTAAGAAAGATGAATATGGGGAGGCCATAAGCCCATAACAGATAGAAAAAGAAGAATAACACCATTCAACTGCCAGGAGGTTAATAACACGTAGGAGTTATAGCCACATCATAAAAATGCATGATACAGAATGGTTTCAGAATATGGACAGAGCATGCTCTATGCATAGACCACTCAGCAGGCACTAGAATAATCTGAGACATCGAATCGAATAGTCATAAAACTACAGAGAATTAGACAATTTATTGTAATTAACATGTTAGCTGGAATGTGCGAATGAATTGAGTTAGATCTACTGCAATAGCCCTAAGGGCAAGACTAAACCCTAGAACAAGAGGGAAACACCACAAATACCCTAAGATAACACACCAATTAATGTCACTTCAAGAGATAAAGGAATCATAGACCTGGGGGTCTCCGCTTGTAGTACTGAAGCTACCAGCCATATTAGACCAACAGAAACCACATCATATTCAGCAAACACCACTCCAACGTTTCAGACCAACACCACACATAACAGTACACTGAACCCTTCCACCTGATCACCTGAAACAGGATTGTAAAGCTGTGTGGAAGAAAAACATGCTAGGGGCATGTGCGACTTGTGCAAAAGAAAAGAAAAAGGAAAATCTTGCAACCAGTATACAGAGAGGGAGAGATCTTCTTATGAGTTCCATCGATCTTTCAGCATAGTGTTATGGTCACCATAATTTTGCTACACACCTTGTCGATCGTGGACAATGGTGGAGGCAAGTCCCTTTTACATTAAGCAATTAAAGTGTTGTATTCCTGATGCCGCCCACTCGTACATTGATAGAGCTAGTTTGGATGGGTCACAGGGGGAAGGTTTGGGTTTAGTATAACCAAAGAAAGCATACATTGTACCGGTGAAGGAGAATGACAGATTTGGCCGAAGAATAATTAAAACTAACGATAGGGATATGGAAACATTACTGACCTTTGATGAGGCTGAGCCGAATGACGAATAACGTCACTGTAACAGTTGGAGCAGACTACCGTTTGCAAATAATCGAAGCAGGCTGGATCGAATGGTTGTTGGCGATACTGCAGTACATTGATATATGGTGACGTAGCAAAATTTGTGGAAGTGCGTCGAGTAGTTCTTCGATGATGAAGGAGGCGGCGGGGGTGGTGCTAGGGTTAGTGAATGGATTCGTATGGGCTTCGTGCGTGTTTTAGAGGCAGAATCACAGGTGATGCATCAGAACGGAGAAGGCTTCGGCATGGATACTGGACTCGGTGATCAAGCCGATTGTGGGATAGAGGCAGAGGCGCAGCGGTCCATGGCGGCGGCGAAGGCCTATGGTAGTGGCTAGAAAACTGAGAAGAAAAGAGCATAACAAACTTCAAGCACCATCTGAGTGCAAAGAAAGGTGATAAACCAAGCACATACTTTCCATTTAAGCAGGGATACCTTGCTATCACAACTCTCCGGATAGGACTGGAGGGGATCCATACGACAGTTGATGGAAAACATATTACTTCATTTGCATATAGAGCGGTAACCTTCTTCCACGTAGACTTTAAAATATATGTTGTGTAACTCAAATCCTTACTGTTGGTTCTTCTGTTCTCAGGGCTTGGAACCTTGGTTTATCACTGAACTAAGAATATCCGGCGATTTCAAGCCAGTAAGTGCAATTGCAAGTGGCTTGCCAACATCAGAAGACTCGGAAAACAGCTTCGATCTTGAAATGTTGAAATGATCACCTAATCAAAACGGCAAAGATGTTGACCTTCTGATTGGCATCTTTTCAACAGCGAACAACTTCAAGCGTAGGATGGTGATTCGTAGAACATGGATGCAATATGATGCTTTTTTTTTTTTTGAAGTAAGGGCAGGAGAGCTGCCTTGTATTGATAATAAGGAAAAGTACAGGTTAGTGGTTAAAGCAACGAACAATTAGAACAGAGAGAGAGAAATGAGGGTTGGGGGGGGGGGGGGGGATAGAGCGGCTCCACCCCCAGGGTTCTAGAACTAAGCTATTACAAAATTGGCTCCTGCGGCCGACCAGAGCCACAAGTCATCAAGCAGGAGGGAAACGAAGTCATGCCTGGACTTCTCAGTATCTCGGAAGATGCGGTTGTTGCGTTCTAGCCAGAGGTGCCAAATAGTGGCAGTCACCATTGAAAGGGTGCTCCGAGAGTAGCGTGAGGGAACTGCCTAGAGTAAGTCTTCGGTCCACCATTTGGAGATGCAGGAGGTATGGCTCCAATTGGCGGGGTCGAGACAGGGGGTGTTGGTGCAGGATGCTACGCGCTTCCATACAAATGTAGAAAAGTTGCATTGGATGAACAGATGCTCCATGGTTTCGAGGTTATGTTGGCAAAGTTGGCAGAAGTATCTATTGGGCAGCCCCCTTCTGAGGAGTGCGTCGGCAGTCATGACACGCTTGTGTAGCAGAAGCCAGAGGAAGAACTTGCACTTCGAAGGTGCCCAGTGCCGCCAAACCTGTTTTCCGAAGGGGCTTGTTTGACGGCCTATGAATTGCAAGTGATAGGCGGATTTGACCGTGAAGTCCTCATTCGGTGTGAAGCGTCAGACGATACTATCGTTGACCCCTTGCGCCGGGGTAAGAGGGAGAATTCTTTGGATCAGGTTGATGAGCTGAGGAATCATCTGAGGGGTCAGCCGGTGTCTTAGGTCTGAGATCCAGTTGTGGTGAGTAAGAGCGTCGCAGACGAGTTTATCCTTCATGGGCGAAGCCTTGTAGAGTTGCGGTGCCAGAGTTTTTGGAGCTTGACCATCGACCCAATGGTCTTCCCAGAAGGAGAAGGTAGTCCCATCACTAAGAGACAGCTTCGAGCCAACCCGGAATAAGGCATAGTCGGCCTCAGGTCGGGCGTCTAACGTATTGAGCCACGCTTTGCGGGCGGTTTGGAGGTTCTAGTACAGCCATCGCAATCTTAGCGCCCGGGCGAAGCGCGTCAGATCTAGCACCCCTAGGCCACCGAGCGAGGTTGGTGAGCAGACAGTTTCCCAAGGTAGACCGCATAAACCACTGGTGCGGTTGTTGGTGCCACGCCAAAGCCATGCCTTCCGGAGATGATCTATCTTTTTGAGCACGGAGTTGGGAGGTCTGATGACTGAGAGAGTGTAGGTTGGTAAGGCTGTGAGGACAGATTTGAGCAAAGTGAGACGGCCTCCTTTGGACATTAAAGGTCCTCGCCACCCGGCAAGGCGATTGGCAACCTTGTCGATTAGAGGTTGAAAGTGGACATGGCGGAGTCGCTTGGTGGAAAGGGGGAACCCGAGGTATTTGAGGGGGAATGATGATCGTCCCGCTGGGAGGTCTTGAAGGATGCGATCAAGGTCAAGGTTGTCGCATCTGATGGGGACGACCTTGCTCTTGTTGAAGTTAGTGCGGAGGCCTGAGATGTCCCCGAATTTGCGGAGGATGAGTGCAAGGGCGGAGATGTCATTCTGCGTGGGGTTGGCGAAGATGGCTGCATCATCGGCGAAAAGCGATATCTGATGGTTCGGTTGGATCCCCCGGATGGGGGTTAGGACTTGCTGCTCGGTGGCTCGTTGCAGGAGTGCTACCAACGGTTCAATGGCAAGGTTGAAGAGGAAGGGCGACAGCGAATCCCCTTGGCGAAGACCTTTGCGGTGGTGGATAATTTCGCCGAGGTGACCATTGAGAAGGACTCTGGAGTTGGAAGATGCGAGAGACATGGATATCCAGTCGCGCCAGCGGGCGCCGAAACCTCGAGCCCGAAGGTTGTCAAGAAGATAGGTCCAGTTGACGGAGTCAAATGCTTTCTTGAGGTCAAGCTTGAGAAGTAGAGTGGGGGTGCGAGATCTATGAAGAGATTTCGCCTTACCTTGGACAAAAAGGAAATTGTCCTGGATGTGTCGCTTTTTGATAAAGGCGCTTTGGCAAGGTGAGATGAGGTCATCCATGAAGGGGGCCAAGTGGGAAGAAAGAATTTTGGTGAACAGCTTGCCGAGGCTGTGGATTAGGCTGATAGGGCGAAAATCTGAGGCAGTGGAAGGGTTGTCTTTTTTGGGGAGGAGGACGATGTGTGCATTATTTAAGGCTTCGAAACCCTGACCCTGTAGGTTGAAAAGGCAATGCAGGGCCGCAAGGAGATCTGGCGAGATTATATCCCAGCAGGCCTTGTAGAAGTCCCAAGTAAATCCATCCGGACCAGGGGCTTTGTCAGTAGGGAGATTGAACACGACCTTCTTAAGCTCATCAAGGGAGAGGGGTTCTTCTAGGGAGGTAAGGTCGAGGGAGGACAGACCCAGGTAGTCCCAGTTGAAGACAGGGTTGACTGCATTGGGAGCAGACCCGTGGTCACTCAGGATAGAGCTTAAGTGTTGGTGAAGGACGGCGGCCTTGTCTTGGTGTTCAGTGTGGGAGCCTGCGTTGCTCTGAAGGCAGTGGATGAAGTTCTTACGGCGATGCCCGTTGGCCCTTAGGTGGAAATACTTAGTGTTGGCATCGCCAAGCTTTAACCAATTGAGACGAGAGCGTTGTTTCCACCTGATTTTTTCCACCACACTGAGCCCCAAGATTCGAAGTTTGAGGAGTCTTCGGAAGGTGAGCTCTGTTGGGGTCAGGGTTCGAGATTCCATGGTGATATCCAATAGCCAAACGAATTCAGAGGCGCAGGCAAGCTGAAGCTTGGTGTTGCCTATACGCAAGCGGTTCCATTTCTTGAGGGCTGAGGCCGTGTGGTAGAGTTTGTAGCGGAGGCGGTGGAGAGGGTGGGTGGGGAGCTGTCTGGAGGGATCGCACCAAGCCTGAGTGACGATGTCCTTGAATTGAGGTATCTTGATCCAGAAATTTTCAAAGCGGAAGCGTCTGGGTGGGCGCGGGAGGAGTTCGGCAGTGAGGAGGAGAGGGCAATGATCTGAGGCCGCAGATGACAGCGGGATGAGGGAGCAGGATGGAAAGGACGCTTCCCAGGCCGAATTGGAGAAGGCCCGATCGAGTCTGACTAGAGTCGGGTCGGATTGCTCGTTGCTCCAGGTAAAGCGACGGGCGGTGAGGTGAATCTCGCGAAGAAGGCAATTGTCAAGAGTTGAGCGAAAGCGTGACATGAGGCGCCGATTGAGGTTGAGGTTGTTCTTGTCTGAGGCCTTGTAGATTAGGTTGAAGTCGCCAATGATCATCCAGGGATTGGAGATGCGGCTAGCAATGTCTTCCAGCTCGAGCAGGAAGGCCTCCTTTTCAGGGTCTCTGCTAGGCCCGTAGATGCTGGAGATCGTCCAACAAGTGTGGCCATCCGCGGAGGTGACGCGGGCAGAGATGGAGTGTTGAAGGATGAGGGGGTCTGAGAGGTGCACTTGGGTGTCGTCCCAGAAGATGAGCAGACCGCCTCTGGTGCCTAAGGCAGGCAACTGAAGGGTTCCTTTTGAGTCTGTGACCACAGGTCTCCATGAGAAGGTCATGGGAAGGGTTGGAGAGCTTGGATTCTTGGAGAGCGAGGATGGATGGATTGTGCATGCGGACCAGGCTGGCGACGACATCACGCTTGGCTCCGGAGTTGAGGCCACGAACATTCCAACTGATGCTGTGCGGACAGGGGCAGTAGCAGTCTGGTTTTTCGTTGGTGGTGACACTCCATACAAGCCAAAAAGTTGAGGCAATATGATGCTGTGCGGACAGGGGCAGTAGCAGTCTGGTTTTTCGTTGGCCTGGTAAAGAACTAAGAAAATAAGTAATATAGTAATTAACACACATGTTCATGTATTTTGAAGTAATTTTCATAAGAATATGAACCCAGACTGTACCAGTTTCACTTGGTACCTGTTTTCATTTCATCATAAACACTTCAAGACTTAAATGTTTTCTCTCGATTATGTTTGAACATTGAACCCTTATTTTTGTTATTGTTTGTTTCATGTGTCATTTAGTCATTTGTTTTTTTGCAACCATTTTAGGTATACAAACAACCATGGATGCTAGACATTCTGCCATATCAGCAAGGTTCCCAGAATTCAGTAACAAGAACCGGACATTAGTGATTCAGTATTCAATAAAGATAGAGCAGGATATTGAATGCAGTGGTGCTTATATTAAGCTTATGTCTGGTTATGTCAACCAGAAGAAATTTGGTGGTGACACTCCGTACAGGCCAATTTGCTTCCCTGGTTATGAGGTTTCCTTCATAGCCAAAACTGCTACTTCAATAGAGGAAGAAGTTGAGGATTCTCCCTCCACACGAGTGCCCGGACTCGGACTTACCATACTCAAGTACACCAAACTCTACTTGAAGACAGATCCTATGTCAAGACACATGGAAGGACTCGACTATGACTCGGAGACACCTTGCATACACGATAAGGACTTGGGATTCCATCTTCCATCCTTAGGCATAGGACCCCCTCATCTAGACCCAGCATAAATACCCCACCATTGTACAGCCGGGGGGACTTTTTCAGGGACTCTAGAATTTTTCAGATCTTTCGCAACTTTAAACACATAACGCATTGTAGTCTCAATATAGGGCTCAACTTCTTGACTCGAGGCCTTGGATCGACCCCTTGTAACCTCTTACATCATAATCGAAACAAGGCAGGACGTGAGGCTATTACCTCAACCGCGAGGGGCCTGAACCTAGGTAAAAAAAACCCTCTCTTGCGTCCCTGGAAGCTACGATGATTCAAAGGGTTCATTGGTTCTCCACAAACTAACAAATAAGCTTGGTTTGGTCAACTACCCCTCTCGACTCACGGTTCTAAACCCGGTTCCCGTGGCCCCCGGTTACCAATCGCCGATAGTACTCCCTAGTTAAAAAAAATGATGTTTTGAACATTGCTCCAAAATGCAACTTAACCACTAAAAATTATTACAATTTATCTGTAGAATGCATTAAATATATAATTAATATTATTGAAGATCTTTTTGAGATGAATAAATCTATATGGTTTCATGTGCCAAATTTAAGTTCAAAATATTTTCAAGTTTTAAAACTTTGACTGACATATATATCACTCTTTTGTAATTAAACTGGGGAGTATAGCTAACAAAGAAGAATGGTATGCTTACACTTTCCCCAGTCGCAAGAAATGTATCAAAGTGCAGCGCGGCATCGAGATGTAGTGCTTCTTTACTCGTCTGCTCTTGCAAGAAAGGAACCGACACATTCTTGGACATGGACTATTAAACTACGAGATAGGAAATTGTCTACCAGGATGCCCGTAGCAATCCCTCCACAACTAGAGCACCGCTATTTATCGTGGTAGCAGTCAGCCTTCCTGAAGCAAGCAAGGTACTCCCTTCAATTTTAAACCAAGATAGAATTGTCGGGGTCTATGCTAAGAAGCCCGAGCTGGTGAGTGACCAAACTAACATGCAGGCAGCTTCTTTACCATCAATTACTATCAGTTTCCTCGTTATGTTAAATGTTAATCATCAAATCTTTGTTACAGGTTGAAGCGGTGTCAGAAGCCTTTGAGAACCTCCAGTTGAGAATGTATGGTGAGAAGACACAAGTGCATGATACGCCCGGAAAGCGCATTAGATTTAACTAGACAGTTATATGTCGCCAAATACCATCAGTGTTAGATAGTATACGTACGGCGAAGGAAAAACAACTTTAGAAACTAGACTAGAAGAAAGCAACCTCTCTACATAGCATAGCGAAAGCATACGGCATTTTCAGGTTTTGGTTGGCTGCGCAGGGAAATGCCTGGTAATTGTACAGTGAAGACAAAACCAAGTAACGCGGGATCGCTAGCTAGCTGATAGGTGATAGCCGAATGTATACATATGGAAGCACCATCTGTACTTTGTGACCTATATGATGACGATGGTCATGAACAGTGAACATATATAAGAAAACTTTTCTCGATGAGAATTGAGATTATGCGGTGCTGCGAGGTTACAGTTTATACTTAATGTCAAAGTAGTAATATTTTTACACAACCAAATCCATCACTCCTGCTCCAATGGAGCTTAGCTTTGCCTGCAGTATTGACGCTTCTTACAAGTGCCTTCAGCGAGTGGGGTTGACCCCATAGCGCTTGCACGCTCACCTGCCAGATGGGGAGCTGCAGGTAGCGTCCTCCTCCTTCGGCACGTCTTCCTTTGCCTTGAAATAGAAGGAATGGGCATCAGCGGCGACTGGGTCGATGTCGTCAGATCCCTCAACGTGGGGTGGGGCACGGGGTGTTAGCGGTGGCCAAGCAGAATTCGCCCAATCCATCGATGCACGAGCGGCGACGGCCATGACAAGTAGGCGCAGCGAGGAGGATGGCTGGCAGCAATCGGCAGGTGAGTGCTAGCAGCGCACGAGTGTGGAGAAGATGGGGAAAATCCACAAGGTGAGAGAAGATTATTTTCTACCTCAGGGTTTGGCAGGGATTGTGTGGAATTTCCTCTTTCTCCACCTTAACCAAACATTGTCGGAGGAAATCCCCCAGGATTGGTCCACGGGGATTTTTTTTCTCCAGGAACTAGGGGATCCGTTTAGTGCGAAGGTTGGAAGAGAAGGGCAGAGAAATGCAAGGGTGTAAACGAATAAAACACATAACTACATCCATCTGATTGGCTAATTCGATGGCTCTAGAGACGTAGGTGTCCTTCCATAAAACAAACAACTAGATGGTTTTTTTTTACAAATCATTTCAACAAACTTTAAGGGCAATGCCTGACTCTATTTGATGCGAAGGTTGGAAGAGAAGGACAGAGAAATGTAAGAGTGTAAACGAATAAAACATATAACTACAGCCATCCTATTGGCTAATTTGAGGGCTCTAGATGGTAGAGACGTAGGTGTCCTTCCGTAAAACAAACTAGGAAGGTTTTTTTAACAGATTTCTAATAGCTGCCAGATTATTGCCACGTCACGCGATCGGATGGTGCTGGGATTTAAGCGATGTGGTTAGGCTCAATGGTTTTTGGGTGTAGTTCAACCTAAGCTCTGAATGCCATAGATTGAACACCTGTCCCCTGATAGCATGAAACACAAAGTTATTGACTAAACTTCAAAATCATTGTAGTACTTTAGTAAACCAACAGCAGCAACTAGCAAAAGAGAGGGGGAATCCTATGATCTATTCTTCACAACAGGGTGTGTACCTATCATAATTACACACATATAATCAAGTGAAAATGCCATGATAATCACGGTGATGCTACACCAAGATGGCAAGTTCGCTAAACATACTACAAGCTTGTAGTCACAATTAAAAAATAAGACATGAGAACGTGAGGGTACGTTCTTGATGATTACCTCATGCAGAGCTAACGCGCGCTTAGCAGATGGCGCAGGACTTGGGGTTCTCCTCCATGCTCTGCACGAAGTAGCGGGGGTTCATGTACTGGTTGATGAACATGAGCTCCATGATCTGCTGCTCCTCCGTCAGCGTCACCGGCTTCTCCTCGCCGTCCTTCTTGCCGTCGGCGCCGCTGTCCTTCTTGCCGTCGTCGTCCTTCTTCTCCGGCTCCTTGGCCCGGCTGACCGAGTCGATGGACGCCGCCCACGTGACCACGTCTTGCGCAGCCTGCTCACCGCGTCCACCGGGTCCACCATGCCGACCACCGTCATCTTGTGCGTCGCCATGTCCACGGACAGCGCGTCGATGCCTGCAAGCACAACATGATCACACACCTCGAGGTAGGATGTGCCTTCTTCTTCGTAAAAAAACGAAGCTATTTGTATTCTGTCTGTACTGATCAGCGCGCGACGGCCTTCATGGCCTTCTGCTTGTCCTTGTTGTCGTGCAGGTCCAGCTTCACCACGATTTTCTGTAACGAAACGAGAACGGCTGCTGCTGTTCATTACCGGTCGTCAGTCTGTGGCTGCTGCTGATCGACGAGGACGCGAACAGGGGAGCAAAAGGAGAGCACAGAGGAGAGCCGCAGGGCAAGGAATTGCTCCTGGATTCCAAAGCGAGATCCTAAACGGAGAAGAACCCCATGCCCCCGGAAAGGCGACCACCTTTTGCGCTCGCGTGCAGGCATGCAGGAGGAGCACGTCTCTCACCTTCGACATGGTGTAGCTAGTTTGACGCGCAACGGCGCGAGCACCGGCCGGCGGCGGCGGATGGAGATCCCGGCGGGACTCGCGCGAGTTGAGTCTATAGAAGGGAATAATGGCCGGCGGCGAGCGGGGCCGGAGTGGCAGAAAAGCAATGGAGGAGAGGGCGGATGGTGGAGTGACAGCAGGAGCTGTAAATTGTTGAATAAGCTAGTTGCGTCCGTGTCTTTAGCTATCTATCCGTAGGTTAATTAAGGTTAGTTGGTTGCTTGTCCGGCAAGAAAACAATGTTAAGTTCTTGTGCGGCAAGGAAACCGAGTCCGTTTTGCTTTTCTGTTTTAGGATGTAATCTCTTGTTCTCTGCTATAAATACAAGGCAAATGCCGGCTGATGCAAGTTGCATACGGCACAAAAAATAACTTCATCTTCGTGCATGCAAAACTAGATGAGAGCTAATCAAAATCTGTTGAGTTTTTCTTGCCGTAAAGCTGCTAGTTCTTTCCTTGCTCGCTGCATCGCTGTTTGTTCACGGGCGCGTTGCCGAACGTGCTACAGCACATGAAGCCAAGACGATCAGCGCGTTGGCTGTTTGATCTTGTGGCCAAAACCAACAATTGGTATCAGAGCTCGGATCGTTCTTGGAGGCTGCGGAAGATAGAAGACCATGGCAAATATAAGGGACATCGTCGAGACGTCGAGGGCATGGCAAGAGGCCTTGCCGTCGACGGTGTACCCTCAGCTTTCGTGAAGTAGCTACACCATATGGGCTATCAAAATGAAGGTCGTACTTGAGGCCTAAGAGGTGTGGGAGGCGGTTGATTCAAATGGTCACACATACAAGAAAGAAAGTGCGGAGTACCAGAAGGATCGTCTTGCCTTGTCAGCAATCTATCAAGCAATCCCCGAGAATTTGATGATCTCCATCGCCGGAAAGGACTCGGCAAAGGCGGCATGGGACGCGATCAATACGGCGAATATCAGTCATGATCGTGTTCGTCAGACGAAGTTGCAGACGCTCAAGAGGGACATTGTGAGTCTCAAGATGCAAGATAGAGAGACCGTGGAGGTCTTTGCATCTAGGGTCTCAACGATCATCAATGGAATCAGGAGCTTGGAGGAAGACAAGGAGAAACAACTGGCCGAAGTGGAAGTGGTGCAACCTTTTCTTCGTGCGGCCCCAGCTCGCTACCTCCAGCTTGTCACAGCAATTGAGCAGTGCGTCGATCTCTCAACGCTCATGCTGGATGATCTAGTTGGTAGATATAAAGCCTACGACGAGAGGTTGAAGGCTAGCTTTGGTAATCGGAAGGAGGGCGAGCACTTGATGTTGACAAGAGGGCAGTGGGAGGCACTGTCTAAACAAAAGAAAAAGAATGACGACGCAGGGAGTAGTGGCTTCAACAAGGGTGGTGGCCAAAGTAACGGCCATGGAAACACCAAAAAGGAATAGTGCAATGGCAACCCTAAGGCGAAGTTCGATAAGAAGAAGATCAAGTGTTTCAATTGTGGCATATTTGGGCACTTTCAGTCCGAATATTGTAAGCCGAAAAAAGAGAAGGCGTACGTGGCAGGAAAAGAAGACGAGAGCCCGGCTCTTCTCGTCATGGAGGCTTGCAAGGTGATGCAAGAAATACAATGAAACTTGGCTAAATCCTGTTGAAACTTGAATAAGTTCATATGAAACTTGAAGAAAAACAATGAAACTTGGCTTATATACTGATGAAACTTGAAGAAGTGCTAATAAAACTTGGCTAACTACTGATGAAACCTCATCTTTCACTATTGTTCAAAAATCATCAGATGGAAAATAAGAAAGTTTCATGAGAATAGAATCAAAGTTTTCCCAAGTTTCATACGTACATGTCTCATGTTTCGTGGCAAAAAATAGGGGTACACCTCCTCCTAGTCTTCTTCTTCTCTAGATCCCACACGCCCCTACACCGATACAAAAACAAAAAGTTTCGCAAGAACAAGATCCAAGTTTCAGTATGTAAACCCAAAGTTTCATACATACATGGTTCAAATTCGTAGTGAAAATAGGGGTGTACCTCCTCCTGGCCTTCTTCTTCTCTAGATTCAAAAAACAACATTCCCAAGTGCTTTAGCTCCCAAAACATTCCCGAGTGTTTTAGCTCCTAAAAAAACTAGACATTTTAGTTCTAACCAGTAGCATGCTGATATGTATAAATTGAAAAAAAAAACATAATAGACTCTAAGGATGCACTGATCAAATACCAAAAATTCTTATTTAGTTTGGTTCTGTGATTTTTTTGTTTTGTGACTGTTTATGGTTGCTTATGATTAGTGAAATTGACTATGCTTCATTTTTTTAAGAGTAGAAGTGTAGATCACACTGCTAAAATCAAAAATCAAAGAAGAAAAACATCTGTTGTATATTCCATATTGACGACATTCGTGATTACATTCTCTATTATGCCATAACATTTAAAAAAATCCCTTGTGGTTTGTGTATGATCCCATGGATATGGAATCGTGCAACTATAGTTATGGACAGGAGTCGCTGCAGCTAGATTGTACTTGCCGGAAGGCCCGCTTCAAGTATGATGTGCAATACCACATGGAATCCTTGGAGATGGAACGATGCAGCGGCGGTCGATCTCAACACCAAGGAGAGGTAAGCCGAAAATCTTGTTTTCGGATCTTAATGTCACCGTTGTTTGCCGTTTCTTTAAGGGAGTCGGATCCCGTGCAGTCATAGTAACGACTGCAACTTAAGCAGTCGATAGATTTCAATCGGAAGGCTGAAAATTGTCTAGAATATTGTAGCAACAAAAACAATGTTTTGACATTGTAGCATTGGTACTGTAGTGACCAATCTGAGCCGATGACTTAGAAAATGAATGGTCACGATTCCGTGTAGTCGCTTAAGTTGCAGTCGTAGTAACGACTGCACAAGTGCACAGCATCTCGAGTGTTCTTTAAGCAACCCTTGTGAGAAACGAAAGGTTTCATGACTTCCCCCATTAGGTAGGTTTTTGTTAACGCAACCCTTTATTTGTTGAGGGGAAACAAGTCCAATTTGAAGTTGTTGATATTTATATTTGTCAATCATAAAATAGAAATAAGAAAAGAATTTATATGGTTCTTATTAAAGCTTTCAAAAATATTTTTTATATATTTTTTTGGCTCCTCAAACCCTCTATCGAGTATCCACAACTTTTTTTAGATTACTAGTTGGATGCCCGTACGTTGCAACGGAAGCTTAAAAGAATTAATAAAATATCAAATCATTTCAGATTAATTATTATGTTTTGACGTACATATTATAGACATGAATATTGGGGGCTCAAGAGGGATAGGGTCAAGATATCTCTCGTGGGCAGCATTGTTCACCTGCAAAGGAGAGGAAAACAAGCAATGTTCAAGTATATTTCAGTGACGGGTTTCTTTTCACACAACAGATCCTAACTACTAAAATGTGTTGTGTGCAGATTAACAGATACTCACAGGCACAAGGTCATGAGTAGCGCTTTCAAAAAGTATAGTTACAAGTAGGTATAATAAGGCAGTTATCCAACCTCTTTAAGTAAAAAGCTTATAGCTGCTTCATCATCAATAAACTCCTTAAGGGAACTCTTGAGAAATTCCATATCCAGCTGAATTTGCTGAAATCCACTTCTGTTGAATGTCTGGAGCCGGACAAATTCTTGCAAGCTTTTCAGGCCAAAGCTTGAGGACAGTAGAAATCACAGATTCCTGAAATTTATTCAGAATGCAAGAAACTCATATCAAAATTGGATATGATCTTCCCGTGACTGAACAAAAATCCTACTTGATCAAGTCAACCCAGAATTTTAATTATAGCATCTCTGCTGAAACAAACATTAGTAATTTTCAATTGGCAAGGTGCTAATGGCCTCATTCAGAAGATATTGTATGGCATAGGCTACACTTTGGCATTAGATAAAAGCAGTTCTATTGTGTTCATGTGAAAAATTCTTGATGTTTTACTTTTTACGTTCTACAACATCAGCTTTGGCCATTGTTTTCTGTCACATTATATTTCTAAAAGTTATAGAAGTATAACAATAACATTATGAAAGCATGTTCTTATTCTAAAAAAACACGTTCTTATCATGAACCTAATAATGCATTTTCATGTGACCAATCTATTCAGAAAGACACTGTTGGTCCAAGACAAAAGAAAAAGACCATGAGCTTCTCACTGCAATAAGTTCATGTGACTGGAAGCAATCTTATTTTTAGACGGTATTAACTAATTTATAACCATCTGTTTTGAATGTTAACAGAAATACTTTTCAAGGATCAATAAAACCTACACCCACAACACAGAACAGAAATGCAAGCCACAGCATTAGTTGAGTATATTCCTGTAGCCTAAGTAAATATAAAAGAAACACAAAAGCAGTGCTCTTGAAACTAAATAAGAGATAAAAAAAATGGAACCAACCATAAGAGGGGATAAAAAGGTCACTATTACGCAAGCCACCAAGAGATAGTCCCTAAAAGAAGCATCAAGGACAAGTGACACCATCAGATGATTGACTTACAGGTATAAATTTTAAGTGCCCGTACGTTACGACGGAATCTTAGAGTTGATAGGGAGATCCTAAATCATTTCCACCAATTGCAGCAAAAAAAACAATGTTATAAACTATACAGTTATATAATGACCATAGAGGTACAATGTAATAATAATACTATGTAGATAAACACCAAGTCAAACATATAACCAAAATTAATACATAGGTCAAACCATTACACAACAGGTTGCATACTCGAGGTGCAGAAGAATTCATAGAGTAACATAGTATTTTTCCTAAAACCAACATTCTCTCTCAAATGAGGCACAATGTTTGAACTTATTGAAGATTAAAACCGAATGCTCATATCAACAAGTTTCATTATTACATCCCAATATTAAAGATAAATTGGATAATGTTTAACATTTATAAGTACTAATTTGATCCTCTCATAGGAGAAGGAGTAGGACTCAGCATCCCTGTCGGTAACTCGGTGTTTAACGGTTGGACCGGAGAAGACGTATTGGCGTAAAGAGCCTCTAGATAGTCATCATAGGGTCGAAGTTTAGCCTTTTCCTCTGTCCTTAGGGCAAGCGCGTTCTTGACTTGATCATGGACATATAAATCGTGCTTCAAAGACTTGAAAGCATCTACACAAAAATCCTTTAAAGTAAGCATTGCCAATAAAAATAACTTAATTAATTAAAAGGGAGGGATACATTATACTTACCCTCGACACTCCCAAGATGGCGGTGCTGAGTATTAAGCATAAAAACCAATGAACTGTCATTGGAAGTTTTACAACACAAAGGATTTTCTGTAATTAAAACACATGAAAATATAAAAACTTGTAAGTGTTTGTTGCAATGAATAATAAATGTTTTTGCAAGGTTTAAGATGCTTACTTTTATTAGTAACCTCTAGCTTATTGGCAACCATTATTCCATTGGTAGCCTTGACTTCAACGAGCTCATGTGTGTGTGGAAGAAGTAATTTTTCTGATATTTCAACAAATAGTATATTCCCGCTGCAACAATAGTAGTGATTTAATATCATTTTATGAGAAGATGTATTTTTTATGTTAGATTTTGTATGAAGAACTACTCCAGACTTGTTGGAATATTACTCGCAATAAAGTAGTTAAACATTTATATTTAGGAAAAACAATATTATACCTTCCATCAATAATTGCAACCTCACGTGAATTTGACGGGAACTCTCGAGGTCCAATGTTTACAACCACTCCGATGACATCTGTCAAAAAAATAAACATAAACTGGAATTATATAAACACGAAAATCTAGCAAGAGCATGTACTAACTGGAATGGAACGAATACAGATGATTCAGCTCGAAGCATTTTATTGTTTTGCTTTTGTATGTATGCTATAGTATTATAAACCTACACAGAATTCAATGCAAAATATTAAGGATACTGAAAAAGCACAAAATCAAGTTTTCCAAGCAAAAGATAGTTCCACTTTAGTTTATCTCGTAACTAAAGAAGCCAACACTGCCGAGAAAAGTAGATCAAACAGATTACGAAATTAGAAGCCACAATTGAGATTAATGGAGATGACTATAAAGGCAAAGGAAGCAGTTTTGGTGATTGACAGAACTGCATCCTTACACAGGAACATGCTGTCACGGCACTCCTTAAGCTCTCCATCCACGAGAACAACAAGGCAAGCATTGTGGACTCTGATGCTATCCCTAAGATAGTGGAGGTGCTCAAAACTGGGAGCATGGAAGCCAGGGAGAATGCAGCAGCCACACTGTTTAGCTTGTCAGTTGTAGATGAAAACGAAGTAACTATTGGTGCTGCTGGTGCAATACCTCCACTCATCAATCTTTTGAGTGATGGGAGCCCAAGAGGCAAGAAAGATGCAGCAACAGCAATCTTTAACCTATGCATATACCAGGGTAATAAGGTTCGGGCAGTGAAAGCTGGAATCATCATCCATCTGATGAATTTCTTGGTGGATCCTACTGGGGGAATGATTGATGAAGCACTCACTCTTCTGGCAATTCTTGCTCCCTTCTGTCAGTTATACTAATCTGTGATACATCTTAATCTCACTGTGCTCAATGTCCTTGACCTCTCATTCTGCAACCTAAGCGGACAAATTCCTGTGGAGCTGGGAACACTGACAAAACTCAACTTTCTCCATCTTTCATTTAATCAGCTAAACGGTTCATTTCCTGCTTTTATTGGAAACCTATCTGAACTGTCTTTCTTGGCATTGGGCTACAACTTTATGACTGGATCAGCACCATCTACGCTTGGGAACATCAGATCTCTTTCATGGCTTGACATTGAACAAAATAATCTATCCTAAATATACCAACTCACTTCCAAATTACTTCTTTATCTTTACCAAGTTCAATTCTGCCTGGACCATATTCCTGAAGGAGCGAGAAATCTTCTTTGTTCGAAGTGAGAGCTAAGGGAAGAAGAACCAGTTCTTGGGTTTATCCGTACTGATTCCAGTTCGATTAAGGGAAGAAGAGCCAGTTCTTGGGTTGATCCATGGGAAGAAGAGCATGACATAAATGGAATACTGAAATGCCAAAAGAGTGTTCTAAAGGATTGCTCCGTACCGATTCCGGCGCCGTCATCCGCCGCGCCGCGCCCCCCGGGTCGCAAATTGGCAGCCGCTGCCGGCGACGACACCTCCACGTCTGGAGCCTCGAATCCGTCGCCTACGCGTGGCCGCGTCACCGGCCGTCGCCGTCGCCTCCGCGTGGCCCGCCGCCGACCGAGACTGATTGGCGTGGGCGGGAGGCGTCGCGGCGTCGCCGTCGCCTCCGCGTGGCCTCGTAGCCGGACCGAGACCGATTGGCGTGGGCGAGGCGGCGTCTGGCGTCGCCGCCGTCGCCGTCGCCTCCGCGTGGCCCCGTCGCTGGACCGAGAATGATTGGCGTGGGCGGGGAGGCGCGCGGGCAGGGTAATGGGATGCAGGGGCGGCGCGGAGAGGGCGATGCTGGGCGGGGAGGTAGGATGCCGTCGCTGTCGCCTCCGCATGGCCCGTCGCTGGACCGAGACTGATTGGCATGGGCGGGGAGGCGCGTGGGCAGGGTAGGGGCGGCGCGGACATGGAGGAGCGAAGCGCGACTGATTGGCGTGGGCGGGGAGGCGTGTGGGCGGGGTAGGGGCGGCGCGGATATGGAGGAGCGAAGCACGTCGAGAGGCGAAACAGGGCGCGCGGAATGGTAGGGTGAATCAGGGAATCGGCACGAGATGGGCACGCGTGAGGGAGCGCGTGGGAGGTTAGTCCGGTGGCTAGGATTTCACCGAACGGTGATGGATGGCCCAGATGCAAAGTTGGTGAAACCACCACCACCACCACCATAAGGCTTTTTTTAATAGTAGAGATAATCTATCGCGCCATTGGTTCAATCCACACTAGTGTGGTGCACGTGGCACGTGTAGGCAAGCAGGAAGTAGAGTAACCATACTGCCTTTGGTTGAAAAAATTGGCCAAACAAATGTGGCACCACATAATTTCTTCTTTTAGAAAGGGTAATGTATTACCCAGTGTGACAATTGCACAACCCTTTTTACATATGAGCCCCTAATAAGAAAGAAAATTACACACGGGTCCTTCAAGGGCTACAAAAGTAAAAAAAACCTAAGGCACCAAATCCACGTCACTGTTCGCCAGCAAAGACCGCGCAACCGCAACTAATCAGCATCGTCTTTAAAGGACACCACCATGCCTTGCTCGCTGAAGGAGTAGAACAAGGGGGATTGCCTATCATGCCTCTCCGGTTGGTGGCTCTGCCTCTGCCTCAACATAGATTCGCAGCACAGGCGGCAGGGCCAGCTGGAGTGGAGCAGGACTGAGTTGACAAAAATGAAAGCCTATGTCGCCACTTCCCAATACAAAGCTTGGTTCCGAGCAAGCACACGAGCCATCGTTCGTTGCCTTTGGACGTGAAGGAGAACATGTAGGGATATGAGAGAAGTGCCCATGTGTGAGAGATCCTTTCCCTTAGTCCGAATGGAGCGAAAGGGACGTTGTTGGAGCGTCGCCTTCATGCTCATCCATCCTTTTTTTCTCATGGGGATGGGAAGGGAAACAGGGATAGGATAGTGATAGAGATATCTAACGTTGGACGATAGGGAGCGGGGATCTGATGGGCGTCGAACGAAGCCCCGTCCGAAGCCACATCTTACCATCCACGCCCCCTCACCAGGCTGTTTGATCTAGCGCAAGTAGCGCCCGACTCTTTCCTATGTGTGGCTCGCCCACTCACCTAGTGCCCAGCTTGTGGTACCCCACAACGTCCTTACCAGTCGCCCTCTGATCCTCTTGTCTTCCCAATCGGTAGGGTTGAATTCAATTTGACCCTGAGCGAGCCTGACCTTCCTAGGCTCAAGCTCAGATTGAGTGCCATTTGAGTAATGATCGATGTTCGAGATCGAGCTCGATAGAATCTCGATTAGGCTAGATCTCTACTCGGTTTGAGGTTGATAGATAAATAATACCTCAGTTTACATGTTTTGAGCTCGGTTTGAGCTTGGGAGATAAATAATATCTCAATTTATATGTTTGAGATCGGTGGCTCAAACTCAATAGAAGCTCTCATTGGATGGGTCTCAATTACATGATGTCTTGATGGGCCTTGTATTCGAGCTCAAACCGAAGTACTCGAGCTTGGCTCAAATTACTCCCAAGCTTGAGACGGGGCTGGAGATCTAATCGTTTGGCGCTCAAGCTTGAATCGATGTTGAATTACTCATGGGGCTGAGTTTTAATTCCAACCAATCAGCTCCTGTAGTCCTAGCCTCTCTCCCTCCCATTCGTTCTAGCTGTTGTGTCGTGGAACACCGACACCACTTCTAGATGTGCCCCGTCTCATGATCTCCTCCCATCTGCATAGCCTGAGGGGTCTCCCGTGCTGCTGTCCTCCACCACCACGAAGGATGCCGCTACCTCCAGTCCAGCCATGCTGTCAGGGATTGCCAACGGCACCTCTCGGGGTGGGTCATCCTCCTTCGCGTGCTGCCGGCTGAAGCGCTGTGTGGGAGGTGTTTGTGCTACGCCGTCCTCGGTTAGATTCTAGTAGCATATTGGACACATGTATTAAGTCCTAATTAGGTAGGATTCAGAGTCACCCTAATCTAACAAGTTTTAATCTCTGTAGATTGCAGAACTATACCATGTCTGGGGCTGGTAGGGTTTCAAGATATCACCACTGGTCAATATTTGAAATCAGTCTATTTGAAGCATAATATGCATTGTGTACAAATACAATTGTTTCTGTTTGATCAGTACAGTTCCTCTAAAGAATGAAGGCTACCATTGTTGTTTGAATTGAAATAGCTTGGTATTTGCATTTGCATACACTTGTCTAGGTAATCCAGATACCAAAATAGAGAGGAACAGAAATAGTAGAAATTGTTTTATGGCTTCTGATCATGGACTTAGGCTTGCTTGGTTTGCTTTTGTCACAAAGGCAGGTATCACAGCAACAATGGTGGCAATTGGACATAAAGAATACTGAACAAGAAGAGCTCCAATTTGGGATGAATGATTGGTGTATTCATGTTTTGTGAATAGATTTACATGTTTGTATTTCTCAAGGAGCCTGCCTAAGCAAGGTGTAATTGAACATATGCAAAGCTGCTCTCTATGAGAATGCATAAATAAGATTCAACAATTTCTCTGTATGAGAATTGTGTCATTAATTCCCACATGCATAAATTTTTGTTGAGTTGCAACATACTTTTATGGTGGCAGTGCTTGTATCTTGAACCTTATTGGTGTTGATCAAAATGCTGGTTGTGTTGAAGCTAAGGCAAGACGTTTTTCTTTCTTGCATTGCTTCATAGCTGATACAACATATAATGGCAATATGAGGAGTAGCATCAGTTTTCTTTCTTTCATTGCTCCACTTTTCCTCTCTTCCAAATGAATGAATTAGACAAGTTTATATACTGATCCATGCACAAACCATGCACCGAGCATGTGTGCACACATGGCCAAAAAAAAAGCAAAGAGGAAGAATTGTACATATATATGAATCAGGTTTGCATTGAAGTATGCTTCAAGAAAAATACTAGGAGCTGCACATATAGAATTTGTATGAATCTTCGAAATTCTTCCTTGTTGAGAATATGGGTTTGTAAATAAGGGCCAGCACATTGACCCTTATCTATGTATGCTTGTAATGAAACAAATTGATAATAGTGTTGTATGATCGATGTCATGTAAGGACACTTGCATTATACTCAGCAGAGATGGTGGCACGAATGAAGCTTTATTCATTATGGTGAAAATTGGTGACGAAACAATTAAGCTTGAGGTGATTTCCACATCATGTGTTGTAATGACAAAAGTTTCAGCTTTGCAGGAGCTAACAATACAACAAAAACAACAGTATGTTGTGAAAATACATTGTTGCTCCTAAAAATAAGTTGTAAAATAAATTTCCATGACAGTGAACGGTGCCCCAAGCATTTCATTTACAACTCTCGGTAGGATATTTTCAGGATTTAGAGCAATCCACTAGGAAATTTTGAGGATCTAGAACAGTGCTTTTGTTGCTTCTCGGTTCTCAAACAATGTCATCATCGCTTATGTCCATAACCTGATTTGAGTGTTTATTTTTAATGAAAAGCCAACCGACAAAAAGATAGATACATAAAGCTAGCTTGCAAGTGATTGAACATTATGTAAGCATACTGCACCTCCTCCTTATATTCATATCAAAGAATACAATACCAAAATATATTGAACTTGTAGGTGAACTTGAATGTGCTTGGTAAACAAACTTCTTGTAACAACACTACACTGAAAATACTAAGCAAGAAAGAAAATACTAAGCAATTGATATAATAACACACAGTATAAGTATTGTGTGATAGATCGGGACCCTGCGCGCCTATGAAGGATAATATAGGTATTGTGTGACGCATGTATGGGAGGGGCTGATAGGAGGAGAAGAGTGCCCCTGTGATATATCAGAACACTGGCCGAGCACGCGAGATCGTGGGAATTAGCGAGCCGAGCGTCCAGCGCGCAACAGCCACGAGCGGAACGGCTTGTAGGAGACTAGCGGACGGCGCAGCGCGCGTTGGACCGTTGGACTTGGCCTCCCCAGTCCCCAGCTCCGTTTTCGGAGAGCCAGGCGCACTCGGTGCAGAGCGGGAGGTGCTCGACGGCGGCCAGGAGGAGCTCGACGACGGCCACGCATGACGGGATAGCACCGGCTAGGGCGAGATCCTGATCCACACGGGGAAGCTGACGGCGCTTCAGCAGAGCTCGGCAGGTCGCGACGACGGCAGCGAAGCACGCGAATGAGCACGGGGCGGCCGCGGCGGCGCTCGTGGCGGCGAGGAAAGCACGGAGCAGCTACGACGGAGGACCAAGAGGCCACGGCAGTGCTCGAGAAGGCCACGACTGCACTTGCGGCTGCACGGGGGAGAGGGAACACGGGGCAACCATGACGGAGGACGAGGATGCCACAGCGGCGCTCGCGACCGCGCGGGGGAGCACGAGGCCGCCTCAGTGGAGCACGTGACGGACCGGGGGAGCACGGGGCGGCCGTGGCGGATGACGAGGAGGCCGTGATGGCGCTCGTGGTGGCGCGGGCATGGGGCAACCGCGGTGCTTGGGGAAGGCACCGCTGAGCGCAGGTCAAGGAAGGGGCCTCTGAGCACAGAGGCGAGGGCAAGCGTGACCATGGGGGAGGGCGCGGCATGGCGAGGACGTGGCCGGAGCACTGCCGGGACGCCGCCAGAGCGCGGCTGGAGCATGGCCGCGGCGAGCAGCTTGTCCGCGAGCAATTTGGGGCACTCTATGCAAAAGGGGAGAGCTGTTACAAAATTGGCAATATAATAATGAGTAACATGCAACCAAAGGTTTAACTATGCTTGCCATTTGTTTCTGAATAGAACTGTTATTTACAACAAGGCTGAAAATTACAGAAGTTGAAAAGAACAGATAGAAATATCATAAAAACTTCAAAATTGACCAGTAGAGCCGAACTACTTAGAAATAAAATAATAGGCATAACCTATTAAAATAGCTAACTTGCACAGCAAATCAACTGCTAACTAGATGTACACACTAATAGGCAGCCAACTGTGTAACAACAGGTGCAAGAACATGCAGATACCGAAAGAAGACGCAGCATGAACATCCCAAATCGACTGCTAGCTAGCTGTATAAACTAAAAAGCTCGAATCTGTAACTTATCATGTTTTGGTATCTGCATAAGCATTCCAAGCAAAGTTCAAGGCCTGGTCACTTAATAACCAACTTTGCCGCATTTATTGCCAGGCAAAGTGTGGCTTGTCGTATAGACTACGGGTCTACGGCAACCAAATAACCTGGCACACAATAGTGGCAGCTGAGTTCATCACATCCTCAGTCATGGAGCTAAGGAAACATGGTGAACCATGATTCTATAATGAACCAAACATTTGCCTAAGAGAGTGTGGCAGACCTGAAGTTAGAGATGGACAAATTAAGCATCCAATCAAACACCCTGTTAGTCTTACCTTGGCCAACCAATGTGAACAAGCAATCACAGAAACAAAATAACTTACTATCAAGTTGATAGTTATCCATCTCCAAAGATCAAATACCTCGTTTTCATTCACCAATTGATTCAAACTTCCAACGATGGCCAACTCCAAACCATTTGATGGTGTCTGTTGAGGTTTCTCCTGTGGTTCCTGTGGTGGTTTTTTTCACAAACAGAAAATCTAACCTGATTATTGGACTTACGTGGTATAGCCACCCTGCACACGGACCAATATACTATCTAGTATGTACTTCCGGACCAATCTACTATCTGTATGTACTTCCGGCGCCGGGTATCTGGAATTCCGGCTGTTCTGGACTAATGCCTTCTACGCTTGATAACCTTGTACAGCGTGTAGCCAGTGACGGTGGTAATCGCGGCGAAGACGAAGTAATGTATCATCTTCCAGCCCCGGAAGGCTGCTGCAACTGAGTCAGCAAGGGTCGGGTTCGGCGACGGCGGCATCGTGCAAGTGCTCTGAGGGATGTCAATGCGAACCTCGATGCACGTCGGTGGCGAAGGCGGGCTCGACAGAAGTGGCGCGTCCTCGAGCGGTGGCGGTGGTGATGTCACGTCCTCGAGGGATGAAGCTGGCTGTGGCTCGTCGGCGTCGGCGTCGGCGTCGGAGCTCTGACGTCCGGTCAGATACTCGTATAGTATCTTAGCCCTCTCATATGCGACCTTCAAATCCTTCCATGTCGTGCCTTTCAATACGTTCTCGTAGATAATGTTCGCGGCCCTCTTCATCACTGGATAAAGAGCAAGCAAATCAAATCCACAAAATCACGTTCCAAATATGCCACAGCGTGCAGGATGAATGGGGAGAGATTGTGGAGGAAATACCGGTTGGTCGGAGCAATGGACGAAGGAAGAAACCTTAGAGATGGGAGATGGGAGGAGGAAGAGATCGTGGAGGAAATACCCGTTGGTCGGAGCACTAGCTCGCACCAGCGCTCGTCGGTTGTCGGAGTTGGCAGCGTCGGTTGTCGGAATTGGTAGGCAGGGGAACCTAGATCGTCGGAGAAATGGATGAAGGAAGAAACCTTAGAGATGGGAGGAGATGGGAGGAGGGAGAGACTGAAGAAACCTTGCGGCGGTGGTGGTGGAATGGGACGGTAGGTGTGCTTTTTATAAGACCGTCGGGCGCACGTACCGATGGCGTTTGGTACTTACGAAGCAGACTTGCTTCTGGAGCGTTTCCGCGCGGCCGCCACCTCCTCTCTCTCTCCCTCCCTCACCGCCGTCCGGCCGACCCAGCCCGTCGCGCCCATCTCCTCCTCCCCTCGCCATCCACTCCTCCGCCTCCGTCGCCTCCTCCTCGCCGCGCGCGGAGCTGGACATCGACGAGTTGGCCAGCGGCGCCGCCCGCGTCGCCGACCGCGAAGACTATTTGCTTTCTTGCGCGAGTTCATCGAGTGGTAGCATTCCTGTACTGAAGCCATCTATGGACCAACTCGGTTGTTTTTTCGATGGACCGACTCGGTTGTTTTTGCTATCACATCGGCTTTGTTTTTGCTATCATATTTTATGTTTGGATGCGTTAAACAACGCTGTGTTTTCTCAATTGTTTCAAAATTCGAACGCATGCCTTGTTCGTTGATGTGAATCGTTCTAAGTTGGTATGTTTAAAATATTCTTGTTGCATCATCGCCGTTGTGCAATGGTTGCAAACCGGAACGCGTTGCAAGTAATTGTCCAGAATCAGACCAGCTGATGCTATTTGCCATTCTTGGCATGGAAGCAAACAACATTAGCAAAAATAACACCACCACCAGGCAGCAGAAGCATCACTAGAAGTTAAAAGTACTCTGATCAATATGGGAGCGACTGTTCCTATAAACACAGGTTGCCGAGCATTCACAGCACCGCTGCTTTTGTCCAGAAACGGGGGTATTATGCAGTCGACACAACCCTTAAGGGAGGATATACAGCTCATACAACAGTACAACACATAACCAAGTACAATGTATGGTAAAACTATGATCGCTAAGGTTTAGGCTAATCCAACTTCACGCTACTTATCAGGTGATAACCCAAAATGCTCCTGGACAACGTTCGCCGGGGTCCTCCCAAATCCGTTAGCAACTTTCACCATGACCTTGAACTTCTCCTCTTCGCGCTTCACTTGATCCACCCGGTTCAGAACATTGGTGAGAAGCACGCTGTAGTGTGAGGTATCAGATAAAGGCATAGGATCTGAGAGCTCAGATCTTGCAGACTCAAGCTGCCGATACTGACTGAGGATGTAGTCTTTCTGGGAATAAAGCTTCTGCTCTGCCAGCTTGTATTCTGCTTCCTGAGATCGTTTCAGTTCTTTAAGGGTACGATCTATCTCATCCTCGAATTTCACAGACATAACCTTATGGTCACCAGTAATGAATACTGGAAGGTTTTCAACAGCCCTCTGCAACTCACTATCAACCATTGAATCGGCGTTATGATATGGATACCCCAAAAGTGTATTCTCTTCTGGAGCTTGCTGAGCCCCAAGCAATGTTGCGCCGCTAGTTGGGGAGGTTTCTTCTACATTAGACATAAGAAACAAACTTAATTATTCACAAGCAATATATGAAGCAACAATGACAGTAAACGAGTGATTCAAACTGTTCTGCCAGTTCAACAAGGTTTAGTTGTATGCAGTAATTTAAGTAGACTACTCAAGTGCCCGTGCTTTGCTACAGGAAAATCCAAATTCCGTCAATAGTAGAGATTATAAAGAGCATGAGTAGTCATTTCTATAGCAATGGAGAAATCACAAGTGCTACCAAAGGGGCTAGACAACACGGAATGTTAAATTTTGCAAAAAGCTACCAAAGCATTAATTACACTTTCTAAAATAATGTGTATGTAGGACTAATCTAAGATGGTTTTGACTAAAACATGATCCCAAAAGTTCAGCATAATCCACAGAGCAACAGTTTATCAGAATACACAGAACAACAGATGTCAAAGCCATCACAGCAAGGCTAGGACCTTTTGGGCTGACATCTAAATTGCTAAAAAAATTATTTAGCTCGATATAGTTCTCTCCTGTGATTAGTACCACTCAAAAATGATGTTTACCTTCATTCAGCATATCTATGCCATCACCATCTTCCATTTTCCAGACCTCAACAAGATCAACACCGCATTTCAGCTGCAGTAAGCAGTAGAGTACCAATCAATAGCCTCAAACTACTGAAAAGAAGGCCAAATAAGTAGAATAAACAAAGGAAATGGGTTACGCACTATGTGCAGTATCACAAGCCACCACTAATCAGAGTACTAAACAGTGATAACTAGAGAAAATCCTACTAAGAACCAATAACGTATCTCACATCATACCTTCGCCATTGCTGATCCCATAAAGTTCCCCAGGTTTTTTGCTCTCGCTTGTCTTGAGCCACGCAAGATGCACAAGCCCGTATTCAGGATAGGTTCAATTTCATCCTTTGATTTAAGAGATTGGCAAGTTTCTAGCAGTTTCTCTACATGCATCATCAGATTAGTTTTGTTATCACAACGCCTGCAGTAATATTGCACATCTAGGCCAATACTTCCCCCAACAGTTCCAGCCATGAAAGTTCGAAGTGCACAATCAATATGTGCAACATGGCCACATATGTAGTTCTCTTCCACAACTACCTCACATTTTATGTAACCATAACCTCCAAAGGAATAGTCAACAGCTCTGCGGCAGAGAATGCAACAGCACTCACGACAGAAAGTAGGAATTGTGCAACAGATGTCACAATCCTGTGCTGGTGATGTTTCAATAAATTCTTCTCTCTCAAGTTTGCACAAGTTATTCCTAGCCTTACACGGCCCAGCTGGATCAGCCAGGCCAATTTCAGGTTCATTGAGCCCCAGTTGCTGAGTCCCTGGACATATTTAGGTATTAAAGAACATCACAAAATTGATAATCTACAAAAAAAAAATAGCAGTAAATATCATGAATATCAAGGCGGTAAGGCGAGGTGCACGCCCAACCACCCTCACACCTTTTAAGCATGGCATGTGGCGAGGTGACACCATACTCACATCACGACTTATTATGGTGTTTGTACCTTGGTAATCTAGTTATTTCCTATCTAAACACTATCTTAACCTGGGCCATTTCACACCCAGCCCATGTCTCTCCTCACCCTCAGAACAAATTCTCTTCCACTTCCCACTCCAACCCAGCTGCCGCGAAGAGTCCAATATTCCCAATGGCAGCAAGCAGAGCAGCTGATGTGAAGGAGGGTGAGCAGCTAGGGCCTGGGAGGGGGCAAGAGAAAGGGAGGGGAGGGAAGCAATTAGCGGCGGTAGCAAGCCGCCTGAGCTCAGCCTGCACGTAGGAGGTAGCACTGG
The DNA here is from genome assembly GCA_036346145.1 of Olyra latifolia. Taxonomy (NCBI): domain Eukaryota; kingdom Viridiplantae; phylum Streptophyta; class Magnoliopsida; order Poales; family Poaceae; genus Olyra; species Olyra latifolia. The sequence continues at coordinate 35,596,383 of CM070525.1, read as the reverse complement.
CAGCAAGCAAGATCCACCCACAATGCAGGAGGCGGAGGCAGTTGAGGATCCAGCAGATCTGCTGGCCCCAGGTTGGATCCGGCCTGCCCCATGCCTGCCCTGAGCTCTCTCATTCTCCCATGCTAATGCCTTAATAACCATGGGAGATATGCAAAGTAAATATATCCAATGCATTGATGCACCTTACAATCCATTAACGTACAAAAGACAGAAAAATCAGCATCTCAAATGAAGAAAATAATACAACTACACTACTAGATAAAACCTTAAGCAATCTCCAGATTAGATATGAATAAAAATAAGACAGAAAATTACTTCAGATGCTTTTTCTAAATGTAAATCTCAAATATTTTCCTTTATGTGTGTGAGGATTTGGGAAAATCACCACTTGATTGAGGGGAACATAACCCACCATCACTCGGGTTGGGAGCGCCAGGGAAGATGAAGGCATGGCCAGTTGCCCTCTTCTCCCGGAGCACATGTGCGGGACAAAGATAGAGCCGATTCAATCGATTGAGCTCAGAGGAAGAGGGAGCCATCGGCAGCAAGGATAGGCTGGCGGAGGCAAGGATTGGATTGGTGGATAGGGATTTAGGATTTGGGAAAGAGATAAACTTTGTGGACTAATATGTACATACAAGATATGTGTATGGGACATGAAAAGATGATATGGGACTAAAAATAATCCAAGCACCCAATATGTGTATAAATATTGACGATGTTAAAACATGCTCATCCAGCCATCCAATAAAAAATAATTAAATCTTTAGGAAAATTCCCAGACTAGGTGGGAACAAAGGAACTTGTAATCAATTGGAATCAAAACTGGACTTTTTTGCTAAATTGTACTGGGAGTACAGCTAATTGGCTTCATATTTGACGCAGTTTGTAAGGAGAGATTTAATGCATAATAATTAACAACTTCAGATGTGGAAGGTATGAGAACAGTAAGATTGGAAAGTGAATTGCTCTGCTGATCGTCGCCTTTAATATTTCCTATGAAATAGCAAAGGCAGCTTGTGCAGTTGCGCTGTTTTCTAATACAGTCATATGTTTACATTTCCTCAATGAGTAATCTTATTAGTTAGGAAGACTAATAAGCGTTACACGTGAACAAAGTCCATGCTCAAGATTCAAGCCCAACAGAGCACAAAACTGATGAAAGGGGGTTTACTACACCACAGAATCAATGGAAGAGATTGTCCTATGACTAGGAGGAATATTTTGAACTGTGTAGTGTGTACTAGGGATGCATATGGTGGAGTTCTGTGAATGTGAGATTATTAGGTGCACTGCAGTTAGCAACATTTGCAGGAATAGAATGAAATTCACTTTTATAAATAAAACACCAAACAATAGAAGATCTAAAACGTAAAACGAACATGAACAATAAGTCAGTAACAAATGTAAACCATTAAGGGAATAATGATGATTACACGAGGGAATAATGACAAATGAAAACAGAAGGTCCTCATGTATGTTTGCATATTGAGTGCTTTGGGGAAAAAATCAAACATCTCTGCAGATCAGCTATGGACTCAAATGTGAAATAATTAAATAAATGCCTTCCAAAGAAAGGTAAAATTCCTAACTACGGAAGCACCCACTATACGCTATGCACTGATGTCACAACCCATACTCTGGTCCAGTGGTGATATAGTGCCATTATGAAGTACTATTTACGTGGCAATGATAACTAAAACACATAAAAAAGGCAACAGAAAGGTTTAACCTCTTTGGATCATGTGTCCTTCAGAAGGGATCTTCCAAATAAACATTGAAAAGAATTTGCTAGGATCAGTATCTGGAAATTTGTTTTTGAGAAATTCTTCAACCTTTAATTTACTTGTGAATGATGTCTTTTTACCAGTAGCATCACGAAAACGTGAGGGCGGTGTAAGGTACCTGTTCACGGTTGGATCCATAACACAAGTCAGGAGTATAAATAAACTTTATTTTTTTCCATGGCACACAACTATATATAACACAAACAATTTAACTGCCAAAGATGGCTGGTCCAATACTAAATTAAGAAATTAATACCCGCTTTCATTTTCTAACTTTTTTTGCACAGGGCAGAGCTAATAAACTTTGTGTCCAACCCACCGAGGCCATGACAAAAGCATTTACCTGTCGATCCAGTGGCCAGTTGCAGAACCCCTGCCTCCCACTTTCCAATGCCATTCATCTCCAGGACATGGCCAATTTTCAGGAGCATAGGGCAAGCCTTTACCATATGCATTAGCACGAACAGGTATAGCAACAATGCCATTCTCAGTTCTGCACAATTCTGACAAATTAAGTTCTCCAAGTATGTTGTTTTCATCAGGGACCTGAAAGAAACAGAATCTCATCAGTGCATCACTCAAATTTCACTGAACTCAACCAACATTGATATATACTTGTCACCGATAAATATCCCTAAAAAATCCCACAAAAGTCGGAAGAGGAAAGAAAATACTAGAAATTCATGTGTCGATCCCAAAAAGGGAAATTATGATGGTTCATTTCTTTTTTTTCGTGATAACCTTTTCCCCATATACAGCCAAGAAAGATTACAACACTCACTCCATTAAGACTATTATTAAGGCCTCATATGTATAGGCACTTGGCAGTATAGCACGGCACAACAACAATATTGCCCTTTGATCGATGATCAGCAAGAGAAGGTTTAATATTCTGAGAGCAAAAGTTTGTGCACATAGCTGTACTCCAATATACTAAAAAGACATGGTCGAGTAGCTGTAGTTAGTATACGCTAAAAGACATGATTGAGCCACACCAAATATCTTCCATGAAATAATTTGCTACCTAGTTGATTAACTAACCACATCCATTCTTCTCTGGTTGAGTGAAGGATACCAAACAAACAATTTCCAGAATAAACTATTTCAATGCAAAAGAGAAGAGCTGTTACAAAATTGGCAATATAATAATGAGTAACATGCAACCAAAGGTTTAACTATCTTGCCATTTGTTTCTGAATAGAACTGTTATTTGCAACAAGGCTGAAAATTATAGAAGTTGAAAAGAACAGATAGAAATATCATAAAAACTTCAAAATTGACTAGTAGAGCCGAACTATTTAGAAATAAAATAATAGGCATAACCTATTAAAATAGCTAACTTGAACAGCAAATCAACTGCTAACTAGATGTACAAACTAATAGGCAGACAACTGTGTAACAACAGGTGCAAGAACATGCAGATACCAAAAGAAGACGCAGCATAAACATCCCAAATCGACTGCTAGCTAGCTGTATAAACTAAAAAGCTCGAATCAGTAACTTATCATGTTTTGGTATCTGCATAAGCATTCCACGAGCAAAGTTCAAGGCCTGGTCGCTTAATAATCAACTTTGCCGCATTTATTGCAAGGCAAAGTGTGGCTTGTCATATAGACTACGGGTCTACGGCAACCAAATAACCTGGCACACAATAGTGGCGGCTGAGTTCATCACATCCTGAGTCATGGGGCTAAGGAAACATGGTGAACCATGATTCTACAATGAACCAGACATTTGCCTAAGAGTGTGGCAGACCTGAAGTTAGAGATGGACAAATTAAGCATCCAATCAAACACCCTGTTAGTCTTACCTTGGCCAATCAATGTGAACAAGCAATCACAGAAACAAAATAACTTACTATCAGATTGATAATTATTCATCTCCAAAGATCAAATACCTCATTTTCATTCACCAATTGATTCAAACTTCCAACGATGGCCAACTCCAAACCATTTGATGGTGTCTGTTGAGGCTCCTCCTGTGGTTCCTGTGGTGGTTTTTTTCGCGCCTTTTTTTTCGGAGTGCCTTTTGGATTCTCAACAGCCAGACGTTTCACCCTATCCTTACCAAATAACTCCACTAACCTATCGTAATGGTCAATGGTCTTCGTCATCCATTTCTTGGCTTCCGGTTTTCTCTACAAGATCAAGGAAAAGAATTTTACATCAGCTCAGGAACTTTCCACACCCACAGGCTTGATTGATAGCAGTAGCACACAAACCTCAATGAACTCCCTCCAAACATGGGGCTCAGCATGGAACTTCCGGGTCACCGGGCTCCACTTAATCCCACCCTCCTTATCAAAAAGGTTCTCGCATTCATGGAAGCAATCCTTGATAGACTTTAGACGGTTCTTGATGTTAGAACGATCGATCGCCACCCCAAACCTCTCGCCAATCCCGGCGATGACGCTTTTAAAGGCCACCGTCAGGAACCTGCCCTCGGTCCTGTTCCCGATAGCCTGCTGGTGCAGCAGCGTGTCGATGAGGTACTCACTCATCTTCTCGGACCACATCACCGATTCCTTCCCGGGCTGCCTGGGGCCTCCCCCATTGCTACCGCCGGCGCCTGGGCCGGAGCTCCACTGGTTCTTGGAATTCGCGACCATCTCCCAGCTCCACGGGACCTCAGACGATCCCTCCCACGCGCGGGCGTGGGCGCCCGGCGCCTACTCCACTCTACGGCGTACGGACAGCATACACAGCACAACCAAGAACCAGACGGAATTGAAACCTCTCTCCTTCCGGTCGATCGGTGGATCAATCCATCTAGGGTTACCTACCAAGAAGCGCAATGCCAGGTCCGGATCTGAGATTGCGAGCCGCGAGGAGGAAGAGACGGGGCTCGAGTGATCTTACCAGCGCAGCCGGGGAGAGGAGCGGGGAGCTCTTGAGAGTTGGGACGGAGGAGGGGAACGAGACGCTGAGGAAGTGTGAGGGGGCACTGGGCAGTGGGCGGCTCGGCTTCCTTGCCTATACCCTAGTCTACATACCGAATACCCTATGGCTATGTATATACGGCGTCTATGTACGGCTAAAATGGACACGAGTTAATGCTGACCTGCCGCCGTGGACTTTGGCAGTTTGGCTGGACTTGGTCTGCCATGTCACGGTCCAGGTGGCATCAGATGTGCCATGTCATAAGCCTGCATGGATTCACTTTCAAGGAAGACCCAGTCCCGGTTTCTTTCGGCGGTTGCGTTTGCGTTTAACTTGAAAATTTGTAGCTCCTCAATAAAGATATCCGAGGAATCAAAAAATTATAGAAAAAATAGTTTTGAGAGTTTTAAGAAAAAATTGTAAGATCTACAAAAATTGGCTACCAAACGTCAAAACGTTTGTCTTGTACGAAAATAACAAATTTCTACCTTATAAACAAACGCAAACGCTGAAAGAAACATGTCCCCAATCTGTGACGAACATATGGGACGCGTGCTGTGTCAGGGTGAGTTGGCACCTAACATGGTGCATGGAGCTACTTTTTTACATAGACCTTTTCTTTAAAACTTTGTATCTCAACTATTAATAAATGGCTTGTGATTAGAGCTCGGTGCTTTTTCCTTTACAATATTATCCATTAACTGCCCCACATGTTAATTCTATAATTCTTTCACGCTCTTTCTTGAATAGATTTGTTTGATGAGTTTAAAAAATCATCATACCTCATCTTATCTCAACCAACAAACCATCTATCCAACAATCCCCTTGCATACTTATCCCTATTATGATAATCCGGTATTCGCACAATCACCGATCACAAAATTAACCAGAAGGATGAACACAGATAAAAATAGAGAGAACACATAGCACCGTAGTCTTTATTGATTTCAATTGATTCGTGTTTATAATGGGATGTTTCTCATATTTATAGTCCTATTCTAATTTGGTTTTGTCCACAATACTCCTAGAGATAAACCCTAATGGACTTTATCAGGTTAGGGCTATAACAATCCCTACACCAGCAATCTCGCAAATCCACAGTGGCCATTGAGATTACTAAGACCACTCGTGCGAACCACGACTAGCTTACCTCTACAGTGGAGACCGTTGACGTGCGGAGCCCGTTGATCTTATGACTCTCATCGTGCCTGCTTCCAAAGTGAGAGTAAGGAAGTGTTTGATTGCATCGACTCGGACCGTCCGATCCGGGATACGCAGGTTTTTTGTTTGGTTGGATCAAATAGGACGCGCTCGTCCTGGTCCTATCCATCTCACCGTAGCTTTGCTACCCGTCCCTCACCATCCATCGTGAGAAGGTAAAATCGATTCGTCGCCTCACCTGCATGATCAAAGCACCTGCCTCCACCCCCGCCTCCACCATGGGCTACTGCCGCCCTCCTCTCCCGCCGCCTCCCTCGCCCCTCCTCCCCCCTGGCCTCCTCCCCGCCCTCCTCCTCCCCTGCCCGCCTCCTCTGCCGCCCTCCTCCCCATGGCCCTCCTCCTCCTCCGCCTCCTCTCCCGTCGGCCGCCTCCCGCCGCCCTCCTCCCGCCTCCTCCCGCCGCCCTCCTCTCCCCGCGCCTCCTCCTCCGCCTCCTCCTCTCGCCGGCCGCCTCCTCTCCGCCTGCCTCCTCCGCCGCCCTCCTCTCCCGTCCTCCTCACCAAATCTACAAGAAGAAGGTAGTGTTTTTGATTTCTTGGTTTGTGCTTTGCAATCTTAGGAAGTGCTTAATCCAGTTTCTTGGTTGGTTTGTGCATTATGACAAGGTTGCTTCTCGCTGGCGCCACCCTTCTCCCTCCCTCCACCGCCGTCAGTCTCCCTCCCAAAGACCAGATCTACTAAAAAGAAGGTTAGCATTCTTGATTTGCAACGGCGAACTGCATATGTATGATTTGCCTCCTGTGTATATGTGCAAATGTTATCCCCTTTCCTGTGCATCTCAGTACTGATCATCTCTCAGTTGTGTAGTTGTCTAAGCAAGTGTTCTTCTTGTTGCAGCTTCTAGAGGATATTGAGAGAGGACATTGAGTGGCATTTCATTGGGAACCCGCAAAGCAACAAAGCCAAAGTCCTCCTAGGTAAGCATCTGAATTCATTGTTCCTGAGGTTGCTGTGGTACTGTAACATTGTCCTTTAGTGATATACCTGAAATTTAATGGTCGTCTAATATACATGGAAATTTAATGTTCATGCATCCCATTCTCCAGCAACAATGGATGTAATGAAGAGCAAGAGGAGAATGTTGCTCATTGGAAACTCAAACTTCAACTCAAAATATTGTTGAGCTAGAAAGCTTCATTCAAGATGAGACCACAAACAATGCTACCTCAGGTGCAATAGCTTCGACTCCTTAATTTCATTTCATGTACTTCATTTCATTCTTAACCATTATGTGGTCTATCGGCCATTTGATGGCCCCATTTATCTGTTGTGTTGTATATGCACGATACTGTTATGAATCTGTCACTGTAGCTAGGCCCCAGTTCAGCACTTCAGCTTCGTGGAGACTAAGGTTTGATCTGTATTGTTGTGGAGAGCAGAGTAAACAATTCTGCATGCCCTTGAAAAGAAACTGGCACTTGCAAAGAAACGTACTTCAACATGTGCTTCAAGCTCTTCTCTTCTTTACCTGTCTCTGTTCGAAATATGCTAAGTTCCCTTCTGTGGAATGGAACCTAAAGTTTCTATTGCAATGATCGCTTCATGTTATTTTATTTCGTAGGGAGGTAATTATGGGCACCGGAATAGTGAAGCTTTGATCTTTCCGGTTGTTGGCTACGTTTCGATTTGTACTGACTTATGCTTCTGTGGTCGTGTTCAAGAGTAGTAACAACTGTGTGTTCTGTGGCTACGTTTTGTTTTATTGTAGTTTTACTAGTTTATCTCTGCTAAATTGTGATTTCACTTTCTCTTTGCAAAGTTTGCGTGTTGTTGTGGCTCTGGGATAATATTGCTTTGTCAGTTTTTGTACAAACAAGTTTGTTTCTGAAAACTGCCCATGTCCTTGGTTGGTAAATGCATACAGAACTGCCATGTTATTTGATTCTAGTCAGAAAAATTTGATTCTAAAATTTTCCAACATTATGCTTGTTTATGATGAAGCTACGGGTGAGTCCTCACGGACCAATCCATCTAAGAAACGCAAGAGGCCACATATGGATGGGGATCCACTGCTGCAAACAATAACTGATAGCCTTGGCAAGCTTGCTGAAGCCATTGAGAAGAGCAACAACATTTCACAAGTGCCGGATGACCTATGGGATCATGTCTCAGCCTTGCCAGAATTTGAAGAGGTAGATCTGCTCAACTACTTGCAATACCTATGTGACAATCCCAGCAAAGCCAAGGCATTTCTAATGGTGCCCTTATCAAGTAAAATGGTTATGGCTGCCAAGTTCTTTAGTGAGCATCCGTAAATTGGTAAACCATTGTTTTGTTACTTATATGTAGCAGCTATTGTTCACTGTCAAGTACCATTTGATGCTAGTCACAATGCTATTGTTCACTGTCATTGCCTGGAGATTAGTTTCACAATACTCATCACATGGAGTTCTAATCTTGTAGATTAGTTTCTATTGTGGCCTAGCTGCTTCATTGTTATCCTTTCCATGCCTCCCTTTTCATGTTGAGATTATTTTGCTTGTTGGTTTACTTGCATCACGATTTTTCGTGTCCATTCTGACAATTTGTTAACTTTGGTCTTGTAGTTGTCCAAGCCTGAGAAAAGGTGTTGAAGCTACACTTGAGATTCATACTGGAGATACACTTAAGATATGGATGCTAATTAGTACTCACTGTTTGGATGCATGTTTAATTCAGCTTATTATGTACTCTGCTAATCAAGCTTTTGGTCAGATTGACCTTAGAGAGGTCTTCTATTTACCTAGGAGAGAGGTCTTCTATTTACCTAGGAGAGGTCTTCTATTTACCTATTGACCTTAGATTGACTCAGATCTGTTAATGCTTAATGGCTGAATGCATTGTGTTGAAGTGCCATATTTAATGGCTTAATGTTATGAAATTGCTGCAAAGTGTTATAAAATTTCCGTTAGTGCCATCTCAATCCAAAATGAAGAAGAAAAAATAAGATCCGTTAGTGCCCAATGATTGATTAGCAGCTGATGCTTGTAGTTGTTTGCTGCACTCTCGATCACTCCATGCGTGTCGATCCATGACCATCCCAGCTTAACCAAACACGGGATAAATGCATCCCTAACCCGTTCATCCCCTTAAACCAAACATGAGACAAAAATCAATCCATCCCAGGCCATCTCATCCCTAGTAACCATCACATCCTTGATGGACCAGGACCTAGTAACCAAACACTCCCTAAGTGGTCGTGTATGTCAACAAGAAATCATAGATGAGTGGCGTAAGCATGTTTGAAACTTTTTCTTTTTCTTCCTCTCTCTGTTTGACCAATTTCTTTTCACCTGTATGCACGAAGCAAGCACTTGACCAATTTTGATATACTTGTGTGCCTCTTCTAGTTGGGTATTTGTCGGGACCCGAATTTATAATTCAGAACCTCCTATGTATTCTACACTAGTCCAAGATAACGCTAGTGCACACAGCGACATCATTGGTGAAATATTAAATCGACATCAAAATTAACTATGAAGAAAACAATTATTATTAAATATCATAGTAGTGATCTTATGATTAAAGGTTACATTTAATTGTTAGGCTAAACTCTTCAATAAACTGCAGCGAAAAACAGAACATCCTCGGTGTGGCCAATCCATATGTCCATAGGCAATCGATTGAGTAGCGCAATCTAGTACTCACTATCCATCGTAGATCTTCTCATCAATTGTTAGCTCTTTTTTGCAAGATATTGATGCTGCCGGAAGGAATAGGCAGCCCGTAAATAAAATTTTCAAGAGTGAGTATAGATGAATACTCAGCAAATCGCATAATGAGATAATGCATATCTATCACTATATGCAAGTTTAGTACAAAGAATAGGCCACGTGGTTATTTTGCAGTAAACAACATTTAACAAAGACGTAGTAAGATAATAAATTCAAAAAACAAGTAAGTAAACATTTGATAAAGTAAGATAATAAATTCAAAAAACAAGTAAGTAAACATTTGATAAACAGCATGTGATCATAAGCATTGGCACAAAGCCTAATAAACCTGTATCCAGCAGTCCATGTGATAACCATCTCCTGATATTTTAAAATGAGTTAACCTTGCTCAAGTATAATCAAGCATTGTTCATAACCGCGAACACAACTATTCGAATGTGACCCTCTCGATACCCATTATGCCACCCAGAGCTAAACATCTGAATCACTGAGATTACATAGTAACACAACAATATCGCTTGGATGATTGTCCTCATAAGCAAGACACATCCCCCAAATCTCTTAACGTATGATTGCATTTTCTAACTTGCTTTGAGGTGCCACAAGCTAACACTTAGTAGCTTAATTGCCAGACTTAACTGAAGTCAAACTCATTATTTATACTGTTTTAGTTTAGTAATGCTTTTACAACATTAAGTCTTAGAGGGACTAAGACAAGACTTTCTTCTAAATTTGTCTCATAGCCAAGCCACTTAAGCTCCACCCCCATGCAACTCCACTTATCTTAGTCAAAGCACCCACATAGTTGTTAACAAGTTGCAACACATGCCAACTTCTATATAAGAGCAACACATAATTAATCCATACAGAGCAACACATGTCTCCCTCATATAAAGCAATACATGCAATTACTCTCAATTTCATATCTCTATTTAGTCAAGATTAATTAATTATTCCTCCCAGATACGTGCATGACTTAGCAAACTAAAAACGATTGCCTTCTTCAAACATATCATCAAGGTTCAGCTAAATTGATAATATCACTAGGTTACAATGGAGCAAAAGGGTATAATATAGACAAAGGAATAGATAATAAACAAATGAGCATTAATTAAATTCTCAATCAAATAATATTAAACATAACATATACACATTTATAAGAAACTCATTTCATTTGGCAATTAGGATCAATATGATTAGGGACTATGTATAACTTCCCTTCCTGTCAATCCCACTCTTGACCTGTAGTACAATCTTCTCTTGGCACATCTTCCAAAGTATTCATTTCTACGCGTAATAAACAGTAAATAATAAATAATAAATAAAAATCCAGACAGCAAATAAAATTAAATAAAATTCATAAAAAGATATATCTCGTTTTTCTGAATTTTTAGAGACTTGAATGGCTATTTTTTGACTTATGGGTTAAAAGATATGAATTTTACAAACTTTAACCAATTTAAAACTAATTAAAACAATTTACAGAATTAAATTATAGTTTTTAATAAATACCCCCGTGCTCTCTTGATAGATGGGCCCTGCTTGTCGGCCTCTCGGCCCACAGTGGACACAGCCCATATGCACGCACGCTCACTACCACGATGCACCCTGCGCCTTTCTAACATGTAGGGCCCGCATGTCAGTGACATGGTCCATCGCAAACCCGATCCATAGGACCAATCCGGTTCAAACCCGCGCGATCCCGCACCGTCCGATCTAGATTCAACGGCTGCGGATACGCCATGTTACCCCGCGCGCTCCGGTGACCATGCCACACAGCTACACTCAACTTCGGCACGGCGGCACAACTTCGGTGAGCTCGATCTCGTGCTACAGAGCACCAAACTCTAAACTCCTGAGTTCTACGGGTTGCTCTCAGCATCGCCAACTCACTAGGACCATTTGCCACCGTCAACGATCACCAACGACGAGTAAGATGGCCCGAGGCGACGACGCTCCATGGTCTACACTTAACCGGCCGCTACGACCGTCCCTAGCCTAAACTAAGCACATAAAGGAATCTAGGCACTACCAGAAACCTTACCACGGCAACACATAACTCCGGGGACCTCCGGTTAGCTCCAGTGACCTCCAACTGCAGCGGCGGCGTGCGATCTCAACAGCGACGACTCTCCGGTGCTTCCTGCAATAAAAGCATGCGACGTTGAGGTTCACGACATCGAGACACGCCTCCCGGCAAAGAATCACGGGCTATGACTCACCAAAGGCGACAAAATTGCTCACCGGAGTCCTTGGCGCCGATTCCTCTCATTCTTTCTCCTCGGTGATTCCGTCCACCTCGGCTCAAGGCTACGGCGGCAACAAGATCAGGAAAACCTAGCGCAGTGGCTCAGGATGCTTAAGTAGCCTCGAAACCATATGTTGGCCCGATGTCAAGGCCCCCGCCTGCAGCAGCGCAATGGCCGGCCCCGAATCGGGCGCGGAGACGATGATTGCGGAAGCGACAAGATCTAACGGCTCCGTGCGGCCATGTCACGCGAACGGGCGCCCGAGATGCAAGGTTACAGGTTTGCTCGGATAAGTGGCATCCGACAGCTACCAATGCTCATGTGTGCACGACAACGATGCAGATTGAGCCACATCGCCCCTCTCCAGAAAAAGAAAGGAAAACCGGCCTTTTCTTTTTTTAGAAAAGCTGATTAATGTTTTCTTAGGTTTAAAATACCAAAGCGCTCCAAAAAAAATCTGAAAAAAATCTCAAAAATCCCCTTAATCATTTGGAACTCAATAAAATTTTACCAAGCACTGTTCACTTGTATTTCTTCTTATAAAATTGTTTTAGTGCTCTAGGTTTATTGAAAATTGCTCTTTTAGTTATTTTAATTACCAAAAAATATAAAACCAATACCTTAAATTATCTTTGGTAAAACAAAGTAATTTGAACCTACAAATTATTAGGATGTTACAGTATTGCTAATCGGGCGGCATGAGATGTGCTATGTGCATAAACCCGTAAAAAAAAACAAATATGTGGGGTTGCATATCGGATGCACTATAATTAATTGTGTTGATGTCCCTTCATTGAACACCATGAGATCAGCATGTGTGCTTTTAGGATTGCCAATTTCATTGCTATATCATGGTTTAGAACTTTACCACTTTTTTTTTGTTGCAACGCACACTCAGCTAGTACTCAAAATATGACTTTTAGCTAAAAAAAAAAAAGGGTATATAAGCTTTGTTCTTTTCAGCTTAGATTAAAATTAAAATCTATATTGAGAAAATTGTTCTTTTTTATTAGTGAATGCTTTGATGTTTTGTAGCCTTTTTTAAGATCTTAGTGTTTCTTCTCGATGCTTTCGAAAGTAATTTTTAATAATTTTTGGCCTCTCCAAGCCACTAACAAACGCATTTAACTTTTTATATTAAAATTCACAGCACTCGTAAGCTAAACACAAACAAGGCCTAATGAAATTAGTACGTGCCTGAAAATTTTGGGTCATCACACCCTAAAATGTTCTAGCCCTATAATTCTAATCAAAGGTGAAAATATTAGGTTTGAAAATGTCCTTAAAAATTAGTTGGCGACTAATAGCATAGTCGCATAAAATTGAAATATCTACACACAACAAAGGAGATTTCTTAACTGTGTATGTTTAATGGGTGGTAAAAGACCAAAAATGGCTCTAAACATCGGGTGTAACAGCTAAACATGCAAACCATATATTAAATGGGAATATCTTCCCCCTTGCAAGCCGCAAGACTTTCTACCACATGGCGCTCAGCAAACGGCCAGTGGTAATACATCATTTGGCATATGTGTTATGAGTTTGTGCTCATAGGAGTTATTTTTTTTTCTTTTTTTATAACGATTTGTTGTAGATTGGTGAGTGTGGTATTAATTACAATATTTATGGTGATTTTATTATCGAATCTTTAAGGCACTTCAAAACATCTTTTGGTATCTAAGTCATAAATACAACTATGTTTTTGGCGGCAATCCCTAGTGTTTTTTTTGTATTCATGTATATGAAATAAACAACGCCTATTTTTTATTCTTAAACCATGGTATACATTTTTTCCTCCACTAATAGGATATTTTCGGTCATTTCTTAAGTAATATAATACCATTAAAAGTTATCCTTCTTCTATAGAAAAACGAATGCACCCTTTTGATCGAGATAAATTTATAATATATAAAACGAATAAGGTATTTCGTGCATGTACACGACCGGTTCTATGGAAGTTTAAGAGACCTTCCATAGATATAAGGATTCATCGTCGTATTGTCACTATTGTCCACCATAAGCTTTAGGATAGTCTTGTTGGGGAAAGTACACGGCCTGTGGGAACACGGCCCATTTACCTATCTCTGACCCAACAGAGAGCTCGCACGAGCTTCATAAGCTCGCGCCCGAGCTTGGCAAGCTCGCACCCGAGCTTCCCCGCTCTGAAGCTCGGGTCTCTCGCCTCGAGCCTGGCCGGGGCTCGAACCCCAACGCGGATCGCGCAAGCGCGCATGCAGCATCTTGTGGGTCCGCGATGTCACCGTGAGTTAAATGCGACCACAATACCGATGCACGCCTGCCACAAGTTGCTGACGGGTTGGTGGCCAGTCGTGTCAGCGGTCAGCTTACCGTTCGCCCCATAGAGAAAGACATGTATTGCCATGTGGCGGTCCGAACACCAATCCTAGTAAGTTGGGAAAAACACGCCCGAATGTCCGGTGGACCTCGTACGTCCGCCTTATTGCAACATGGCAAAACAAGAGAATACAACCAGTGACCAGGAGGCAACACGGTGCTTCATAACGGACCGAAGCCAGGCTACAGTGGCCGTGAGCCGCCTATAAAAGGGGCGCACATGCCACAACAAAGGGATCCAGCGAGAGAGAGGCAATACGCAAGAAAGACACTCACAGTACGCATAGGAGAGCACTCGGCCACCATAGAATAAGAGCACTTGCACTTGTGTGGGATCTCTAGTTTTAGGCGATAGTTCTCCCCATCCAGGTATTGTAGGAACACACATAGTGTCTTGAGCACTTATTGTACTCGAGCCCTGGCTTCCCAAAGCTCAGCCTCACCCCCTTGTACTCGTTTAAGCTCGGTACTAAACGAAGACTGGACATAGGGCTGTTATCCGGCAGTGGAGGCCCAAACCATGATAAAAACACCCTTGTCAGCATCTACGACAACCCCGTCACACCCACGTCCTTCCTCGGCGGCAATACCAGACTCATGAACCTCGGTCAAGAGAAGCGAGGGCATTCTCGGTCTCGCAGACACCCTTCCTTGCTTATCGGCTCATGGAGGCTCGCCTCCCCACCACGACAAGTCTATATCACAAATCTATTATAGCTAATTTTGCTTCAAATATGTGGTCCTATTGGTCATGGTAAGCTCTAAAACAACACGGTTGTGTGTGTTAAAGCTTCAAGGGCTTGTGTCGGTTGCCCTGAGAGATTTAGAAAAACATGAAGAAAGGAATGAGAGAATATAACAAACTTACTTCTATCTTGCTATGTCTCTAATTGCTTTGCATATGCTGTGATTGCTACTTCTAAACAGCACACCTTGCCTCCTTCAGTTACAACAACGTTCTTCGGTTCCTTGGCTAATGCTTGTGGATGCAATACATGCTAGCTTCTCGATGCGTTGGCTGGTCAAAACCTCGAACGTTTCCTTCCAAGTGATTTCTGACCTCCTGAGTGGTCAATGCGCTTAGGGTACACACTTTGGATGCTCGCACTGTTCTTCTCGCCGACTCCTAGTTGCATGTGCATGTGGTGATGCTTGGGTTTTCTATGGTTTTCGCCTGCTCCTCCTGTTCATAAGAGATCATCCATGCTGAGAGCACTAGATTGACTCGTCAACTTTATCGATCTCTTTTATATAGCGCCAAGGGTGGAGGCGTGGAGAAAGAATCCAATCGAATAATTTTTTTAAGGTAAGATTAGTTTCCAAAACAGAAGACAAAAAATGCTGAGATAGAATCCAATCCTATAAATTCATATAAAATTAGTTTCCAAAGCAAGAGGAAGGAGGTGTAGAGATATAATTCAATCCGATAAAATCCTGCATATAAGATTAGTTTTCCAATCAAACATGTCCTTTTCCATGTTAAGTAAACTCTTTTATAATTGAATAGATCTATGTCATCATAATTTGATCATACTATAATTGATGATATAGATTTTTTTCTTATTCCTTCCTTAAAATGAAAATTTATATTATTTTAGAGCGAATATGTGGCTTCTTTAGATTCTGCGTTAATAATAATAAAATAGGTATAGATGGTGAATAAAAAGGCATAAAAGAACAAAAAAGGGAACACAACATGCGCAGGACACGTCGTTCCAGGCCACAACCACCAACAGCACACCGCCACATAGACATCCTGTTCCTGTGGACTAGCCAAGCAAGCATCCGGCGCATCACCATGCCGTCCAGAGCACAGCCAACGGGCCAGATAATCCCACGTAGGAAACATAAATAAAATAGTCGAAATCCTCTCGCAATCAAGCTCTGAAGTCTGAGCCAAAAAAAACCCAACGAGAGCTCCTTGCCTGCGAATGGATACTTCCCCTCCCCGACCCCGACGAAGACGAAGCTCCGAGTCGCCCCCCACTGATCGCTTCTAGAAGCTTCCAGAAGGCTCCAGTCCGCCATGGCCGCGCCCTTCTTCTCCACGCCCTTTCAGCCCTACGTCTACCAGGTCCGGGCTCCTCCCCTGAACTGCACGGTCTGATATTATTTTTCCTTCTTTCACGCGGTCTCTCCGCCGCCGAGATGTTAGGGTTAGATTCGAGGTCGTGGGGCTGGATCCACCTGATCCATAGCGTTTTGGTTCCTGCTTGGAGCTCTGCTGATCTGAATCAGTTTGAATTGCGTCGGTTGTTTTCAGAGCCAACAGGGATCTGTGACGGCGTTTCAGATATCCGGTGGGGATGTGCAGGTCTTGCAGGTAGTTCCTTCCCGTGCTCGATTACTTACTCTCCCCTTCTCTCTTGAGGTGAAGTTAATCAGTTGAGTCGTGCCGATTTGTGATTATTGGGATTTTTAGGTGATGGTGAAGTCACAGGAGAAGTTGACTGTGAAACCAGGTAATTTCATATACTTGATTCTGTTCTGCAGTATGTTTGTTGGGCAAACGAGCTTATTTTTGGCTAAACGAGTAGATTTTGTATGGGGGTGCTGAATTAACTTAGGGCCTGTTCTCCCCAGCTTATCTGTCTCATTTCTCATCTGCTAATTTGACTTATCTCGTAACTTTGAGAATTTTCCGAGGTGGACTCAAGAGTCGAATGCCCTTGGTTTTTAGGATTTAGGGAGCTTTTAGACACGCCTATGAGATAAAAGAAAACGGATTCAAAAAGTAATAAAAAAGTCAAATAAGTCGGTGTAAGCCACGTCTTATCTGACTTAGGCCCTGTTCTTTTGGGCTTATCTAATCTGACTTATCTTGAACTTCGAGAATTTCCCGAGGTGGCCTCGAGAGTCGGATGGTCTTGATTTTTAGGATTTAGGGAGCTTTTAGACTCACCTACGAGATAAAAAAACGGTTTCAAAAGTAATAAAAAAAATCAGATAAGTCAATATTAGTCAGATAAATCACGAAATAAAGACTTATCTGACTAATATTAACTTATCTGATTTTTTTTACTTTTTGAATCCGTTTTTTTTTTATCTCGTAGGCGAGTCTAAAAGCTCCCTAAATCCTAAAAATCAAGGCCATCCGACTCTCGAGGCCACCTCGGGAAATTCTCGAAGTTCGAGATAAGTCAGATTAGATAAGCCTAAAATAACAGGGCCTTATTTCGTGTCTTATCTGACTTATTTGACTTTTTTATTATTTTGAACCCTTTTTTTTATCTCGTAGACGTGTCTAAAAACTCCCTAAATCCTAAAAATCAAGGGCATCCGACTCTCGAGGCTACCTCCGGTAATTCTTGAAGTTACGAGATAAGTCAAATTAGCATATGAGAAATGAGACAGATAAGCTGGGGAGAACAGGGCCTTACTATATAGTACGGTGTGGTAGCCATCTAATCATGAGGCGCAGTGGCGGTCCTGGCGGAAATTTTATAAGTTACCGCCGTAGAGTTTTAAAAATTTAAATGTAATATTTCTGTGAGCAATCTCATTATGGTTTTGTTCAGTAGCGCTTTTGATTGTAACCTGACCTGAAATCATAGTGCATCACCCATGTTTTGATAGCTGTTTGCATTCTCTAGGTACAATGTGCTACATGTCCAAGAACGTTCAAATGGACAATACTTACTTGCCTGAAAACGACGGAGGTGTGTGGCAGTGGATTTTTGGAAAAAGCATAAGCAGCACTGTTTTCTTCAATCCTGGCCCTGATGATGGATATGTTGGGATTTCTGCGCCATTTCCTGGGAGGATACTTCCTGTTAGTAACTCTTCTTAGTAAAATCATTATGCCATTTAAAATTTTTGTATCACCGTTCCTTTTCTGTAAATTAGCTCTGAGATGTTTCTCCACTTAACATGCAAAGCCATAGGTTGCTCATGCAGATTACACCACTATTGTTTCTTTTCATCTACACAATTAAGGCTCCTATTTGTGAAAAAAAATCCATGATTTCTCAATAATTATAGTTGAGAACTTATACTGTCTGACTAGGACTTGTTAGGTATTTTCTTCAAGTTAAACCCTCCACTTCCAATCTGTTCTGCCACTCAATTGTTTGCCAATCTTTAGCACTTAAAACTATATGAATTACTGATTAATAGATGGTTAAATATCCTGGTGTTATTAGCTGTTTAATTACCAGTTAACCTTGCCTGCAGCCTGGCAGACATTAAAATTTCAGTCCTTTAGCAGTCAATAGTAAAATATATTTTTCTCAGTACTAGTGGAGCATTGACAACATAATTACATGCAAATATGTTTTTTCTTTAAGAAGACTACTTATTGATGTTGTCTGTAAACCTGCATCTGTTAAGCTGCACAAGCGGTAATATCTGGATGGGTAGATGCAGTGTTATCGTGTTAAACCAGCAAAATAATGCACTCTTTACAAATATGCACACCTGATTCAATGGCCATATTATCAGTTGTCACAAGGAACATAGTACTTGTATTATGGACCAAAACTGCTACCATAGTCTCACTGTAATTGCTTATTTTTGTTACAGATAGATCTTGCGAACTTTGGTGGCGAACTTCTCAGCCAGGTAATTTCTGTCTTCAAGTTAGTTATGTGCTTGAAAACAAACCCAAGAACCATATAATGTGCCAAATTATGCTTGCAGGCAGATGCTTTTCTTTGCTCGGTCAATGACGTGTCAGTCACAAGTACTGTTGATCAGAGGCCGCAAAACATTGAAATTGGTGCAGAGGTAGGTACCTTATTGGTCATGTGGCCCCGGCAAGCAGCCTTAGTTCTTTTTTGCATGCTGCTGGTGAATTTGTTTGTTGGGAAATGAAAAATGTGCATTTCTTCTTCAGATGATCCTCAAACAGAAGCTTAGGGGGCAGGGTATGGCTTTCCTTGTTGGTGGTGGATCAGGTACAATTCATTTCACCCTTGTGTCGTCTTGAAATAGCTATCAGGATTCGAAATGTAATGTTATTTATGCTCTCTAGTCTCTAGCAATGTAAATTGTACGGATACCACAGTACTTGAGGTGTTTAAAATTACAGGCTGTGATTCTGTAAAAGGTTTAGGACGTATTGATGGAATATATTGCTGAAAGATAACATTCTAAGGTTGGTGTTAATGCCTCATTTTACATAACATGATAACATGATATGAATGCTGTTGACATAGCAATGCTGCTGCAACATCTAATCACCCAACTTGGATTTACGTCATTTATTATCAGCTAGATGTTCTATAAGCAGTAAATATCTGATTTATCACACAAAAGCATGAAACCTATTATGCCATACCCTTTTTGTTCTGGCACAGCTGCACAGGAAAGTTATTGTTTATGCTGATAAATTCGACAGGGTTCTAACTTTTGGAGCTTTTGCTCTTTACTTTTGCTAGTAATGCAGAAAATTCTTGCTCCTCGTGAGGTAATTACTGTTGACACTGCTTGTATTGTGGCGATGACCACCACCATCAGCTTTCAGTTGAAGAACCCTCAGCAGCTGAGAAGAGCAGTTTGGGGGGTGAGTGCACCCTCTCTACTTCCTCTACTGCCCACCTACTGCTTTGTTTCCATATGTTTATTCTTGTTGAGAATCCTTTTTCCTTTTTTTTTGTGCACTGAGTGAGGATATGAGGACCATCGTCTTTTGCAGGGCGACAGCCAGCTAATAGCATCTCTCACAGGACCAGGTGTGGTTTTCATTCAGAGTCTACCCTTCCATCGGCTCTCACAGCGCATCGCGAGGTAAGAAGATGCGGTGTCATATCTTTTTTTGCCGTCCTTGGTTGTCCCTGGCCGTACTTGGCTGACAGTGCATTCTTGTTTTCTGAAGCAGTAAATCAATGGCGGCCCCAAGCTTGAGGGACAACCCCAAGTTCTTCATTCAGATTGTCATGTTCTTCTTCGTCGCATATGTGATGATTGTATCATCGATAATTCTGACAGATGTTTAGATGTTTGCGACGAGCATTTCGTGTAATTCTTAGAGATGTCCCTCAAAGCTGGAAGAGTAAAGGTTGTTACAACTTACAAAGCGTTCTCCCTCCTCTTTGTAGATGTGGCTCCGGAGTAAGCTTCAGAAGGAATTGTGAAACTGTTGTTAGAAGCCTAGTTCATCAAAAAATTTTGTAATGGCCTGTATTGACGAGGCCCTGTTCCTGTGTAAAGACAGCAAGTTTAAGTTGCAAAGCATAGGGTGAATATACATTGACATAAATTTATTTCCCGTTGAGTAGTTCCATCGGTGATCAGTTTGGTATGTTTGTACATTCCATGTCAATCTGAAAATCTCTGTTTAGTTCGGTATGACTGTTCACTCCATCACCGTATATTTCTCGGAGAGACAAAGCAGCACACACTACATAGATATTAGAGAGAAGTCCTCGTCTATACATGTGACCATTGGATCCACTCTAAGATTCATACTTAACCCTATTCCCTTTCATATGCTCTTTTGAAAAAATTCCAATGAAACTTTTGGAGAGACACAATCAGGTCCTCTTCTTTTCCCCTTCGGCATAGCACCGCGCCGGTCCTGCACGAGCCGTCGCTCTACGCTATCCGTTTGCGCTGCAATACCCCGGCTTGTTGTGACGTGATGAGGCACATGTGGGCCATCTAGATTGGTTGTACTAGAATAATGCCACATTCCTTAGTCTAGAGAGAGTTGCACCAATATATAATGCCAAATAGATTAAACATAGTATCTCGAGTTAATCCTTTGGGCAAAGCGAGGCCAAAAACCCAAGTAACGTGCTATACATGTGTGGGCTAGCCCCTTAGGTGGGTTGGACAATGAATTTGGGCCAATGTGTTACAGATAGTATAAGAGCATCAACCCTCGCTGTGCGGACACATGTAGGCTTAGTAGCACGGGCATATGGTGTATATGGGTCCGAAGTGGTCATATAGCATGGCATACGAGCCAGCACTAGACACACAATAGCATATCGAGGGAAGTATGGATATTTGTCATGTATGTGGTGTGCTGACGAGGATGTCAACACATGGTCACATACCGTGGGGAGACTATGGAAAATTACCGTATGCGGTGTCCTGATAAGGGGTGTCAACCCATTGAGGGTAGGTGAGTATAATACACTAACCTATTGTAATGTGAAGAGGCCTGATCCATGAGGATTAGTTATGGTGGAATAGTATCGTCTTGCTAATTTAGAGATAATTGCACCAACATATAAGCCAAATGATCCAAACATAGCACCCTTTTAACCTTTTAAGTAAAGCAAGATTGGAAGCCTAAGTGAGGTGCTATGCATGCGTGGACCAGACCCTTAAGTGGGTTGGATTCTAAGTAAATTTGAGTCAGTGTGTTACATGTATAGAGCTC
This sequence comes from Olyra latifolia, assembly GCA_036346145.1. Taxonomy (NCBI): domain Eukaryota; kingdom Viridiplantae; phylum Streptophyta; class Magnoliopsida; order Poales; family Poaceae; genus Olyra; species Olyra latifolia. The sequence continues at coordinate 35,574,910 of CM070525.1, read as the reverse complement.
GTGCGGGGCCAGTGGTCAGGGTGGGGGAGAAAGAACGATTTCCCTTTTTATAAAGAAAAATAGAGTTCTTTTCTACAAAGGGTATGTGAGAAAAAATTGCGTTGAGGGTGAATCTTGATGTCAATTCTATAACTGTACGCATGTAACTGTGTTTGGTTCCGATGCCCATTTTGTCTTCTCTTGCTCAGTTTGCCTGACCAGACAAGGTTAAACAAAAAGATAACAAAGGGACGGACTGAGCCGTGGCTCAGTGGCAGCGAGCGCAGTGGCGCCACTGTCCGCACGCGTTCGAGTCTTCGGACTCGCGCGCGTGTCGTCGAGCGTGGTTTTCCTGGGATTTAGTCCCGGGGTTTCGGGTACGGGCCCCGGGATTATATCCTGGGATGTACATGCGTGCGCGGTCAATGGAGACTGAGCGTGCCCGTGTAAAGAGGTTTCGTGAGCCTCTGATCCTAGTTTCGGCATGTACCTTTTTGCTAAAGCTTGCCTTCTTTCCCCCTCCACGGCTCCTGCTGCTGTCGGAATCCACCCCACTCGGCCCGTCCTCCAGTCCCACCCTGATGGGCTCCTCGCGTCATCACCGGCTGCTGCTCCTCGCTGAGCCCTTACCCTTCTCGTCGCCACCGCCTCGTGTAGCCCATCTCCGTCCGCTCCGGCCCGGTGCAGATCCGCCCCGGTCTTCCCTCCAGCCGTCCGCCTCAACTCCGGCCGCCACACCAGACACCACTCGCTAGAGCCTCCACGCTCCTCCCTGCTCGCTGGAGCGCCGGACGATTCCACGCCGCTGCCCGAGCAGCTCTTGTGCCACTCGAACCTTGGCCACGCAGGAGAGGCTCTCCTGGGAAACACCAATACTAGCCCGGCAAGGTGAGGCAAGCTTGGGCAAGGAATCCAAACAGCCTATGTGCATCAGTGCATGCCCAGATCCAAGCTTTAGATAATATTGTTTGCATCATGCTGATTCCACATTATTTTACAAGAGATGATTTGTCGACGTCGGGTACATCATTTTATTATTCATAATAACCCAGAGTCCCGGATGCTATGCCAGGCGTATGCTCGGGCTTCACACCTCTGCAGAGGGGTCTACGGGCGCTCCTGGTTGAGCCGGGCCGCCGTGGTCACCGCGTCCGCCACGCCGCCCGCCGTGGTCGCCATGTCCGGCTTGTTCCGCACCTCCGCCGACACGACCCTCTCGGCGTCCTCCTTCGTCGCGCCCTTGTCTGACGGCATCTTCTCCCTCGCATTCTGCGTGCACACACAATTCAAAGCAGTTAGGTGTTGCTACTTGGTTAGCATGGCGAATGGATGGATGGATCATCAAGAAACGAGCGAGCAGAGCGGCGCGCACCGAGAGGACGTCCCGGAGCTTGACCTTGTCCTCGTCGCGAGCTGCGCGGGCGTTCTGGTCCGCGGCCGCCTGCGCCGCCGCGGCGACGCCCCCCGGGACGGTGAGGCTGGACCCCGTGGCGCGCATCTCTGCAGTCTGGATGGCCGCCGCGTCGCTCTGGTCCACCGCCTTGCCCCCGGCGGCGGTGGCCGCAGCGGCCTCCAGCGCGCGGCCGATCGTGACGGCGTCCTCGTCCAGCGCGCCCGACGGCTGGGTCGGCGCCACCGGTGCGGGCGTGACGAACTGGCCCACCACCTGCCCCGCGACGGACTCGGTGACGACGCGGCGGCCGGGGAGGTCGGTCTCGGTGACGGTGACCCCTGCGTCGGCGGCGGGGCCGGCGATCTGGCCGCGGCCGACGTGTCCGGCGCGCGCGTTGAGCGTGGCGGCGGACTGCATGACGGCGGCGGGCCTGCCCTTCTGCGTCTGGCCGAGCACGACCTGCTCGGCGGACTGCAGAAGCGCGGCGTCCCTGGGCGCCACGGGCTGCCCTGCAAGGTCGCCGGAGACGTCGAACAGGTCGCCATACTCGATGGGCCGGCCCTGCAGGTCATGCGCCTGCTGCCCCTGGGGCCTCCTCGGCTGCCCCTGGCTCATGGCTGCTGCTGCGCGCACTGCAAGTGTCAAGTGTGTGTGCGTAGCTCCCTGAGTGGAGCCGGAGGTGGCGCCGTGGCGGTGCTCTCGTGCGCCTATATACAGGCCGGTCAACTCGGGAGGAGGCCGGAGAAGACAAGACACGTAAGGAGGCGAGGCGATACGTGGAGTTGCGACGTCGGGTTTGCGCCTGGGCGCGCGCATGGCTTGACATGGTTTGCTCGACGTGAATCGGCAGCTTTATCACGCCGCCGCTGCCCGCTATCTCCTCGCGCTTGGAGCCATCTCTTCGTCTTCGTGTGCGCATGGGATTATGGGAAAGAGACGCGTGTCACATAGTACGGAAGCGGTTCGGCTTGGGGGTTTGCTGCTCCCCGGCGCTGGTGCATCATGCATGCATGAATCACTTCTTTGCATTGATGCCTCATGCTGTTGTGTGATTTTGCAGCACACGTACTACTGCAATAGTAACAGAGCAACCTCACGGACCGCTTAGGCCGGTAGTATCCAGAGAGGGCGACCAAGAAGGCGAGCAGCGAGGCGTCCTCGCCGGCGTCGGTTGGTGGGGGAGGGGGCTGCTAAATACTAGCTATCTTGTAGAGTTTTTTCTGTTTTGGGTTTTCTCAAATCTAGTATTTGGGCTCTTCGTTCTTTGTTCTTTCTCTCCTTTTTCTTCGTCTTCCTCCTCCTGTCTGTGTTCTGGACGACTTGCTTGCCAGCTTTGCCTTTGGCAAGTTAGTGGTGGTCTTCTAGGGCTAGGTAGGGGTACGTCCACGAGCAGGGAGCTTTGGAGGATAGGAGGGTGAACAACCGTCCAGACTCTTGATGGTTGTTAGGGGTGATGTTCGTCGCCGTCGAGGCCTGCGACATTTTGGAGTTGTGTAATAGCCAATAAAGACCTCCTTGGGCTGATGTTGGTGCGGGTTTAGAGATGGCAATAGGGACCCGTTCCCCGTTTTTTCGTGGGGAATTCACTCATTAGGGGACGGGGATGGGAGGTTTTGTTCCTCGCGGGGATGGATATGGGGAAAATCCATTTCCTGTCGAGGATGTGGGGACGGGATGGTGATGGGGTTTTCCTCGCGGGGATCCGTATATGGACTCGAAATGTATATTTGCCACAAATATAATATGTTGAAACTATTTTTGTATATTTATTGGTGATGTGTTAAACTATTTCATATGTTGTATGTAAAAATATTCATATGTTTTTAGCTTAAAACTTGGAGAATTATTTTATTTAACCCATTCATTTGCTAACATCAATTTAGAACAGTGTAATGTAATGAAGACTAAACGGGTATATTTCCCCGCGGGGTCCCTGTATACCTAAACGGGACGGGGACGGGGAAATTTTTCCCCCGTGTGCGGAAATGGGGATAACCGCGGAGGATTTTTACCTTCGTGGAGACGGGGATGGGGAGACGATCCCCGGCAGGGATAGCCCCGTTGCCATCTCTATGCAGGTTGGAGGAAGGTTAGACTCCTCGCTTGGCAGAGGAGAAGTTGCGGTCGTAGAAAGGGGAAGTTTTGGGGTTGCGGTGGCTTCTGTGCCGATGGGCTTGGGGATTGTAGCGACGGTCTTCAGCGGCGCTTCATCGATTTTGTTTTCTTTCTCGCGTCGAACATGTAAGCCTCCATGCCTATGCTTGATGTTGATCTTGAGTATTCGCTACCCCGTGTGGTTGAGGTTTGAGAGGAGGAAGTCGGCAACGACGATGGATTCCGACACGTTCGTTCTTGGCGGTGACCGGAGATTTTTAGCACTAAGACCCTTGAAGGATATATTTCATATTATGTTGTTATGTCTATTTTTGTGTAAAAGGACGTATGCTTAAATGAATGCACCCCTTTCTAAATAAAACAGAGCAATCTCACTACATTAATCTAGGCCAACTTTTGTTCTGCTCACTTTATGAGTTGCTACTCCTAAAAGGAGAGCATGTTTAAAACATAAGAAATTTATAGGAATATAAGTTCTCAGTTCATTTAAGTAAAGGAAGAAAGAAAAAGAAATAGCCATGACAACGCCGAAAGTCGTAAAAAAAATTGACAACGCCGAATGTTTGAGGTCGACACTGTGCAGAAGCTAGGCACGAGAACTGAGAATCAATCTCGCTCCAAGCAAAGACGGATCCAATAGGGTGTCCGTCGTTCGGTATGCCTGGTTACCTCTAGAATTTTCAAAAACGGAAGAACCTTGTCTCCGTGGTATTATATCTAATCTCAAGATATAGCACAGTTTCTAAGTAGATTTATAGACCTAATTACGAGAATTTCACGACAAACTAATAAACCAACCATTTCTTAACCCCATTGGTCCAAGTTCAACGGATCCTCACCAACTCAATAATTCCACCTACTCACTCCCCATTCTGCCTACCAAGCCAGTACTAGCCTACACCCAATGATTCAAATAAAATCAGCTTAATAGGAACAATTTTTATATGCCACTGCATAATCCAATTCTCCCTTATGTGCCATTTTTTAGAGACCCTTCCCCTATTTGCAATCGCAATTGCTCTATTATTGCTTTACGTGTCATTGGCGAACACTTTTTTTTTTTTATTAAATCTATATTAATATACCAACAAATCAAAAATTTATAGTATTATCAAATATGTAATACCTTAGATCTATATTTTTGGCATTTTAATGAAATTTTTTATATTCAGTTTACACTTAAAAACATTTTTGAACAAAAAATTATTCTAAAATACCCAAAAATATGTACATTCGAATTGTTGCATACTTGATAACTATATGATTTTTTTAGATTTTTTGAAATGTGCATAGCTTAAACCAGTTTTCGCCAATGGCACACAAATCAATAATCAAGTAATTGTGATGGCATACGAGGAAGAATTCAATGAGTAATGACACGGATAGGATTAGTCTTAAATACAGTGGCACACACGATTTTATCCTAACCTTAATTCCTAATTCTCTCACTGCCTCACGCGGTCACGCCTGATGTCGACACTCTGTTTTGCTTGACTTGTCAAATAGGGTCACACTACCATGGACCATGGTTGACCGCATGAGGGTTGATCCATAGTGGACTCTACGGGTCTGTGGAGAGCAGAAGGTAGGATTGGACCGTGCAGTGATGCGGACGTGAGTGTGACCTATAGGGGCGTCAAGGGCTTAGGGTTGGTGATAAGGCAAGCCATGAGGACCGGAGGTTGGCGAGTAGAGGTTGGAGCAAGTCATTAGCTGACGCGATTCAGTGAACGATAGCTGCACAGTGCCACAACACGGACTTACGAGTATGTGCTCACTAGCATTGCTTGGTGCTCTCCTCTCATCTTTCTGTCTCTGAGCCTCTCTCAGTCTCTAATATATGAGGACTATCTCTAATAGGTTGCTTTGTGAGGACCGAGGACTTTATATGTTTTGTTAAATGCTAATTTTGGAACATTGCTAACTTTGATAGAGCCACAATTGACACAGAGGACAACCAATTTGATTGAAACCAAAATTACAATTGACAATTTACAAACATGATAGTATTATAGATTAATTTTAATTGCATATTAGATAATATTCTTGTAAGACTTTATATGAACCATTTATGTTGTAGTTTTAAAAAATTTTATGTGATGTGCAAATATTGAAAGATCATAATACTTTTATATGATATTGGAAAGTTTTTTTTATGTAAGTATACACCCTAGTTTGCAAATCTTAAATCTACCACTGGCTCCAAGATTCATGCATTGTCCTTTCCCCTCACATACTCTTTTGAAAGAAGAGACCCAGCTTTTTTTTTAAAAAAAAAAGAAGCGATAGGTCAGAACATCCGTAGCAGAAACCCTATAATAGTATAGAAATAGAGTTTTAGAGATAGAGTTTCTGGTGGAGAGAAGAAATCTTTTAGGATGTAATGTAAAGTATGAATGAATTTTAGAGTAATGGATAGAGAAAATAGAGTAGAAGAGAGAGAAAATAGGAATAGAATTCTGGTGTGGATGCTCTCAAACGGTTCGGCCGGGAAGGAGGAGAAGAACCCCGATTGTTTTTTCGTCGAAAAGTCAGAAGCTTTCTGCAAAAATGGGTATGAGGAGAAGTGGGAGCAATCTTGGAGCTTTCGGCGAAAGAGCTTACGAAGAGAAGTGGAAGCAATCTTGCAACCAGATAGATGCCGCAAACGTGCTTTAAAAAACCACATGTAAGTGTGGATCTGCATTTCCCCGCTTGCAAATGCAGTGTACATCAGAACATTGCCAAGTGTAGCTAGCCGCAAGGATGGAAACAGATTATCTACCTTGCAAACATTACTAACATTATTGTGGATAGGTGCCGTAGCTCTCGTCCTAACATTTGGATGGCAAACACACGATTCAGAGTGGCTGACACAAGGCGAGATTGTTTCGCGGACCGAAACTACTATCAACCGTGGAGATTGGAGCAGCTATAACCTTTCCATCGACCAGTCCACATTCTAGCTCCAGTACGCGCGCATCTCTCGGTTAATTGCGACTAGCTAGCTAGGCCTTCTGGTTGTGCCTTGCCGCCTCTGTAAGCGCTGCGCCGACCCCGTACGGCTTAGCCGCGGCACCAGGGCGGTGCGCCGCCTCCGCTTCCACCACCGTCGCCGCGTCCTCCCTCGTCACCACCTTGGCCGTCGGCAGCTTCGCCGTCGCGTTCCACTGAAACGGAGATGTCCACACAGAAATCGATACAGCTCAATCACGTGCGCATGGCCGGTTAGTTTGTATGGACGAGAGGAAGGGAGCACGTAAAAGTACCGTGAGGACGTCGTCGATGGTGACCTTGTCCTCCTCGTGCGCGGCCCGGGCGTTGGCGTCCGCCGCCGCCTGCGCCTGCTAGGCGACCCCGCCGGGGATGGCCACCCCCCGCGCGCCGACGGCGCGCGCCTCTGCCGCGCGTATCGCCGCGGAGTCGGACTCCTCCACGGGCTGGCCACCGGCGGCCCTCGCCGCCGCCTCCAGCGCCTCCGCGATCTTGATCTTGGTGTCGTGCCCTTCGTCCACTACGCCGCCGCCGCCCCCGTGCGCGAGTTGCTGGGCGACGAGCTCGTCGGCGTCTTTCGGGGCGACGGGCTCGACGTCGAACACCCGGCCTTCGTTAGTGAGCTCGGCCTGAGGCTGGGGCTGGGCTTGGTATTCTCTTCGGGGTCGGGTTCCCGCCATGGCTCGGCCTTCCGCCTGTGGTTCAGTGGTTGTGTGCGGCCGCGGGCTGTGCAAGCTGAGAAGTTTATAGCGTGCCGAGAGGTCCGTGACATGGAGGGAAGGAATGACACGTGGTAGGTACGTGTCGTACTACAGGCTACAGCGAGTCGTGATGGAAACCAAACAATTTTGTCTTTTGAAGCCTTTATCAGAATTTTTGTATAACTAAGCAGTTTGTTTTTCGAGGACGCTTCTAGAATTTTTTAAAAAAGGATAATTTGTCATCATGTTGTCACCATGCTCTGTTGGCCCCTCCCTCGACACCTCCTGTTGGCCCCCTTGTTGTCTCTCTAATGGCCCCCTCCCTCCCGTGCTCCTTCACCGTCCCTTTTTCTTCCTCTCTTTCTCCTTCTCCCTCAACCCCCAAGAACACCACCTCAGATTCAGATTTAGATACAGATCCGACTGATCTCTGCAACTCCGACATCCACACTTGGCGCCGAGACGACAGTCGGTGGTGAGCTCGATGATTTGGGAACCTCCGCTTAGCTGATTCCACATTTCCCCTGGACGTGCTTTGTCCATAGGGGGTGTGCTATGTTTCTGCGCCTAAGGTCATCATCTACCATAGATATGGGATCTAGTGTGGTAGGGAGGTATTTGGTGTGTTGATGGAGCCATAAAGCTCCGGTGGTCATCCTTTTTGGGCGCGCCGTCGTGCTGACTAAGGCCGCCGAATCTTATGCGAGTGTAGTCGCCAGTGACCGGAGACGGTCTGATCTGGATCGACAACTCGGTTCTGGTGCAACTGTGCCTAGGACAGTGGTTCCCGGCTTTGGCAGTGGCGTTGTTCATTGGAGTGAGGGTGTGTTGTTGGCAGCAACATTGCCGTGGCTTATACTCGGTGTGTCTGTATTTCCATCTAGTGTTGGATCCAATGACGGTCGGACGATGACATATGGTGGCAAGCCCTGCAACGGCAGTGAGTTGCGAAAAGGGTGTTGAAGTGCCAATTCCGAGAGAAATCTCATTTTCTGTCTTTTAGCAGGATTGAACGACGGTGACACTCATTGGTGTCGTTACACTGCTATAGACGCCATTGAGGAGTATTGGTCTTCCTACATATTTGGATTGTCTCCTTATTTATTGATTCAATAGGCAACTTTGCGGTGAATTTTAAGTTATTGCACTTGGTTTCGACTAGTCGGTATTGCTTCTCAAGACTGGTTGTGGTTGATTCGACCATTGCCCTCTTCCTCACTAAATTCTTTTAGGTGATGTGAGAGATTTTGGAATTGGTGCTATTAAACTGTTCTTATGAAATCGCAGAGAAATCTCATGAAGATCGGTGATCATCTTCTATATGAGAATGCTCAAAACTACAACCGTTAGGGTGTTATAATCGTCTGGTCGTTACGAGGCAGAAGCTTCATTCTTTCGTTGTTTTCTTTTTGTTGCTTGTCTTAACATGACAACTGTTTATCATTTCGCTTTGATTTTAAACTTTGCAATAAACGTTTATAATGGCTAAATGCATCTCTAGTTGGTATGGAATCTTCTTCCGTTATCTTAAAAAAGTCTTTGTTCACGAGGGTTCGATGCTCGTACTATTCTATTGCTAAACCCATTGTTACTGCCTAATTAATTTTACCTTTTTTTCTTCAATTGTTATGATTTTTTTTCTTTACTAAAGGTTTCGGCTAGCTTGTCATGGCTTGGACCATGCGTCTTTCTCAGTATACAGTGCCACAATGGGCAATTGGGCAAACAGGTAGTGATGTTATAGTTGATTGTAAACGTAGTCATGGTTAAGTAGGCCTAGAAGAAGGGGATAGCTGGGTATGTTGGTTTCTTGGCCGTACGTATGTCTCCGTTGACAATAATTGCATAATGACACTTTTATTTACTTGGATTCGTATCCTTTCGTGTTGCATAGCAATGGAGTATGACATTACTTATTCTTCGGCTTTTGGACCGATAATTAAAAGCTCGGATCAATTTAAGCACTAATCAATGCAGCGAAACCTCGTAGCCTATCATTTTCCCCTTGCGATCTGGATCATTTGTTATCTAACCGTTTAGGACTCGGGAAATATCACGGTCCATAACAATGATAAAGAATAATGTCAGAGGACCCCAATCAATTTTATTCCTAATAGGGTAGGAATCCTCTTTAGGGCTTGTTTAGGAGGGCCGAGATTGGCCGGCCTATTTTTAGTGTTAGAAACCTATGGGACAAATTTCCTTGGGCTAGATAGCAGGCCCGTTTGGAAGCCCACAAGGGAGAGAATTCCCGGCCAAATCCACGCCACTTTCATGTGGAAAAAATAATCGCCTGCTCATCGGTGAATGTTTTCCCTGTCTCGCTCACTCGCCGTAGCCAACGAGAGAGAGAACGGAAGACGAAGCAAACCAGCACCCGGCGAACCGAGGCAAGTGGAGACGGCTATGGCTGTGGTGGTGGTGGTGCCTGGTGGCGCCGGTGCTGTCGAGGTGCCCGTTGTAGTGCGCGGCGCACCCGTGGAGGTCCCGGTGGATGAGGTCCTCGACTTGGATGTAGCATTTCAAAAATTTGAATAATAACACGCATGCATAGCATACATCCATTGCATCAAACATTTAAATTATCTTAATTTTTGCATTTTTATTCATTTATTAAAGGAGAAGATCAATTCTTTTGACAAAAATCTAAATGTTAAAAGATTTTGATTTTATAATAGATGCTAAAAATCTAGAATATCTTTTAAAAGACAAAGGTGATTTTATAAAAATTTTAGTAAAGAAAACTATTATTTAACATGTTTAAAAGTACACCCTAAAAGGTATTTTGATTTTTGCATAAAATAAAATGTTATCAAATAATAAAATAAAATTCATATTTGGAGTCCTCACATTTTTTGAATTTTCTGGTATTTTTACCTTATTTTTCCGAGCTATGAAAAATCCCTAAACTCTTAAATCTAAAGGCCTTGCCCGAATAGGAAACTGCCCCATTTAGACATACCATTTCAAGAAACTTTCCAGAAAAGGAAAGTATGCTTTCCCTTTGTGGGAAATACGCCTTCGACTCGGGCTAAGCATGAGCCGAGCTGTTGCTCGCTCGGTCTCACACCGCTTGAGCACACGCGCGTGGCCTGGAGAGGACGTGTCGCGTGTCCTAAGCCCGACCGCGTCGCCCTTAAGCCACTCCACGTAGGTGGTCAGCTCCATAATCTCGTCGCACTGCTCGGAGCAACGAAACACGAGGAACACCGAAGTTGCCGAAATCCGTCGTGGTAGCTTGACGCCAGGAGCTTCCATAACCTCCCAAAAGCAGCCCAAGTCAATCCCGTCACCGGAAACCCGCCGGTAAGCCTCGCCACTGTTTTTCCCCTTTTCCTATTGCCGCCACGGCTGCCCCAGCGTTTACATCTACCTGTTCTGTTTTGATTTAAATTGAGGCATGATTTAGCACCCTCGAGTACCCTAATAGTCAACCCGAGCACCTCGACCCCGAATTTGGCCGGAGTCACCACCGTCATGGCCGCCGCCGCCCGAGAAGCTACGACGCACGTTGCCAACCCACACCCGAGCCACCCTCGCCTCACTAATGCCACACACAACTCCCACCTCATCCCTAGAAGCTTACCGACCCATTAGATCGACCGGAGAAGCCCTAGAACGAGCTCAACCCGTCGCCGCCGCCGCACAAAACCCTAGCTCGTCGCCGGTGAGCCAGATCACCGCAACCGGGGCTAAGCCCAAAAAAGGATTCCTCATATGCCTGGTAATCTTCCCACCAAAAATCAGAAACTACGGTGGCCCAAGGCACCCCAATCTGGCAAAACCCGAACCCTCGCCAGAGTAACAAAACAAGGGATCGGGAGGTTGAAGACGACTGGTTCCGGAAAACCGCAGTTTATTTTCTAGCTGGCCGGTTCATATAAATCTAGACCAGTTTTGGAGAAACTTCCAAAATAGAAAATGTTCAAAATTTTCGTGACTTATCTGACTAATATTGACTCATCTGACTTTTTTTTATTACTTTTTGAATCCGTTTTATTTTTATCTCATAGGCGAGTCTAAAAGCTCCCTAAATCCTAAATTTCAAGGCCATCCGACTCTCGAGGCCACCTCGGGGAATTCTCAAAGTTGGAGATAAGACAGATAAGTCAGATTAGATAAGCCCAAAAGAACAGGGCCTAAGACTAGTATTATTCTGCTGATGTGATGTTTCCACGTTTGCAATAAGTCGCTGGCAGTGGAGCTTGTTGGCCTTTGTCTCGCTCACCAGGTCTCGATAAAAGCAGGAACCACACTTCGGTGAGGTGACAAAATCTGTCGGCCTACAGATTCTCATGGTCAGAGTGTGGTCGCAGACCTGCTGGGTGGAAACTAGCTTAACAGTCTAATTCTTTTCTATGTTGTTTCGACCCTAGCAAAGTTGTGACATCGTATCGGTAAAGCTGGGCAGGTTCTGCAGAATTGAATAATTAAATCATCGATGTGCCATTCTTCCAGTAGAATGGAGCTATGTCTTGGGTGATACCAATCATTAAAGCTTAATGAACTCTGCTCTAGCATGTTTTATTTGGTTGGCACTACTGCTGATTATGGAATCTGTTGAACTTCCATAGAGTTGATCTGGTTCATGAAGTAAAATGATCTTAAAAGGTTTAAATGATAAAACATTTGGGAATTTATGAAATAAATTGCATATTATTGGCTGAGTCCACATACTAAACCTAGTCAATCCCTTGAATCATGAGCATTTAGTAATTAGTAGGAAATTTTACATGATTTGCTGAGAAAATTCTCATACTTGCAATTTCAATTGCGGGCTGCTTATTCATCCCAGCAGAAGCGAAGTACTTTGAAGAAGTGGATTACCTAGAGGAAAATTCAGGGGAATGGATGGGTGACGATGTAGAATTTTAGGGTTGATCCTGCACTCAGATTTGCCTGTAGTGTATGGGAGACGGTTTTTGTAAATAAATAAGTAAAGTTGATACAGAATATGTAAGTTAAGGTTCTGTGAACCACTACTTTCGCTGTAAACTCTGGTATGTAAAATAAATGCCAGTGCTGCAGTTTGTATCATGTGCTAGCACAACTGAAATCCTGGACAGTTGTGTGAAAGTGGGATCGAAGAAATTCTGGTCCCTACATTGGACGAAGCGGTCGACGTTGCAGGAGATGGCGATGGCGCCCTGCTGCTTGAAGCTGTACTCGCGCTCCGCCTTCTCGAGCAGCGCGCCGAAGAGAGGGTGCTTGAGGTGGCCCAGTGGCACGGCTAACCGCCGCTGCTCCTCCCCTCAGCGCCCACCCGCACTGTCACACACCCCTTGGCCGCCACCATCGTCCCGCCAATGCCATGTAATATCTATACATCTAGGTTAGGCCCTATTTGGAAGGGTTCTAAGTGCATGGATGAGTTTCAAGAAGCCAAAATATTTGGTTTGGCTGAAATTGAGAGCTTTGAGAAGAAGCTTTCGAGAGTTTTTTGAAAACGGTTTCAAAAAGACAAAACATTTGGCCAGGTTTTGATTTTTTTTTTGTCGCACATCACCACACTTCCACTAATTTGGGCAAATATAAGTGGTAGATGAATGCAATTTGCAAGTGTGGCAACATAGCGACCACGACAGAAGTAGGCGATGTCGGGTATGGTGGAGAGAATGGCGGCGGATGCCACGAGCCACGATGACCGGCTAGGAGCGCGATAGACGAGGAAATCTTATGAACATGGTTTTTTTTTTTATTCTGTGTTGGTACTCCTGTGTTAAGGTGATAACACAATTTTCTCGTCTCTCCTCTTTAATTGACTATCCAACTCAATAAAAGTATTAATTGCTACGGTTATTGCTGACATAAAGCTATTAAATTTCACACACCTACTACTTCATTTACATAGGGGTAAACTTTACATAATCCATGCAACCAAATCTCACTTACCTACTACTTCATTTACACTTGTATCTCTCTCTGCGCGTTTGTTTTTTCCATTTGATTTCTGATGCACGACGCAATCGTACCCATACGGCAATGGCATAAAACACACAATCAGCTAGAAAGCCAAGGCCTGAGATTCAAATACATACACAAACTACCAGATTTTTTTGCAAAGCTAACATATATAATACCTAGGATTTATCCTCAACTCAGCCATGCAAGCGAACAATGGAAAGTCGTTGCAACAGCACTTCATTAATTTGGAACCCTGATCGCTGTTACTCGCGCGCCAAAAACATCTTCTATGCAAGGAGATAAAGATCACACACGTGTTTGCACACCAGAGGATTTTTAGCGGGGCCTCTAATTGTGGATCTCTATGTTCTCTTCTTCAAACCACTATTCGTTTTCTATATTTTTATCATCTCTAGCAGTCTCTATCCTCGAAAAAATATAGAGACATGAGAGATAGTCTCTAAATATAGAGACATAGCGTGAGAATTTTTAAATTTAGGGACAGTCATAGAGACTCTGCTAGAGTGATATAGGGACTGAGAGTCTCTAAATATAGATAAGATTTTTTTTAAAGACCCCGCTCAACATGCTCTAAGAGGTATTCCTATTTAACATAACATTTGAGTGAAATAAGCGCAAATAGATTTTGAATTTGTATCTCTGGATCAGAAAATATTTCAAGAACGGGAGCCCCAGCGAACCTCGAGCACGAGGAGCAGCATGCTCTGGAGGGAAAGTTTTGAATCGACGGCTTCCATTCAAAAAACAAACCGAAACTTGGTCAACTCGCGGTCGCGGAAGGGAACAGCCCGAGCCGAGCCGAGGCGCTGCGGCGGAGGCCCCACCCGCCAGTCACTGGTGCCGCGACTCGCCCACCACCCACCTCCGCACTCCCACTCCCCCCGAGACGCAAACTGACAAGCGCCTCCTCCTCCCCCAAACCCAAACCCCAATTTAAAACAAAAACGGAGGATTAAAGCCCAACCGAAGCTGTAGCAGCTGCACGACGAGACGAGCTTCCTCCTCCCTCCCGTCGCCTCCCCTAGAACCCCAATTCGGCATTCCGAGCCCCGAATCCCCCCAATTCGGCGCCCGATCCGGCGCCTCCGCCGGAATCGAGGAGCGCGGCTAGGGCGAGGGCGTGGCGTGCGTACCCCGCTCTCTCTCGCTCGCTCTGCTCTCGCGCTGTGACCCCCGCGGTGGCTGGGGCTAGGGTTTTCGCCGGACGATCTGCTGATCCGGGGCATGCGCTCGTGCCCCGCGCGGTACCGCGCCTCTTCTTCGCTGGGTTTCGGTGAGCTGCTCGTCTCGAAATTTTTTGGGTTCGAACTTGGAATTTATGCCTTTTGGGGGGTGATGTTTTACTACCTTCCTCTTTTGCTTGGGTTACTGGTACGCGGTCTTTTGCTCTGGACTAGCGTTTTTGCATACGGCGAACGAGGGAAGGTAGGATTTTTTTGCCCATTTCATGTGCTTTGTGTTGCATTGCTCCAAATATTCCTAATCAGGTCGGGCTATGCTCGAGCTAGGGTTTAGAGTGGATCATGCTGTTTGGTTGCCTTGACATTCCGTGATGAACAGGTGGAAATGAATGTGATTTTGATGAGCTATTTTGGTTTTGCGCAGGGCCTTGGAATGATGGGGCACAACGGCTCAAAGCGGAGTCCTGTAGCAAGGACGGAGGGCGACGCAATGAGGGATTTGGAGAAGGCTGACTCCTTGGAGGTAGACAAATCATCCGTTGGCGGTGATGAGGATCTTGGCGGTGGTGGGCTCACCCTGCCGGCGAAGAAAAGGAAGGACGAGAGGGATTCTGCGTTTGAGAATGGGAGCGCGGCAAAGAGGGTGTTGAGGTCAGACTCCGTGAATTGGCATGTGGATGCTGAGACCGCTGGTGGAGCGGCTGTGAATGTTAGGAAGGGTGACTGTCTGGAGAAGACGCACTGTGAGGCTATTGCCGAGCCTGATGCAAGTGGCACGCTTACATTCGATGCTTGTAATGGTGAGAAAGATAGGGAAATGGTTGATGTGAAAGTGAGTGGCACTGTGGAAGAGGCTGCTATGTGTTCTGAGATTAATGCGGATGTTTTTCTTGTTGCTTCTGTGATGGAAGTTATTGAAGGGAATGGCTTACACACTCAAGGAAGCACTTTGGAATCTGGTGATAAGAGAAAGAAGGAAGATGAGAAGGTTCACCCCACGACTACTGACGAGCTGAATGAGTCGGTAGCTCAAACAAGTGGTGGGAGTATTGGTGACCTCCAAGCAAACAAGGGGTGCAATGGACCTTGCAAGGGAGAGGTCATAGACGCATCATCTACAGCAAATGACGGTGAACTGATCATGGGTTTAAGCAGAAGCAACCCTACAAGTGGACCAGAATCTATTGAGCAGGAGGATGCTGTGGTGAGTACTGAGGGAGTGGTACTCCTTAGTGGAGATCAGAAAGTTGAGAAGCATTGTTGCATTGATGATGTACATAAAGAAACTGAGGTTTCTCTGGTTGAGAACGGAATATGCACAATAGATAAACACAACGCACTAACTGATTGCACTAACCAGGAGGGGATGGGCAGCCCTCTGAATGAAAGCAAGGAGGTTTCAGCTGCTGACATTGTCTTTATTAGAAGAAAGTCAATAACTAGAAAAACATCCGAGACAAAACAGGTGAAATGTGAAGAGGAGGTTAGATTTGAGAAGAGAGTTACGAGGTCTGCTACAGTTAGACAGAGAGAAGTTTCTGGAAGCACATGCAAAAGTAGTCAAAATGAGGCTAACATGGATGGCAAAGTGGGGAAGGAAGATATTCTTCACCATTATACAAGGAAAGTGAGTGGTACTGTATCCTCAAAAGCTCATCACCCTGAGCTGGAAGAATGTGGCACCAATTCAAAGAAGCAAATGCCAAAAGGAAAGGTTACTGCTAGAAGAAACTCAGATGTCACCAGCAACAATGATCCTGCAAGTATGACAGAGCCTGAGGTATCAGAAACTGAGGTAAAGCTAAATTTGAAGTCACAATCACTCACGAGAAATGGCAGCATTGTTAAGAAAACAACAGAAGATGCAGTTTCTGCGGTGGATCAGAATCTCTCAAGTTCAGCCATCACTGAAAGAAATGATACAGAGATTACAGATTCTGAAGGAGTTAAATCTGAAAACAAGATTGCCATGCAGAAATCGATATTATCAGTTGGTGCTAAGATTGTTGCCAGCAAGAAGAGAATTATGGAATCAAGTCTTGATAAAATTTGTGGAGGGTCACCTGTTATGATGCCATCCATGAAAAAGACAAGAAGTACGCCTTCTGACACTGAGTTAGATCAACCAAATAAATCTTCTGGAAAGGAGCTTATGGGGAATAACTGTGGTTCAGATAAAAGAGAGATTTTTATGAAACGACAGCATCGCAGTCAAGCAGCTGAGTTGAGCAGATCTGTTAAACGCTCTAATAAGAAGGCCTGTAAGTTGTCAGATAATGAATCTGATGATGACAGAACTGACAGTGATACTTCCAACATGAAAAGTTATAGAGTGCGTACGCGAGGCAGTGCTTCTGTTGTCCTGAAAAAACAAGATTCTAGTGAATCTGAGGAAGTCATTATCGTGAAAAAAGACCGGCAAAAAGAGAGAGATTCTGGGCAGAAACAAAGGGCTGGATCTACATCAAAGCATTATTCTGGTTCTTCTAAACCAACTCGTTTGGAGAGAGCTATTTTGGTTAATTCTGACTCAAGATCCTCTTCTAAACAAGCAGAAAAGAGGAAAATGAAGGTGCCCAAAGGCAAGAGAAAAGAAAACAAGGCATCCAGTGCAAAATCTTCTAGCCCAAGTGAGCCGATAAATACAGGAAGTCTTCGTGAAGAAAAGCAAAAAATAAGTGAGCAGATAAAGGGCATACTTCTAGATGCTGGTTGGAAGATTGATTTGAGACCCAGGAATGGCAGAAATTATTTGGATTCTGTGTATATACCTCCTAGTGGTAAAGGATCTTACTGGTCAGTCACAAAAGCATATTCCGTGTACCTCGAAAATATGGAATCTGAGCAAAAGGACAGAACTAAAAGACAGAGTTCATCAAAAAAATCTGTGGGTAGCCCTGACAAAAGGCATGCTTCTGCAGGTTGTTCTTTACCTGAGGAGATCCTTAGCAAACTAAAAAGAATGGTTGTTAACAAGCGGAGAACCAAAGTTGAGCTTCAGAAGTTGAGAAAGAAGAAACATTCCTTGCTGAAAAAGTTTAAAAATTCTAAGAGAAAGTCAAAGGACAAGAAGAATAAAACTTCAAATTCAAGAAAGCTGCATTTAGGCAGTGAAAGAAGAAAGCGGGGTGGCTGTGCTCTACTCGCTCGTGGATCAAACCAAGAGGCTGGAAGCAGCACTGGCGGTTTTGTTCCGTATGAATGGAAACGTACAGTATTCTCCTGGTTGATTGATCTGGATATTTTATCTGCCAACGCTGGACTGAAATGTATGGATGAAACCCGCTCAGAAGTTTTACTAGAGGGTGTAGTCACTAGGGATGGGATTAATTGCAGCTGCTGTAGCAAGATCTTTGCACTACTTGAATTTGTGGCTCATGCTGGTGGTCAAGTGAGCAAACCATATAGAAGTGTACTGGTAGATGGACTGGACATTGACCTTTTGCATTGTCTCATTAATGCATGGGATAAGCAGTCTGATTCCGAAAGGCAGGCTTTCTTTCCGATAAGCACCGAGGGTGATGATCCCAATGATGACACCTGTGGTATTTGTGGTGATGGAGGCAATTTGATCTGCTGTGATGGATGCCCCTCAACATTCCACATGAGTTGTCTAGATCTTGAGGTATGTATTCAAGAGTGACTGCTTTTCACACAAGTATTGTGCGAGGCTGTTGGCTCGGTTCCATTTTCACTCTGGAACAATAACAGCGACATTTCTTTTTGCTTGTACTGCAAATTTGGCAGTAGTATTTTTTGTTTGTGTGCCTTTTTTTGCATCTATTTTAGTGATTCCTGGATTAGGGGAGATCATTGAAATGCCTAATATAGGAACTCAAATTTCTCTGGCTAAGGCTTGATAAGTGTATTTGGCGCAGCATTCTTTAACGAGCATGAACTTCCTATTTTCAGGCACTTCCCTCTGATGACTGGCGTTGTGCAAACTGCTCCTGTAAATTTTGTCAGGAACATTCTAGTCACGATGCTCAAGATATTGCTGAAGTTGATTCTTCATTACGTACTTGTTCCCAGTGCGAGGAAAAATGTGTGTGATCTCTGTTTATCATTTCTTTTGTAGTTTGATACTTTGAAGTCTTGTGTCTTGGATTATTTATTTTGTTATCTTTTCATTATTATTTGTTATATAACACTGTGATAGTCAATCCATGTTTTTAAGTATTCCACAATGATGATATCTGCAGATCACCCAGCTTGCTCTCCTGATATTGATAACACATCCAGTGTCTCCAATCAGGCAATCAATTCATTCTGCCAACAAAGTTGCAGACTGGTAATACTTGTCAAATTTTTTTATCCTTTTATTTACTTCCTCTCTGGACATTACCATGTAGTTTCCCATTAGTATGTTTCTGGCATTGGTACTTTGTAGCTTCAGCTAAGTATGCATTAATTCATCACCAAGCCAAAGTATCCTCTCATCTTTCCAAAGCAATTATGAGACTTGGGTCGTCTCTTCTCATAGATTTCTCAATTTTTTCTCGTTCTTCATATTTGTGCAAACTCAAAATTACTTTACATTAATCAGTGGAGGGAATACTATTTTTTGTACCCCTTTAGTAATACTTCCCCATTGTACGTGACTACATATTGCAGGTACTGTATAAATAGTATCTGAACTCTTGTTTGGTGACTTAAGTATCCAAGTTTTTATCCAACATGTAAAAGTTTATTTCTGTCAAATACTCAAATACTCCATTAAACACTGCACCTTTTGCTTTTCTGATAAAACTAAGGTAATGACCTCAGTTCTCGACAAAAAAGGGTTACATGTCATATCATTGACGAAATAAACACATCTCCATAGTGTTTATCATTCTAAAATCTTAATCTTAGTATGGAAAACTAAAACTTTTGTGCTTAAACGTTCTTTCTTTATCTCTTTCTTTATTGACTTATGACTTATCTTCTGTTTCATCAAACTGCATATACCCTCCCCAAACCTCTTCTTACCCATGGAGTTTGTACTGTCTATTAACACTTAACAGAACCTAAAATAACTGTTCATGTGATTACCCATGGAGTTTGTAATATCTATTTAGAGAACCTAAAATAACTGTTCATGTGATATTGTGATGCAGCTCTTTGAAGAATTGCAGAATCTTCTTGCGGTAAAAAAGGATCTTGAACCAGAATTTTCATGCAGAATTATCCAGCGCATACATGAAGATGTACCAGAAGCAGTTCTTGCTTGGGATGAAAGGATTGAGTGTAATTCCAAGATTGCGGTTGCTTTTTCATTAATGGATGAGTGCTTTGTTCCGATTGTTGACCAAAGAACTGGTATCAACTTGATACGTAATGTTGTGTATAACTGTGGGTACGCATCTCTCTTTCCACTGTTCCACAGTACTCTAAACAATCTCTTGGGTATTTTGTAAAACCCGTGTATTGTTGATATTGCATTTGGTTTGTTGCACACCTCTCTCCCTCCTTCCTCAGTATAATTTGATTTGTGGGGGTGAGTGTACGTATCAATATTGCTGTAGTTACCACCCAGTATACAACTTGGTAAAATTGTTAATATCCTCTTCACCTACACCTACGGCATACACAACTTGGTAAAATTTTCAATATCCTCTTCACCTACACCTAAGGCACAATGCTTGACTGCATAGCCCTTGATAGGTGCAGGAAGATTTAATGAGTTTCGTCATCTTAAATTTTGTTACTGAGATATAATATTTTGCCTATTCTTGAGATGGTAAAGATTTTTCCGCCTGTTGCTTTGGACTGTGAAATATTTGAACTTATAAGATGACATAACAATCTTTGTTATGTGTTTTGCTATTTTATCCTCGAACAACATGGTACGTATCAGCATGAACATGGAGTCAAGAAGCAGCACCAGCATATGATAGTATGTTAGTATGTTCAGGATAATTTTAGCTGATTTGCTCGGAACTCCTGTCAATTCATATAGGACTTTAAGTACACATGGCAGTAATTCATACTAACTATGCATGTGATAAGTGCACACATCACTATCAGTGGTTGTAAATCACTGTTGATCTGCAAGCTTTTAGCATTCTGCTTAGGTTTGGATCTGATATGGCGCTAGCTCAATTTGAGATGTGTTTTGGCATATGCCCTAATCTGATAGTATGTTACTGTAAATGTTTCCTTATGTGCATTTTAGCTTGTAGACATATTTACGCATTTAAAGGTATGGGATGTATGCCAAATATAGACGATATATGCATTAATATGGCTGAAAAGACCTAAGCACCAAAAGTATCGACTATACATGCACCAAATAACAAGAGTCACCAATGAACCACGTGATTAATGCCATTCAGGAAAACTAACCACTATATTCCTAGTACGATGAAATGAAATGTATGTGACTGACTGGTGGACATACCACTAATGCTTATGTGGGTCCGCATGTGGCTTTTAAGTGGTTTTGTTCTAGTAGACTGGTAAAACCCCCCTTCACTTGGTTTACTTTGTGTTGATTTTGGCATGCATTATTGGTTGGAATGTTTGTTTAGTTGCTGCAGGGTACATAGATCATGTTTTTATGTAGTAGTTGCATCATTAATTCTGTGTCTGAAATCAAGTTGAACTGGAGACTTTCCTCCTTGAGAGATGTTTAATTGTTGTCTCATTTTTGTGGCCTGTCTTTAGGTCAAATTTTGGACGGCTGGATTTCCGTGGATTCTATATCTTTATCTTGGAACGTGGAGATGAAATAATATCTGCCGCATCAGTCAGGTGAGTTGCTTTCTCGTACTTTTTTTTGGTATGATATGTCATGTGCCTCTGTAGCCATTTTCTGAGATTAGATACCTTTTTTGCCTCACTTCACTATATATATTATATAGTCACCATGAACAATGTTTATGAAAGTAGTTATTGATCTCACCATTTTCATTATTTGATGTTAGAGAGAAAGAGAATAGCTTCATGGCACTTAAACCTCACGTCACAATTTAGTAAGACACCATTAGCCAGTAAGAAGTAAGAAGCTTAAGTTTTGAGCGTTTCCTTTAGAGATGATGCAGCTCAAATTTTCTTGGTGTCATGATGTGCCCACACTGTAATGCCCTTTACGTGTGATTTTTTAGCTTGCTAATGCTCAACTGTCTAGATATGTCATATAATTTAAATTTTTGTGCAGACAATTTATTTTGGCTTATCATACATAAACTCTAATATGAAACAATAATATAAATAGACATGCTCTGGTTGCTTTGAGTTATTTTTCTTTACCTGAATTGATGAACTCTAATACGTTTTAACTGTTATTGTCTCTTATGCCCAACCAGAATACATGGAACCAAGTTAGCTGAGATGCCATTCATTGGTACACGGAATATGTATCGGCACCAAGGGATGTGCCGTCGACTTCTAGATGGAATCGAAATGGTATCTTGATCTGAGCCCAGATCCTTTTAGGCATTCTTTATTGTGCCTACATAGGACAGCAGTTATTTGAGATTGCATTCGGTACTTGGTAGTCTTCTAATTATTCAGTATGTTTTGTCGCAGTTCCTGAATTTTAAGAAACTGATGAAACCCCTACCTACTTAATGAACTTATGCAACATTTTGGACCTTTTGGTCCCAACCGTAAATCTGTCCAGAAGTGCATCTGAGGGATAACAAAGGTAGCAAAATAGACATGTGCTCGTCTGATGTGGTATCAAGTAACATTTGGCATTCTAAAACTGTTCCTGACCAAAGTACTATGTTTCACAATGTTTTCCTAATTTTGTGTGGAAATTTGTGATGGGTATATCATAACTCATAAGCATATCAGACATTCAGACTATCATAGTACAGTTGTACAAGTGTATAACTCCCGTAGTTTACCTGTATATGCACCTTTTCTACAATAGATTGTAGATGAATATTACTTTTTGCTTGATTGAACTTTTGTAATGTATACTTAATGTCTTCTGTTATTTACATTTCAGATCCTCAGTTATCTCAAAGTTGAGAAGTTGATCATTCCTGCTATTAATGAACTTGTGGACACCTGGACATCTAAATTTGGATTTAGTACACTTGAAGATTCTCACAAGAAAGAAGTCAAGTCTACCAGCTTGCTAGTTTTTCCTGGTACAGGTCTTCTTCAGAAGCCATTGCTGAAGAAGGCTTTACCTGAGGAAGACCCAAGTTCCGAAGAAGGTTGGCACAGATAAATATGCCTTCTGTATATTTCAATTCTTCTCCTTGTACTTTTATTTAACTGTGAATGGCCATTTATATACAGCAGGTGCTGTCTTCCCTGGAGACAAGTGTGATAAAGCATCTCAAGTGGCCAATGAAGACTCTCTTTACTCCATTCCAAATGCTGAGACCCAAAGTTCGCAGGTCACAGATAACCTGGACAGCTGCAAGGATGCTGGCGCCTGCAATGGTGATTTTTCACAATAATCTATTGTGCGCTTCTTTTTATGCATGTATGTCTTATTGAATCATCAGAATACTACTTCTGCTATTGAAGGTCACACTGACAAAGATTGACAAAGATGTTGTGATATCTGACAAAACTTGAGCTTGATTTTAAATATTAGTTTTCTTTTCCCTTTAGGAAGATAGTAACTGAAGTATATAGTATTTCCAAAACAAACAATTCTTCTTCCAGCCATGTAATTGCAAGAGAAACTTCCATGCACTCTAACATATTAATAGAGCCATCTGAGAAAACATTCTAGAACAAGCAATATAGGTTTTCTTTTCAATACTTCAGTAAAGCATATTCCATGAAGGTGATATCAATACTTGTTTGCAATAGAACTTAGTCTGGTCTCTAAAAAAATGTATGCATCAGTACAATGATTTCTTCATTTTAATGCGGATCTCATTTTCTTATTTCTTGCAGACTGATGAGCTTCGTTTGCATTTTTCTGGGCCAGTTGAAAGGTGTGCCTGCTTCTCAAGAGAGAGCCTTTGAGTATATTACATTGATGGAACCATGAAGCACCCAGTTTTTTATATAATTATTTTCTCTTGACTTGGCATGCGGTGCATCTGCTGGCAGAAAGTAACTTGAAAAAAGGGTGCGTTTTTGAAGATCCCTTACAGCGCCTCCATTGATTTGCTCAGAATTTGATGACTCAATCGGCTCTTTGGTCAAAGACTTTCAGACCAGCCTGTGCAGTACTGAAAAATGTTGACTCCGACCATCTAACTTTGTGGTATCCTCAAAGTCAGCATGTAGAATGGGGATGGTAGTTTTGTTCTGTGTTTTTTCAGTCGCTTAAAACCGAAGGCCAATGGTGTCTCCGAATATCCGTATATGTTTAATTAGCTGTTATTTGTTAATAGTTTTGTATTTGCCAGCCCATTTTTGCAACTATATCTCATGTCTGTAAGATACTAATGTATGGGCGATCAGAAAATATGCTTCCTGTTCTGTCATGCTGCAAGTAAATCCAAATTTAGCTTCAAGACCAGAAATATTTTGGTGCAATATGCAATTCATTAGTTCCTCCTGTGGAAGAGTGAAAGAGCACAGCGTTGTTTGCACCTGGCGTACAAGTTACAGTAGCAGGTCACTGAGTCCAGCTGAAGTGATGTTTTGTTGCAAGAAATCGCATTGCTCCGTGTTGGGAAGTATTGTTTTGTTTTTCTACTTCGAAAGATCATGCAGGGAAGTGTTTATTATGGATACTTATGCTCTGTTGTTTCGATATTTATGTAACTATGTAAGGGCGTTACGCAGGTAGAACACAGTTCCTCTTTGAACATAAGAGGTAGCACTAGGCAGTACAGTGTTTTTTTAAAAAATCATGGATATCCATTAATCAAGAGCAGTTAAGAAAGAATTACAAGTACAAGGTTTCAGGAGGTTGAAACCTGGAACAACCAACGCCAAAACATCCCCAACCTGGAACAACAGAACTCTATAATGTTGCAAAGAGAACTCTACAGGTAGGCGTCCGCGGTGTTGAGGTCATCAAGGATCTTGTTCTTGACATCTCGTGAAAGCGAGGCCATGGGTCCTGCCTTGGAGTAG
Organism: Olyra latifolia; assembly: GCA_036346145.1. Taxonomy (NCBI): domain Eukaryota; kingdom Viridiplantae; phylum Streptophyta; class Magnoliopsida; order Poales; family Poaceae; genus Olyra; species Olyra latifolia. The sequence goes on along the minus strand of CM070525.1, from coordinate 35,550,656 downwards.
AACTCTGCCAGCAATCTGATGGCCCTCTCCAGCGCAATGTACGACTCCTGAATTGAGAAATGCAGGTTAGCAGATGGTTAATCACCCTACTTAATCACTCTCATGATCTTTGCCGACGAGCAAAGTCAATGCTCAAAACGAGAAATGCTAAAGCAATCATACTGTTGGGTTCTATTTGGAACAAGCGGTTTCTATATGAATCGAACTATTTCAACCAATGAGCGAATTTTAGCACAGGTTATGAGCCATGGTCATTTCTTCAATCAAAAATGCTTTGGTTTCTTGATGCCGCTCCCTACTCAAAGCCTCTTGCACGTACCTCCGCTGCAACGGCCTGCTGGCCTCTCCAGCCACCGAGGAACTCCCTGATGGAGTCCTTGGCGGCGTCGGCGCTCCGCCGGAACTTGGCCACGTCGCCGCCGTCGTCCTCCTCCAACGACTCCCGGAGCGTCCTGACCACCTCCCTCGCCGCCCTCAGGTACGCCTTGGGTAGCACCTTCCCCGCCTTCGTCTTCTCGTTCGGGTCAAATATCAACTTCATGGCACCGAGCACCCCCTCGCCGCCGTCCTCCTCCTCCTTGTCCTCCGCCCTCACGCGGGCCGCCGGCGCGGCCGCCACCGCCGCGGCCGCCAGGAGGGAGACGGCGTGCACTCTCCTGGTGAGCACCATCCGCGCTCCGCCTGCACTGTTGCCACGGTACGCAAGAATCAACGCGGCGGAGCGGCGCCATGACCAAACCACTGCAAACGCAAGAACAGCAGCGAGAAGAGCTACGTACGGATAGGCGGCTGCTTGCTCTCCGCAGATTGCTGCTTCGACGCGCAGCAGTAGCACCTGCTCAGCAGCGACGACATGGAAGAAGGCGTCGCGCTTGCGCGCCACCTCCGCATGCAAGAACTGATGGAGTGCAGTGCTGGGATCGATGCGCTTGCCGCCTCCTCGAGGTTGGATTGGAGTTCTTGCCCGGAGCCTTATCTGCAGCGATCCAGGAGACTATTGGTTGGGAGGTTTCTATGGCCCGCACGAGATCTCCACCATGGCCCAATGATGTCACCTGGGCTTTATTAGGGGGCCCAAAACTGCTTCATGAACGGATCATCGAAGCATGGGACTATGAAGGATTGTTCATCTCATGGCGGTTATCCAGAGCTGCATCCAGTCTGGAACTGGTTATGCTCCCCCTTGATCATGTTGAAGCAGAAACATCAAACAGCATCCTTTGATTTATCTGTCGTGTACATTGCCATTGCCCCGTATGCTAGCACAGTACTTGATAGTCTTTCTCTTAGTGAACATTCTTGTCTAAATATATTGTTCGTAGTTTTCCATTAGCTCGAAACTTTTGGGTGAATTGAATGAAACATGCAATTCAATATAATATCAGAGCCAAGAGGTCATAAGTTCAAGACCTGGCTAACACATCATTAAAAAAACTAATTGTATCAGCTAAGATTCCATCAACTATAAGTTTTTGGGTGAACTAGTTAGAGCATGCAATTCAATAATTCTTTCTAGCTTTTATTGATTCTAGTAGATAAAAGCGATGGCTTGTTTGTGTCACTAGTTCTGTACTCCCATATATTTAGGCCATGTTCTCCTCGTTTTATCGGACTTATCTGATTTATCTGCCTATTTACTTATCTTTATTTAAATTAAAATAATTTGGTTTTTAAATCCGTTTATTTCTATCTCGAAAACTTGTTTGAAAGCTCTAAAACATAAGTCGAACGAAGCGGATCTGACTCTCGAAGCTATCTCAAAAAGTTCTCAAAGTTAGAAGATAAGTTAGAAAAGTAGATAACAGGGTCTTAGAGTAATCTCTCTTATCTCCAATGGGCTAGCATTACGTCATTGCTTACTTATACTAGCACTAGTAGTAGTACTATAGTAGTATTACCATGATGAGGTCCATGCTGTTCCGTTTACCGATCAAGATCCCAAGTTATTAGTATTCCAACCCCAAGCATTTTTCTAGAAGATTCTGGAAGGTTCTCTGGAAGTATTTCCAGGGCGCCCTCATAGGTTGGCGCGCCACACGAGGTCCAACCGGGGTTAGCCGTTAGCAGGAGGAGAATTTGCTACATTTTGTAAGCTGCGACGTCAGCTTGTTGTTCCCTATGCACAGCTGCAACCTGCACTCCTGCATATTCTGCACATCTGCACACTGCACTATGCTCGTTACCAGTAATCGTCGATTATTTATTCTAACAACATTGTGCTAAAAAAATTATTCTAACAAGTACATAAGGTGCGGAAAAAAACCATCTTGCTAAGTGCATCTCTAGCAGAGCTTTTAAAATAGAATCTTTTTCTTATTTAGTCTCTATCTTTATCTCAGCCATTAAATTTAAAGTTTCTCTCTCGGCCTCTAAATTTGGAGGCTCTCTATATCAACCTCTATAATTTCTCTGGACAAAGGTTCTACTCGAGAGCTCAAAAATATAAAGAGCGAATAGTAATTTAGAAGAAATGTATAGTAATTTAGAGAAAATGTATAGAGGCCGATTATGCTCTAAACATACCAACCTGGTCAGGTCGAATTTGATTAGTAAAGAAGATTAACCTGGCGTTCTATATAAAAAAAAAGATTAGCCTGCCTCTGCGCAAGTCATGGATGGATGGCTCAAATAAACATCAAGAAAATTCATTAAAAAGAAAGTTTTTAAAGGTGTATTATTCATCTTTAAAAAATTACATTGTTTTTTGGACTACAATCATTTACATCATGGCTCAGTCTATACACGCACAGAGTCAGCACAGTGGAGCTGGGATCCGGGAGTGATTGGCAGAATGGCATAGGATATGCAAGGGTGGGTGAGGGAGGGCTCTGGAAAGAAAAGGTTCTAGTCTTCTTGGTTCCCCCCTCTCTCTCGCATCCATCCGTGGGCCGCGGTGAGCATCGAACAACTTCATTATTTTGATTTTCTTCCCCCGATCTTGAGCCGATTCAGTGCACTTCTATGGTTTCCTTTTATCTGATTTCACATTAGGACCTTAATGTATCCAAAATTGGCCTCAAAGTTTGTGAACTGTGGTCATTAGAGGCAGGAGCTTGATGTGTGTATTTGTGCTGTGCACCTGTGTGAATGGGAGTGGGTGATGGCCGGAATTGATCCATAGATCCCAACCTGGTACCTTCAATTCGTTAAGATCGGCGATTGGTACGAGAATTAGGGTTTCAGTCCAGTTGAGAAGGGTGGATATTTGCAGCTGTGCTCTCGAATTTCACTGCTTGTTCTTGTCAATATCAAGATGGCTCATCAAACCCTCGCTTTCTTGCAGTGAGAGTTGGCAATGGGGGAAGCGACACCTACGATTGCGAAAGATGTCACTGAAGTATGCAGACAGAATTTTTCTTCTATGTTCTTGCAATTAACCATCCTGTTCTGCAAATCGGCTTTATGCAATGTTGCAATGATGACTAGCTTTGCCGCTAATCTTGGGAACTATGCCAGCTGATTGGTAGGACTCCATTGGTGTACCTCAACAAGGTAGTGACAGGATGTGAGGCCCGTGTTGCCGCCAAGCTTGAGATCATGGAGCCTTGCTCCAGTGTTAAGGATAGGTATCAAGCCCCTTCTTTCTGATAATCGAGTCTGAGTATTCTTCTTGATTGCGTTCTGGTGGCAATGGCTTGCAGGATTGGTAAAAGCATGATCACTGACGCAGAGGAGAAGGGTCTGATTACTCCAGGAAAGGTGAGAACAGTATCCATAAATCAGATTCCAGCCTGAAAAAAAAACTGGAGTTGATAAGTTCAGTAACATGTTGCTTATTTATGATGAAACGCTCCTATCATTAATCAGAGTCTAGCTTACTAATAGAAGAATGTTATCTGTAATATATCCCATTTGCGAAAACATATTAGTCAGGTAGATCTCAGCGCATATTATTTATTGCCTATATTCTCAACAAGAAATTGTTAGATCATGAAAAAAAAAAGTTGTACGCCATTCAGGTACATCTGAATTATGGACTATCTTGTATGCGTTATACATGATTAAGTGAAGTCTAACTCTTAACTCTTGAACCTCTTGCTCAATGCAGTTTGTAAATAAAAAAAAGGAAATTTTGTAACATGTTTATACATAGAACTTATTTCCATTTTACCCTTTTGTAGAGTGTTTTGATTGAGCCTACGAGTGGAAACACTGGCATTGGGCTTGCTTTCATTGCTGCTGCCAAAGGCTACAAGCTAATACTGACAATGCCAGCATCCATGAGTCTGGAGAGGAGGATCATACTTAAGGCCTTTGGTGCTGAGTTGGTCCTTACTGATCCACTTCTGGGCATGAAAGGTGCAATCCAGAAGGCAGATGAGCTGGCTGCAAAGACACCTAACTCTTACATTCTCCAACAGTTTGAGAACCCTGCAAATCCAAAGGTGCTAATCTCTGAGTTTCGTTGGCTGAAACGGCCTAACTGTTTAAGTGATGTTCTGTATCATTGAACTATGTACAGATCCACTATGAGACAACTGGACCTGAGATTTGGAGTGCCTCCGCTGGGAAAGTTGATATCCTTGTGGCTGGCATAGGAACTGGTGGTACAATCACTGGAACAGGAAAATACCTCAAGGAGCAGAACTCTGAGATCAAGGTGACTTGACTTAAATTACACTGGTTGCATGGGTTTATGGTTTGATGTCTGTGCAATGATGACTTAGTTATGGTAGTAATTTGTCTTAAAGATTTATGGCGTGGAACCGACAGAAAGTGCAGTTTTATCTGGAGGCAAACCTGGTAAGATGTTGTTCCTTGCCCTTCGTCATCGCTCTCCTGAATCCTGATCTCCTCCAGTGTCCATATAAATGACAAAATATTCTGCACTGCACTTTTTACACCAGGAGTTGCATCACTTGCATCAGGACATTATCATAACACTAGTAATATTTGTCCTTTTTTAGAACTCACTAGTCCTATTTTTCAAGCATAACTATTGTTTATAGAATGGGTTTCAGAAAAAGAAAAAACAATGTGCATAGCATGGAAGCAGTTCTTCCATTTCATCTCTTAGCTGTCTTGATTCTGTTGGATGATCATCATGTTAATCATCATTCCATGTTTTGGTTTTTTAGGTCCACACAAAATCCAAGGTATTGGTGCTGGTTTTGTTCCTGGTGTCCTTGATGTCAATATCCTCGATGAAGTGATCAAAGTAAGCAACTAATAAACCCAATTCTTTGGTGCAATTCACTGATCACTGAAAGATCATGTATCGCTTTCCATGTTCTGTAAATAGAGCAAATGCAGTATTTTGTGCTAAACCAATTATCAGGAAAGCCACGTACAAAAAAAACACAAACGAACAAATAGACTACCTTTTCGTGTTACATACAAGTCGCAGATCCACACATTGGCACAAAGAGCAACACATCTTTGGAATCAGATTACTCCATTGACTTTAATAATTTCTTGCGTTTTACTCTGCTAGGTCTCGAGTGACGAAGCCATTAGCATGGCAAAACAGCTCGCATTGAAAGAAGGGCTGCTGGTGAGTTCATGTCCCATTATCCCTTCAGAATTTTAACTCTGCTCTTGTATATCGGTGTATCCTGTGAATCTATGCTTCATTGTTTTAAGATTTTCGACCAGCCAGTGATAGATTTCAAGCGCCTTAATAGTTTAAGTTACTGCATTCAGATTAGGGAGAGTAGTACAGAACTAGCCTTCGAAAGCCAAAAGAAACGCCAGGAGGTATTTAAAAACAAACAACATTCCACAAAAACAAAACAAAGACGTAGGCTACTAACTAAAAGCATGTAAAAACAGCCAACCATGAGGATTGTCACAGGCTTTAACACAGCCAGCCGCACGCCATGTCCATGGCTCCTCCTTGATCGCCCAAATAAACCCCTGAGTCCCTGACAATCCTCGTGTATGCCGTTCAAGATCCTGCCGTCTAACATGGTCAAAAGATTCATTGTTTAAGATTGGTTTCTTGATGATCTGATTTCAGGTTGGGATCTCATCAGGTGCAGCTGCAGTTGCTGCCATCAGGGTTGCACAGAGGGTCGAGAACAAAGGGAAGCTCATAGCTGTAAGCTTGATCGGCCAATTCTTCAACGTGCCTTCAGAGATACCTTCTTTTTCTCTGAATGGGTTTGTTCAAACATGTTCACCGTCGGTTGCACCTGCAGGTCGTCTTCCCCAGCTTCGGCGAGCGCTACCTATCGTCCGTACTCTTCGAGTCAGTCAAAAGGGAGGCTGAAAGCATGGTGTTCGAGCCATGAAAGGGTTAACATGCAACCGTGTGTCCATGATTTGGGGCATGGGAGAGCAGCGAGATTGTTTTTTCCTCTGATCACAATGGCTTGTAGCTGCTTATGCAATCTGAATAAAGAACATACTTCTTGATAAAAATTGGGGAGACCCGAATTTCTTGAACTATTATAGATTTACATGTTGATGCCATTGCCAGCTAAGCAGAGTCGAATTCTATGACAAATCGATTGGAGAACAGTTCAGAGCCTATGGTAATCCCAGTGTCTCGAAGAATTCAGAGCTCAGGATTTCTTGTACGGTCGGGGCTAGACCGGTGAAGTTTGCCAAACATGTTGATTCGATGCCAAGTTTTAGCGCAGAACTGCTGCATTTTTTTTTTTGGCGTCAAATTTGACAGGAAACGCAGATGGGGAAGTGGGGGCGAGCGAGAGTGAGACGCTGGTGATGGCCAGCCCAACCCAACGATGCAACGGCCGAAAGGCACCGATTTTTCCTCCCCTTTGTGCAACGTCCCTTTTCATTTGCCACCGGCTGAAGGAAAAGATTCACGCCTCTGGCCCGCCGCCGAGACAGATGAGTTCATAGTGGGGCTCATATGACATTCCACAAGGGCTGGCTAATGATACATCAGTTCAACAAAATTCAATCGATTTTGGCAAAAATGTTTTTAGAGAGAGATATAAAATTGACAGATTGCTGCGTATCATTCAAATTGATGTTTTATTGTGCACATTGTTCAAACATAAGACTGTACAATTTGCTTAGAGAGATTCATGCTCCAGCCAATAAGATCATCTTATCCAATGAGGTTAACATCTTCGTCCTCTTCCTCTTCAACGGTGTCGTCTCTCACTACTACCAAGTTAGGGTTAAGCTTCACTAAATGCCCAAAACTTAGAGGGAGGTTAGGGTAACGGCATGACTGAAGCTAGGGCAACGATGTCCATAGTTCGGGGAAAGGAAGTGGGCACGATGACCTAGGGGCGAGGGAGTTAGAGGTGGACAACGATAGCGGAAGGGAAGGTGGCAAGTGATGGTAGTGAGAGGAGCTGAAGCAGTGGTAGTAGTGGGAGGGTTTGCAAAGGACAACACTAATGTCGAAGGTTAAGGTCTGTGTGGATACAAGATGACGATGAGTCGTGGAGATCGAGTGGAGAATCAACTAGATCGTTGGATGGGATCCAATAAACCCACATTTGGTTGGGTGTTTTATCCAAAAATCATGCATATGATTTATCATGCACATGATTTATGGTTAAACCCTAAAATTAATAGGTGCATCCATTAGAGGAAATTCTAAAGCATTATTTTTTGGTTTTTTTTTGTTTTTCGTAGCATACCGTGTTTCCTGGTTTATATATTAACATTGACGTCAATATTTTGAACCCCAGTTTATTATGCTCTTCGACCACATTTCTCATGAATCCAAACGACATGTAAAGTTTTTTTATATGTATAAGATATTAGGTTTTATATTTTCATCTCAACGGTGGTCCTAGAACTAGAAACAGGATTATCGTATTGTTCTGCCATGGCATCACAAGAGGTGAAGCGATGAACTACTTATCCCTCTTAAGGGCTTGCTTAGAACCCGCCCACGGAGCAAATGAGCAATGCATCAACGTGAATGCAGAAACTCTGCAGTCTGCAGTGTGCGAGTGCGAGTGCGCGTAGCAATTCCGACCTCACACACCGCCCTGCCCCCCATAAGGGAGAGTTGAACCAGCTCACATCCCGCGACCGCCACCCCACTCCGCGCCAGCTGCTTGCTTGTATATTCCTTCCTTTCCTCCCTCCCTCCCTCTCATCCTCTGTTTTCCTCTCGCCATCGCGTCACCACATCGCTCTGCCGCCCCGCCGCCTTCCTTCCCAGTTGTTCGCGCGCGCGCACATTTGCAGTAGACAAGACAAAGCTTCGTTCTTGATCACTCGATCCCGAGGTGCGACCTTCCATGAGCAACGGCGCCGCGGCGATCTGAGTCCATCCGGCGAGCTGAGAAATGGTGAGCTGAGTGAGTGTGCCTGAATCTTGGTAGGCGAGTTTGAGCTGTTCGTTTGAGTAGGTGGTGTTAAGCTGCCGTGCGATGTGCTGCTGATGGTGGCTCTGGTTGATTCGTCTCGTCGTCCTGTTGTCCTGGACCTTGCCGGAGCTGACGTGTTCTCTTGTTTCTTGGGCAGGGGACTCCGGTGAACATCATCGTCGGGTCGCAGGTGTGGCTCGAGGATCCCGACGATGCGTGGATCGACGGGGAGGTCACCGACATCAGGGACGGCGACGCCACCATCGTCACCACCAATGGCAGAACGGTGAGTCCCGTCCCGTCACCTATGAGGTGCCGGCCTCTCATGATCAATCCTCGGCTCCTCGTCGTTCGAACTTGTAGCGTCCAATACGTACGCCGTTATGATCAACTGAGAAAAAAAAAAGAAAAGAAAAGAAGAAGAGCTGAGAGCTCTTCAGGATTCAAAGCAAGCTGTACTTTATCTTGGCAATTGAACAGTGCACACCAACTGCTCGTAGAATTGCCTAAATGGAGCAGCTACTGGGGCATATGTGTTGCTGTTCTTTGTGATTGGTGTCTAGTGTCTAGGCTTCAGCATATATAAGCTTTGGGCCATTGGTTTTCAGGTTGTGGCAGGCATTGCGACTATATACCCCAAAGACACAGAGGCACCACCTGCAGGAGTGGACGACATGACGAAGCTAGCTTATCTCCACGAGCCAGGGGTCCTTTATAATCTCGCTTGTCGGTATGGTCTTAACGAGATATACGTGAGTACTCATAGAGAATTCTGCAACGTTGTTTCTACTAATAACTTCTTTTTTAATTAGGTTTCTGTCTAAAACTTTCTTCAGCTAATTTTTTTTTTTGTCATTGATGTGTAAATACAACAGACATACACCGGCAATATCTTGATTGCAGTTAACCCTTTCCGGAGGCTGCCTCATCTGTATGATGTGCACATGATGGAGCAGTACAGAGGCGCCACGTTTGGGGAGCTCAGCCCCCATCTCTTTGCAATTGCAGATGCCTGTTACAGGCGTGTTCTGCACTTCTGTTCGTGCATTTTTGTGATCCATGGACGGTTGGTTAGTTGTTTCTTGTAGCTGATGGTCTTCATTGTTGGTGACAACAATTTCAGGGCAATGATCAATGATCAAGGGAGCCAGTCAATCTTGGTGAGTGGTGAGAGCGGCGCTGGTAAGACAGAGACGACAAAGATGCTCATGAGGTATCTTGCATTCATGGGAGGAAGGTCTGGAACAGAGGGACGTACTGTTGAGCAACAGGTTCTAGAGGTTAGAAAACTCACCATTTTTATTCATCTTCTTTCTCTTCTTTGTTCTGGAAGAGCCCTACTAACTCTCTTGATTCTTAAACAATGCATACAGTCTAACCCAGTGCTGGAAGCATTTGGAAACGCAAAGACAGTGAAGAACAACAACTCAAGGTGCACTCTTGAATTAGCAAGTACGACTAAACTTTGATGATAGCTCGTTGTATTTTCCATACTTAACGTGTCACCTTTCTCAGTCGCTTTGGGAAGTTTGTTGAAATCCAATTCGACACATATGGGAAGATATCCGGGGCTGCTGTTCGAACATACCTCCTTGAAAGATCACGAGTGTGCCAGGTCTCTGATCCTGAAAGGAACTACCACTGCTTTTACATGCTATGTTCTGCACCACCGGAGGTAATTCTCAAGAAGCACCTAAATACTACTTCCGATATCTGCGTGGTTATACTGTCCAAAGACAAACTTCTTTAGAATGTTCCACTGATTTCAGGATGTAAAAAGGTTTAAGGTGGGAGATCCAAGATCATTCCATTACCTGAACCAAACAAACTGCTATGAAGTAGCTAACGTAGATGATGCAAGAGAATACATGGAAACCAGAAATGCTATGGATATTGTTGGCATTGGTCAAGAAGAACAGGTACTATAAGAAGACAAGTTGATTATACTACTATAATAAGAATTGAATGGAACAGTAAATATTTAGAGTAGAACTAATTCATCCTTTTCACTTCTCAAGGATGCAATATTTAGAGTAGTAGCCGCAATCCTTCATCTAGGAAACATTAATTTCTCCAAAGGGAAGGAAATTGATTCATCAAAGTTGAAGGATGAAAAATCAGTCTATCACTTGAAAACAGTTGCAGAACTGCTAATGTAAGTATGGTTTGCTACTTTATTAATGGTTTATATTTGGTGATCCTGGCATGCTCAAGTATAAAGTGTGTGTTAGGTGTGAGGAAAAGGCCCTTGAGGACTCCCTATGTCAGCGTGTTATTGTAACACCTGATGGAAATATCACAAAGCCTCTTGATCCAGATTCTGCTGCGCTGAGTCGTGATGCCTTAGCCAAGACTGTGTATTCAAGACTGTTTGACTGGTAAGAATGTTGATATCATATTTATCAATGCATTAGATAAGGACAAAAGAAAATAGCAAGTGCTACCATGCTGTCAGATATATGTGAAGATTAAAAGATCCAAATCGGAATGAGGATAATGAGATACTATTATATTTTGAGCACTTCAGAGATCAGACTGGGCCTTCCAGCCCTACTGGATGTCATGTAATCTACAAAAATGATTTTCTTTGGGTTAACAGGATTGTGGACAAGATTAATAGTTCAATTGGTCAGGATCTAGATGCAACTAATATAATAGGCGTGCTTGATATATATGGATTTGAGAGTTTCAAGATTAACAGGTTTGCCATTATGCTACTTTTGTCACGTTGCAAGTTGATTGTGCAGATTTGAGCACAGTACTAGTTTATTAATACCCCAAAATGATTTACATTCTGCTTATCTGACAGTTTTGAGCAACTATGTATCAACTTGACAAATGAGAAGTTGCAGCAGCACTTTAATCAGGTTAGATTAGACATGCAGATATCAGGAGAAAAATGCCACTGGATACTAAATATCTGCAGAATATCTAACACATCAGTTTCTATCGCAGCATGTATTCAAGATGGAGCAAGAAGAATACACAAGGGAGGAAATAGACTGGAGCTATGTGGAATTTGTGGATAATCAGGATGTGCTGGACCTAATTGAGAAGGTAATCTTTGAGCATTTTAGAAGCAGTATGTGGATTTTTACAAAGAATCAAGTATTTACTGATCAATAACACACAAAACATTGCATGCAGAAACCTGGAGGAATAATTGCACTCCTGGATGAGGCATGGTATGACTATTGATCTTCAGTGACCCCCAGAAAAGTGTTATTAGAACTCCCTGTCTAGCTCTATGTACAAGCTGACACTTTCAGCTGTGAAAATATTCTTTACTATAATATGTTAATAAATAATGACATGTGATTTTTTTTTTCCCTAGCAAAAGCATTCAACGTAAGTATATGACATATGCCTATCCATGTAGCATGTTTCCGAAGTCTACGCATGAAACGTTTGCACAAAAGATGTATCAAACATACAAGGCACATAAGCGCTTCAGCAAGCCCAAACTTGCTCGGACAGCCTTTACAATCAATCACTATGCAGGAGATGTAAGCAATATTCAGTGAAAATATGTTAACTTAGTTAAATCGGAAAGTATTTTGAACTGACTGTTATGCTAAACAGGTTACATATCAAGCTGATCAGTTTCTTGACAAGAACAAAGACTATGTGGTGGCTGAACATCAAGCTCTACTTAATTTCTCAAGGTGCCCTTTTGTTGCAAATCTCTTTCCTCCGTTACCTGAAGAAACTTCTAAACAGTCCAAATTTTCTTCCATCGGTACTCGCTTTAAGGTGTGTCATATTGGAGCTAGATCTCTATGTTTATCCTTGGAATATTCAGTAACCCTCTATTTCATAATGCATGCAGCAACAACTACAAGCCCTCATGGAAACACTGAGTACAACAGAACCACATTACATTAGATGTGTGAAGCCTAATACTGTACTAAAACCAGGCATCTTTGAGAACTACAATGTCTTGAATCAATTGAGATGCGGGGTATGCATGTGCATTTTGCTGCACCATGTTACTCAGCAGTCCTTTATTCATGTTCTGTATTCCTATCGATTCAGAAATTGCATTGTGTTGATGGCTAATGGTGCAGGGTGTTCTGGAAGCAATCCGGATTAGTTGTGCTGGTTATCCAACAAAGAGGACATTCGATGAGTTCATAGATCGGTTCGGAATGCTTGCACCAGAGCTTGTGGACAGGTATGGTCGTATGGATGCTCCAGTTATGCATTTTGATTAGGATACGTCATAAGGAGGTGAAAATTAAGTAAAATATTTGAATCAAAGTAATCTTGTTCTTATGAAATAAAAAATAAAGTGAATCTAGTACTTGTGCAACTGCAGCTCTGATGAGAAGGCCGCATGTGCAGCAATATGTGATAAAATGGGTTTAAAGGGATATCAGGTAAGCTATGTCAATGGTGAAAATGGAGATAAGGCAACTTTATCCAGCATATATATTCGCAACTCATTCCATATAACTTTTTTTGGGGGGCGTTAGATAGGAAAAACAAAGGTATTCCTAAGAGCTGGTCAGATGGCAGAGCTGGATGCTCGAAGAGCAGAAGTATTGGCCAATGCGGCACGACTTATCCAGAGGCGTATAAAAACCTATCTAATGAGAAAGGAATTCATCAACTTAAGAAAAGCCTCGATTCAATCTCAGAAGTTCTGGAGAGGTATTTCTGCACTGCTATGCGTTAAGTATTTGAATGCCTTCAAGGCAGTAATTATTTCTGACTTGACACTGGTATACAATGTAATCCAACCCTGCAGCACGCTTAGCTAGAAAGTTTTTTGAGTACATGAGAAGAGATGCTGCTTCAATTAGGATACAGAAGCATGCACGTACTCATTCTGCAAGGAAAGCTTACCTGCAAGTATATGAATCATCAATTATAATACAGACAGGATTACGTGCAATGTCAGCTCGCAATGAACACAGATTCAGAAGAGACACCAAGTCTGCCATAATAATCCAGGTTTTTATTTTTGTTTTGTTTGAATGATGATATGGAGTTAATTTTCATAAGCAACCACAATTAACAGCTTCATGGATTTCAGACCCAATGGCGCCAGCACAAAGCTTATGCTGCTTACAAGAAGCAAAAGTGGGCTTCTTTGATTCTTCAGTGCTTGTGGAGGGCACGTATTGCAAGAAAGGAACTTCGGAAACACAGACTGGTTTGTCCAATTTCAAATTTGAAGTAATCATGTGTATGTTAACGCAATGTAACGTAGAGGATAACATGTAAACAGGAAGCAAGAGAGACCGGTGCACTGAAAGAGGCAAAAGACAAGCTGGAAAAGAGAGTTGAGGAGCTCACATGGCGATTAGATGTTGAGAAGCATTTGCGGGTAATTCACTTATATTAGCACATTAGTTTCTGTATAGTTTAATATGTTCCTTGGACATTAGTGAGCTTACCAAAGTATGTCTTACTGGTAGATTGACCTTGAAGAAGCCAAGGGGCACGAAATTGCAAAGTTACATTCTGTGTTGCAAGAAATGCAAGAAAAGCTTGAGGAAGCCCATGCAGCAATAATAAAGGAGAAAGATGCTGCGAAGTTAGCGATTGAACAGGCACCGCCAAAGATAGTAGAGGTGACGGTGGTGGACAATGCAAAAGTTGAGCTGTTGACAAGTCAAAACAATGAACTTGTGGTATAGATACTGAAAGTCCACAATTTTACTCAAATTAGAAAGATTCTTGCAATTTTATTCATTAAAGAATTCTCATATCCATGATTGGATGCAGGATGAAGTCAATACATTTAGAACAAAGGCTGAAGATCTTGAGATGAAGCTTCTTGAGGTTCAAAAACAGTCTGACGAATTGTCACGGGAGACACAAGAACGGGACTCCAAAATTAATCAACTTCAAGGGATGATTGAAAGGTATTAATGATTTTACAGCTTTGCAGAAAATGACCTGTAGAGGTTTCATATCACAACCATTCACTCCCTTATGATTTATGTATGGTACAGGCTTGAAATAACTTTATCCAACATGGAATCTGAAAACCAAATTCTACGTCAACAATCGTTGCTTGCATCAGCAGATGAGGATAAATCAAAACAAATAGAGAGGTAAATTTTACAATATTCACACCTTGTATATGCATTCTTCTCCGCTCCCTATGTGAACGCCTCATAAGTTAAACAAATGATTTGTTTAGTCTGGAAAGCAAGATTGCTATGTTGGAGTCAGAGAATCAGTTAATCTGCAGTAATTCTGCACTAGCTGTTCAAGCAGTAGTCTCTCCTAAAGCGGTTCAGCCGTCAGCCATGGAGGTAAAATACCTTTAAGAAAACATTAATTCGGATTAAAAAAGATTGTCTATATTTCAGAATTACAAAGTTTACTAAATTTTATTCCAAAATGTCACCAGGAACTTGAAAATGGATATCAGCTTGAAGAACTTAAAACCTTCAATGTATGTGTTATAACTCAGTCCCATGGTCCTATCAAACAAATATATCATAAGAGAAAAGAAGAAATTTTCTTTTGGACATTTCATTAATATGTACATATGCTATGATTGCAGGAGCAGTTCGCTGTTCCTCCGATAAAGAATTTAAGCAAACAGAAGTCGCTTACGGATCGACAGCAAGTAAGTTCAGTGCTTTAAACTTTTTAGTATCAATGTGAGAAAAAAAAAATCATGTCTTTGATTAACAGTCCTAGTGCACACTAAAAAATGTTTTTTTCACTCTTTTCATAGGAAAATCATGACGTCCTTATCAAAAGTCTGGCTGAAGACAGGAGATACGACAACAGAAGACCAGTTGCAGCATGCATTGTCTACAAATCACTCCTCCACTGGCACTCATTTGAAGCAGAGAAGACTAACATATTTGACCGAATCATCCATACAATTAGGTCATCTGTTGAGGTTATTATTTCCATAAATACGGATACCATTTTCCCTTTGCAATCAATTGATCAAATAAGAAAGTTGGTAAACAAGTTGTTGAGAAACTCATCATCTGAGTACATTTACAGAGCGTAACTTCTGGAGAACTAGCTTATTGGTTGTCAACAACATCAACTCTCCTCTACCTATTGCAAAATACCTATAAAGCTAGCAGTTCATTAAGTAAAGGATCAAATCGCAGCCGGAGCACAACAGGGAACCTATTCAGTAGAATGGTGCAGGTAAGCTCTCCATCAAGTTTTTTTTACTTTGCATAAATAAAGGTTCTTAATTGAGGTCTCAAGTTGATACTTGACATCAAGATACCATTTACCAGCTCCATTTAGTACCAATGATTGATATTCACATCATAAACATGATCTTGCATCCGAAAAATTGTACTATCAGAATGCTCGATCATCATCATCAGGATTAGGCATATCAAGCGGATACAGTGGAATGGTAGGAAGGTCTGACGCTGTGTCGATGGTAGAGGCCAAATATCCAGCCCTTCGTTTCAAGCAACAGTTAACAGCATATGTCGAGAAGATATATGGCATGATCAGAGATAGCCTGAAAAAGGATATAAGTCCATTCTTGACTATGCGCATACAGGTACGGCACCCCATGCATGCATCTCCATGGCCGGCCAATATCAGTATAACACAATACAAAATTTCTAACAGTTCTCAATCTTCATAGGCTCCAAGAGCTGTTCGTGTGAGATCATCTCGAGGATCATTGAAAAGCATACAGTCTAATGCACTATCAAGGCAAGCGTCAAGTGTGCATTGGCAAAGCATTGTTAAATGCCTGGATCAGGCACTGGAAACTATGAACAATAGTTATGTGAGTTTAGCCTTGCTTGTTCTTGCGGCCAGGAAATACGTAACAATTTATGGACATGATGCGGACTTACCTTTTCAATGTAATTCTGTAGGTACCTCCAATGATAATTAGGAAGACATTCAGCCAAGTATTTGCATTTATGAACGTCCAGCTTTTCAACAGGTACTACCAATCCTGTCCAAATTACCACAATTTAACACTTCTTGACTACACACCTCATGTGAGACATCATTAGTAAATGCTTCACAAATGATGAGTCGGGACTATATCAAATATCTACTTTTTCATTCAGTTTGCTACTCCGCCGTGAATGCTGCTCCTTTAGCAATGGGGAATTCTTGAAGGCCGGTTTACTTGAGCTGGAGCAGTGGTGCTCTAGAACAACTGAAAAGGTGAAGTTAACATTTTGCGTAATTTCAACTAGACAGAGTCAAAAAGCAATCAGCAAAAAACTCCAGATTAAATGAATTGCCGTAATGCAGTTTGCAGGAACTTCTTGGGATGAACTACAGCACATAAGACAGGCAGTTGGGTTCCTGGTATGCCTGACAAGATGCCCTCATTGATTACCATAGAAGTTACATCCATCTACCTACTAAATAAAATCAAATTGCAGGTTTTGCATCAGAAATCACATAAAACATTGGATGAAATCACGGATCAGCTTTGCTCCGTAAGTCCTAAACAAGTCAAACTTATAAATGCTTGAATTTTGGCAAACCATCGAGTATCAGTTATCAAATAATATGAAAATTTCACAGGTTTTGAGCATCACCCAAATATATCGCATAGGAACAATGTTCTGGGACGACAAATATGGTGCACAGGGCCTATCTCAAGAGGTAAGCGCATGCTTGCTAGCTTAGATATGTTTCTATCTTCAAGTATGTATGATTTCGTTAATGCATGCAAAACATTAAAATGATGTCAAAGAAAACTAAGACAATATTTCTTTTTGTTTTGTAACAACAATGGACATTATTTCAGGTAATTGGAAAGATGAGAACAATGACGACTGATGACTCAATAACTACTCCAAACAGTTCTTTCTTGCTAGATGACGATTCAAGGTATGATCAGTAGCAGCACAAAGATTTAAATATGCAATAGATTACATAAATGAAAAAACAATAGTAGCCATTGATCTAATCCCCATAATGAACTAAAATGCAGCATACCGATATCATTGGATGATATTGCGCAACTGATGCTTGACATCAATCTGCCTGACGTGGAGCCACCGCCTCTGCTGAGACAGAACTCTCAGTTCCACTTTCTTCTACAGCAGCATACAAG
The DNA here is from genome assembly GCA_036346145.1 of Olyra latifolia. Taxonomy (NCBI): domain Eukaryota; kingdom Viridiplantae; phylum Streptophyta; class Magnoliopsida; order Poales; family Poaceae; genus Olyra; species Olyra latifolia. The sequence goes on along the minus strand of CM070525.1, from coordinate 35,533,373 downwards.
CTGATTATATTTTTATAAAGGAAATACAAACAGGTACAACTTTTTGTGAAGTTCATGAGTACTGAAGATTTTTAAAATAGGAGTGCACAGTTTGAGTTTTGGTTTCTTTATATCTTTCATTTTGTAATTTTGAGTGGAAAAATTTACAAGAAAAGGGAACATGGAAGAATTTGATACCATTCTTTTCATTTGTTTTGATTGTGTGAAAGAGGAAACATTGTAATTTTTGTGAAAGTAAATAAATGAAAGTACACATACATAATAGGAGTGCACGGTTTGAGTTGTGGTTTCTTTCTTTTATTTTGTAGTTTTGGATGGAAGTTTTACAAGAAAGGATAGAAGAATTTAATACCACTCTTTTCATACATTTTGATTGTGTGAAAGAGGAAACATTGTAACTTTTTTTTTAACGCAAAGGGCAGAAGCCCTACCATTCCATTCAAGGAGAGAACTGTACAATATATACAGGGAGAGAGAAAGGAGAATACAGGGAGCGTGAGAGGATACAGGGAAGGAGAGAGGAGGGGGAGGGGGAATGACCCCACCAAGCGGTAGGTCTTAAATAGAGCAACACCATGCAACCTAACTGAAGGCCTAGCGCTCCAAGCCTGCTGGCCACCACCATCGACAGCTAAGCTCCTCCACCTCTGCCCAAGATGCTCGGCCAAGACGTCAGAGGACATCAGCCGTCACCACCGTATGAGATGTGTCATCACTCCACCACTGCAAACCGTGCCACCGGGAGCGCAGCCAAGACGCCAGCCGCCATCACCACACGGGATGGTCAGGAACGCTAGCCACCATCGTTGCCGACTGCATTGAGGCCATACGGTGCTCGACCTAGCCATCGCCCGCCACCACCGTATAGGATGCTCATCCAAGATGCCAGAAGGAGAGGGACGTCAGCCGTCACCACCGTGCAGGATGCACGACCAACATGTCGGCCGCCACCACTTGGCCGTGTCGCAGGGCAACCAATGCTCGACAAAGATGTCAACTACCACTGCCGTGTAAGATGCTCGGCTTAAGACTTGCCACGGCTGCCATGCGGGATGCACGGCCAAGACGCCCAGCCACCACTGCCCTACTGAGATGCCGGTCGGCCAAGGTGCCAGCCACCACCGCCGTGCTGAGGTGCCGGTTGGCCAAGGTGTCAGCCGCCACCGCCACGCGGGATGCTCAGCCAAGAACAGTCACCACCGCCGCACGGAATGCTCGTCAACACCGGTCACCCCTTAGGCAGTGGACTACCACCCATCTCAGTGTCGGGTCGCCACGGATCCAGATTATCCACGTGCCGGTAGAAGCAGCAGCTTCAACGCCTCAACACATCGGCTCCACTGCTCTTCCCCCTACTTGAGAAGCTCCTCGCGAAGTAGCAAGTGGAGCGGAGCAGCAACCACCACCCCCAAGCTCCACCACCATGCCCTGACCACCATGCACGGTGCCCAAACCGACTCCGAGCCAGATCTGCTGCCTTCGGGCCAGATCACCACCATCGGGCCTGAGCTCACCAGCTACAACCACCCCTAATCCTCCACAGCCACCAGGCTACACCCTCTCCTCAGCACGGGCAAAAGGGATCGTCGGATCTGGCCGTCCCGTCCCAACCGCCGCCGTTGTGCCGTCGCGGTCTAGCACACTGATGAGGCCACCCCAAAGCCTGGGGTGGTCAGATTCGGCGGCCGCCGCACCGCCCAAGCTGCCGTCGCCGACCAAATCTGGTGGCCAATGTTTCCATCCAACGCTGGATAGGAAGCGCGGGGCTGTTCTCCACTGAGTCGCTTGAGCGAGCGGCTTAGGGGTCGGTTCGATGTGATCTTTCTTTCCCATGAAGCCGAAACTTTTTGTAGAAGTGTATAAATGAAGGTGCAAATACACACTTTTTCATGTGAACTCTATGCTATTTTTCTCCTGATTGGGTTTCTCATTCGTGGATCGAGTCAATCATCATGATATACCACTGGCCATATGATTTGTTTTTTTTCATATATTACCTGATCAGTACTAATAAGCTAAATCGTCTGACAAACGAACCAGCCAACTGCATTGGGTACATCCATCATTATTTCCTCCTGGCTATACATAACTAGCTAGAATTCAGAATACGAAAATAAACACGCAATTGTGCGTGCCTTCAAGTCAGCAGAATTTACCATCTTTTCCCCCCGAAAACAAAACCTGCAGAATTCACAAAATCCAAATGATGAAATGGTTCATGTATAAGCAACTGCAACTCTGCAAGGATAACATCATGGGCCATTCCCTCATTGTGTGCTGCTATTTTACCTGAAGGTCCCAGCCATGGATTCTTCCCACCTGTTCTGTCTTCCTTCCTTCTCCATGGAATGGAATTGCACCTGCACTGCATCGATCTGCATCACAGTGGAGTTTGTCATCTGCATCTGCTACCGCCGTTGAGTTAGGATTTTTTTTTTCTTTTTAACGTTGGGGTTAGGGTTTAGGAATAGACCGGCCTCTTAATGAAATGTCATCGTATTAAAAAAAATTGAAAAATACAGCTTCCTCTTAAAATGGCATAGCGTTTGCCCTTATGCTCAAAAAAAAGAAAAATACATTTGATCTGAACCGTCCATTCCTGTACCGGACAACTCAGAACACACATACAGACGTACAGTTCCCGATGACATAGCTGAGCCAGTGGATCATCTTCCTTGGATTTCTCAAGATTTATTTTCCTTCTGTTTTTATTTTACAAAATCCATACCTTCCGAACTATACTGCTACGGTTGATATGCAATCCGAACCTCCAAACCCGACCATCGCTCTACGATATCTACCTCTCATCTCTATCCAGCTTGATGCACTAATCAGTTCATCTATTAAGGAGAAGAGGACCGACATATCGAGTTTGAAGTAAGTTCATCTGCCAAATTTAGGTTTCGTTTGGTATAGCTTCAGCTCCACCAAAATTGATGGAGTTGGTGGAGCACCCTATTTCTAACTCTAGAGATTCATGGAGCCGGAGTTGTGGGTATTGGGTACATTCTTTTAGGTGAGTCATTTTATTTATATTTTAAACTAAAAATATAAACTTAAGTCAATTTATTTTAACCTACAAACTCCATATATGAGGTAGAGCTAGGAGCTGGAGTTGTACCAAACGGGACCTTACTTGAGGTCAGGATTGGCAAAACAGCTCAAACTTTTTTAAAAAAATGGAAACCCATGAAAAACCACGAAAAATTTTTAACTACAAACAAGAAATTGAGCCGTATGTGCTCCAGCCTGCCCAGGGAATATCACAAATTCGCGATGGATCTATGACACTTGCAAACTGCTCATGTACAAATGTTTAAGGAGAAAAGATGGTGCACATCCTATTCACTAATGGACTTTTTGGTTGTCTGCATGCACAGAGATTTGCATCTACAAATGTAAAATCTTGTTTTTTTTCTTATATTTGGTTGCCTGCATCTAGTTTTGAGCCTGGCTCTCTAGATGCAAGATTCTCCATGCAGCCTGGCTCTGGAGATACAGAGAAAATGGGCGTATCTCTAGATGCAGCGTATGACAGCCTCGTGTTCTACGCAAGGGGCCACTGTCAGCCACAGTAGCAAAACCATGCATGGCAGCCTCGTGTTCTGCGCAAGTTTCTTTTTTCTTTTTTGTTTATATCTTTTGATTAGCATCTCCTATTACCGAACCGATTTCAAAAATGGGTTCGTGACATTTTTTTTGAACAAAACTAGACCACACTTGCTATATAAATTTCAAAATATATAAATTTCAAAATACATGCCTATTAAACACTCAACCAAACACGGTCTCCACACCTGTGCATCCCATATCCCATCAGCCTGGCTAAGTCGAATGGGCCAAGCTCGTGAGAGAAGGCAACCAAACAGCCCTTAAGTATCCAAATAGAAAAGCTTTCTTCTAAGGCAAAGATGATTACATAGGTGCTTAAATGTTTTCTTTAGATAATGGAATTGAATCCGACCTCTAAATTAGAGGAGATGCACACAGTTCAAAAGTATTACAAAAGTAAAGCACACTACTTAGATACCAAACATAAACTTGGAAGCAGACAAGCCACAAAATAAAATTTCAACATTAATCCAAGCATATTCTAGTATTAGATCTCCATTCAAAATTATTGAAGAACTTCATGACCACCGCTTCCAAAAGATGGCACGCCTCTCATATGGTCGTACTGTCATCCTCCTTTTATAGTGACCCCTATAACAGCCCCATTTTGGACATTTGGGAAATTATGAAATATGCATGCATTTGAAAAATACTTTTGAAATCCTTTTTTAACTTTGAACTGCATTTATTCCCTTATTTTTAAAAACATTCATAGATATGTATATATGTAAAGTATATATACATAGAGAGAGACACATACATTCTTATATAGGAGGTACATGCTTTATTATAAAACCAATATACATTTTTTCAACTTGTGCAAAGTTCATTTTTCTTGTGTAAAATTAAATATATATATTCAAAGATCAACAATTGTTTGATTGTGCACTTTTGCAAAAATAATTTTTGCAAAACCTATATATATATATATAGCACGGATCTTTTCGTGCTTTGCGTCGTGTTTGCGAAATCGGTAATCAAATTGGATGATCCAAACCGACCATCTCCTTCGTCTCGCTAAAATCTCACTACTGACAAAATTTCACATTTTTTTAAATTTTTTTACTATTTATTTCATATTTTTGAAAATCTATGATCTAATTAGTTGTAGACCCTCCAATAATCCCAGATTTCAAAAATATGAAACAAATAGTAAAAAAAATTTTAAAAATATGAAATTTTGTCAGTAGTGAGATTTCATCAAAATGAAGGAGATGGTCAGTTCGGATTATCCAATTCGATTACCGATTTGGCAAACACGATGCGAACCACGGAAAGATTCGTGCTTCGCGACTAACGATAGCAAAACTCTCTATATATATATATACTCTATATATATACACATACATACATATATATACACACACACATATATGGACGCGCTATTCTACGCCTAGGCATAACAGCTCCTATTCTATGCGTCGGTCGGACCTAGAGCCAATCCCAGTCAAGCAAGTGTTAATTAAATCATCTGCCTTAATTTTCGGATCTAATAGCAGAAATAGCCATTTTAGAGACAAGAACTAACCATTCCTAAAAACAGAAATAACCATACCAACTTGCCATTTGCATGCAGCCCGAAAATCTCGGGATGAAACCCACCCATGGGTGTGAATGTATTAATTAGTCGATTTTTGAATCTTTTCTTCCTTTTTTGATCTAACTTTCGATTGGAACCTCCGATCGACGAATGGTTTTCACCGTTGGATTACCTACGTTTTTACAAACAAAAGGAGACCACTCTTGCCATATAAAAATACATTTTTGCGCGGAGTTCCTAATCATCGTGTGCTGGGTTTCTAACCATCGGGGCTGGGTTCCTAACCATCGTATGCTAGATTCTAACGATCGTGCGTCGAACTTCTAACCATCGTGTGCTGGTTTTATAACCATCAAACGCTAGGTTTCTAACGATCGTGCGCCGAACTTCTAACCATGGTGCATTGGGTTTCTAACGATCGTACGCTGAACTTCTAACCGTCGTGTGTTGACTTTCTCTTTCCAACTACCATTGTAAGAAATCGAATGCCCAAGAGGGGGGTGAATCGGGCTTTTCGAAATTTTACTTTCTAATCAATTTTACACTTGTGTTGAAAACTTAAACAAATGTGGAAGCTAAAGATATATAGTTTTTGAACACAAGTGATATGTCAATAATAGCAATCCTAGAGTGGGGTGAGCTAAACACAACTAGGTAATCAAGATATACAATTAAACGTACAAGATAAAAGCCATTAGCTCTAAACACTAGCTCAAGAATAAGGCAATGAATGTAAGAACACAAGATACAAACCGCAAGTGACACGAAGATTTTTTCCCGTGGTTCGGAGCTAAACTCCTACATCCATGTTGAGGCAAATCCTTGCTCCTTACAAGGACCGGCTCCCGCTCGAGCCTACCACCTCGTCTCTACTAGTGGTTGCTAGTTTCTCCCCTCCGGAGGTGGCAAGTACCAACGCCACACACAAGCTTCGTCCAGACCTTCTCACAACCTTTGCTTGAGAAGATCACTGGCGTACGACGCCTCCCACGTCGTCTAGGTGCTCACAAGCACCAAGAGTAACAAGCCCGAACCCTTTGATCATCCTGGATCAAAACTCAAAAGTGATGCACTAAGACACACTTAGGCACTCACTAATGCCCTAGGGCTCACTCAATCTCTCCCAAGATGAGAATCTCCCAATCTCACACTCTTTGACACCTCTTCACACCTAGGAACTCATCGATGGTCCAAAAGGCTTTAAAATTCGGCCTAAAACCCTCTATTTATAGGCCCCAATCCAAGAACTAGCCGTTAGACACGAAAACAAGCCGTTACGGGCTCACCAGACTCAGTCCGCGCGGCTATAAATCACTCTAGCTGGCTTCTGGACACCACCGGACTCAGTCTGGTCCCCACTGGACTCAGTCCGCTCAAAAATTACACGAGAAACAGCTCCACCCACCGGACTCAGTCCTGTCACCACCGGACTCAATCTGGTGGAGTACAGAGACCGTACCATCTCGCAGAAAAAGGCCATATCTCCTAACTCGGGTGTCGGAATTAGGTGGTCTTGAACTCTACGGAAAGCTAAGAACGAGGACTATCCAACCCACAAGGTCTCACCACCTCACACCCAAAGGATAGGTGCAGAAAACACAAGAAAGTTAAACCTAGCCCTAAAACTCCCCTTTTCTAGCACCATCGACGCTTCTTTCTCACTACACACCTACTACACTTGACACTTCACTTAGGCCCAACCTACGATTAAGGAGATCTAGAGTGTATCACTTAAGAGCTAGAAACCAATTCGATCAAAATGATTCAGACCCCTCTTGATAGTACGGCGACTATCCTACTAACCTGGTCTTCCAACCAATCACCAAGACAGTAAAAGATTAGAAAACATCCTTAGCCCTATACTAGCCATACCTTGGTCTTGAGCATTCTCTTGAAACTTGATATCCCCCATCGGTCTTGACCTCATCATCAATCTTTGGTGATTCTCTTGTCTTGTTGACTTCGACTTGATCATCATCCATTGATTTCTTCTCCTTCTCTTGATGACTTTCTCCTAGTTGCGCTGATGCTCTTGCTTCATCAACCTTGACTCAATCTCAATGCTTGATGACTTCACGGTCCTGTTGACCTCAACTTGATCATCCTCCTTGACGATCATCCCGTCCTGTTGGTCTCAGCTTGGCAATTCTCTCATCTTGTTGATCTCAGCATGGCCATCATCTCATCACACCTTTTTGTCGTCATTCAACTCCACAGGACCTAATCTTCTTCACATCACCTCATGAAAGACATTAGTCTCAAAAGCTTAATAGATATGAATAAGATTTATGCTCAAAAACGGTTTAAGCACAACAAATGTTGAACAATAAGCTCAAATATAAATGGTACACTTGACATGAAGAGTCTCTACTAAGTGTATCATGATAAAGATTTATTTGATCTATATGCACTAGAGAGAGTTGCCCAAAAGATAATTAAATAATTCATGGCAATTAATTAATTTTATAAACACAACTTCACTTAAAGATGTACATAAAAATATATTCAAGAATTATACATGTACAATTCATATTTAAAACAAGAGTGAAGTTGTGATTCAATTCAAATTAAACCTCACTAAATTAAGTGCATGAGTAGATGTAAAAATAAGATATACGAGCATAACGTCAATTTCTATCAAGGTGAAGTTTACCTTTAGTTAACACTAGGATGGCAAGGTAGCAATGCACATTAAGCTCAAAAAATAATTATGCACAAATAAATATAACATGAAGCAATGTGCATAATTGCAATCACTATGTTACTTAGAGCTCAATTATGCACTTGCATATAAGGAATGCAACAATAAATATGGAAGGGATACCAAGATTGCATACCTCATCTTGTACTATTCATCCACATTATATATTTAAGACTAAAGGGATTTAAACTATCACGTTGTTAGTCTCAACAAAATAGATACTAAAATACATACCTTGCATGGATGAATAGGTCGTTTAGTTGACCATAATGATTCCCCTATAGAAATATGATACTAAAGAAAACTTAGCAATAAACACATTAGTCTCATAACAAGATTATCATATATAAAAGGAATATTATGAGTCAAGCACTAAATTAAGCATTCAATGGATATATAATATCGAGTATGCTTTTCATACCTCTACATAGATCATTCACCAAAGACCTAAATATGATACTAAAGAAATAACATCAATAAAAAATATTAGTCTCAACTAGGATGATTAGATGCATGTCTTAATGGTGAACAATCCTTTTATCAATAAAGCTTGCCATTAATCCACGTTTGTCATTAATTAGTGTTTGTCATTAATCACCAAAATCACACAAGGGCTACCTTGAACTTACAACCATATCGTGCGCCAAACTTTTAACTATCACGTGCTGGCTTTATAACCATCGTGCGCCGAACTTTCTAACCATTGCGTGCTAGCTTTATAACCATCATGCGTCGACACATCTAACCATCGCACGTGCAAGGGAGCAGCTTGCTCACTCCGGACGCGCAAAAGCCACATGACTCGAGGAGCAGCTTGCCGGCAGCCGGCACGAACCGGATCAGCTGGATCTACTACTTCCGTGCACCAGTCGACGGGAGGACGTGGGCATGCGGCCGGCGGTAGACGGCATCGTGGTGTGGTCCTGGCGGTCGAGATCCGGCCGGTGGCTCCTAGTTCGACGGTGCCCTGGTGACCCGCGTCTCCGACTTCGGCGCCTTCCTGTTCAAAGCTAGATCTGGATCTGGTGAGAGAGAGAGAGAGGAGAGAGAACGCGGAGGAAGATATATATCCGGACGTGATTATGGGGCCACTAATTGCGGAACAATTATTAGGAATGTTTTGATCCGGTTCAACCAGGCCTGGCCATCAATGGGCGCGGTGGAGCCGATCGACCGAGGCATAGCGTAAGCTATGCTACGCCTAGACATAGTATAGTACTTATTTTTTATATATATATATATATATATATATATATATATATAGGAATAATACATAAGGCTCCATGGAGCCTAGGCTCCATGATTCATTACCACTAGATGTGCTTTGAGATTCGTGTTGTTTGGTTATTATACTTTCATATACCCATTAAAGAAAATATTTGAGACATCAAACTCCGAAAAAAGTTAAATTGAACTTCAGTTTGAACTACATTTAACTATACTTCAAACTAGTTCAAACTATACTTCAAACTAGATTAAACTGAGTTCGAATTTAATTTTTTTGGGGTTTTATATTTGAAATACTTTTTTTTAGTGGATATGTGAAGATATACACGTCGAACATCACGAATCTCAATGCACATCATAGGTTTTTGAATTATGGAGCTTAGGCTCCATGGAGCCCTAACTGCTTCTATATATATATATATATATATATATATATATATATATATATATATATGAGGATGGCTAGTGTGCTATGGATAGCACGGATCTCTCCGTGCTATCTACGGGCTTTGCAAATTATGAGACTGAAATAGACGATCCGAACCGTTTATCTTGTTCATTTCGATAAAATCTCGCTAAACACCAAATTTCAATTTTTTTGAATTTTTTTACTATTTTTTTTCGTATTTTTGAAAATCGCTGATCTAATTAGCTGTGGACCGCTCAATAAGTCCAGTTTTCAAAAATATGAAACAAATAGTACAAAAATTCAAAAAAATTTGAAATTTGGTGTGTAGCGAGATTTCATCGAGATGAACAAGATGGACGGTTTGGATCGTCTATTTTGGTCTCAGAATTTTTAAACTCCGTGGATAGCACGGAGAGATCCGTGCTATCCATAGCACACTAGCCATCCTATATATATATATATATATAGTACATGTACTCTTGCCTATTGTCATAACTTGAATAGTGTTTTCAGACTTTGAATAGTGCCATTGATTATTCAAATTCAAAACTATACTACCAGGTTTATTAATTCCATTCCTAGCTGGACTCCTGGGCCCTTCTCCCTCTCCCTTGGCCCAGCCCAGCGAGTTGTAGAGCCACTGCTCTCTGCTCTCACTCATCTCTCTCTCTCTCCCGAGCGCGCCTCGCTCTTTCTCTCCCTTGTTGGCGCGATATCTCTGCCAGCTCGCCCAGTGGCACTGTGCCTCAGTACATCCGCCACCCCATGGAGTCCTCCCCCTGCTACATGCCACCTTCGGTCTGCACCGCCTCATCTAGGCACCACCGCCACTCTTACGCCCCTATTTCTCCTTCCCGGCCCGACAGCACGCAGTAGGGCATGCCTACCTCCTCCCCTCGCTGTCCCGCCAGCTTTTAAGCTCATTCCAAGCTGCCCGCTTGCTCAATTTTCCATTTCCTCCCAAAGCAAGAATCTGGCGAACCTTCGGCGTCCTTGAATCGCCTGCCCGGTTGGCCTCTCCGCTTGCCCTTGGTCCCGTTTGGGAGCTCTCCTTCTCCCCTACGACGTCCTTGGACCAATCGAGCTCGGAGGCCCGGCAGAGCCCGGGAGGTCGCGTGGATCACCGCCGGCCGAGTTTCTTCCCTTTTTCGTTTTCTCCCTCCTCAGTGAGCCCCTATGTGATTCGTCGCGTCTGCAGCTTCTCTGAGCCTTGCTAACCTTGACCCCGTTTCAGCTGCAATCACCTTCCTTGTTGCCGACCTCCTCTAGCTGGCCCCTGGCCTCGTCGTCATGTCTGATATGTTTTGGATAGCCCCTAGATGCTTAGACTCCTTGTGCTAGGCCACCGAAGCTGTGGCTAGTTGGAGCTCCGGTACAAGTAGGTCGCTGCCGCTCGGGCCTCGTTGCGCCACCGCCTCGCCGCACCGCTCGTTGTGTCGTCAGCACCAGCAGGTGTGGATCGACACGAGGAACCCATTTTTACCATCTCCCTGGTCCACCGTTCCCTTCCCAGGCTCTAGCCGTGCCCCAAACCAGAGCTCCATGGCTGTTTCCTGCCTTGGTCTAGAGGGAGACGAAGACCTCTGGTAACGTAGTTAGTTTTAGTTATATTAGTACTAATTAGGATTAGTATAGAAGACCCTATGACAGGTAGGCCCACTAGAATAAGCATGTGCTTAAATAGGGAGCTTATGGGCTATGTCTCCGACTTGTAGGCCCTTGGTCCCACCTGTCAATTAGTGGAAGTGTAAACCCTTAAAATACGCCTTCGGTTAGCCTTCAGCGTATTCATTTAAGTGACTTTCGGCCCAGCTCCTTTGGACTGTGTCTTGGGCCAAGGAGCATTGCTGGCCACAACCAATGCAGCCCAAAGCTAGCCCAGGCCAGTCTCTGACCTTGAAACCCAGTTCTAAACCAATTTTCTATTTTTATGGATCCAGTGCGCTTGTAGGATTAATTTAAAATAGTAAACAATGTCAAAAAATTATGAAACTTTTTCTAAAAATACTACAGAGAATATAGGACCTGGAAACAATACTAAGCCAGATAGTTTAGCTAGGTATTTAATTTAATAAAATATGAAAAGCCTCCTAGGGCTAATTTTCAATATTTTCAAAATAGTGACTTAGATAATTTAAACACTTGTTGTATTCTTTTATGGGGAATCCAGCAAGGGTATTTCAGATATGCTTTCATGCATGGCATACTTGGCTCGTGTATCAAGGACTTCTTGGAACTTCTTTGATAAGTAGGATTTTTGCATAATTTAAATAAATTAATTTATGATTTTAACTTCTAAAATATTGAAAAATTATGATAATTACTACAAAGCAAGCTGGATCTAATAAAATAATGATTTGGTACAGTAACCCCATTTAAAGCCTCTGTTTAAATCAGAAACCCCCTCGATAATAATTTATAAATGGTTTTCTATTTATTTTAATTGATTATTGAACCCCTAAAATCTTGGCAAAATTTCAGAGAAACTTAAATATGGATTAGAGTTTAATTCAATTTTATTAGATGTTTTGACACCATTTTTGCCCTCTGGATAAATTAAAACAAGAGTTTAAGCCTTTTCTTATATATATTAATAATGCTGTAATGATTTCTGATTTATTTAAAATATTAAATGTGCTCAATTAATTCCCAAAATTTTACAGAAACATTATTAACACTAGAATGAATTATTAAAATATTGAAACATTGGTTTATCATGGTATTTATACATAGATACTTATAAGGGTAATTAAAACCACTCCTCTTAGAAATTTTCTTTTACTGTTAAAATAAAATTTAGGTTAATTATAACACCATGGCAGCAACTCACTAGTATTTCTAGGAATACTACAGACAAAAGTATTTTCAAAACTACTTACTTTCTCATCATCATCATCATACATTAACTTGTTATCGCCCACACCACCGATATCTACTCGTAGAATGATAAATGTAATTAGACTCAAGGAACTTCCTTGATACCTAGGAATGAATCGTTGCTAGCCTTCTAACGTTTATCACCGATCGCTAAACTTGTTATACTAGGGTAATTATTACATCGTCATCATCATCATCACCATACATTAACTTGTTATTGCCCATTTCACCGATATCTATTCGTAAAATGATAAACATAATTAGACTCAAGGAACTTCCTTGATACCTAGGAATGAATCATTGCTAGCCTTTTAACGTTAATCACCGATCGCTAAACTATGTGCGCTGTATTTTATGCATCATGCCTTCCCGTTGCGCATTGGTGTTTTATTTATTGTTTTTCGAATTCATTCCATTATTAGACACTGAGGAGAATGAGGAGCCTTTCGAAAAACAGTAGGAAGACCACCTCCACTCATAGGACCAAGGCGAGTTAACATCTGGTTAGATCATGTTGCTACTCAGTTTTTTAAAGTATTTCATTTAAAGTAACAAATTGTATGCTCTTTAAATTATGGATGCCTACTTGTTAATCATAATATATCATGTCCTGTCAATTACTTGTTATTGCTTTACCATGAATGATCTTGCCTCAATGATATCATTCCTCATTTGATTCTAAAAATGATTGCCTTGATGATCACTCTTGTTAGCCTGGTTATGTTAAAATAAAATGATTTAGACTCTTAAGTCTTGGTAAATATTGCTTAGACATTGCTTCGTCCAATTAATAATTTTTAGGCTTAGTCGCCTAGGAACGGTGAACCGACATTCACCGGACATGATTACACTCTAAGCATTGATCATTGAAAATTGGGCCTGGCATGCCAGTGTGGTTGTGGTTGTGGAATGCGGATGTAGTCCGGCATGTAGATAAGGATGTTTGGAGTAGCTCAGGCTACATGGTGATGAGAAGAGGGCTACCGGTTCACAGACGGTGCAGAGAAGGGCGCGGAGTAACTGCCACTTGCCTACGGGAGGTGGTTCTGACATATCATGTGCGTGACACACGGAGGAACGATAACAGAAGAAGTGGTTATGGTTAAGTGTAGACTGGCCAGATCCGAGACTCTGAGAGTGGATCGGACGGGTATGCAGAGAGGCATGCAGCGGGAAGTTGCTGATCAGTTGCCTGCGGGAATTGGTTCCTAGCACCATAATGCGTTGTCATCACGCAGTAGTGCGGACGTGGGGCCCAGTGGTAGCGAGAGTGCACCAATACAAACCCTAGTCCGAGGGGAAGACAGGATCATGTAGTCATCCGCAGGATGATCTAGGTCATATGTCACCAGGAGCAGTGACTCTAGGGTGGGTTTGGCAACCCAACTAGGGAAGACTGGGCACTTCATGAGAGTATGACTCACAACGGGTGTGTCTCACCCGGAAGATGATGGCGAGTGTATGGTGGAAGCTTAGTATGAATATATGATATGGTATAAGATGATGAACTCATATATAGAACAGTGATTAATAGAACTTTGGGCTAAAAATTGCTAAGTCATAGGTTCTAATTTATAAAACTTGCTTTCTGCAACTAAACAAATCTCAACCTTTCCTTTGAACCTCTATCCCTAAATGCATTAGGTTAGGTGTTAACTCACCAGTGTGATTTGATTGCGCACTGATCCCGCACACACTCACTATTTTAGATGAAGACTTTGAGCAAGACCCTTATGCTTGTCATGAGGATGGAGAGCAAGAGTACACCGACAATCAAGATGAGGCTTAGGGCGTCGCTCCAGTCGCGTGCATAGGCATAGCCAGCAGAAGTTTTCCTTTTGATCTTTTGTTATCATTCGCACTTTGATGTTGGACTCGTGTTATTAAACTATTTGGGCCAATGTGCCAGGTTTGTAATTCTTAAAAGCCCGTCAGGCTTAACACAGGTTCCTAATTTAATATTAAATCTTCCGCTTGTATGAAATGATCCAGTTATGTAAATGGTGTGTACTAGTTTATTGATCCAGGGACTAGTGCAGATCAAGTGGTGGGTGAAAGGTGAGCCCCACAACCCGCAATACCGCAACCAATAGGATCACCTGAAAAATTGCCTGTAAAATGGAAACATTCTTTTATTTATCAAACACAACATCATTTTGATAAAATCAAATAGACCAAAATATAGCTGTTGTGCCAATAAGAACTGTGGTAATAAAAAAATATTGAATGATCTCCTTGTGGTTGCAAAAAAACACTTCTGACTGCCTTGCCAACCCCTCTTTTCTAAATTATCCTTAGTAAGAATAATTCCTCTGTCCAAATACCATAGATTTTAATCTTTAGCGGAATTTTAAGCGTCCAATAACTTTATTGGAAATTTGGAATAGACAAGATATTGATTAATTAACTTTTGGTGATATTGATTAATTAACTTTTGGTACATCAAATGCACGGTAAACTATCCGGTTTTATGAAGCTTCCAATAAAAGATATCTTTCTCATCTTCTAACTGAACATTACTCAAAAGAGAAACCAGATGTTGCCAATCTAATAAATTTTGCCCCACAAGAGCCCTATGAAAGGACATATTTAAGGGAATAGAATTAACAATATCTGCGATGGTTATATCTTTATTTCTCACTATGGCAAAGAGATTTGAATATTGTTTCCTGAGAGGTAAATGCCTTAGCCAGCTATCTTCCCAAAATCTAATATGGATACCATTCTTAATTTTAAAATCACCCCAACTAAAGAAGATATTTTAGCTTTCATGGGACCCTTCCAAAATTGTGAATTTCTAGGATGAGTCCACTTGGGTCAGAGTCTTATTCTACAAATATTTTTTTTGAGTAACATATGCTAGACCTCTTCTTTACCATCAATTAAACAACCATTTGCTAAGCAAACATTTATTTTTAATATCTAGATCCGAGCCTAGTCCTCCTTAATCTTTGGGCATGCACACAATATTCTATCTAGCTGTAACCCCCAATTCTTAGAAACAAGAAAAAAAAGATAATAATAAAGATAATATAAAAGAAATAAACATAAAATAATATTAAAAATGTGTAAATAAGTACGTAACTATGAATAAAGAAACTAATATAAGCAAAATATCAAAATAAAGAAGGGGTAATTACTCCAAATTTCAAAATAAGCAAATAGGAAAAACTTAAGATAAAAATCTATTAGACAAAAAAGATTTTTCTTAAAAAAAAGGGTTCAAGAAAGAAAATTAATACTAAATATATATGTATATATATTTGGTAAAAATCCAAAAAAAATTTAAATCTCTGGATAAATTGATCAATTGCCCAAATAGGCCAACCTTTTCTTTTTCTTTTTATTTTTCCTTTTTTCTCCTCCCAGGCCGAGCTGGGCCAGCCTTAGCCTCAGCCCAGGCCGGATCGGCCCAGCCAAGCCCACCCGGCACTCTTCTCCTTTCTTCCTCCTCCCGCTTCGTTCTCCCCACCGAGGCGCCCGACCGAGCCAGCCGGCGCCGTCTGGTCCGACCCATGTTGATGAGTCAGCATGGGGGAGTCGCCATGCCGCGCCACCTCACCCTTCTCGCCATCATCACGGAGCTCGTGGTGGCAAACCCCGTTTCGCCGCCGTAACCGTGGCCACCTCGGGTAAATACCCTGGCCAAATCCACCCAAGCCCAATGAAATTCCGACGCGGTCCTCATCGCGCAAGTGCCCGGAATACCCCTGGCCGTGTTCAGCACCCTATAAAAAGGAACCCGATGTCCCGATTCGGCCGTTTTCTTCCACTCGGCTGAAATCACCCCCTTTCCAAATTCCGATCAACCGAAGCCGCCTGAGCTTGCTCCTTCGGCCGGAAGCATCCTTAGACCATCGCCAACCAACCCCCGGGGCGAGCTCGAGCTATTAGCCATCGAGGAAGGCCGCCGGCGAAGCCCTGTTTGCTCCACTTTCGGCCTCACCGCCGCCAGCCTAACCCAGACCGCCTTGACCCCAACCAACCCTCGGGTAAGCATCCCTATAGCTCCCCGAAGCTTCCTCACTCAAAATCCGGGCTTAAACAAGACTAAATTGCCCTAGCACCTTCTTACCGTAGCAAATAGCCGCTCCAGCCATGGCGCCGCTGTCCGGCTCGCCGCCGGCCAAATCCCTAGCAGGATGACCTGCGCCTAGATGTCCTAAACCTATAGGTAACATAAAGCAGTTGAGACCTGCCCCCTAACGCCCTAGGAACGACGCCGGAGACCTCGTCGGAGCTCGGCCAGAGGAGACGGCGAACTGACGTCGGCATGACGTCCTCCTCTCCCTCTCTGCCAGGCGGGGCCCAGCGCCACTGTGCGTGGGATTTAAAATTTCCGCGACCTCCTCTCACCTGAGACCGACAGGTGGGCCTGAGGACCCACCTGTCAATACAAGTGACCACGCCTTCACGCCAGAACCGCCTCCCATCATGGAAGACGCACGGGCGAAGTACGCCTTCACCCGAGCCATGCTCGGTCTCCGACCCATGCGACCTCATGGCCCACACGTCAGCCACCGCCCCGTCCTTTACCGGTGGAGCCCACTGATAAGCCAACTCACGCGCGGGAGCACGCGCCCGTATGGGCCGCTCGGCCTTGGGCCGACTTCACTCCCTTAGGCCGAACTAAAACGTAAACGGGCTATGCCCGTCACTGTTTTAACAGATTTTAATCCATTTAGTAATTAAAGAATACTAGATAATTATTCATAATTCCTAAAAATACTAGATGCCTTCCAAAAATTATGCAAAAATTCTATAAAATACTACAAAATTCAAGGAACCTAATAAAAATAATTTGAAAAGGTTTGCAGAAGAATTATTATCTATAGAAATTAAAACTAGGTAATCCAAACAAGAATAAGCTATATAAGAAATACCTAAAATAATATTACCCATAAAAATATACATATTAGAAAGAAACTAACCAAAAGGGTGAAAATATGTATTTATAATGTTATTTAGATATATATTTAGTTAAGTAAAAACAAAATTATAATTTGTACATCTCTCGTCCCCAAAACTTATATACTAGGAAAAATAAACTGTATAAATAATCAAGTAGGAAAAATCTATGCGAAATCCTAAGTAACCCCCTTTCCTCAACAATCCTCATCTATCTATTACAAAATATTTACTTTGATTTGTTCGATACTCTAGAGAACGAGACGACAGACGACCTGCCGGACGAGGATCAAGTACAAGACCCGGACTATGAAGAAACAGGCAAGCCAAAATCTCTTGATCATTCTTTTGCCCAATTTTTATTTGAACTATGTTGATTTCCAATGATAGTTTGCATGCCAAATGAACTTTCAAATACCATATGATAACTTCAAGTGCTAATAGAGCCAGTCTAGCTATTCCTTTCTACAAGCTGTGCTAGTAAGCACGAACCTCTCCCTGATTTTTCCTATTATGTCCACTGATAACCTAAGGTTTAGAAAATTAAACTTTATGGCTAATAAGTCTTTGAACATGGTTTAGACCTGCTTAAGTCTAGAGTCCATGGATCAATTTCTTAGCTGTCAACGGTACGGTTCTAGGATGACGGGTCAATCTAACTAACGGCATAGTCCACTATCAACGGTGCAAGTGCAACGGTATAGCGCACTATCAACGGTACAATTTGATCCCGACAAACACCGTACGCGAAGCAGGTACCTCTATGGTACGGTCCCATCATTTGCATGACGTGTACCACGACAGAGTTACATTCCTCTGATCAAGACTACAGCACTGAAGCATCTGAATGGCTTCATGTTGGGTAGTCTAATCTTAGTGAATATCTCGAGTACATGGTTATGGAAATGTGTCGAGCCCCGTTCTGGAGTAATCTTTGCACTCGACAAATCAAATAAACAATCCATACACTCGGGTATCTGCAAAACCTGAGTGTGAACAAAGTCTTAACCATCTGAAATGTTATTGATTGGATCTGAGGATCCTGGCCTTAGTTGAGCTCAAGGGGATCATGTCTCTTGGAGAAGAGGGTGAGTCTACCGCCACTGCCTGGGAAACGTGCGCCAGTTGTAGTATGGGCACGGGTTCGCTAGAAGATGGGAATCGTGCGCCAGTTGTAGTATGGGCACGGATTCGCCATACTATCGGGGATAGCTCACCATGGCGATGGAAGCTAGTTTGCCGATTGTAGACCATGACCATGGCAATGGTATGTGTCTGCCACGTGAGACACGTGTTCCTTGGTTAAGGATATGTGGTCGCCATTTTGAAATATTAATATCTGGAGAAATTGGCATACATATATGGCCGATACGTCTTTGATTTTGGAAATGCTATATGTTAGGGCTTTTTAACTTTAAAGTTTTATGGCATGATTTAGAGCAAATAAAGGATAACCAATCTCTACCAAAAATGGCTTCGCATTCCTGATTTGCATTCGGCAAGATTTTGGTTCGCGAGCGCGGTTGATTGCGCGCTCACACTCGCACCCACTCATATTTTAGGTGAGGAGGATGACGGCGAGGACCCATACGATTGTTTCAGTGGAGAAGATGGGTTAGAGGATGAAGACCCAGGTGATGACTAAAGGTCGACTTCAGCCACATGCCTGTTGCCGTCCCGCTACTTCCGCTTTGCTGTCCATAGTTAGTTTTAGGTTTTAATTTGTAATAACAGGTCCTACTTGGCCTTGCACTCTGAGCTTTTGAAAATACTCTAGAACTTTATATGTAATAAATCTGTAAAGAATGGCAAACTTGATTCCAGCTCGTTGTATTATTCATGTGTGGTGTTAGCTTGATCTTAGTCTAACACTATGTGCACAAAAATGGGTTCCGGATTTATTCTACGGAGCCGGGGCCCACACTAGCTAGCTTATAATTCTTCTTGAAATTATTACTTTGCCAATAGAATCTAGATCTAAAAAAGCCTAGTTTCTTTAGCACCATACGGGGTATCTAAAAAAAGACATTATGTTCATCAATAAGATGGAGAGAATGGAATTGAGTAACACGCCACCCAAAGATAAGTGTTTACCTTCCGCCTACTCAATTTTTTTTTAATCAAACCTCTCTTCCACCTCCTTCCAATCCTCAATTATCAAATTTCTATAATGTATATGTCGGGACCCCCTCCTGGCGGAGGTGAGGTACCACCTGTGCTTTACCTGTGCTAGTCCCTGGATCAGTAGCTAGCACACACAGACAACAGAATTTGGATCACAACCAAGTTGATTAATTTACATGAATTTACATCAGAGTGCGCCTCGTGGCGTCATTACATAAGTTCGCTCAAGGCCTTACAAAGCGAAGTCTTCTTATTTACAACTGAAATTCCCAAAGAGGAAAAACCAAAACACTCCCCACAGCAAAGCTAGAGGAACGCACCCTAGGCGTCGGTATATTCTTCATCCGGACTTCGTCGGTGTGGCGTGAGGCTTCGGGATCTCCATCTTCGTGGTCGCATTGGTAACCTAGACTGCTGGCGTCGGAATCTTGTGACCTCGCAAGAAAGCGAGGTGAGTATTGGTAAAAATACTCGCAAGTCAATTGACACATGCATATGTATGGTCTAGACAAAGGATAGGTAGGTTTCAGTTGCGGAAAGCGAGTTTTGAAATAGTTTGCCTAAGGTTTTTAAGGCAGTTTAGGGAAGAAGTGAGTGATCAAATTGATTGACAAAACATTTAAATCATCCGGCCCCAGCCGACTCATGCCCCAAAGGCTGTCTCACGACACACATCGTGGTTTTTACCAAAAACATTTTCCTTACGGCTAATCCACCGAAGGACCAACAACTCTCGACGGCTAACCACCGTATGCATAATACCACACGTCGGCTAGACCACCGAAGTCATCTCCTCACGGCTAAACCACTATAGGCTCCCAAACAAAACACGGCACCTGCCGGTTTTCTTCTTTAAAACACTGAGAAAGAGAGGGAAGAAAACTACCATTGTGATCAACCCACCGTCGTCTGCCCTTGACCGTGGGCACGGCTTTCTAGAAAGTTTACGCTCTTGAGGTCGTGACGCTTTACCCATGAGACATGACTCCTCCGTCGGAGGTCATCACGACAAAGCCTTTAACAGTTTAGCTCTTGGTGGCATCCTCTAAGGTTTCCACCGCAGTCATTGGTATCTCCGGTTGGTGAAGCCCCTCTTGAGCACGGTAGGTTGGCGAACGCGTCGCGCCTACTCCACCACACGGGATGTCCAAACCAAGAGTTCGAAGGTACTCACAGGGCTTACCCATACAAGCACTCATGGTCGCACTGTTGTATTTAGTTTTGACAACCATAAGGTATCGGTCCTTAAGGACTGGGGTGGTTCCCACACTGGACCCGATTCTCGTGCTTCTCGCACTGACCAATCAATCCGTCCACCCCAATCAAGTTTTACAAACATTTCCAGAAACCCCCAGGTGACATACCCGCCACCTGGCACTAACATTTTACCCACAGTAGCACCCTGCTACTGCTAATAAAACAAGCACTTTACAAACAGGGAGATACTTTGAATTAAAACAGATATTAAATCGGGATAATTTATTCATCATGTGGTGATCATCTACTGTGACTAGTAGCCTGACTAAGCAAGATTAATTAGACTAACTAAGGGGTGTCAAGTAATTAATGATTAATTATCCTAAGGTTACCAAAAATCAGGATTAGTGACATAATTAAAGTGTATTAGGTTCTTAACTAAATTCCCTACCGATATGATAGTGATTAATCAACATAGCCATGCATGTTTAATAAATTTCTAACAAAGCATTTGTAAAACTAGGTATTGATATGGTCAAAGGAAATTAGGGGAGATGTCAACAGTGACTTGCCTTGACTGTGGTCGAACTCCCGCCTTCATGAGTTCATTTCCGGCATTTGGTCCGGTCGGATCTAACGATGGCAAATAACACACATTCAAAAACAATAAATAAAATAAAATAAAATAATGCATGTAGATGGATATGCATAGATATGATGATGGTATTTTAAATTGAAATTTGTGTAAATTCTATTTTACTCTCTTTTTTTATAAATTTTTGGAATTTCTCATTCCATATGAAATTTAACTAATACTTATATGTAGCAATATCTATTTTTAATTTGGGAAATATAGAAAATAAACTAATTCCCTTAAATAAATGTTTATCTTATTATTTTTAACAAGTTTCAGAAATTATCAATTTAATTTCTATATTATTAAAATTAATTAAGGTTAATTAATATGTGTTTTTCTTCTTTATAAAACTAAAGCACGTATTAACATGCATTAAATTATATAAGTAATATTTTTAAATTAAACGTCACATTTTTATGAATTTTTAGAAATTTGTTTCACTAATTTTGGATTTGTATTTTTAAAGATATGAAATTCACAAGTTTTTAAATTAAAAATTCAATTGGAAAAGGGAGAAAACCGGGTTGGCGGCTCGCTCGCTCGGCCAACGCTGGAGGCGGCTGTGGTAACTTGGCATTCGGCTCGAGGAAGGCAGTATGTGTGGCGGCCGGCGAACGCGTGTGACCCGTCATGGCGTCGGCTTGACACAGCGTGTATATGACCAGCATGGCCTTGTGACAGGCTATGAGAAGCGGCAAGCCTAATCGATGCATCATGGCAGATATGATATATGGCAATGCGGGCAGTGGCATGTGTATGGCAGTGGCTGTGCAACATGACAAGGCTTCGAGCAGACCGTGAGGTCGGCTTCACGACTTAGACGGTGTGGCAGGACCGCGGTCAGCGACTTCAGAGAGGAGGGCGGAGGCGGCTCGGCGCGGCGATTCCGGCGGTGGTGGTGGCGATGTATTTGGTGAGAAAGGGAAAAGGAAGAGGAGGAAGTGGGAGCTCGGGGTGGGGTCGTGGCGAGGAATGGCCGTGCGTGGTCGGCGACAGGCGGAAGAAGAGGAGGCGCTTGACGGTACGAGCAACGATGAGAGAGGGGCGGTGAGGTCATGAGAGGAGAGTGAGGAAGCTAAGGCGGTGTCGTGAGGGAAGGACCGGCCGAGAGCAATGGCGTGGCGTGGTAAGCGACGAGGGACACGCCGGCCTATTCCGGCGGCGAGGTGGCGGCGGCGCCGACGACGGAAAGACACGGGTCTAGGGAGGAGAAGGGAGGAGAGAAGGGCTTCTGGGGAGGAGGACTTGACGGCGTCTTGGTTTGCATGGCACATGTGATCTCTTCCGGCATGACATGACAGCGATCAGGCGAAATGGGGCCGGGAGTGAAGGAAGAAAGGTGGCGGTGATTTGGCGAGAGGCGTGGCGTGGCGGAGTGAGAGAGAGTGAGGAATGGGAGGAAACCGAGAGAGAGGGTGAGTTAAATTTGGATAAGGGAGGGCAAAAGGAAATAGGCCATTTTGGGAAATGCCCAATTTGGAAAAGGGAGGGTGACCTATGGGGCCCACTGGTCATAGAGTGAAGACAAGAGAGAGAGGGTAAAATGAATTAGAGATAAAAATAGGTACATTAATAATTCATTCAGTTAACTATTTAGGTTTATATTTTAACTTTTTATTTAGCTTAGTTTTTAATTTGGAGTTTCAAAAGTCAAATTTTCAAAATCACATTTTCTTACAAGATTATCCTATAAGGCTTTTGATAATTTAAACATTTAGAATTTTGCAAAAGCTAACTTTAATTAGTTTCTAGAAAACTATATATGATAATATGCGTATTTTCAAAAATTATTTTTGGATTTGAAAATTTTCTTTTTGTCATGCTCATGCTTATGCAATGATAATACAAATTTTTAAATTTTTGAAAATGAGGATGTTACAGTATAAAAATACCAAGATATTTGAAAGGAAAAGAACCAACATTGCAGCCAAAAAGATTTGTATATTGTTCCTCAAGTTCTTTGGCATCTCGAAAAGGAAAATCTCATTTTTATGAAAATTAATTTTCAGACTTGAAATGATCTCAAAGGTAAAAAGTAGAAGTTAATCAGTGCCCACGCCAATAAAAAGGCGTCATCTCGAGAGGAAACGCACGCGTCGCTCGTAGGTAGGCGGCGGCCGGCGGAGGCAGATATTTGCAGCCAGCCGCACGGCCGGGCGGCGCGCGTCCCGTCTCTGGAAGGCGAGGAGCGACGCAGCAGGCGGGACTGGAGAACGTTCTGGTGACCAGCGAGTCGCCGTCCGATCGAAAGAGTGGCCGAGCTGACGACGGTTCGTTCTTATCCAAAGCCAGGAAGCGGCACGCACACACGCAACATCACAGCGCAGCTCACGTCCTCGTCCAGAGGAAAAAGAAAAAACAGAGGGGTTGTTTTGCAATGTCATCGATTCATTGTTGAATTTTCTAGCTTAAAATCAGATTTTAATTTGTCGTTTTTATAACCATACGTTGTACCACTTTATAGCTATTTTTAGACTTTTAGTTGTTCTTCTTAAAACTCACAAAACTATTTTAAATATATTTTTCAATTTCTTTAAGCCTTTTTTTGAGCACCGTCAACTTCCAACTTTTCAGCTGCAAAGAATAACTTGTTCTTGTTTTTCTCATGGACTAGATTGAATCACTGGAGATGCTGAATTGCTGCTCTCGCCTTGTTCAATTGATTTTTGAGAGCTTAGAAAAACATTTCAAGTTTTTTAAAAAATAGAAGGGCTCGATAAGCCCATGTATTTTGCCTTTGTACATTACTTAAGCCATAAGGCCTACAGTACATGACACAGAATCAGATGGTAGTCTGATGTAACGAGGCTATAGTCCTAAGTAATGTGCAGCTTAGAATTGTACGGCAAATCTATTTATTTTTTGTTATTTTATTAATTATATGTGTTATTTTTTGTTTATTGATCTCACATGTCCTAATTTTGTGTTTATGTTGATTAAAATATTTTTAATTCATATGTGGTTTTAATTAATCTTTGTTAAAACATATATACATGTAACAACCACCATGAAGTTGACATTTTTCCCCAAAAAAAAAAACTAGTCATCCCTGGTATTTGCTCCCGATTTTACTTGCATCTTTCCATATCGCCGTCTAGGCTCCGGCTGAAGGCGTGTCCGCAAGCTGTCCAAACATCTCTCTGCAGCGATTGCTCGTGGCTTTGTCAGTTTGCAATGCGCTATACAACCCTGGGGCATGAGTCTTTAGGAAGATGCGCTGGTCTTTAGGGCAAGATAAGTAGACGTGAATCGGCCGATTGTTAGTATTTAAGAGGATAAAAATTATGAGAAAATTTTCTTGACGTGACAAACCGCTTCCAGACAAATACAAAATTGGAACTTTATATAGGAGGTAGCCAAGCAGGCAAGTAATTTACTGGGACAACCAGCGGGTATGGGCCTTATTGGGTTGTGGGCTGGCCCAAGGTCAGCTAGGGTTTCTCTTTGCTTCCTGCTGAAGTAATTTAATGGGAAAGATGCTAAAGCCACACGACCAGCTACGCATAATATGTTTTGCATATTACCCAAGTTATGGTGAGGATCTGTTACCACGCCCAAGTTTGAAAAGTGATACTCCCTCCATTTTTTTTAATAATGTGCATTTTAGGTGGGCACATGGATTAAGATGGTAAAACTAAGAGAATGACATAAGAAAATGACTATGTTACCCATGTTATAAGAACGTGTTTGGTTCATTACCATGCATATCTCTATCAAAATTTTGGTCATGCCCTGCTCTTTTGGTCTTTGTTTGGATGGTTGCTGTTGTTTGGTTCACCTGGCCAATTATTTGGTGTGCCAATGGATTCACATACAAAGCAGCGGCAAAACTTGGTCGTGGGATTCACGCGCCAATGCATTGGCGAGCCATTTGTCAAGCATGGTACGCACGGGGGCCCACTAGCAGAGGTAGTAACGGGAGACTAAACAATTGTGCATGTTTATTTTATTCAAATTTGATTTTCGGTTTTTCATAACTATTTTATTCAGAGTCGAAGTCGTATAAAATAAAATTCTAAAAGTTATTTGAAATCCTAGTCTACCTATTTGTTAATTTTTATTTTTTTAAAAATTAATTCCCGGTATTTTTTGTATTTTTTATTTCAACTTGGGAATGTATGATTTACCTTTTCTCGTAAATTTATTTGTGTATGGAAATAAATCAAACAGTACCTACATAATTTTTCAAATTTTTGGTTAGCTCATTTGGGTTCGAACCAAACAATATCCATTTATACCTACCAAATCATGGCTTCAATCTAAACGCAGTGATTTTACCTATCATTTGGTCGTGTCCTAAGTTTGGTCATGACCAAAATTTGGCAGGGCTACCTACAATCACAAACCAAACACACCCTAAGTACATTTGAAATATGACAGATAATAGTTGATGAGTGTTGTAAATAAATGCAGGAGAGAGAAGTGTGTAATAAATAAGAGCACATAAGAAAAAAAAGATTAATAAATTCACATGCATGCCTTATATTTTTAAATAAACTTTGCTAAAACCATAGAGCTTATAATTTGAAACAGAGGGAGTAATTAAATTAATTTTAAAATCCTCGTGGTCCAAACTACAAATATATGTCATCAATATATGTGTTTAAATATAACCATGATAAGCCAATTGCACCCTCTCTCAAACCAAGATGGTATGCATTATTTACACATCATTAAAGGTAACAAAGGAACCATATGTATTACTCCCTCCGTTGATAAATATAAGGCCCATTTTGCTTTGGTACAAGGATTAAGGTGATGATGAATTTGAGAAAGAAGTAAAAGGAAATGACTTATACACCCTATATAATTGTCTCGAAAGATGAGAGAGAATACTCTGTGTGTATGCTAATGAATAAAAGTAGATGGTTGAAGAGAACAAATAAGAGTATATGAGGAAACACCTCATTAATATAGCATGTATGCCTTATATTTCTACATAAGATCATTCAAGCTATATGTCTTATATTTTTCAACGGAATGAGTATTAGATAGAGAACTATCGAAAACCTTCTATTTTTGCAAGGTACAATAATTAGATGGTTAAATGGTGTTAAGTGTTAACTTTAAGTCAAATCAAATAATAATTTTCCTATATGAAGTAGAAACAAACGTAACATTTGAGGAAATAAAACTTTCATCTCAATCTAACACACGAAAAGTTTAGCCATTGCATTTGTGGACCAAAGACTTTAACTAAATCTACAGAGCTATCTATCACATATTGAACATAGACACCGCGCTAGTTAGCATCAGTTAGCTAAATTTAATTAGAAAGAATAATTACATCGATAATCTAAATTACTAATTTTTAAATACAATAACTATAATAATCCAAGTGGTTTAACACCATAACTAATATTACGAGAAACATAAAAAACCAAGCCATTTCCGAGAACCGGTAAGGACTTCTTTCTTTCAACTTGCAACTTTGCTGGGTGCCCGGAGCGAAAGTGTGGAATGTGGAGGATAAACGAGCGGTGGGGATGGAACGGGGGAGGTATTTGAATCACCGCATCCTGAAACGCTAAAACCCCTCTTGGCTGGCGTCCCCGTCTCCTCTCTCTTCTCCACCTCGCGTCTGTGGCGGCTATCGTCGTTTCCCTCTCCTCCTCTCCCTCCCCCTGCACCACCCTCCTAGGGTTTATCCTCCACCACCACCTGTCGCCTCTTGCTGCCGCGCTCGCGAGAATTACCCTACCGCGCCGCCGCTATCGTCGGTGCTTGGAATTAGTAGAGTTCTTGGATCCAATCCAGGGCAGAATTATATTGTAGCAGCCTCTGTTCCAGATCGAATTGCTTGGGGGGTGAAACCATGGCGACCGTCGCTTCTGCTCCTGCCGCCGCGGACAGTATCCTTGTTCGGTTTCTTGATGCGTTTTAATCTGTTCTAGCTGCGATGGCATCACTGTTTTGGAGCAACCTTTTGCAAGGTGTAAAAATCTTTTTTTTATGCTTGTATGAGAAAAGGTTTAACCTTTTTTTTATCTGTGTCATAAATCTATTGTGAAATTATGTGTCGTTTGCTTGAAATCGAAATCGAAGTGCTTTTTCCTTGATTCTCGGGCTACAGAGGCAACCGACCTCCTGCAAAAGCTGTCCTTGGAGGGCAAGAAGGAAGGGGCCGCCGCTGACGCTGCCAAGAAGGTAGTTCTAGGTGATTCTTGGTGTGGCTGTAGTATGCTATGCCTCTCGGAGGAGAGATGGCTAAAACGTTTTTTTGGTGTAATTGTAGCCTTCTGGGATGCCATATGAATCTGCCAACACCGGTGATGCGCAGAGCGCAGCAGCATCGCAGGTGGACCGGTCGATAACTCCGCTGCTCC
Organism: Olyra latifolia; assembly: GCA_036346145.1. Classification (NCBI taxonomy): domain Eukaryota; kingdom Viridiplantae; phylum Streptophyta; class Magnoliopsida; order Poales; family Poaceae; genus Olyra; species Olyra latifolia. Next base: position 35,505,815 of record CM070525.1, on the reverse strand, counting down.
AGGAGGCCATGGATCCTAACTTCTTCTACCAGCCCAGTGGATATGCCTCACCAGCCTATTACTATCCCAGTGGTATATAAACCTGCATTTAGCTAAGCCTTTTTTAGATAAGTAGGCACATTAACTGGGAATTAGCTATTTTTTTTATGTAGACTCATTAATTTGGAAGTTTAATTCTTGTGTGCTGGTACCTAGGTTATGATGGCTCAGCAAATGAGTGGGACTCCAGGTATGCTGGTCATGAAGGAATGGAGATGCCTCAGGTGGGTTAACATTTTTACAGAACTGTACAATCGTACTCGGTAATCTTAGCAAGTCCAATTGATAGTTAGATTACCACTTGGGTCTTGGTGGTTAAGGACAAAATATGGAGATAGCAACTGTGCACATCTACATATTTCATTTGAAATTTGATGAATTGATTTTTTGACTTGCCCTATACATAAGAGATGAAATTGACTCATATCTGTTGTTGCATCATTTTAGCAGAATGTGTATGGTGACATGTACCATGGATATGGTTACGCTCCATATGGCCCATATCCTTCGGGTTCTCCAGTTCCAACCGTTGGTCATGACGCTCAGTCATATGGCACGCAACATTATCAGTACCCCACTCAATATTACCAACAGCCAGCTCCAACCAATGTGACACATGGTGTTAATGGTGCCAATTCTCAGTCTGAGCTGCCTTCTGTTGCCTCTCAGCAGGCACGTTTTCCAGTAGATTCAGCAAAATCAAGTGCTAATGGGACTGCTAATGGGATTGCAAATACTAACAACAGTTCACTACCACATAAGCAAACACACCAGAATTTTTCAGCGGCGAACAATGGTTCATATGGAAGAGGATCTTTGCAAGGTGGACCTTTGGCTAGCAATTATGGCCAGAGTCTTCGTTCTCCAGTTCAGTGGTATGATGGGCCAGTCTACTCTAATGGGCATCAGAGATCGACTGCTAGTTCCACATCTTATGGTTCAAATTCATCTTCAGCAAAAAATCAGGGCCAGCGTCCAACAACAAACCTCATGGTGTGTTCTACAGACTAATCGGTTTCCTTGTTATTGTGTTGCAGAGCTTTTTCCTTTGTAATGTGATGTCCTGCATAATTAACCCTGACAAGACATGACTGGTTTTAAAGCTTACTCCCACATATCTTTATTGTTTGCATATTAGATTCTATGATGACATGCACTACCTTCCCTCAAGAGGCGCACATAGCATAATGACATCATAAAGTTGCATCTATGAGCTTTCATGAAATATCTTCAGCGTCATTCAATAAAGCTTAGCTGTTAGTTTCTATTCATTTCCAGGGTATGCACGCACAGATACCTTCATCTGGGATGGGTTTAACCTCTCCTAGTTATCCTACTAGGATGTACCCTGACAGCAGATTATATGGGCAGTATGGTCAATATGGGAACACACTGAAAGCTGGACTTGGTTATGGGTCAAACGTATATAACTCAAGAAACAATGGACGGTGGGGAGTTATGGATACCAAATACAAGCCTAGAGGCCGGGCACCTTTTGGTTTTGGCAGTGAGAATCAGGATGGCTTTACTGAGCTAAACAGAGGACCAAGATCTGGTGGATTCAAGCACCAAAAACCATTTGGACCTACTGTTACTATTGCTGTGAAGGGCCAGGCCCTCCCATCAATCGGGAAACAGGAGAATATTGCCCTTTCAGATAAGGACCAATTTAACCAGGAAAGTTTTCCTGTAACATACAAGGATGCGAAGTTTTTCGTTATCAAATCTTACAGCGAGGATGATGTTCACAAGAGTATCAAATACAATGCGTGGGCAAGCACTCCTAACGGAAATAAGAAACTGGATGCTGGATACCGAGAAGCTCAGGAGAAATCCAGTGAATGTCCCGTGTTCTTATTTTTCTCTGTAAGTATTTTGTACCACTTTATATTGTCCATTTATTGTTAAGCATTCTCTATTGACCGTAAGCTTGGGCTTTAGGTAAACACAAGTGGTCAGTTTGTTGGTGTTGCTGAAATGGTCGGTCCTGTTGACTTTGACAAGACTGTGGATTATTGGCAACAAGACAAGTGGAATGGCTGCTTTCCAGTCAAGTGGCACATTGTCAAGGATGTGCCCAACAACATATTAAAGCACATTACATTGGATAACAATGACAATAAGCCTGTGACAAACAGCCGCGACACACAAGAGGTACCCTTGCTTAAAACTACTGTCAATAACTGCTTAATGCTTATTAAGTTGAATAATTGCATGATGAGGACAGCAAAGTATGAAATATTTATTTCTCCGTTATATTCAAGGGTGGCTATGCTATGCCTTATAGGAACCGTTATGTATGAGTTAGGCTTAAGGATGTTTCTTAGAAGCGAAAATTACACTGTTGCCCTCTAAACTTGTAGCGAAATCTTACTTAGCTCCTCGAACTTGAAATTTACTTTTTCGGTCCCTTGAACTTGTATCTATTTGCACCCCAACCTCGAAACAGTTAGAGATACCATTAATTGCTGAGGGGGCCGTTAGTTTCCTGTTAATTGCTTAGGTGGTTGCCATGCCTGCAATTTTTTGAATGAGTTGGGATGGCATCAACATCACCCCCCTCCCCCCTCTTTGAAAAAAAAAAAAAATCAATTTTCACAATTTTTTTGAAAATTCAACCTAAAATAATAACAACTTCGTTTTTTTAATAAAAAAACAATTTCATTTTTTTTGGTTGAAAATTCAAAATTCAAATGTTGAAATTTCACTTTTGAATTTTGAAACATGTAAAATTTTAAATTTGAATTTTCAAAAATTCAAATCCGAAGGTTTCGAAAATTCCCAAAAAATGAATTTGAAAATTGAATACCAAAATTTTGAAACTTTTTGAACAAAGTTTTCAAATTTGAAGCTTTTTGAACAAAGAAACTTTTGAAAATTCAAAAGTTTTCAAATTTGAAGTTTCACATTTTTAAATTCAAAAATTCAAAACTGAAGTGTAGAATTTTGAAATTTGAATTTTTGAAAAAAAAAGGATTTATTTTCTGAATTTTGTGAAGTTAATTTTTTTTAGAGCGGGGGAGACGAGGGAGGGGGGTAACGTCGATGTCATATTGTTAAAAAACCCACATGGGTGGCAACCACCTAAGCAACTAACGGCCATCTCAACATTTAACAGTATCCCTAACGGTTTTGGTGCTAGGTTGCAAATAGAGGCAAGTTTGAGGGGCCGGAAAAGTAAATTTCAAGTTTAGAGGGCAAAGTGAGATTTTCTACAGGTTCAGGCGATACATTGTAATTTTCTCTTCTTAGAACTTAGGTCATATTTTGCGCATCTGATAAGCAATGTTGTGATGAATTGGTGCCGCCACATCCAGCAGCCCACAGTGCTGTTAAACCATTCATGAAATTATTATTATTGTGTAGATTTAAATCCTTGTTTTTCAACCACAATGGTTGGTCAATGCATTTATATAATCCTTGATTGCATGGCAGTATTGATAACGGTACAGCCTCATTGTCTCCATGATGTCGCAGGTTAAGCTTGAGCAAGGTCTTGAAATGGTCAAGATTTTCAAGGACCATGTCAGCAAGACCTCAATTTTGGATGATTTTGCATTTTACGAGAACCGGCAAAAGTTGATGCAGGAAAAGAGAGCAAAGCAGCAGCTTCTTCAAGGCCAGGCAAGTACTATATTCATGCTTTAGAATCTTCTGTGGTTAACCCGTTGAGAATTTTGGGAGTAGTTCAGATAAGGTGGCCATGGTGGGTTCTGATGCCTGATTGTATATGTTATCCAGGGCTGCAATGACGGGAATGGAAATGTTTCTCACGAGAAGGACAAGAATGCAATTGATGGGAAATCCATGGCACAGAAACAGCCACTGAACAATGAGGGTGCCCCTGTTGCCGGTGAAGTGCTGAACGGCCCAAAACCTTCAGCTGAAAGTGGTGTAGCAAATGGCAATTAGCAAGTGGTTAGTGCCCGCAGCAGGCAGTCTATTCTGCAAGCTCAGCAGGTTTGCGGTATCTGCAAATCAAAGGGGTGAAGGAATACTGCGTGAATTTTAGACTGGGTTTGGGATGTGGGGAGCTAAAATTGGTATGGGACTTATATAAGCAGGGGGGCTTCAGGGAAGCAAGGTGGTTCAGTTTTTACCTCTTTTTGATTTTATGACTGGTTCTGTCTGTGTTAGGTCTCATATTTACTTTGTGACATCTTGTTTTATGGAACCCTTCTCCTTTTCTCGTGTCGTATTAAAGGTTTTTTCGCTACTGTTATTGTTAGCTAAGCAACCAATTTTCTATACATCTGGACAAGATTAAGTAAGGTAGTTTTTCAAGTTCTGCAGTACTGGAGAAAGTAATAAAAAAAGTTTGGGTTTTGATGGATGGCCCCTTGTGCTGCATGCCTGATGCTTGTGTTGAGCCCATGTTGGCTTGGCTCCTTTCTGCGATGTTGAAACATATTCATGCCTGAAATGTCATCAATCAGTTTGGGAATTTCATGCCTGAAAGATTCATGAAGCTGGTGTCCGATCTTTATCCCTTCCAGAAATCTCTCTCGTCTAGGATTCTGCTCTCTCATGAAACTCCATATGCATGCATGCAATGGTAGTCCAGCACGGTTAGAGACGTTTCATGGAAGAAGCAAGGAAACCAACTGGCTACAGCCTACAGCGAAACATGTTTGCCCTGCCATGTGCTGCACAACGAAATATCTCGAGTCCCCAGCTCGGCTCAGCTGTCGTTGTGTGTCTTTTTTGCACGTTTTGGGGTTGCGAAATTGCAAAGCTGGTGGATAGCCGGAACCCGTACAGCTCCATTGTCGGCTGTGCATCGTTCGCGAGCTGCTGCTCCATTTTCAGCTTGGGCTGCTGCACAGCTCAGTCACATCGACGCGATGCGATTGGGCGCCTTTACTGTGCGGTTCTGTGAAGAAGGTGGCCCCGGGATCCTTTCAATGCCTGGTTGGCAGATTCAAGTGGCAAGTCTCTTGTACAGTGCACCGATAGTTACACACGATATTTTACCTTATCTTGTTTAAGCCACCACATTCTTTGTTCCTAGAAGGAGCCCACAGAAGTGTTTGGGTTGGCTTAGAATACATATTTTTCTATGTATTTGAGAATAAATTTCTAAAAATTTTAATGGTTCACACATGGAAGGAGGCATATGAATCCTTTAGTACTACATTGCTAGTTGAGATAAGAGATACCAATTTAAAGAGTCGAGTGTGCTCCACCCCACTAGCTCATGTGGGAGAGAGAAAAAAAAGAACACGCGCTTGCTCGTCTCGCCGGGGCTAGGGTGGGACGGCACGGGTGCACGACATCTGCATGAATGGTCTGCCGAAATTAAATCCAGTTAGTTGCGTAGGAGCGGCCTCCTTTTGTAGTTTAATTCTTTTTGCTCTCCGAAAATTTGTAATCGGTTATGAGATATAGAAATCGCGCGAGTTCAACTGTGGCTCTTCTTGTGACACGTTCGACCGTCGATCTATCATATATAAACCGTACGACCGCCATCTGGGAGAGATAGAGAACAAAAACTAGGGTTTTCGTCTCTTCAATTCACTGCGCCGCCACATATCGACTACTCCGTCCCACTGTGCCGGCTTGCATCGGTCATTGGAGAGCTGGTCTCACGAACCTGACGTCCTTGAAATCCTGCACCGTGAGAGGGCGAATAAGGTTTTTGGGAAGCACTCCGCGCGACTGCTCGCTATCTGCTTTCTCTACGTCGTCGCCTCGATTTGCTTCGGCTACCACATCGTCACAACAGGGTCGCCTTCATCTCTTTTCGGTTTCACTTCCGGGTAAAATCGATATGTATTGCTCTTTGCCTTAACCGGTAGTTTCCTGTTGTATCTATTGACGAGTATATTAAAGAGACATATGAATACATCTGTTTCATCTATGTTTACGATATATTCGTGTTGCATGATGTTGCTAGTTAATCAATTTGTGTTCATGATGGATCTGATTAATTTAAACCTAAAAGTGTCGATTTTTTCAACAATTCAAAAACCTTATATCAGGCACTTCGGTTTAACAATGGCTGGTTTTGTCGATGCACTGAGGCCAGATAAATCTACCAATGTGCACTTTAAGAGATGACATGTCAAAGTCACTTTATAGCTAACAGCTATAAACGTCTGCTGGGTTGCGGCTGGCAAAGCTAAAGGGACAATTACTCTTGTTCTTGAACACGAGAAAGAGTTCGCTGATGCCACCATACTCTTTGTAGGAGACGTTCTTAGTGTTCTTACTGACCGTCTATGTGATGTATACATGCACATAAAGTAGGGTTTGGTGGCCCAAAATTGACTTGGCTTCGCCAAAAGGCCTTATCTCCAAAGCCCGGCTTGCCAGGCAGACGCAAAGGAGCCGTAGGATGCATTGAGTACTAAATTCAGTGCATCAGACGCTGGTAATGAACTGTATGTCATGGAGCAGTATCACAACTACAAGATGGTTGATAACCATTCTGTAGTCGAGCAGGCCCATGAAATACAATGCATTGTAAAAGAACTCGAACTCCTTAAATGTGCATTACCCAACAAGTTGGTGGCTGGGGGCATCATTGCCAAATTATCTCTCTCCTGGAGAAATCTTGCCATTGCTCTGAAACATAAGAAACAAGAAATCTCTGTTGAGAGTCTTATCGCATCTCTTGATGTTGAGGAGAAAACTCGGGCTAAGGATGTACCTGCAAGAGAAGCCGAGGGACAGTCTAGCGCCAATGTGGTGCAATAGCAACATGGCAAGAACAAGGGAAAAACAAATCCAAACAGATCATAAATTTCAAGAAGAAGATGATGAACAAGGATGACATGCCTTGTTATGTGTGTGGTGAGATTGGACATTAAGCTAAAAAGTGCTCGAGTCGCAAAGGTAGAAAGGGTGATCAAGGACAAAGCTCAAAGTCTATCAACGTGACCATTGACAACACCGGAGATGGAACCTCTGGGTACGACAATCCACCTACTATTCTTTCAGTGAGTCAGTCCACCGATTGGTGGATTGATACTGGTGCTAGTATGCATGTGTGTGCTAATATTTCAGCATTCTCTTCTTACCATATCGCCTGGGATTTCTCCATGCTAATTGGGAACGGGTCATATGCTTCTGTTCATGGTGTTGACACGGTGGATCTGAAGTTTACTTCGGGAAAGATCGTGTAGTTGAAGAACGTGCAACATGTACCTTTAATAAATAAGAACCTAATCAATTGTTTCCTTCTGTGTAGAGAGGGGTTCAAAGTGGTCTTTGAGTCCAATAAAATAGTTGTGTCAAAACATGGACTTTTTATTTGTAAAGGCTATGAGTGTGGAGGCTTGTTTCTTTTTTCCTTTTTGATTTCTGCAATAAAGTTGTGAACCATATTTGTGACAATTCCAATGGAAATGAAGCCAATGTGATTATATTCTATGATAGACAATGCATCAAAGGAGCTAGATATAAGACCCATGTGAGTTATACCATAGTGGTAACGCAACCTATATAATCGGAGATCCTATGAATTAGGGTTTGGCAAGAACAAGCTATTGGTTAACTAAAGGAGAGTATTTTTCAACCCACCCCAGTGAAAATGCAATACTATTAGAATCTGCAAGGCAGATTGGCCATTGTCTTAATGTGTTATGGCGACTTTAATTAGAGAAGATACTATCTGTGGACAATATGGGCCCCGGGTATTCGGAGATAGATGGTTAGACGTACCACCTCTTTGGGCCAAGTCGCATGGATCTTCCAGAAGACAGACCTGGAGGATGGCGCGACCCGACTTGCTCCACAAGGAAGCGAATTTGTATTCTACTCGAATACGTGGAGATAGGCGTAACCAACTCGGTTATGTTCTTTATCTCCTTTATACGGATTAGGGAACCTATCTGTAACCCGATCCCTTGCACTATATAAAGAAGGTCAGGGGTCCCTAGTTAAGATACACAATACATCATATCATCATCCACAACATTGTCTGTTCTCGTGCCATCTCAACGAGAACATACATTGTAATCGACACCCCGCAATACAATCCACGAGCACAGGAGTAGGGTATTACCTCTTCGAGAGGGCCTGGACCTGTATAAATCCTGCCCCTGTGCTACCATCGAGTTGTGATCTTTCGCATAGCCCTATAAAATACATTACCGACAGAAATCGTCGACACTATCCTACAGAGCATTCTTGAAAGAACACACCTATGTGAGTCTGACTGTTGATCGCAGTCTGTGAGACCTGGGTAATCTTTAATAAGTTCATGAAGAGACTAAGAAGTACGACTTATATCCTTCACCCGAGAGGTATCCTATTAGAAGCCAAGTGTCAGTAATGATTGTAAGTGAAACTTATTCGTATAAAACTTGCAATTTAAGGCTTAGTCCATTGTTCAAGTTGTGGATAAGTGTAGCTTGAAGTTCTAGGTGGATATTCAACCCTAATAGGTCTCCATCAAAACAGTAGTATATCGAGCAATATTTGGAATAGATAAATCTTAGTAGGACTTTAAGATGTGGTGGGGAATTGTTAGAATAGATGGGGCTAGCCCATGTATTTGAGCATAATTACTGAAAATCTCAAAGGCTCATATATAGAAGGATGTGTGGAACTCTTTAATACCACATTGCTAGTTGAGGTGGAGAGACACCAACTTAAATAGAGCAGTGTGCTTCACCCCACTAGCTCATGTGGGAGATAGAAAGAGAAGAACACATGCGCTCGCTTGCCTCGCCACGTTGGGTCGGGCTCGGGCCAGGCTGCGCGGGCGCACGACACCTGGGTGAATGGTCCACCGAAATCGAGTCTAGTTGCTTGCGCAGGCATAGCCTCCTTTTGTTGTTTATTTCTTTTTACTCTTCGAAAATTCGGAATTGGTTACGAGATATGGAGATTGCGCGAGTCCAATCGTGGTTTGTCTCATGACACGTTCGACCATCAATCTATCCTATATAAACTTTACGACCGCCGCCCAGGAGAGATAGAGAACATAAACTAGGGTTTTTTCCTTTTCAATTCGTTGGACCGCCACATATCGACTACTCTGTCCCGTTGTGTGGGCGTGCATTGGTCATCAGGAGAGCAGGTCTCCCGAACCCATCGCCCTTGAGATCCTGCACCAGGAGAGGACGAATAAGGTTTTTGGAAAGCGCTCCACGCGGATGCTCACAATCTGCTTTCTCTACGTCATTGTCTCGATCTGCTTCGGGTACCACATCATCGAATGAGGTCGTCTTCATCTTTTCCTAGTTTCGCTTCCAAGAAAGGTCAGTACGTACTGCTCTTTGCCCTAACCGGTAATTTCCTGTTGTCTCTGTTTACGAATATATTAGAGGGACATATGAATACATCTGTTTTATCTATGTCTATAATATATTTGTGTTGCATGATATTGCTAGTTAATCAGTTTGTGTTCATGATTTATCTGATTAATTTAAATCTAAAAATGTTGATTTTTTCAACAAGCTTCTTAAACCACTTTAGAATTTTGCGAAAAAATGTCTCGATTTCTCTTGGATGTTTTGCCACGTCAATATAATAAAAAAAAGCTAGAAGTGCAAAGGAGGCTACTTCTGTAGGCTACTTTGACATTTAAATATTATTTTAAAAACCAGAAGTTGTCATGGTGTTAGATTATTATTTTTTCTATAGGCCAAGAATGCCCTTGCCGGTGGTTTGGTGAGCTCACCATCACCTGTTATCGCCATAGTCTCTATGCCGCTTGATTGTGTATCCTGAGTGACCCAAAGTCACTCTGACGTATATCAGAGAATATGCGTCCATGCCGCTTGTTGCCATCGGCACTCGTCTCATCACATATGTGCTGCCTAGTAAACAACCCCCATTTCCCCCTTTTTAATGCACTTTTATTTATAATTTTCATTTTATTTTTCTATTTAATTTTATTAGGGGGCACTTTTAGACATTTTTTAAGTTAAAAACCGACGGTCAGTGTAACTAAAAGACTCACCAAACACTAAATTTTTTAGCTTAGCGGTTCAACCACATTAGGAAAGCCACTTTACCAGAAAACCTAAAAAAAGCAACTTTCTCTAGAGGCCCAAGGATTTCGACGAGAACATTGCTACCTACATTGCTCTTATTTTTTTAAAGTAAAAATTACATTGTGAGTCGCTAAAGTTGTCTTGAGGGTCCAATTAGGTCCAAAGCCAAAAAAATGGTAGACTTTTGTCCTTAAAGTTGTTTAAGTGATTCATATTAATTCTAATTTAGGTTCAATTTTACGTTTGAGCCCTTGTAACCATTTTTTTCACATTTTGGCCATAACCCTATCTTCCTCCTCTCTCTCCTCTCGCCTCTTACCCACTGTTTCTCCCTGTTGCCGCCATAGGGAGGCCACTATTGAGCCGCTGTGACATACCCAAATTTTCTCCTATTTTTAGCATGAATTTTTTTTTGTAAAAAGTCCTATTTAAATCCTCTCAACTATCCCTTAATTTCTGAGAATTTTTTCAAATCAAATTCCTATTTATTCCTTAAGAAAGATGCCTTCCCTTTATTTTCCAAAATATTCATTTCATAAAATAACTAATTTTATTATAAATTTGGATTTTTATTATTTTTCTAGATTTTTAGAAATTTATTTTATATTTTTTCTAGAGCTTCCTATAATTTCCTATGAATTTCTAAAACCCTATTCAATTTCTGGAAAATCAATTCCTATTTAGACTTAAAACTTTTCATTTTCGAAAAATCAGGAGTACGCTTTCCCTTAAGGGAATACGTCTCCACTTAACCCCGTCTCCGACCCACTCTCACTGACTGGTGGACCCCAGATGTCAATCCCCGAGGCCAAATCCAACGGCACCCATTGATTTTGATTGAATCCAATGGCCACCGCTGTTTCTTCCTCCTCCAGCCTCAGCATCGCTACTGGGAAACCTCTGGCGCCGCCATCGCCGCCGAAATTTCTCGCCACCGCCGCTACCGTCCATCCCCTGCCTAGGTTCACCACCCCGGGATAGCTCTCCATGTCGCCGACCCCATCCGCCACCTCCTCTCCCCTATCCTCTCCCGGCGGCTTGCCAATTCCTCGGCGCCACCTCGCGCCACCGCCGCCGCCATAAGCTCGCAATGTCGTGCCCGCCACTGCTCGCTAGGCCTATAAAAGGGCCCCTCCATGGGCCGCTACAACCCAAGCCCCCTCCTCTACACCTTCCTTCCTCCTCAACTATCCTAAGCCATCTCCACCGCCACCTTCTCCCCCATATCCAGCGAACCCCCTCGCCATTGCTCCAGCCCACCTTTAACCCTAACCCCATAAGAGAAAAACTACCACACTGCACCGTGAATCCAACACTGCCTTCCCCTCACCCCGGCGATCACCGAAGCACCCCCGCCACCACAGCCCGTGAGCACCGCCGCCTTGACCTCGCCGCCCGGCCACCTCGGAGCACCCCGAGCCTCGCCGAGACCCCCCCAGGTATCCTCACGCTCCCAATTTCATGTTTTTGTCATCAATTGCTCACCTTGAGAACCCATCACCGCGCTGCTGTCCCTTTTTCTTTGCTTCCCCCATTTTCCCTCTCTCTCTCACACGCCTCTTGACCCCACTGTTAGCCACTGGAGACCCCAGACGACGCCTCCTCTCACTACGCACTGGGCCCCGCTAATCAGTGCCTCGCCCGATAACTAGGCCGAGCCCAACACCGTAGCCTAGTGAGATTAAAATTCCCTTTTAAATTTCTTATACCATTTGGGCTTTTAAATTTTCTTTCAACCATCAAAACTCTTCTAAAAATTCTGCAAAAAATTCTCAAAATTCTAAAATAAAATATAGAATTTTATAAAAATATAATATCCCACATTTTATTAATAAAATAATCTAAATAAATTCCTTTTACTCACTTTCTTATATATAAAAGCATTTAAAATTTTAAAAAAATTTAAAATTTTGAAAAATGCAAAAAATATATTATAGCACCCAATAAATCAATAAAAATTTATTTTCAATTTTTCACCCCTATATCTTTGACAAATTCCATCTTGGAACTCCGGCAATTTTTGTCGTCGACCCTGACCTCTGAAAATTTGTCGATCCACACGTACACTAGTGTTAGCTTCATGCTGCCTGGAGGAAATGCCCATTTTTATTCAAAGCATCCCCACCCTTATTCATTTGAAAATATTTTTAAATTCTTAGCAAATCGTACGGCTCACCACCTATTCACCCCGAACCCTTTTATGCATTTTCATCATTTTATGCATAATGCTTCTCCAATTCTTATTTGAATATTTATTGGAATTTATTTTCTCTTTTTTTTTCCATATTTGCGATGTAAAGATAACGAGCTGATCTCCTTCAGAGCCTTTGAACAAGAATATCCAGAATATACTTTTGAACTCGACCCGACTACCGAAGAAGGCAGGCTTTCTATCCTTTGACGCATATTGATTTCCCACTTCCATTTATTGTATCTTTACCGCATTACTTTCTAGTTATTTAATTGTGAACTATCCTTTATTTGAATTATGATATTTAACCTTTTATAGAGAATAGATAGTCCAAACTCCACAACCAAAAGCCCACCCAAAAATAATTAAACCTGATAATACCCTAGTATAGAAAAAAAACTAGATATATGGTTATTTCAATAGTAGGATAGTATTCGTCTTGTCTTTTGGATAGACAATGTGATGAATAGAAGACAGAAAAATTGAAAAGTATAGGCATGAATTACCAGATGGGTAGTTGCATGAGCAAAGTATTGCTTTAATGTTTTTGCAATACTGAGCATTTGGGAAGCTGGCCAAGTAGTCACCGGTAATGATCGTGCAGAGGCCAGGCATTTGCCAGGTTTTAGGATATTGGGCCAAGTGATTCACATGTTACCAACTGTGTCTGTACGGAGATCAATATCGCCAAGGTTTTTCCCTCAATATTTGCGCCTTATGCGAAATATTGCAAAACTTGGACTATTTTGAATAGGAATGATGTAAATACTGCCCATCCGTATTATCGGCCATTTTACGGGTAAAGCTGGGCAGGTTCTGCAGAGCTGATAACAAAAACATTAATGGACCCTACTTCAGATATATGAAGTTATGTCAAACTAGGTGATGCCTATTCTATTCAATAAATTCATAAATTTTAAGAAAAGATAATGGTTGCCAGATAAGTTAAGGATGAAGAAAGGAGATAGTAATTAACAAACTCATTTAAATGTTTTAGAACCAATTTAAAATGTAGATGTTAAGTCTTCAAATATTGCATTCTACACCAAGTTAAATTACAATCTTACCCTTCTTTGAAATATTTTGCATATAATTAATACTTCATTCCCTATGGAAACCTGCTAGTACTGTTGATGTACTTACCCATTATGTCAGAACTATTCATGATAAGTGAATAGATCTCTATTCCGCTGCAGATTATGTGGGAACTATTCATGATAAGTGAATAGATCTCTATTCCGCTGCAGATCCTGACTTTGACTTTTTAGTAGAGAATATAGAACTCTTTGGCTTAGAATACTATATATTTTCTAAACTCACAAAATATAAAGTGATTTTTATAATACCACAATTTTGGTATTGTAAATGTGCATTAATTATAGTTAAATAACATGGCAAGGTTGATATACTGATTCTGGGTTAACATTTATAATATTAAAGGAGACCAATTTTCAATATTATGTATTGAAAACTGGTCCCCCATAGCCGCCACCGTGGGAGCCGTCGGACATCCGTCGTCACTTCCACGTGCCTTCTTCTCTCTCCTCATGAAGCGTCGCCAGAGGGCTGCCGTCATGCACCACTAGATCGAGCCACACAATCCACCCCAAGATGGCCACTCCACCATGGAGATCCGTGCAAGAGAGCTCACCACCATGGAGCTTCAATAGGAGAGAGAGCAAGAGCTAGGTCGGCTTGGTGAAGAGAGAAGGGATAGCAAAGGTGTCAGAGTAGCTGCATTGCCGCCATGCCATCCTCCACCTATACCTCAACCACCACCCTTTGGAGCCACAAGAAGTAGAAGTCAGCGACATATCCGAAAGGCACTGTCGTGGGAAGATTGCCTTCATCGTGCCCTAGCTCACCGTGGGGAAGCGAGCACCGTGGCAGAGGAAATAGAGCTCGCCATGGGAGAGGCAGTGCACCATGGCACCATCGTGTGCTCGCTCCCATCCACCGAATGCCGCCATGCCCACAAATGATTGGAGGAGGGGAAGGAGCTGAGGATGAGGCTAACCGGGTAGGGGACAAGGAGGTTGACGGGGAAGGGAGGAAAAGGAGGTGCCACGGGGAGGTTGGAGGAGGAAGGTGGTCGTGCCGCTAGCCTAAAATGGAGGGAGAGAGGAGCGCTGCCCCATTGGGAAGGAGGCATATATGTGGAAAGAGAGGTGGTGAGGGCTGGAATGTGTGAACAAAATGGATAGAAGGGCTAAAGAAAAAAAACCTAGATTGGACCTAATGTGAAGAACTTAAATAAACTTTAGACATGGAATATGTAATTTATGTTTTTTAATGTAATCAAACTTTCAAGACAAAATTTCAAGTCCTATCTTGTAATTTATTATTATTATTATTATTATTATTATTATATATATATATAGAGAGAGAGTAAGACTCACGATTGCTTGATGGCTCTACGGAAGGCAATATGCTTCGCATCTAGGTTGAAAAATTCGAGACTCAAATGGCCGATCCGAACCGTTCATCTTAATCTTCTCGTTAAAATCTCTTAGATAACCAAATTTCGTATTTTTTGAAATTTTTTTGCTATTTTCTTTGTATTTTTAAAAATTATCGATCTAATTAGTTGTGAAGCGTCCAATTTGCTGGTTTTTAAAAATACAAAACAAATGGCAAAAAAATTCAAAAAAATATGAAATTTGGTTATCTAAGAGATTTTAACGAGAAGATTAAGATGAATGGTTCGGATCGGCCATTTGAGTCTCGAATTTTTCAACCTAGATGCGAAGCACGGCGTCTTCCGTGCTTCGCGAAGCACCGTAGCCCAAGTCTCTATATATATATATATATAGAGAGAGAGTACTTTATATAACCTCTCGCTCTTATCAGTTGCTCTGCGAAAGGCAGCAGGATATGGTCATCCTCAATAAAAGTCCTTTCATCACTACCACACCGCTACAAATCTGGGAAACCTGCACCCTTGTCGAAAAGTGTACTACGTCCGGTCGATGTGACAGTGGTTCCTATTAGGAAACCTATTCGGTTACGGGCTCTCCAAGCCGTATCCGGATAGGTCTATCCGTGGACCTGCCAAACTCTATGAACCAGCACTATAAATAGGAGAGGGATCCGTCCATTGTAAATACACCTGAAAGCAATAAAGAATCCGTTCTCTCCCTACATCTGTGTTGATCTATTTTGTGCATCCGTTGTTCTCGCCATCGTTCTACGTCGCGCATACGAATCAGCAACCTCGGACTACACCCGGTAGCGTGGTTGCTCAACACGTTATCGACAACGCGCTCTGAAGGGCGATCGCGAGAGAAGAAGGCGACGAACGATCCGCATCGAGCAGCGCCTCATGCCGGCTTCCACTCGGATAGCCGAAAACATCCCTGCGCTCGCGTCTCACGTGACGATCACGGAATCCCAGAAGGTTGATCACGCAGATTGAAGGTACAAATTGAAATTGAATCTATGAAATAGTAGATTGAATCTGTGTAAAGAATAGCAGGAATTTTTGCATCGAATCTTTTGAATCTAACTATTGGCCCCTGGCCGATGATGAACGAACGAGCACAGCGCCGGCGTGTCCGCGCAAGTCGTGTCGCGGCGCCGTCTTTGCCTCATCGCGCACTGCGTGCCCACGACGCCCGCGCCCGCCGCGCTTGCACGCCCGTAGCCCGTGCCCCCGCGCCATCCGTGCACTCACGCGCCCGCGTCCAGCTAGCCCCGCAGCCGCACTCGCCGCGTTGCTCGTCCGGACCCCAGCCTCGAGAAGCGCCGCTCTCGGCCGTCCTATTCCTGCAAGACGCCGCTAGCGTGTACGGCACGACGCCGAGCCACCGTCGTACCTCTGCCACTAGCACGTGTGGCACGGAGACGTTGCCACTGCTAGCATGTGCCCCGGCGCCGACGATCTCTCTCTCCAGCGTGTCGCAAGACTGCGCGCTGGCAGCCGTAGGCACCGCTGCCACACGCTCCTCGCATGCAGTCGCCGAAGCCCACGTCCCAACCGAACCCGGCGCCGTGACATGTGAGCATGCCTCACCGTGAACCACGCTGCCGTGAGACGCCGCCACGACCCATTATCGGGGCTAGAAACCCTAGCGCCTGGGAAAGTGAGAAGGAAATCGATGGGTGAGGAGCAAGCATGGTGGGCCTCGAGGGTCCAAGAAAAGAATAGGAGAGGTAAACCGTGGGAAAATTGAAAAGAAGGAGGCGGGCCGGCCGATAATGGTTGGCCGAGTAGGCCAAGGGAAAGGAAGCGGGTCGCTGAAAAGGTCGTGGGCTAGAACGGGCGAAAAAAGAAAAGAAAAGGATGGTCATGTGGAAATTTTGCAAAGAAGCCCTTCAAATTTAAGAAACTATGCAAAACAATTCTTGGAGACAGAAAATTTTATAGAACTCCCTAGAGACACTAAAATTTTCATAGAAGTCCCTAAAATCGCAGAAATCATAGAAAAGCATATTAAGACATAAAATTTTATTTTTAGTGTTATAATTATCGGTTTATGCTGTTTATGAATAGAATTTATGCATATGAATTATGAATGTGAATTTCGATTATTTGTGGTGTTCGTTCATTACATTTAATCTATGAAACTGAAAATAGCATGTTGAATAGTAGAAAACCATGAATTTTATTGAAGAATTATAAGAATATATGCAGATTACATATAGTAGTCATGAATCAACATTGCTATCCTAGAAATTGGGCTTGAATTTTATAGAAAAGCCCTAAAACCTTTGGTAATTACGTGAAAATTCACCAAAATTAAGAACTTTTGCATAGAAAGCCCGAAAATTAAGAATTTACTGAATGTATATATTACGGCATATAATTATTCCATGAAATTGCTATTATAATTCTTGTAATAATTATTTTAGCATGTTTATCTTGGAAATTCGAGAATTTATGAATAGATCCATGTCACGCAACACACACTATGATACCCACAATATCTTATACAAAGAATTTGAATTATGCAAAATGTTTGGCATCGTGAGTCATGAATTTGATGAATTTACACGCGACATGAAGCTCCCCGCACCGCCATTGGCATTGTAGCGAGGGCAATACCGAGCACGGAATAATCAAGCCTTTGCATTTCTTTAAGCACACCGTCAATACTTTAAAGAATGAATACGTGGCAATGGAAAGTGCTATTGATCTTTGAAATTTGCACTTAAGCGGTTGGAAAGCTCAAACACACTATCTCGCCATAAGCACAATGAGGATGGACAAACTGAGATATGCGAAGCTACTAAAGAAGATGATGCCATCATAGAAAAAGAAATTGCCGACCATCAGAGAAGTCTATTTTACTGAATTTATTTAGTGCATACATAGCAAACACTAGTCGACCTTTTAGTGTGGTTGCATTAGCAGACATTTGTGATCTCATCATGAATGAAGAATTGTGAGCTCCAGGAGGAGCAAACCTTTAATTCTCATGATCAATTATGCATTTTATTTCCAGTATATTTGTGTGAATGCTTGCAATATGAATGATAGCCTAATTGAAATTATATGAATTTATGAAGCGCCCATATGAAGGAGATATGCATTGTTGATAGCAGAATAGCATCTTAAGAGAGACAAAGTATTCTTATTAAGAAGAAAACCGGCAGTATAACCACAATTGCAGGAAGTGGTTCATGCATAGTAGGCTCTGATCAAGCCACAATCATACTGCCTATGGGTACTTCACTGAAAACTGATGAAGCTTTGTTGTACCCTAAATCCACTAGATCTCTCTTAAGCTTTAAAGACATCCGTGACAACGGTTTCCACGTTGAGACCACTGAAGAAAATGACAAAGAATTTCTGTGCATTGTGAAGTACGACGGATGTGAAAAAAGAATCTTAGAAAAATTTCCTTCATTTAGAACTGGGCTATACCACACAAGAATTAAAGCACCTGACAAATACACTTCTCTTAAAACTTCTTTTAGGAGTGCTGAACTCTTCTCTCTTTGGCATAGTAGACTTGGTCATCCAGGCTTACGGATGATGAGAAATGTAATTACCAACTCTCAGGGCCATGGAATTAGTGTAAAGAATTTTCCTAATCAAGAAGACTTCATATGTCAGGCATGCGCCACTGGGAAAATGATCACTAGGCCCTCGACCATGAAGGTGCAAGATGAAATCCCCGTGTTCCTTGAACGCATCCAAGGGGATATTTGCGGCCCCATTCAACTCCTATCAGGTCCTTTTAGGTACTTCATGGTGCTCATTGATGCTTCCTCGAAGTGGTCACACGTGAGTTTACTCTCGACAAGAAACCACGCATTCGCAAAGCTGATCTCTCTGATCATAAGAATTAAGAATGCATTCCCGGATCATCACGTGAAGTCCATTCGTTTGGATAATGCCGGCGAATTTACTTCGAAGGCATTTGATGATTACTGTATGGCATCGGGAATCAATGTAGAGCACTCAGTGCCACATGTCCACACTCAGAATGTACTAGCAGAAGCACTAATTAAAAAGGATCAAATTCATAGCAAAGCCGCTCTTGCAGGGTTGTAATTTACCGAACACGTGTTGGGGCCATGCCATCCTACACGCAGCAGCATTATTGAACTATAGACCGTCAGCGTACAACATCCACTCACCAATGCAACTAGTTCAGGGGATCACACCGAAAATTTCCCATTTAAGAAAATTTGGATGCATGGTGTATGTACCGATACCACCACCACAATGACGACTATGGGCCCTCTCCGGAGGCCGGGGATATACGTTGGTTATGAGACAGTGTCCATAATCAAGTATTTAGAACCCTCGACCGGTAATTTGCATACCGCCCGTTTCGCTAATTGCATCTTTGACGAGGATAATTTCCCGTCATTAGGAGGAGATAAAGAACCCTTAACAGAAGAATGCCGTGAAATCATCTGGCAAGCCACCGGCATTCCCGCACATGATCCCCGTACTAGAGAAGCAAACGAAGAGGTCCAGAAAATCCTCGATTTACAGAAATTAGAAAATGAACTGCCCGATCACTTTTGTGATTTGAAGGTGTGATCAAGTCGCATTACTCCTAGTAATGCACCAGAGAGGGTTTGAAATACCATAGAAGGTATCCTCATCCTGTCCGAGGCCTCGGAGAAAAGGACGTAAAATCTGTTACTCGAATCCCAAGTATCCAGGGGACGCTGGAGAAAAGTGGATAAGAGAGCTTATCACAACCAGTCACAAAAGCGCCCCGAAAGAAAAAGAAGGGGAGCCAATTGAGATCTGGCAACTCTAGTGAGAAGCAGCCTGCTAGCGAGGCACTTCCAGATTTGAAAATACCGGTAATAGAAAAGAAGTCGAAAGAAATACATGTGCGCACATCGGCAACAATAAGCTAAAGGAACTTGCTCCCGTGATGGGAAATAGCGGTGAAGAGCAAGTAGAAATGCACGAAGCACCCCATGACGAAATGGCGTAAACTTTGCGTAATCGGAAATGATGAATAGAGCAGCGACCAATGTCAACATATACTTTGCTAAAATGATTGCAGCGAATAGATCCCGATCCGAGCCGGCATCTCTTTTCGAGTGTAAGCACCGACCAGATTAGGCGGAATGGAAGAAGGCAATTATCATGAACTAATCTCACCGAACAAAAGAGAAGTGTTTGGACACATGTGCCTTACACCCTCACATATACGCCCCTGTGGGCTATAAATGGGTTTTGTTAGGAAAAGAAATGAAAATAATGAAGTGGTGCGGTACAAAGCAAAATTTGGTAGCTCAAGGTTTCACTCAATACCAGCGTTGATTATGAAGAAACCTATTCCCCGGTCATGGGTGGTATAACTTTTAGATATCTAATCTCGATGGCAGTGAATATGAACTTAAGAATGAAACTGATGGATGTGGTCACAGCTTATCTTTGCGGTAATCTGGACTCTCAATTGTACATGAAAGTACCTGATGGCATGCCAACCCCGAATAAAGAGAAGAAAGAATTATATTGTGTAAAATTGCAGAAATCCTTATATGGATTAAAGCAGTCAGGAAGAATGTGGTATAATCGCTTGAACGAGTTCTTGAGCAAGAAAGGCTATACGAATAATGAAGACTGTCCATGCGTTTTTATATAACGATCACAAGATGGTTTTTGTATAATTTCGGTTTACGTGGACGATTTGAACATCATTGGCACTGATGATGAAATTAGAGAAGCAAGCTCATATTTGAAATCTGAATTTGAAATGAAAGATTTGGGTAAAACCAAATTCGCTTAGGCCTTCACTTGAGCATATGCCGATGGAAATTTCAGTACACAAGTCGCCTACACCCAAAAGGTGTTGGAGAGGTTTAGTTTTGAGAAGGCGACGATCAAGAACCCCGATGGCGGAAGGTCATTACAAGCGCACCAAGACCCATATCGACCTAGAGAAGAGGGAGGAAGTCCTGGGATCGGAATTCCCATACTTAAGTGCCATAGGAGCGCTCATGTACCTAACAAATAGTACACGGCCTGACATTGCGTTCGCCGTAAACCTATTAGTAAGGTATAGTGCAGAGCCAACGAAAAGGCATTGGAAAGGGATAAAGGACATCTTCCGCTACCTACGGGGAACAGTCGATCTTGGATTATTTTATAGAAGGAACCAAGATATGACTTTGGTCGGATATGCAGATGCGGTTTATCTTTCAGATCCAAGACACCGACAAGTCCTGCACAAGATATGTCTTCTGTGTGAAGGACCGCAGATCATGGAAGTCGCCAAGCGCACACTTGTGTCAACATCGACTAACCATTCGAAATCATTGCATTGTATGAGGCAAAGACGTGAATGTGCATGGCCGAAGAATGACATTCCACATTCTCCGGTCATGTGGATTGCAAATAGAACAAACCCCCACCATCATTTATGAAGATAATGCAAGATGTGTCGCACAATGCAATTTGGGTATGTGAAGAGCAACCTCACTAAGCATATAAACCCCAAGTATTTTTATGCACATGAGATGCATAAGATGAATGAAATCAATATTCAAGACACTAAGTCGATGCGAGAATCCCAGATTTGTTCACTAAGTCCCTACCAAAGATCTACCTTTGAAATATGCATTAAAGGCATAGGAATGATGAGACTTAGAAGTGCGTAATCGGGGAGAAACTTCACATATTTTGAATTAAATCTTGAATCGAAGTTCAAGTACCCAACTATTACATTGAAGTAATGAAGCAATGTTGGGTGGATTTGTACTTTTTTCCTTAAGTGAGTTTTCAAAGAAGTTTTCACATAAGGTTTTTAACGAGCATATCCATGTGCTTGCAAGCGTATGCTATATACTCTTTCTCCAAGAATTTTTCCTCTTGGTTTTTATGGAGTTTTGATGAGACATATGCATTACGCGGCAAGGTCCAAGGGGAGTATTAGGAAACCTATTCGATTCACGCTCTCCAGTCGTATCCGGATAGGTCTATCCGCGACCGCCAAACTCTATGAACCAAAGACTATAAATAGGAGAGGATCCGTCAATTGTAAATACACCTGAAAGCAATAAAGAATCAGTTCTCTCCCTACATCTGTGTTGATCTATTTTGTGCATCCGTTGTTCTCGCCATCGTTTCACGTCACAAGATATGAATCAAGAACCCTGACTACACCATTAGCGTGGTTGCTCAACAGTTCCCCCTCAGCCTCTCCTCTGGTAGATCTGGAAGCCGGGTAGCTCACGATTTTTTCGCTGTAAAAGGTGTAAATCCAGGGCCTATATATGCTCATCGTATCAGTGCTGCTCACTGCACACTTTGTGAAGACCTTGTTACATCGAGCTACCAATCACGCACGGACATGGCTGCCGCATCCAATGGTGGTGATGTGGCCGCGTCGCTGATGCTGCACGGGCGCGTGGCCATCGTCACCGGCGGCGCGGGCGGCATCGGGTCGGCCGTGTCGAAGCACCTCGCGTCGCTCGGCGCGCGCGTCGCGGTCGCGTACGTCGGGGACCCGGCGCCGGCGGAGAAGCTGGTGAGCGGCATCAACTCCTCCGGGGGCGACGGCCCGCGGGCCATCGCGGTGGAGGCGGACGTGTCGGACGCCGCGCAGGTGAGGGCGCTGTTCGACGCGGCGGCGGCGGCGTTCGGCGGGGAGCTCCACATCCTGGTGACGACGGCGGCGGTGCTGGACTACTCGTACCCGGCGCTGGCGGAGACGAGCGAGGCGACGTACGACGCCGTGTTCGGCGTGAACGCGCGGGGCACCTTCCTGTGCTGCCGCGAGGCGGCGAACCGGCTGGCCCGCGACGGGCGCGGCCGCATCGTGACGTTCTCGTCGTCGGGGGTCGGGTCGCTGCGCCCCGGCTACGCGGCGTACACGGCGAGCAAGGCGGCGGTGGAGGTGATGACCAAGATCCTGGCGCGCGAGCTGCGCGGCACGGGGATTACGGCCAACGCAGTGGCGCCGGGGTCCACGGGCACGCCCATGTTCTACAACGGCAAGTCGGAGGAGGAGATGGACCGGTACATCGCCGAGGCCCCGCTGGGGCGGCTCGGCATGCCCGCGGACATCGCCCCGCTCGTCGGCTTCATCGCCAGCGACGCCGGCCACTGGGTCAACGCCCAGGTCCTCCGCTGCAACGGCGGCACCATCTAAGATGCCCCGCCGCCGCCGCCGCCACACGCCGGCGTACGGGACGTAGCCCCGTGACCCCATCTAGCTCCATCGAGGTCACGCATTGTCTAGTGTTTCCTTCACTGTCAGGTCGCGTCAAGATGCAATGCTCGCATCGTAGATTCGTCGCCGAGCCATTGCCTCGCGGCTCGCTGTGTGACGAAGCGTGCCATTATTGTACTAATAAAGGCGTATCTGCGTTGGCGCGATGCTGATGTTCATGGCTTCATGGTCAGTACTCACTGGTCACTACTCAGTGGTGCTCTGAATTCTAGTGTCTGTTTGCAATTCCTTTTTGCGCCTGATTAGGGCTGAAACCTGCGCTTGGGCTCGGCTCGGTTGTAGGCTTGGCTCGTGTTCAGCTTGAAGGAAACGAGCCCAAGCCGAGCTGCTCTTCCAGCTCAGTCACGAATTCGAGCCCGAGCCAAGCTACAGCGAGCTTGTTCGGGCTCGTTCTTGCCTCGTTTCTAGCCCAGCCCACATGTCATGCACAGCGCTGGCTCGCGCGCGAGGTTATTTCTGGACCCTTCTTTGTCCCAAAGGCCAGGCTCTCTCCGCCGCCACCTCTTCCCACTCGCCTTTGCGCTCCCTTCCCCGCGAATCATGCGTGTTGCGTCACCTCCCCGATTTGATTCCCCCCCCCCTTCCCGCTCCGATGTGACGCACAGCATTAGGATTAGGGTTCCGGCAATCCCCATTGTGCAGCTCCCGGGCGCGGGGAAGCAGCAACACGTGGAGCCGGCCATGGCGCCGCCTGTGTCGCCCTCGCTGCCGTCGGCAGCGAGCGTGAAGCTGGAGGCGGAGGAGCTCAGCCACAGCGAGCATGGCCCGCTCAGCAAGCGCGCCAAGCGGGTAGCCGATGCCGCAACAGTAGATCCCAAGACGGCATTATTTTTTTTGCCTTACATTTGGGGGTGCGTTTGATTGGGACTGAGCTGAATAGCACGTTGGGTTCTTCATGGGGTGAAGAGCTGGAGAGTATTGGTGGTAGTTTATGCTTTTGAGGCCAAACCAGCGCCTCTCCCTCCTCCTCAACGGGTCCCACCCCGACCGCCCTTGCTCGCTCTCCTTCTCCGAGGCCGCCCGCCTCGTCCCCGACTCCTGGGCCTTCCTCTCCGACCCTGTCCTTGAATCCGCGCTCGACGCCGAACTCAACGCCGGGGAAAGCTCACAAGCCAGGACGAGCCAGCTCAAGCTTTGGCCGAGCTCGAGCCCGAGCTCCCCTGCGAGCTCGTGCTTCCGAGCAAGCCAAGCCGAGCTGGCTCGTTACCACAACCGAGCCCGAACAAGCTGGACCGAGCTCGCTCGGGCTCGACTCGTTTCCACCCCTACGCATGATGCATGTTGACCAGCTAATTGCAATTAAAACTGGCTACCCATACACACACTATACTTAGAGCATCGCATCTCTAATAAGGCCACCTCGGTTAGGTATAAAGTTGTCAACTCAGTATTTTGCTTATGTGGAGAAAAGAAGAGAAAGAGAGAGACAAGAACTAGCTCTTAAGCAAGAATCAGTCTATAATATTTTGTAAGACAAATAAAGATTATTACATGTGGACCCATATTTAACTTTGAGAGTATATTGTATCTAGCCTATTGAAAAGTTTATCTATATGCTATGTATAAATGACATGGAGATTGCTTATAGATAGTAGTTGGCTCTACCATTGGAGATGTTCTACGGAGTTTTTTAAGGAATTCTTTAACACCTAGCAGCCATCAATCCGAGTTAGAATCTTGGAACTGGAATCTAAAGCAAGGCCGTTTTGCCTCTGCTACTGTCTTGGCATTATGGCTGGTCTAATTGCTCTTACTGTATGGTGCATCATTTGCGTACAAGTGATAATGGATCCTAGAAGGGCATTGTTCTCACCTTGTTGTTACAGGACAGTAGTTCATTACATAAATTCGATTACATTTTTACAATTTTTGGCAGCATTTTAAACGACATGTTGGTTTGGTTTCCTGTTGCATTTAAGCACTGAAAGTGGAATTGGGGTACAATTGATTGATGATAATTACAACTCAAGCAAAAATGGCGAGGCGTAACATTTTTTGAACGGAAATAGGCTTCTACTATGATAACTATAATACAACTAGCCAAACATTTATGTTTTGCTACGAATAAATTAAATATCTTTCCACTGCATTATATTTGATTTGTTTGTCTCACGCCATTAGCATTACTTTTAGCTTTTCATACTTGGTTGCATCGTGTTTCCGCATCCTCTAATTTGGTACTATATATTTTAAACCGATGAAAGTATACTAGAATACAATGCGCTAAAATAAGGAAACTAGACAAATAGGATGAATGTAAAAAAAAATCCTATAAAAACAAAAAAAATAAAAATAAAAAAGTAATCCAAATAAATAAAGCACCCTTATGATGTCCATTAGATGGGTGATAAATGGTGAAAGTATATGACGTACCGTCATTCCCTACTCAACACTGAGAATCTTTTAACGGTAGAGACAAGAGGTATTTTTAATAGTAAAGACAGTGATACGTGCCTGCCAAGATCTGATCTGATGGGCTGGCTACAAGTACCAAACATTTGGTTATTGTTTGAGAGGACCACCGAGCTATAGCAAAGGAAGAGCATCATCAAATGGACACATCCTGCCAAATTTGGTCCCAAACTTGAAACTTGGGTGCCAAAACGCCGACTGCCAAAAATAGATCTACCGGAGCACTGGACCCATCAGCCATGAGCAGGGTTAAGGAGAGAGAGAGAGGCGTCCTGCGGCGATCAAGCAAGGCGGCGGCGGCCGCCAAGATCCTGACGCGCGAGCGAGCTGCGCGGCGATGCTGCATGCATGTTCTACGCGCCGGCGAGCCGGACGAGGAGATGGACCAGCGCGCCCATGTTCTCGTCTGGTCGTACGTGCTAAGACGTACGTCACATATAAGCTCACACGTACGCCAGCCATTGCTTCGCTGTGCATGCATCGATTGATGCATGTGTGAAGCGTGCCAAAACACTAGGTCTAGAAGGTGTCTAGTTGGCTGTTCTTGGATGGATCCAAGGTGCTGTTTACAGGTGTTAAATTTTTGACAAGCGCCATCGGACGTATGATGAAAACTTAGAAAATAGTCGATGAAACTTGGAAATCTTATTAAGATAACTTGATAATATACATATGAGATAGAGGTGAAAACTAATAAACTTGCAAAATAACTATTGAAACTGGGGAAAATTACTGCTGAAACTTGAAGAAATATCAATAAAATTTGGCTAACTACTGATAAAACTTGAGGGTATCAATAAAACTTGGCTAAACTATCGGTGAAACTTAAAAAAGGAGCAATGAATCTTGGTCAAACCAATTGATGAAACTTGAAGAAGGACTAATGAAACTTGAATAAGTACTAATAAAAGTTGGCTAAACTACTGATAAAACCTCATATTCCATTGTTGTTCAAAAAATCATCCGTGCAAATATAAGAAGTTTCACAAGAACAAAACCAAGTTTCATCAGATAAAAACCAAAGTTTCGTACGTACATGGCTAAGGGTTTCATGACGAAATAGGGATGAACCTTCTCTTGGCCCTCTTCTTCTCCAGATCCATCGAGCTCCCACGCCGTACTCGCCAAATCCGGCCGCCAAAAGCTCACCAAGCTCACATCTTCCTCATCTAGCTTCCATGCAACCTCTTCTCCAGATCGCAGATGAATCATCTCAAAATCCAACTATCTTCTCCAATTCCGGCGAGATCCTGACGTCGTGCTCACCAGATCTGGCCGCCAAACATGGATGTCTCCAATTCTGGCAAGACCCCGATGGTCAGGAGAGTAGAGATGAGAAAGAGAGAGAGAGGAGAAAAAGAGCTGAGGAGCCATGAGAGAAGGCACAGGATAGAGGGGGCTCCGGTGGCTGGTCGGCGAGCTATGCCGGTGGCCGGCCAACGAATCACCATCCAGGAGCTGATAAAAAGGAAAGGGAACTAGTTGTGGTTGTGGAGGGCGCGACATCACTGCGGTGGAAGGCCACACATACGTAACCGTAAGCTCACTAGAGCAAATAAAGGATGCGTCGGGTCCGATGACGTTTGACCAAGTCAGTGTCCGGAGCCATCGGACGCTCGGTGGAGAGTGTTTCCGTAATTTTTTTTCCCTACATGACCACATCCATGTCGATTTGGAGCTGTGCTACGCTTCTGCATGAGCCAGCTTCATACGAATATGCCCTCGAAAGATTCTTTTTTAGTGGCTTTTCCGTGATCTTGATCACGTTTTTTAATAACGAAAGTATAACCCGGCTTCCGCACCGATCAGAAATGCTTATATTCATTACACAATTAAAAGCTAAACATTTATTATAATCTAAAGATTAAAAACCAAAAATGAAACCATAACACGATAGGGCTACCTAAAAAAAGAGAGAGAAAATAGATGTCTTCCAGCTCCGAACAATCAATCGATCCTACCATTATAGCGTTAGTAGCCTTTGTTCATCCTCCACTCCTTCATGACATTTTTTGAAATGATGGAACGAGGTTTATAAGTTTCTCGACGAGGTTGCTTATATGTTTTCAGAGTATTATTAATCACATGACGAAGAGGTTGTTGTTCATAGATGTTTTCAGAATTTTTGTCTGAGGATCATTGAGATATAGCAAAGCAAGAGCCATTATCAAGGACAAACCCTACCGAATTTGGTCTCAAACTTGGGATACCAAAATTTAAAAAAAAAAAAACAAAGGACTGGGCCCATGGAAAGGACAGAGGAGAGTATGAGACCGACAGCCCATCGTACCAGACAGGCCACTGCCCACTGGCCCAAGGCCCAACAGAACCGAGCCAGATTAATGACGTAATCATGCAAATGAGGGAATTTTCTTGAATTTATAGATTTTCCCTGGCATTCTTCCTCCCCCGAAACCCTAGTTCCCAAATCGAAGGATCGAACCCTACCCGGCGCCGCCGAATCCATCCCCCGTCGACAGGCATGGCGATCGCTCGCACCGGCGTGTACGTCGACGACTACCTGGAGTGTGAGATCGCTAGCATCCTTCTCTCGGGCCATCGTTTTTCATTTTGGTTAATTTTGATAACTTTTTATTTTTGCGGGGATACGTTCGATTTTTGCTCTTACTGGTTTCGTTTCGCCTCGTAGACTCGAGCACCCTGGCCGGTGACCTGCAGAGGATTCTCTCCACCATGCGTGAGCTCGACGAGAGGGCTCATGGTGATGATTTTAGCTCTTTCATGGGGAATTTCGGCCGCAATTTTTTTTTTCAGTTTCTAGTAAATTTTCACTGGTTGATATAATACTATGAACGGTAGAGAACTAGTGTCCGCTGGTAGGCTAGCTGCTATATATGATGGTGAAACGATGTTTCTCAAGTTTGTTTTTTTAATTCTGTGTCTAATGTTATCGTGATCCAGGCATTATGGGACAGACCAAAGAGCAGATAAAGTATCTGCTGGGAGTGTCATCCCACGGGTTTGACAGATCAAACATGGACGATGACGAGACAGAGAGGATGAAGAAGGATATTGAAGCCAGCCAGGACAATGCTCTGAGTCTCAGCACCGAGAAAGTGTTGCTCGCACGCCAAGCTTATGACCTGGTTCTGCTCTCTTTCGTTTTCTTGTAGTCCTGTAACTTATGAATGTGGGCTGGTCTTTTTCCCCAATGGAAAGCGTTGAACTAGTGCCGCAATACATTTTATTTTGTGTTACGTAGTTCTCTTTGTTACTGTTTGATAATCTAGTTGATCATTTTGTTATCAAGTCCAAATTTTGTTCAACAGTATGCATTTTGCGGAAATCAAACTAGATTCCAGAATCAAGTATTAAAATATGTCAGACAAACATCTGTTCTTCTGTAGTTCAACTCAAATACACTTAGCTGTTACAATTAGGGCGTTTCAAAGAGTACCACATGATAACAGCTACAAATTAACCACGTGCATGAAGTTAGATTTCAATTTGAAGAGCCTGAATCCTTATACGAGTCCTATATTGTGGCTGAATGTGCAAGAAGCCTAAGAGTAGATACACAAATCCTAATTCTACCATCACAATTACGGTGTCAACTTATCACCTACCATGTATGAGTAGTGAAATTTGGGGAACTGAAACCATTCTATAAACAGGATCTTCTTTTGATAAACTTCCAATTTATTCAGCAGCGATTTCTTTGTGTGGATATCTAACTATAAGTACTTTTTTGTCTTCAAAAACTATAAGTACTTTGGGCTCAACTGTACAGATAGAGAGCCATATCAAACGTCTTGATGAAGACTTAGGCCAATTTGCAGAAGATTTAAAGCAAGGTGATGCAATACCTGTCAGTTTTACTTATTGTTTAGGAATACCATCCTCAGTTCTTCATCAAACTGAATATTGATTGTTCTCTCCCACTTGCAGAAGGAAAGATACCTCAAGATGAGCCACCAATCCTTCCTCCAATTCCAGTGGTTAGCAGGGATGATAAGCGCAGGCCTGGTTTCAGTACACCTCAAACAACAAAGAAGTTCAGAGAGAGGGAGTGGGACAGGGAAAGGGGCATGGACTTCGACTTAATGCCTCCTCCAGGTAGCAGCAAGAAAACTACTGTGTCGATGGACATGGATCAAACAATTGATCCAAATGAACCGACATACTGTATATGTCATCAGGTCAGCTTTGAAGTTAACATATATGATAATATTTGTGGAATTTATATTTGCATTGATGTCCACATCAGATATTCTTTTTTTTTCTCTCAAATGTTTACTGAAAAGAGATTCCTATTTTTATTAATATTTCAGGTTTCATATGGTGATATGATTGCTTGTGACAATGAGAATGTAAGTCTTTATGGTGCTAAATAATGATGACTCATCTTGTGAGTTATTTGGAGGAGTTGAACTTTTGTTGTCTAAATTATTAGATTTTAATATTTAAACTTTGTCGGGCCTCATATATGCTTTAGAACTTCCCCAACTTCTTTTTGTTGCTTTTTTCGAACAGTGGAACGTAGCATTGGCTTGATTTTGTGATGGACTTTTGGTTGATATCTTATCTTTATGCTCGTTTTTTTTCTACTTTTTACCATTCAGACTGAGGACTCTGTGCTTGCTGAATTACACTATATGTTCTAGAACTTGTTGCAATTACCAGATATTCTAAACCTGTCCTTACCTCATTCCCCCTTCCAGTCTCCAAACTTGTTGAGTTTCTTGTGTCACATGAGTGATTACAGCCAGTACATTACGTGGTCCATTGACACATGCCTTTGAATTTTTCAATGTAACTCTTTGTGAAATTAAGGGCAGTTATATATGCAGGTTTTAGTTCCAAAGCAGCCTTTGAGCCAGTCCTTTGCATATTGCGAAATTCCAAATGCACATATAAAACGTAGGTAGTGGTGCGAGCTTTTTATATGGTACACATCACACACATTCCATGTATACTTTCTCGAACCACCTCTCTGAACAATGCCCCCCCAACCCAAAAAAAAAAACCCTTGATACACTTTATTATATAAAATGGAAATTTCTGGAACCCGGTTTTGTTAATTAACTGTCAACATGTCCCTTCACCAAAAAGTTCCGTATCATGTACGTCATCCTTCAAATTGCACTGAAATGTGCATCCTCTTCTTAATTTTGTTTAGAATTTCTCTGATTGTTCACATATAACTTTAGAGAGGGAGCATAGAAATTCTCTGAAAAAGGGATGATGCCCCAGATACGTCCTTGCCAGAAAGAAACTGAATGTGGAATTTTGTTTGTAAAACAGACACAAGGTACAAACAATAAGAACTTAACTTGGGGAACGTACTGTTAGCAAATCACGGTCATATACTAACGTACATGGTGTATCACTCCTCAGCCCTTGCGGGTTGTGATCATGTGTGAAGCCCTACTCAAGAGTTACTATATTTTCCTAAAAAGGATTTTATTCAATAAACATTCTGCCAGACTTGTTTTTATTTGTTCTATGAAAGTCATCCATCTCTGCTAAGTGATAACTGTTTTATGTTTGCTCAACAGTGTGAAGGAGGCGAATGGTTCCATTACTCATGTGTTGGTCTGACACCAGAAACAAGATTCAAGGGGAAATGGTTTTGCCCAACGTGCAGGAATCTTCAATGAGATGTTTTGCAAAGTTGGTAACATGCATACTACTTGCCACTTTTGATTTGTAGAAATCTCAATTTGCCTTATCAAACAGATCCTTTACATTACATCTTCCTTACAATTTTAATTTTGTACAGCCCTGTCCTATTAATTCCATTTATTAGTCTCTAGTATCCCCTTTCATGACAAATATATAAATTACTTTTAGTGTGGACTTCCTCATGTAAATTAATTAACTCTAAAATATATAGTGGCTCCATCATTTCAGTTTTGTCAGGTTATTTACCATTTACATGTAACATGTGGGGAGTACGGAGCACCAAAAGGGGATGCTTCCCTCCATAGAATGAAATAGGCAGAAGAAAAGGAAGAGAAGTCATAGAACAGACCAAGCCACTTACAGGATACAACTAAAACTGAACTTGATTAATTTTTTTTTTAAAAAAAATGATTAGATAATATTCTGTTACCTAACAATTATAAATGAACATATATCAGTGTATCACTCATGGAAATCACACATAAAATCCCTATAATTGCTTAACAGAAGTTAATGAGAGATGCTCAGGAGAAACCTTTTTTTCACATCCAATTAATAGATTGTAATTGGAACTCAATACAGCAGTAATCAATCATCGCTGCATGATCGTGTTTGAAGGCCCTTGTTGTGTTTGGGATAAATTCTGAGTTTTATCTTTTAGAAAGTGTCATTTCCTAACTACTTTATGTTTACTCGGCATCGGCAGTGGAGGAGGTGAACGGTTCCAATGCTCATGTCACCTGGAGCGAATTTCAAGGGGTCAAGGTTTTCCCAACAGGCTAGACTCTTCAATGCGATGTTGTCAAAAGTTTGTATGTTGCAAAATGGTTACAACTTCTGATTTGTAGGGAGGTGTTCCTTAACAGCGACTTAAACACTGGTAGCTTCTTCCTTCATCTCGAATCGCTCTGTCAGGTGTCCATGCTGGAGAAAACGGGGCTAACATTCCTTGTTCAAAATCTCTTCCTGAAATACTTGTAGCTACTTAATGTTTTGTTGTTGTTGTTGTTACAATTACAGAATTTGGAACGTTTGCAAGTTGGCATCCATCTCCTTAGATGGCGATGTTAATCGGATCGCTATACTAAGCGCTATGGCTGTTAGCTCATACCCCCCCTCCCCTCTGGTTCTTAAAAACTTGAAGTTTTAGATATATTCTAAGTCAAGGTTTTAAAACTTTATTTATGTAAATCTTTAGAATTACTTGGATTTGGTACATAAAAATCATATATATATATATATATATATATATATATATATATATATATATATATAGAGAGAGAGAGAGAGAGAGAGAGAGGTCTGGCCAACCCTCCGACGGAAAGCGCTTTTCCGTCAAAATCGGTGATTGAATTGACGATCGACGGCGACCATCTCTTCGTTCATGAAATCTCACTATCGATAAAATTTAGATTTTTTGATTTTTTACTATTTTTTCGTATTTTTAAAATCCACGATCTAATTAGTTGTGGACCTCCAATAATCCCGGATTTCAAAAATACGAAAAAAAGTTAAAAATCAAAAAATGTGAAATTTTGTTTCAGAGTGAGATTTTAGCGAGACGGCGAGATGGTCGGTTTGGATCGTCAATTCAATCACCGATTTCAAGAAACAAGTCATGGCCGACGGAGCTCTCTCTCTCAGATATATATAGAGAGAGAGAATAATAAGTGCTTTATGGATAAGACGAGAGATCCGTCTATCCACGGGTTTTAAATTTCGAGATCGAATAGGCGATCAAACCGTCCATCTTGTTCATCTCAATGAAATCTCACTACACCAAATTTCAAATTTTTGAATTTTTTACTATTTATTTCGTATTTTTAAAATCGCCGATCTAATTAGTCAGGACCCTCCAATAAGTCCAGTTTTCAAAAATATGAAACAAATAGTAAAAATTCAAAAAATTGAAATTTGTGTGTAATGAGATTTCATTGATATAAACAAGACGGATCGTTCGATCATCTATTTTGCCTCAGAATTTCAGAACCTCGATGGATAGCACTATGAGATCCGTGCTATCCATAAGACACTAGTAAATCTCATATATATATATATATATATATATATGAGTTATATATGGTGCTTCGAAGAAGCCGGAAGGCGTCGTCTAACGCATCTAGTTTGAAAAATCCGAGACTCGAATGGCCGTCAAGGCAGAGTCCATCTTAATCTTCTCATTGAAATCTCTTAAATGAACAAATTTCGTATTTTTTGAATTTTTTGTTATTTATTTTGTATTTTGAAAAACCAGCAAATTGGACGTTTCACAACTAATTAGATCGGTGATTTTCAAAAATACAAAAAAATAGCAAAAAAATTTTAAAAATACTAAATTTGGTTGTCTAAGAGATTTCAACGAGAAGATCAAGATGGACGGTTCGGATCGGCCATTTGAGTCTCGGATTTTTCAAACTAGACGCGAAGACGACGCCTTCCGCGCTTCGCAACACCGTAGCTCAACTATATATATATATATATATATATATATATATATATATATATGAGTTGGGCTATGGTCAGCCGCAGCTGACCAAGCCTCGCGTGCTTCACGTTCTCAGCCGTCCGATTGAACCATCTCAGACGTCCACCTGTCCCCCGCCCGAAGCCCTGCCCGGAGACCCCCACGGACAAGCCCTGTCCTGCCCGAGCCCCCATTCTCCCTCGGCTCATCTCTCTCTTCCTTTCTTTCCCTCTCACTCTTCTCCCCCCTCCCATTGCAACCCTAGCGCCGCCGCCCATGGGTTCCTCGTCAGCGAGCCACCAGAAAGCTGCCATTCTCCCTTGCGCTCTCTCTCTCTCTCTCTCTCTCTATCTTCTTCCTTCTCTCTCGCCCTTCCTGAATCTCTCACGCTGCTAGGTTTTGCCATCCCGACGACGCAAAACCCTAGCCTCGCCGCCAAATGGGTCAGCCTCAGGGGAGCCACCATCAGGGATCATCTGCACTCCAAGAGGCATGTCACCGGGTAGTCGTCGTCGCTAATCCCTGTGCCCCCCATTGCCGCACCTCTCTTTCCCCGTTGCCATTGCCTGGGAGAGATGCACACCACCGTCAGGCCACTGGAGTTCAACCGCTGAGCCAACGCACATCAAGAATTAGCGTCGCTCTTCGCATGATTTGTGTGCTTGAATTCCTGGTAGCTTGGAATCTGGAAGGCTAACACATAGTTCCTGGCATGTGCGGTATTTGTTCAAGGAAAAATGGAGATTCAGAGTCAGGCGTGGGTCTCCTCTGCCATTCCACCTTGTTCTCTGTTGCCAGGATCTGTGGAGCAGCAATTCTTTTAGATATTGAAGCAACTGTTTTTGTCTTGCAAATGACGATGGAGTGGAACCATGTATTTTTTTTTCAAATCTGAAAACTGATCATGTTCGACCGTTGTAAAATCTGATGTACTATGATGTAAAGTTATATGAAATCAAGTGAAATTGATTGTTCCAATCGCTTTTAAATTTTCTGAATGTGACCATGTATGAGCATCATAACTTGATTAAATTCCATGCTACCTGCTTTGCTGATTTGATTCACACTGCAAAACTGAGTGTGAAATTGTAGTTTGTAACTGGATAAAAAGGGCATATTTTGTCAGTTTTGAACAGAGGTGATCAGGGCATGTATCTCCACCATTTATTTTTATTTTCAAATCTGAGCCTTATTTGCATTGCAGTTTCAGTCAAGTCCCATTCATGTAAAGGTCTTACATAATGGATGTCTAAATCGTGACAGATGCTTACCAATCCTATTCTCCATGATATACTTTCAGTTTGCTGATGAAAAAATAAAACTGTTTGTATTGAATCACATCAGGGTAAGAATATGATTAATCATACAGCCAAACTGAAACAATACAGTCAAACCGAAACATTCATTAATTACAATACAACACTACCACTACTCTTTTATCTGTTGACAAAAATTAGAAGTACATGCAGCTGCTGGAGTAACAGTGGATACAACTGATGAAAAACTGGCATTGAGCCTCCTATAATCTACTACTGAAGGTGAAAGCAAAGACCAATTTTCTGCTACTGAAAGCTGAGGCAAAGAGGAGAATAGCTCCAGTCTTGACCAATTCTTCCCAATTTCATTCTTCATCGATTCTGCATCCCCGTTAGAAACCAACTTATATATCCTTGAGGAACCTCCTTGTATCCTCTTCTTTATGATCGGCAAGGAGGACGGCACTCAGTAAAGAAGCCAGCCGGCTGCGAGTCGTTCCTCTATGGGAAGGTGGCGGCCTGGTCCCAGTTGCAGCGTGGCGGCTCCTCTCGGCTGCGAATCCATGGTCTGCAGAAGCGGAGCTAGTGTTAGTGAGAGAGAGGCGATGGGGAAGAGAGCACGTGAGGAGGGATCTTCTCTCCGGTGGCAAAAGCTCTGGTGGCGGCGGCCCTAGATTTTCACTTCTCACCTGGGACTCTGGAGCAGCGAACGAGAGAGCGCGAGAGAAGGAAGAAGATAGAGAGAGAGAGCAAGCGAGCACAAGGGAGAATGGCAACTTTCCGGTGGCTCGCCGACGAGGAACCCATGGGCGGCAGCGCTGCGGTCGCAATGGGAGCAGGGAGGGGGGTAATTGGCGGAACTCCCAAGAGATGGCTTCGTTAAAATGTCACTCTCAAGATGACGCTCTATAAAATACCACTATTAAGGTAACCTGTTTACCAAAATGCCAATTTTGGCCATTTAAACTGGTTTTTAACCCTTTTCACTAATATTGACACAGGAAATGACACTTTTGCCCCTCTCACTAATATTGGCACGACAAATTTTTCCAAAAAAATGAGGTAAAAGAGATCTCATTATAAAAGTTCTTAACAAGCTGCCCTTGAAGCTTCTATATCATCAACATCATACCAATATAAGCTCAACTTGAGAGGGGCAAAAGTGTCATTTCTCGTGCCAATATTAGTGAAGATGGTTAAAACCGCTTTAAATGTCCAAAATGGCATTTTGGTGAACAAAGTTACCTTAATAGTGGCATTTTATAGAGCGCCATCTTGAGAGTGGTATTTTAACGGCCACCTCTCGGGAGTGGCATTCCACCAATTTCTGCAGAGGAGAGAGAGAGGAAAGAAAGGAGAGAGAGATGAGTGGGAGAATTGGGGCTCTGGGCAGACTGAGCTTATGCGCGAGGTCTCCGGCAAAGCGAAAGGTGGCTTCTGCAGGTGGACAGTGGACGCCCCGAGATGGTTCAATCGGACTACCGAGAACGTGAAGCACGCGAGGTTTGGTCAGCTGCGGCTGACCATAGCCTAACTCTCTCTCTATATATATAATAATACATAAGGCTCCATGATTCGTTACCACTAGATGTGCTTTGAGATTCATGTTGTTTGATATTTGTACTTTCATATACAAGATTAAAGAAAATATTTGAGACATTAAACTCCTAAAAAGTTAAGTTGAACTTCAGTTTGAACTACTTTTAAAATATACTTCAAACTAGTTCAAACTATACTTCAAACTAGTTTAAACTAAGTTTGAAATTAATTTTTTTCGGAGTTTGATATCTCAAATATTTTTTTTAGAGAGTATATGAAGATATGCACGTCAAACATCACGAATCTAAAGGCTCCATGGAGCCCTAAACTGGCTTCCTATGTGTGTGTGTGTGTGTATATATATATATATATATATATATATATATATATATATATATATTGTGTGCGCGCGCGCGTGTACACAAGTTTTTTGTGTACACACCGTGTATGTCAACTAATAAAAGTCATGAAAAATTCTAAAAAATTTATAGATGTACTTCTAAACTTACTCTATCTATGTATGAAGTTTTAAGATCAAATTCATTCTATATTAAGAGTTATAAAAAAGAGAAAATTCTGACAAATTTGAAGAGTTCAAAATTGATATAATTTTCTCTTTTTTGTAACTCTTAATATAGAATAAATTTGAACTTACAATTTTATACAAAGGTAGAGTAAGTTGTAGAGTAAGTTTAGAAGTACATCTACAAAAAATTTTTAGAATTTTTCACGATTTTTGTTAGTTGGTGTACACGGTGTGTACACGAAAAGAGCTATGGATATGTTGCCATATATATAGAGAGAGATAAAGGGAGAGAGAGAGAGAAATTACATAAGGCTCTATAGAGCTTAGGCTCCATGGTTCATTATCATTAGATGTGCTTTGAGATTCGTGATGTTTGGTATTTGTATATTTATATACCCTCTAAAAAATATTTGAGACATTAAACTCTGAAAAAAAATTAAATTTAATTTTAGTTTAAACTACTTTTAAATTTAAGATAAATATAGTTTAAACTAGTTCAAACTCAAGATGAATTTAATTTTTTTCGAAGTTTGGCATCTCAAATATTTTATTTAATAGGTTTGTAAAGATATACACATCAAACAACACGAATCTCAAAGCACAATATAGGGTATTCGATTATGGAGCCTAGGCTCCATGGAGTTTTGAACTACTTTTATATATATATATATATATATATATATATATATATATATATATATATATATATACAGAGAGAGAGTAAGGTGGTGTTCTATTGGGCTTATCTAGCTTATGTGTCTCATTTGCTAATGTCTTATCTATCTTATCTAGCTCATTTTGCACCTATTAGATAGCATATGTCGTGAGTGGATGCAAAAATCGGTGCACTCTCTGTTTGTCGTGTGAACATCTGCTTGGAAGGTTTCAAATATGAGCGCACGTATGAACAAGATAATACGCAAAGATCAGACAATACGATTCCAAGCCGCTATCGAGCAACACAGGGAATAAAAAAGCTGCAGATTGGGACGAACGAACGATCGATCAAAGATGATTTCGCAAACAATGCGATACCGACTAGCATTCAAATAATTAGCAATCACAGCTCAAAAGATGTTACAAAACAAATAATTTACCATTCATAATACGCATACAGCAGTTCCATAAAATGCATACATATGATTGGAAGTAGCACGTCACCCCCACAAGGCGATTCGCGATCCGGTTTCAAGTCCGTCACACCGAACATCGTCGACTCGTTTGGAACCACACGAGGTCATCGTACTTTTCATCTTCCTCGCATACCCACACTCCCCAGAGTCGCCATCGCTCGTTCTACCATCCCGTATGTGATGAGTACCTGTTTCTAGCAAAAATTATGCAACGCCATTGTGGCTATGACTATTTTGTTCTCGTCATCACATCGAAACTAGGAATTTCTCTACAAATGCGCCACTTGTTCTTCCAAACTCCAAATGCTCTTTCTATGACATTGCGCAATTGTGCATGGACGTAGTTAAATTTTTTCTTGCATACCTTATGGACCCTCCTCTCGACGGAAGTTTGGAAGATGATATGTAAGTCCACGATAGGAGCTAGAAATCCTCTAGTATTAGCAAATGCAGAGTCCACGAGGAAATACTTTCCTACAAAATGGAATTGACACATATGTTACACACGCTAATCAATATAATCGTAAATACATTGCCCATTTGTACATGCCATACCTGAAGGTGGTCTCGGAAATTGGGCTCTTGTATCATGCCAAGCTTCACGAAGAATCCTTGCATCATGTTGTCCCCCAGGCCGGCCACCATACACAAACACAAACTTCATATCAAAGTCACATACGCCTAGTACATTGAAGCTTGTGTACTTATGTCAGTTCACATATTGCACATTTTCTGACATGTTCATGATTATCTTCACGTGACTTCCATCCATAGCACCAATACAACCAAGGAAGTGAGGATAGAATGGGCTGTTCAGGAGCCTTGGGTGCACATTTGTGTAGAAGTCATCTTTTGGGTGAAGCAAGTGAACTCCAAGATTGTATATGACATGAAGGACATGCCTGAACTTCAAACTCACCGTGGAGGCAGAGTGTCGAAATATATGCTTGGCCCGCCTATTTGATTGGGCTCTCCGCATATCCAAAGGAACATGGCAAGCGCTTCAACACCGCTAATGACTCTTCCCGATTTCAACCCATACTCGGTAACCAACAAAGTGAATGCAACACATGAAACCGCTGAGGAGACATCC
Organism: Olyra latifolia; assembly: GCA_036346145.1. Classification (NCBI taxonomy): domain Eukaryota; kingdom Viridiplantae; phylum Streptophyta; class Magnoliopsida; order Poales; family Poaceae; genus Olyra; species Olyra latifolia. Next base: position 35,466,917 of record CM070525.1, on the reverse strand, counting down.
GAAATAGATCATAGCATGCTTCCTCATCACCAAGCACCTCATTCACCCATCAGATTCCCGAAAAGTGTACTTCCGTGCAGCCTCCTTTCACTATTCTGTTGTTGGTTGTCGATGTAAGCAAAGAGAATCGCCCCCATGATAGCATCTTCCTCGTTCTCCATGTCAGTGGGATTGGGCTCCTCTGCAAAATGCCCTGCCATTCGGTTCGGCACCCTTCTCATCGGATTTTGAATGGACCGAGGTCCACGACCCTTTAAAGCATTCCTAAAGCCGCGAATGAAGTTCATTGCCCTGTCAAGCATGCACAGTATTTGTCATGAAACATTGCTCCATTAAACAGCTTTGTTATGAAACATTGGTCCATTCAAATCATGCAGAGGAATGCATAACGTAGCCATACAGTAATAAAGTAGTTGACATGAAAGTAACGATAGTAATATCAAATAGGTCAACAACATCCTGCCCATACAAATAGATCAACAAACATTGGTCCATACAAATAATGGAAAGTACTGATAAATTTGCCTCTCTCACGGTTCTGCACACTCATCACAATGACTACAAACTCCGGCATACAACAAAGCAATGACCGAAAAAAAGACAACACACAACAGAGAACAACAACAATAGTAGAAACCGTGAGGCAACCTCCTGTGAACCTACTACTTGGGAATGGAATCCCAAGTGAAGTTGATCCAAGCTAATTTGATTTCTAAGGTAGGAAGGTTCGCAAAGGCTCCACGGTAGAAGGGATCCCCAAACAGAAGGCTCGCCTTCATGTACTCTGGGGAGGCCGGTGGCACCCCATTGCCACCATACTTGCAAGGTGTCGCTCATCTCCTCGCACCCTCCTTGACACTACTAGTGCGGGCATTGCTGACCGCCTCAACAACATCCTCCAAAGACATGCTCCTCGATGACCTTTGCTTTTGGCCGGCTGCTTGAAGGCCCCGGGCGCGAGGAGGAACACCGTGGGGTACCCGATGTGGGGTGCCCATCTCATCTCCGGTCAAGATCAAGTCGGTGGGTAGCTCCTCCACGGGTGCGCCACCTCCTCCACCTCATCCGTGGCAAACCCCGGATGCCCCGACGGCCAACATCTTCAAAAAATGATGTCGAGGTCGCCCACATGTAGCAAAGGACCCTTCTTGAACTTGCGACTTCAGGGAACCTCTGCGAAGGTGGCACATGTGCATGATTACCAAATAGCATATCCGAACATAATGGTGAAATTTGCACATATGTATGATCAACCAAGAGTTGCTACCTGGTTCATTTCTGTCCACCAAGCATCATCCATCACAATCTTTCCAGTTGTATCGTCGTATCCAACCCCGGTCGAATTAAGCAAAGCATGCCAAGTGTTCCAATCTTTCTTGGTATGTGTCCAATGGTTGCTGATTTGCTTCCTAGTGAAGTGGATGTTCATCCGATCCCATATCTTCTCACGCGACATTTTGCACACACCGGTGTTCAGCACGCAGCTGGCTTGTTGTTCTTACTAACCTCCTCTTTGCAAGCATCGATCCACACCTTGTGCACTTCAGGTGAACTTATGAGCAATGATTTGTCCATGGCCATCAACTAATGGGTAAGGGCAGAGTCATCGCTTTTGAAGTCAATTGCAACCCAATCACAATGTAATTATTTGAAAAATATACCAACCAGACGGGGGCAATGGTAAAGATGTGAAATCTATGTTGGAAAATAACAACCGTAGAAAGAGGGACTCAACAAATGTCATATACCATGAACATATTTGCATCTATCAATAATAACAACCATGCAAACAGAGTTTGTGCCGCCTCACGCCTACTACATTTCCATACATTGGACAAGACTATATGATGCCAATAATATGCACAAATAGATCATACAAATTGTTCATAACGATCTATTGGATTTGCATGTCACGATACAACGGCATAAACCAGCGGCCACGGACAACAGTGCGCGAGAAGGCAAAAATCGCAATCTCCGTGGAGGCAAAAGGAACCTGATTGGAGAGGGCTTACCTCGTCTGCGGTTGGGTTGGGGTTATTTGAACGGAGACGCCGCTTACTCGTTGAAGAACCCGAACGGCGGACTCCTCGTGGGACGCGGAATGGCGACCGGAGCTTGCGAAGGGACTCGCATGGCCGACCACCTTCTTCAAGGAGTCGCCGCAGGGGAGGAGGAGCTCCGTCGCTTTGTACCGGCGGAGCAGGCAGGCACGACCAGTCTTGCCGCCGAATGGACCGCGGCAAGGCCGCCGCCCACTTCGCCCACCGCTTCCCGACCGGTGGAGTGGGGGAAGCAAGGCCTCGCCGACGCCGCCGACCGGCGAGCTCCCTCCAGATCTGGCGCGCTGCCGCTTCCTCCCGCCGAGGTGGGGAAAGTGGGCACGAGCTCGAGCAATGGCGTGGGCCATCGTGGGAGGATAGCGTGGGATGCAAGATCGCCTTGCCAAGACTGTGACATTGTAATATCCTATTCTCTGATCCCGACCCTTCGATTCGGCTCATGTGCCTCATCGCCATCGCCAGATGAGTGCCACCGATGAGCCCAATCGAACGGGCCCTAAATCTCATATCACCAGAATGACCATGCTCAGTCTTGACCCTTGGATGCAAATTTGTGACTCGTTCGATCCCTTAGCTGCAGCCCACACCGCACCACTCTCCCTCTCTCTCTAGCTCGGTCTCTCTCACACGCTCTCCCTCATGAGCTCCCTCCCTACACTCTGCTCCCTCCCTCCCTACGCTCTTCTCCCTACAAAACCTTAAGACTTCCTCATGACCTCGCTCCCTAAAATGTGTACTAGGAAACCCTAGATGCGTTGCCATTAGATGCACTGAACAAAGAGATGGATGCTGCCTCTAGCTGTGGCGCAAAGAAGACCTAGCTGCAATGTAACTTCGAAAGGCAAGCATGTTTGAAGTGAGGAAGAAGATGACGACATAGAAGAAGAAGACATGAGCTCTGATTAGGACGGAGTTGAACAGAACTTGTGAATTTCAGCATCTTGTATTAGAGCCATACGTATCAGAATCCATATGTATAAGTTTCTGTCATGTAAGAGTTATGTTTCTGTCATGTAAGACTTACGTTATTGTTGTCACTTTCTCAGTTTGTAGTCAAATTGTCATTTTGTAGTCACTTTGTCATGTAAGACTTAAGTTTGTCGACCACCTCGGTTATCTATATGGTCACTTTGTTCATTTCAATTCCAGTGGATGGTGGCATGGTTATTTATATGGTTGCTTTGTTCATCACTGGCATATAACTCTATTCCAGTGCATTTCAAAGAGTTCCAAATTCTAGACATTTCAACTGCAAAGATATCTGGCTAGAGAATGGTCTACCATCCTTTACTGGAGAAGCTCACTGGCATTCTGTACATTGTATACATTCTGTACAAGCTCACTGCCATGGAGTCAGCTGCAAAAATTATAGAGTTCCCCTTCTTGTTACAGAAGGGTCTACCATCGAATTCTGGAGAATGTGTCACAGCAGCAACAGATTGTTGGTCCTCTAGATGATCAGTCATTTACAACAATGTATAGCATTGCAAAATTCTGTCATTCTCTAGCCATTGTGAAATTCTGCCATTGTTACAGCATTCTCTACCATTCAGAGACCAGATTTACATGTACAGCATTGCAATATTCCGGACATTTACAAGTACAACATTGCAATATTCTGGACAAAATTTACAATTAACATTTCAGAGACCAAATTCATTGCAATGAACATTTTCAAGCATTTCAAAGACAAAATTCATTCCAATGAACATTCTATACCATTCTCTAGCATTTCAGAGACAATATTTACAAGTGGCAACAGCATTCTCTAGCATTGTTGGTCATTTGCAATGAACATTTCAGATACAAAATTCATTGCATACAACTTATTGAAATCTCAAATACACGAAGGCTGCGATGGTGGTCCTTCCATCTAGGCTAGAGGCGCGGTTGTGGCTTGGGGGCTCCGACGACGGCCAGCCGATGGGGAACGTTGGGGAGGACGGTACTCAACATAGGGGACCTTCTCGGTGCAAATGGGGCTGGAGCCGGAGCCAGAGCCGGAGGTCCCAGGCGGCGTGTCTCCTCCATGAGCTCGAGGTGGCCACGGGTTCCCTTCAAAGCAGAGGCAGAGAGGAAGACGGGCCTTCGAGGCGGCGCTTACCAGAGAGGCGGCAGCTAGCCTAGCCGGAGGAGATGGGCGGCGTTGACGAGAGATTGCGGGGGCGGCGCTTAAGGTGAGGAGAGGCGAAGAGTGCGGGGCAGTGCTGATCCGACAGTGCGGTGACGGCACTGAGGACAGAGTGCGGCGGCTCACTCTAGGGTTTTGTGGGGAGGGAAAGAGCGTGAGCAAGTGAGAGGGAGAGAGACCGAGTCAAAGAGCGCGAGTGCGAGAGAGAGAGAGAGAGAGAGAGAGCGCGCGAGAGAGACTGGTGCGGTGCGAGTGAGAGAGGGAGAGTGGTGCGGTGCGGGCTGCAGCTGAGGGATCGGACAGGTCACAAATTTGCATCCAACGGCCAAGAAGGTAAAGCACCGAGCAATGGTCACTATAGTCGATATTTAGCTTTTCTCTCTCTCTCTCTATATATATATATATATATATATATATAAGAGAGAGAGAGAGAGAGTTGTACTATGGTCAGCCGCAGATGACCAAGCCTCCGTGCTTCACGCTCCCACCATCCGTCGGATCATCCGCCATCCACGCGTCCACCCCGCCCGCCACACTCTGCCAAGACCGCCGAGCGCAAGCAACCCATTCCCAAAGACCCCATTCCTCCCACTCTCTCTCTCTCTCTCTCTCCTCACGATTCCTCCTCTCCCAAAAACCCTAGCGCCGACACGCCGCACCATGGGAGGGTCCTCCGCAAATCCTCCCTAGGCCAAGGCCAAGCCTCAACCTCCACCACGGTCCTCCCCATCCCAAGCAGGTTCGTGCCTTCCTTTGCTGCCGACCCAGGCCCGGCCAATCCCTCCCTGAAGGCTCCTCGGCTAGTCCCAGAACTTGCTCCTCGCCTAGTCTCCTAAGCAATTAGTTGTCTTGCTTGCATTTTGTTTTTTTGCTTGAGCAAGAGTGATTCATGAGTTTATCTACTAGACAAGTTTGCAAGACGGCAAGACCTTTTCTCTGCTTTTGTGTGAGCTCAAATTTGGTTTTGGTTTTCAGTCGATAAATGCAGCTATGGAATAGCTTTGTCAAGAAGTGACGATGAAGCCGAGCATTACAGATGAAAAGTCCCGAGCACTCACAGAAGAGGAAGAAGAGCCAAGCGGTCTATGTTTTGATTTTGTGACCAAGACCTTGTATGTGTTGTAATCTTGTTTTATTTTTTCTGAACTTGTATGAAAACAGAAATTTGTAGATACTGCCCTTGTATGGGCTTGCAAATTTTAGTTTGAACTTGTATCTATTTGTATTGTATCAATTTTCAGAAGTGTATGCACTTGTATGTTTTTGGCATATACTGCCAGTGAATAAAAGGGAATCCATGCCTTGTGGTTCTGTTATTGATTTTTTGAGAAGGAAGAATATAATGCAAATCCATGCTAGAATATGCATGTATGTATCTGCTTCTGCTACCCTACATGCCTTCTGTCAAGGTTTACATTTGAGATGCTTTGTTACTCTAGAATTGCGATTAAGTTCAAAACTGACACGGCAGAATATATAACCTTGGTTCACACAAGCTCATAACTCATCAATTCAGATAATTAACAGAAATAATGCAAAGTTTCATGCCACATCCAGAATATTTGTTGCTTCAGGTGCGATGACCAATGTATTCTCCAATATAATGGACATACCAATCCCATTACAGGAGTTCAAGCAAAAATCTCGATCCAGACATGGCCTCAAGCTTTGCATTAGCATTATTGTCACTAATTTTCAGAGGTATAAATTGCAAAAGAGGCATTGAATGCAATTCACATGTATATTACAATTTCAGATTTGTACATACAACCCCGACAAGTGCTAGGACCTGGAGCGTTATTTGAATCCAAAAGTGAACATACAAATTTCTGCTTTCATACAAGTTCAGAAAAAATAAAACAAGATTACAACACATACAAGGTCTTCGGTTCACAAAATCAAAACATAGATCGCTTGGCTCTTCTTCCTCTTCCTGTGATATCTCAGGACTTTTCCCCCTGTAATGCTCGGCTTCATCTTCACTTCTTCATCTTAAGCTATTCCATAGCTGCATTTATCAGCCTGAAAACCAAAACCAAATTTGAGCTCACACAAAACAGAGAAAAGATCTTGCCGTCTTGCAAACTTGTCTAGTAGATAAACTCATGAATCACTCTCGCTCAAGCAAAAAACAAAATGCAAGCAAAGACAACTAATTGCTTAGGAGACTAGGCGAGGAGCAGTGTCATGGACTAGTTGAGGAGCCTTCGGCTGGGAGGGATTGGCCGGCCTGTGGTCGGGCAACAAGGAAGACACGAACCTGCCGGGATGGGGAGGACCGTGGTGGAGGTTGAGGCGCAACGGCCTCGGGAGGACGGCGGAGGGACCCTCCCATGGCGCGCGCACGGCGGCGCTAGGTTTTTGGGAGAGGAGGGAATCGGAGGAGGGAGAGAGAGAGAGGAGAGAGAGCTGGGAGGAATGGGTGTCAAGGGGGTTGCTTGCGCCGGCAGGCACGGGATGGCACGGCAGGGTGGACGCGGACGGCCGGTGATCCGATCGGATGGTCTGGAGCGTGAAGCACGGAGGCTTGGTCACCAGGCGGCCGATTATAGCACAACTCTCTCTCTCTCTCTATATATATTGGGCTCCCATCACCGCAATGACAGAGCTCGGTGCTTTGCAAAGGACCACCGCCTCGATGAGCGGCAGAGCCGCTCGATCCCAACAGCACTTCGCCCTCTCTCTCTCTCACGCTGCTCTCTCTCTCTCGCAATTTCAACCCGCTTCTCTCTCTCACGCTCTCTCACTCGGTACCAGACCACCGCCTGCACTGCTCGCTTCCAACCCGCCGCCTGCACCGCCGCCACCCCACTCATCCGTCCGCCGCCGCTTCCGCCCCTCTCCAGAGATCAGCCGCCGCCGCCCCACTCATCTCGCCCGCCGCCTCTTCAGATCCGCCATTGCCGCACTCACTCATGTGCCTCCGCCGCCGCACTTATCAATACGCCCTTCGAGCCGCCACCACACTACCTCCGGCTCGCCGCCGCCTCTCCGTCACGACCTTGCCCTCTCCAACATGCGGCACTCCAAACCTAGCTACGTCGCCACTGTGCTCCCAAGGAGCCACTGCTGCGTCGCATGAAGCGAACCAGCGCTGCAAGGGAGGAAGGAAGCCCCAGCTGCGAGGGAGGGAGGATATCGAAGCCCCAGCTGCAAGCGAACCAGCCTCTCGTCAGCCTTCAATGTCAGCCTGTGGTTCAACCAGTGGTCAGATGGACTATAGTGAAAGAGTTCAATTAAGGGTAAGAATCTGAAACCTACATGTATTACATCTGTTGTTGATGGTGCATTGCATTTACAAGTATTTGTTTTTGAACAGACGGATGTGCATGATCCATATACTGGAATAGAGGGAAACTATGTGGAAGCTGAGACGCCAATTGAAGATTCAGAAATTCCTTTTGGTAAGCCATTTCTTGGCCAGCAATTTGTTTCAGTGGAGGAAGCATACAATTGTTATAATGATTATGCAGAACGGATTGGTTTTAGCGTTCGAAAAGCTAGCCAAACTAAAACAAAGGTTGGACTGTCGTCTATTAGGTTCACCTGTAGCAAAGAAGGTAAATCTAAGCGAGAAAAGAAATATGAGATGCCAATTGGTAGCACGTCAATTGAGAAGAGTCCAACAAAATTGATGTCTATTTACAAGAGTTGGGTGCAAGGCATCATGTAGGATAAGGCTGAAAAACGGGATTTGGGAAGTTTCTGTTTTTAAGGAGAACCATAACCATCCCCTTGTAACTTCTCCATCTAAGAAACACAATTTAAGGTCTCATAAGTCCATCAGCCAAGTGGATGTAGAAGTAATTCAGGACTTAAGTGCCCAAGGAGTGGAAACATCTAGGATTTATGAGTACTTAAGTGGTAAGCATGGGGGTAAGAAAAATATAAGGATTAGAAAGAAGGATGTACGCAATAGGATATCAAAGCTAAATAGCCAACTTATTGGTTGTGATGTTGAGACCACTCTACTGTATTTTAGGAAGAAACAAGAGCAAGATTCAGAGTTTTTCTTTGCCATAGATTCTGAAAGTAATGGTGTTGTGAGGAACATATTTTGGGTTGATGGTAGGGGAAGAAGAGCCTATCAAGAATTTGGTGACGTTGTGACATTTGATACCACATACAACATAAATAAGTATAGCATACCATTAGCTCCATTTATTGGGGTTAATCATCATAGGCATTCTATTTTTTTTTGGGATGGCTTTGCTAAGATCAGAGAATGCTAAAAACTTTGTTTGGCTTTTTGAGACATGGTTGTCAGCTATGTATGAAAAACACCCGACTACCATAATCACTGACCAAGATCTTGCCATGAGAAAGGCAATTTTGCAAGTTTTTCCTCATACTGTGCATAGATGTTGTCAGTGGCATGTGATGAGGAAGGCTGGAGAGCATTTGGGAGTTATATATGGTCAAAAGATTGGTTTTGTAGATGACCTAGGTGCTATAATTAATCGCAGCTTGACTGAAAAGGACTTTGTGGAGAGTTGGGTGGCTATGATTGATAAGTACGGCTTAACAGGCAATAAACATCTACAACTTATGTTTGACAAGAGAAGAAAGTGGGTCCTGGCTTTCTTTCGAAACACTTTTTTTGCCGATATGTCAACAACTCAAAGAAGTGAGAGTATGAACGCAATTTTGAAGCTATGGATTTCAAACCACACTTCTATTTTCCAATTTGTGAAAAAAAATTGAGAATTTGATCGAGGGCATTTGGCAAAAAGAAAGTGATGAGGATTTGAGGAGTACGAATGAGATACCAAACCTTCATACTCGATACCAAATAGAGGTCGAGGGGCGTCGGGTGTATACTAGAGCCGTGTTCAAAGTCTTTAGGGAATTAGTTGTGGAAAGTAATCTTGGAACTGTGAAGGAGATTACTAGGAATGTGGCCTATGAGGTTACCATCAAAAGTCACCCTTTCATACGGAATTGGGTTCCGGAAATGTACATGATTGAGGTGGACATACCAAAGGAAAGATTTTCTTGTAGCTGCAAAGGATTTCAGTTTGAGGGTCTTGTGTGTTCTCATGCCATCAAAGTAATGCAACATGTCGGGGTGACACATCTTCCCCTGAACTATATAGTGAAAAGGTGGACTAAAGATGCAAATTCAATTATTAAACTCTCAATTTGTGAAAGACTCACTGAAAAGGGTGAATCAAACCAGTTAACAGAATATAGGTTTTCATCCTTGAAAGTTGATTTATTTGAAATAGCATGGCCGCATCCAAATCTGCGGAGGGGTTTGCAAGAATGAAGGAGCGTCTAGCTGATTTGAAGGTGGAGTTTTGTGGAGATAGGGCAGAAATGCCTTTTAAAGAGGTGCCTGTGCACCAACAAGGGCCATGCACTAACTCATCACTCAATGAAATTTCAAAGCTCTGTGATCCCTTTGAATCGCAGTGCAAAGGAAGGAAAAAGCAACCAGTCTGATTCGAACCCCCAGCTGATGCTAAGGTCAAGAAGAGAAGGACATGCAGCTATTGTAACCAACAAGCTGGCCATAATGCAAGAACATGTCCATTGGTAAGCATTTCTTGTTGATAACTTCGATTTTTACTTGCAATTGATTGTGTCTTCTGTTGTATGTAAATGCAGCAAGACAACGTATCTTCCAAAGGCAAACATGTTGTAAGTGAGGAAGCAGATGACGAAATAGAAGAAGACATGAGCTCAGATTAGGCTTCCTTGTAATTTGTCAATTGGAACTCTTGTAATCTGTCAATCTGGACATGTATTTGAATGGTGCTTGAACCATGTATTTATTCTGGACATGTATTTGAATGGTGCTTGAACCATGTATTTATTCTGGACATGTATTTTACTGGTGCTTGAACTATGTATTTTAATTATGCTTGAATCATGTTTAAATTCTAGACATGTATTTGAATGGTGCTTGAACCATGTATTTTAATTGTGCTTGAATCATGTTTAAATTCATGACATGTATTTTAATGGTGCTTGAACCATGTATTTCAATGGTGCTTGAATCATGCATTTCAAATTCTGGACGGAGCTTGCTATAATGCGTCAGTTTTGACACTAGTTTTGCTTGGTTAGCATCATCCATCATGCAAGTGTGGTTATTGCTTTTCTTCAGACAGGAGGGTCTGGTGGAAATGGTCCTGGTATTGTGAATTGGAGTGAAGGAGGATCGAAGATGGTAGCTCACATTTCATTTTACCTTTTAGCCGAACAAAAGGGTAAGCACTTCAGCATTTTAATTTCTGCGATTCGAAAGGCATTCAGAATCACTTCAATTTGTATGTGCATCATCTGAAAAAGCAGTGTTGAAATGAAGGTCGCTGATGTTGTACATCTCCTGGATTCTATATGTCCAAGATCATGAAATACAAATCATGTTACACATCATACCATCTTCTGACAAATATAACTGTTTTTTACATGTAACTGGACATGTAACTGGACAAATCATGTTACACAGCATAGCATGTTTATAAACTTTTAAGCACCTTGGTCACCTTGTCCAGATTTTTCCAGCAGTTCATGAATATAAGGTGTCATTCTCATTTGTAAAACAAGTACAACATTGTATAATTCATTGCAAAACAAGTATAGCATTGTATAATTCATTTCAGAGACAAAATTTACAAGCATTCAGATACAGAACTCTGCATCACAACTTTCACTAAACATCCACAAGCACTGCACATTCACAGATTTCAGACTATTGTACTGAAATTGGGTTCCTTCCTGGTGCAAATGGAGCCGGAGCCGGAGGTCCCAGGCGGCGTGTCTCCTCCTTGAGCTCCAGGTGGCCACGGGATCCCTTCCAAGCAGAGGCGGAGAGGAAGACGAGCCTTCGAGGCAGCGGGATCCCTTCGAAGCAGAGGCGGAGAGGAAGACGAGCCTTCGAGCCGGTGCTGACCAGAGCGGCGGCGGCTAGCCTTGCCGGAGGAGATGGGCGACGTTGACGAGAGATTGCGGGGACGGTGCCTAGGGTTTTGTGGGGAAGGGAGCAAGGGTGAGGAGAGGCGGTGAGTGCGGGGGCGACGCTGAGGGTAAGAAGAGGCGAAGAATGCGGGCGGCGGATCTGGAGAGGGCGGTGGCGGCAGATGAGTGGCATGGCGGCGGCGGCGAGGCGAGGCGAGAGGAGAGGCGAAGAATGCGGGCGGCAGACTGAAAGGGAGCGCGGCGGGAAGATATGAGTAGGCGACGGCGACGGATTCGAGAGGCGGCGGCGGCAAGAATGAGCAAGGCGGCGGCAGAGATTCGAGAGGCGGCGGCGGCGGATGAGCGGGCGGCGGCGGCGGGATTTGGAGAGAGGGCGGCGGCGGCGGCGGCAAGGATGAGCGGGGGCGGCGGTCTGAGCGGCGGGTTGGAGCAGCGGTTCAGAGAGCAGACGGCAAAGCGAGAGTGAGAGAGAGAGAGAGAGAGCGGGTTGGGTCGCAGTGAGAGCGAGAGAGGGCGGCGTGGCTGGCTGGGATCGAACGGTTCGCTTCGCTCATCCGACGGTGGTCGTTAGAAGCACTGCCTCTGTCACCGCAATGATGGGAGCCCAACTTTATATATATATATATATAGGAAGCTTTGTTTGGGGTTCCATGGAGCTTCCAGGCTCCATGATTCAATATTTATGATGTGCATTGAGATTCGTGATGTTTGACGTGTATATCTTTCACATATCCACTAAAAAAGTATTTCGGATATGAAACTCGAAAAAAATTAAATTCAAACTCAGTTTAAACTAGTTTGAAGTATAGTTTGAACTAGTTTGAAGTATAGTTAAATGTAGTTCAAACTGAAGTTCAATTCGACTTTTTTCAGAGTTTGATGTCTCAAATATTTTCTTTAGTGGGTATATGAAAGTATAATAACCAAACAACACGAATCTCAAGGCACATCTAGTGGTAACGAATCATGGAGCCTAGTCTCCATGGAGCCTTATGTATTATATATATATATATAAAAGAATTGGAAGAAATATGATTCTGCTCTTGAGCATCATTAGCTGTCGCATTTAGGGAGTGTCTGGCAGAGCTCCAATTCTCATCTCCACCGCGGAGTAGTGCTAAACGCCATAACTCCACGTAACTCTGGAGCAGACAACTCCATGGAGTAGCCTCCCTCGCAGTTCATTTTTATGGACCAGCTTGAAGGGTGCTCCGCAGAGTTATGGATTTGCTCTATAGTGGATATGCTCTACAGTGGAGTTGTAAAGCAGAGCTGAAAATTTGGAGCTGGAGCCCTACCAAACACCCCTTAGTCTTGATCTGAAGATTTAGTCAGTAGTAACTAGAAAGATTTGGAAGCCTATTACATGTCCATTTTCACATCCCATGAGCAACATCTAGAAACTGCACACGCTGGATGTGATATCAGTCGAGGGCAGCATCAGTGGCGAGCCCATCTAAAGGTTTGGGTTGCGCAGGTACTGAGCCCCTTCCCATGTTGCCCCAGGCCCCAGCACCACGGGCTCCAGCATCGCTGGTCCGACGCACACGTACGCGTATTTCCCGTACCACTCGTACTTGGATCCTGGGCTGAAGACGTACAGCTCCTCGAATCCTCTCCTGTGCATGCAGATGGAGTTCCTCCTGCCCTGCATTGCGCAAGAACTCAACGTCAAATTCATCATGGTTCAGCAGCAGTTGTTGAATCTTGCAAGGCTTTTAATTTAGATTTTGTTTGGAATATAGGTGTTTTGCATGAGTTCCACAGCAAATTTGTGAGGAATTTACCCTGTCGATGATGGTGAATCCTCGTGGCGCATGGCTGTAGATCCGGCACAGCTCCTCGGTCAGATGCTTGTAGTCGTCGTCCTCCTCGCCGTCCGGTTCTTGCGCCGCCGCGCTGTGGCCACGGGCGCCGCCGGAGAGGACCACGTCGAAGCCCTTGTTGGCCCAGTGCTGGGCTGTTCTTGCGGACTGCGTCCTGAAGTCCGGAGGAATGATGCTGAACTCCGACAGCATGGGCTCCCTGCTGCGGTAGTCCGAGCCCTGGAGCCCCACGGCGTAGGTGGCGTCCGGCGTGCTCACGCGCAGGTGGTTGGACACCGCGCCCGACAGCGTCATCGCCGATGAGGAGGAGTTCCTCACCGTGAACTCCGAGGCCAGCGCCTCCGGGTGCAGCGTCACGACGCACCTCGCCTCGACCATGTTCTCCGGCGCGACGGACACGAGCTCGACCTCGATGGAGCCAGTGGGGCCCCCTCGCACGTCGCGAAGCGACCACGCGCCGCTCGGCGACCACAGCGGCAGCACGTGGCCGCCCGCGCAGAGGAAGTCCATGGACACGCCGCCGCGGATGACTGCCAGCCCGCCGGCGCCCTCGGCGACGGTGGTGTGGAGCACCTCCGTCGGCGCGCCGTGCCACATGGCCGGCCTATACGACGTGACGAGCCCGCTCGGCAGCAGCAGGTGCGCCGCGCTGCCGTTGCGCACCGCCATCTTGACGGCGCAGCTGCGCCCGACGGCCTCGAAGCTGACGCCGTGCCCGGCGAACTCGGCGGCCAGGTAGTCCACGCTGAGAGGGGACGGCGCCGCCGCCGCTTCCGCCGCCGTCGCCGTCGCCGACGCCAATGCATGCACGTGATGAGGTGTTGTTGCACTCGCGAGCGCCGCCCTCTGGTTCCCGCCGGCGCTTATCTTGGAGGAGTTGCACAGGGTGGCGTGCTTCCACGAGCTTGTGAGAGGAGTCGGAATGGCATGGGGAGCTGTGGCAGTAGCAGCGGGAGTGCAGAAAGCCATGGCCGATTCTGGCGAGAATTGGCCAGTGGCAGTGTAGCCTTATCTGCAGGTTTTCTTTCATGTTTGAGATTGATAGGTGGCCAAAAAAAAAAGGAAAGAAAATATCTCTTTACTGGATTAATAATGCACTTTTTCTGGATTTCTCACGGTCTCACCTTTCCTTTTGCTAGGATATCTGCAAGACATTTTTTTTTATCTGTCTACGCCCATCATTGCATTCTTAACTCACTTTTTTTCTTTTTTCTTTGGAGAGGGTTTTTGTTTAATCATTTTAGCAGCTGGCAGCCTGGCCTGTCTCGTTGGTTGAAGTGTTCAGGCCTAGTGATGTGCCTATATTAACCCACATTTCTTTTTCCATTTTTAATAATGGAATAATATTCCGGCATCTATGTTGTTAGATGTGCACAATTGTCAATCATACATGAAAAAAATTCATCTCAGCTTAAGATTGACCAACACTGAATAAAACAACTATACAAGTTTAGAAATAAAGTTCATGCGGTGTAAAACTTATCGCTAAATTTCAATCCAAAATTAGTGAAGAAAAGCTGAAGCAATCCATGTCCAAAGTGACAGCCAACATGATCCATGCCCAAAGGATCTAGAGTCTAGAGTGACTACCGGTGAAATCCATGCCCAATATGACAGCTGATGGGATCCCGGCGATGCCCGAGCTACCCGAAAGTGTACATTGGCCTCCTTGTCGGCAATGCTTATGGACCCATCCTCCGGTGGCGGCAGATGACAGTGGATGGTCAATTCGGCAACCATATCTAACTCCCTATCTAGTGAACTATAATGGCCTATCCTCCCTAGTAGTGAAGGCTGCAATGCCCGCATTGTTGACGGCAGAGCTTGAGAAGAAGACAAATGGCAGCATCTTCTATTTTGACAAGTGCCTATGTCCTCTTGAGATTGGGGTTTCTCTGACGATGGATCAGTGACGCGCCAGCGACCTGATTACGCCGAGGCCAAAGAGCAATGAGATCTAGATTTGACCCGCCGTGACGATCTTATCGAACAATCGCTCAACACGACTGGATCAAGGGTTGCCATGGTCGAACCCAGCCGCCCCTACCATGGCGCCTGCCACCGGATCTGGTCTCCCTTATCGTGATGTAGATGAGACATAGTGGATTCGCTCGTCGCATCCAGATCCGGGTTCGCGGCCCCTGCCATAGCTCTCTACAGTTGCACACCGGACATATGCATGTCTTGAAGCATTGCCCTCCTCCCTCTCACCTCTGGCGAGGGCACCAAAGGGGGAGAGAGAAGGGAGACGGTAGAGTCGGTCTTCCTACTATTCATATGTGTCATCAGGGGTTTCCACTAGTGCCAAAACAGTGTCACATGTGAGGATATTGCCCAGGATTTTGTTAACAGCCTAAGCCTTCAGGACCAACAGCCAAAGCAGTGAAGGAGAATTAGTTTTACAGGATGGACTGTGCTTACCTTCTTCATGTGCGCGCATTATTTTCGCTGGGAAGACAGTAATGATTCATGTGTATGCAGCCAGTACACCACGCGATCATGAGTTATTTCAAGATAAATGGGGACTAATTTGGCAACACAGTGCTGGTGGTCCAACGATAGAGCGTTCACTGAATCGTTCAATTAGGTGAAACAGATAGCCCATAATAGTTCAAATGTGTCTTTTTTTCCAAAAAGAAAAACCCTAATCTCATATCTGCAGTCGCAACAACACTAAAAGTTGGCTTTGGGAATTTGTGATATAAACCCCGAATAGTTGATGTTCGCGATGGGAACCTGATGGTGAACAATTGTTCTTCATTGATATAACCCTCTTGTTGCTTAGTGTTGCTGGACAGTGATGATTCATTTGAGACGTACAGAACTTCTGCTAACAAACCTGCGCCCACAATCCCCCGCCGCCGACAACATCAACTGGGTACAAAGTGAATTTCTAAAGCCATCTTTCGCATGCTAGTTTTGAAATTTGATGTATAGAACTAATAAGTAAGGTCATACACAATGCAACTATATAGAAAAAATTATTTATTTTTTGCCACCTATAGCACGCTTGTCGCTTGCTTAGAGAGATATTTATAAGAGAGGAGTGCTTAGCATAGCATATGTGTTTAGAGGAGGTTGCAACATCTAAGTATCTATGTAAACTTCCTTGCATCCGAGTGAAAATTTTTACTTAGCTGCGTGGTGATACGACAGTGCCCTCTCTTAAGTACTTATACATAATAATCTTGCATTATATTGTTGTATATGCTCCAGTAGCAAAAAAACACGGCTTCATAAAAAAAGAATTTGACTGCAGAACAATATCCCTCTAATTAGGCTAAGCAAACAAGGTACAAGTGATACACATGTCCGTGGTCCGCTGTATATTGTTTTAGTAGACCCAATCTTCAAATACCATGATTTGGATTTGAATAAGGGTAAGAGTCCTCTATACCGTTAAATTAAACATATATTGTTTAGATGTAATCATCGTCTTACCACTAGGGGTAAGAATTTTCTACACCGTTAGATCAAGCAAAATAAATGTCCCATAACAGGTTAGGTGTGTCTTTAAAAAAATAATGTTCTCCTACGTCATTTCCTTGTGATTCTCTCCATGACGTACTCCATATAGGCATGTGCATAGTGGATCAATGAATGATTGTTTAAAATTATTTTCATGATTAGCTGATGCTTGAGATCAAATCTAAACGTGGACATAATTAATCCAAGCTATTGTGGCCTTAATTTCCTCCTCATCCACTAATTCTTAGAAAAAAGAAAGAAAGTTTGGCAGCAAAACGACAAATTCCGTTCCTTTCATCTAAACAGTTCAAGGAGGACAGTCATCAATCTACACCAACCTATCCTCCCGTAGGACACCAGAATCTTATTTAAGCAATCCTTCTTCGATTAATCTGTTTAAGCACACAACACAATTTTTTTTATAAATCATAGTAAAAGAAACATAAAGAATTTTTATTAAATGATTTTTAAAATATTATATTAATAACCCATCGCTACATTTATTTATAAATCAAATCATTTTGCCACGCGGTGTGTCCAAACATGCTACTATTTCTTGGCTTGATTCTTGACTTGCCTTGTGGTGTGGCGTATTGTCTACACGGCACAATGACGGTATAAAAATAAGTTGGGTGAGGGTTATTAACAAAAATAAATTTTAAAAGAATAAATCACACAAATTTTAAAAAGCTATTTCTGGGTCCTTGTTTTGCTGTTTCCTTTTTACTGAATCTATCTATTGTATCATTAAAGCAGCTTCAAAAGAGTCACCATATTCGTTTTAAAATTCTAGAAATTTCCATCGTAATTAGAGAAAAAACTACACCATTGGTTATTGTGATGTCATATTTTAACGGTGCAGATATAATGAGATTATAGATGAACTACATAATAACTTACCATGACTAATAGGACAATATTAATATCCATAACGAGATTGTAAATAGACTCTATTGAAGTTTACTATAACTAATACGACACAACTACATATTCGTAATAAGATTGGAGATGGACTCAACTAAAAATCCTCTCATTTGCAAAAGAACTATTAATTTTGACATAAATCTAGCTATGCAAACGTGCAAGACACATTGCTCCCACTCTCTAAAAAACAAGGGATAATTGGATATATGTCTCCACAGAGTTATGAATTAGAGAATTGCCATTTTATATATCAATGATTTGTAGATTCAGATCATACGTATCATTGACACATGAATGGCAAATTTCAAAACTTGAAATTCTACGGTGACATCTATCTAAATCACCATTGCTCCAAGTTAGACCTAGTTCCTTCCTTAATTCCATAATAAATTGTGGTACCATACAACATCACAATGTTGGGAGGGTGCGTATGCACGGAACATATTAGTTAGCCTGTCCTCTCCAAGCAAAATTAACACGAACAGGATTAGTTAGTGGGTTGATGAAAAGGGTAGTAAGTGCAAGTATTATACGCAGGGAGCAGAGTCGTTCCTGCTGACAATAAAACGGCGGTCGAGGCGCAGAGGAGGCAGGCGGCAGCAGCAGCAGCAGCGGAAGCGAGCGCCACCGCGACCGAAAAAGCGGCCGGCGCCAAAAACCCTAATCTCCGCGGGGTCGCCGGTGCTCAGATCCGGAGCTCCCCTGCGATGGCGGAGGCGCCGGCGGCGAGCCGGCGGGCGGAGGAGGCGATGGAGACGGAGGCGGGGGCCGGGGAGGAGGAGGAGAGCAGCGACTACACGTCGGAGGACGAGGGCACGGAGGACTACCGCCGGGGCGGGTACCACGCCGTCCGCGTCGGCGACTCCTTCAAGCACGGCGCCTATGTCGTGCAATCCAAGCTCGGTTGGGGGCACTTCTCCACCGTCTGGCTCGCCTGGGACACCGCCCACTCCGTATGTGCTCGCCTCTCTTGCCTCAAAATTTCTCGTCGAATTGCAGTATTACTTGTAAGATTCGCGCTATTATGTAACGAAGGTTGATCTGGATGCGGTTTTATCTTGTGTCTTGCAGCGGTTTGTCTGTGCCTACCACCTGCTCGTTCGTTTGCCTGGTGGCATGGTAGAATGGTTAAATTCATAGCCAATAAGTAGTACTAATCTATTCGTCAATCCCATCATCCTACATGAAATATATTAAAAAAATCTCTGTTGTATACAGATTAGGCTGCCTCCATCTACTGTTTTCTGAATTCGTTGGTTCTGTGTGCAGAGATATGTGGCACTGAAGGTGCAGAAGAGTGCACAGCACTACACGGAGGCGGCCATGGATGAGATCAAGATTTTGAAGCAGATTGCGGATGGTGACCCTGATGATTCTCGGTGTGTCGTAAAGCTTCTTGACCACTTCAAGCACTCGGGTCCTAATGGGAGTCATGTGTGCATGGTGTTTGAGTTTCTTGGTGATAACTTACTGACCTTGATAAAGTACACGGACTACCGTGGAATTCCACTTCCGATGGTTAAGGAAATATGCCGGCATGTGCTCATTGGCCTCGACTACCTCCACCGAGAGCTATCTATTATTCACACTGATCTTAAGCCTGAGAATATATTGCTCGTGTCCTCTATTGACCCATCAAAGGACCCCCGAAAGTCAGGTGTGCCACTGGTGCTGCCTGCTGCAAAGACTGATGAACCGCCTCCAAAGGCACCTGCACCATCAGTGAATGGTGGCCTCACCAAGAACCAAAAGAAGAAGATTCGGAGGAAAGCCAAGCGTGCAGCCGCTGCAACTTCAGAAGGCAGTGGCGCTGTGGCATCTGCTGACACAGATGGGTCAGATGATAGGGGGGAGTTGAGTACGGCAAATGAGGGCAGTCCTAGCCAGGATGGAGACAAGAAGGAAAGAACAGGAGGACATAGGCGGGGTAGCAAAGAGACTAGGAAGAGGATGGCGATGCAGGCTGACCTAAAATGCAAGCTGGTTGACTTTGGAAATGCATGCTGGACGTATAAACAGTTCACAAGTGATATCCAAACAAGGCAATACAGATGCCCTGAGGTGATACTGGGCTCCAAATATTCTACATCTGCTGACTTGTGGTCTTTTGCATGCATATGCTTTGAGCTTGCCACAGGGGATGTGCTCTTTGATCCACATAGCGGCGATAATTTTGACAGGGATGAGGTATGTACATTTCTTTCCCGCTGTGGTTTCAACTAAGACATAGTGACATACATTTCATATCTATATAAAATGGTACTCCAATTATCACCTGATAACACGTGTACCCCGCTCTTAACTTAATACATAGGTAATTGTCAGAGTAAACATGATACCTTAACACAGAGGTAATTGTCACAGTAAACATGATACCTACATCCCAAGATTCCAGTTTGGTCTGTGCCCTTCATTTGCTTTTCCAAACAATACTTTAAAAGAAAATTTTTTCAATATGGCACTGTGCTCTGCATGTTATAAAATTAACCCTCTAACACTTGTATGTTTTTTGTCATCTGGTTGTAATGTAATCTCATATCCAAAATT
Organism: Olyra latifolia; assembly: GCA_036346145.1. Taxonomy (NCBI): domain Eukaryota; kingdom Viridiplantae; phylum Streptophyta; class Magnoliopsida; order Poales; family Poaceae; genus Olyra; species Olyra latifolia. Next base: position 35,447,031 of record CM070525.1, on the reverse strand, counting down.
AGGGAAACGATGTCACTATGGCTTCATCTGGATAACTCTTTTCTTATCTTAACATTTTTAAGTGGTCTCATCTGGCTCTTTGTTAGGTTTGGTAGGGACCTAACCATCATTCTGGAAATTAAACAAAGAAAAAATGAATACGAAACTTCTTTTATTGTTTACTTATCACATTTAAACTATGATAATCAGATTTTATTCTGGAAAATATCAGGAATATAACAGGTCCGGGCCAACCCACTTGACCCTCCGGACCGCCCTCAACTTTCAGCCCCAAAGGGTCCATGGGTCAGCCCACAAAATTTGAGGGACAATTAGAGCTGATGTAACATGGACCCTAGGGCCTGCCCTAGGTCCCAACTCCTGCTGCCTCCACTCAATGACCTGCGCAAGTGTACGGCTGTGGCGCTGCGCTGCACTGAGCTGCTCCACCTGCTGCCTCCACTCGCCGGCGTTGCCGCTGATGCAAAATCCAACCGGCTGCTCCGTCTACTGCCAAAGGCCTGCAATGTCATCTAATTTGCGCTCCTGCTGCCTCCACTCAATGACCTGCGTGGGTGTACGGCTGTGGCGCTGCGCTGCACTGAGCTGCTCCACCTGCTGCCTCCACTTGCCGGCGTTGCCGCTGATGCAAAATCCAACCGGCTGCTCCATCTACTGCCAAAGGCCTGCAATGTCATCTAATTTGCGCTCCTGCTGCCTCCACTCAATGACCTGCACGGGTGTACGGCTGTGGCGCTGCGCTGCACTGAGCTGCTCCACCTGCTGCCTCTACTCGCCGGTGTTGCCGCTGATGCAAAATCCAACCGGCTGCTCCGTCTACTGCCAAAGGCCTGCAATGTCATCTGATTTGCGCTCCCGCCAAGCCTAAGTCTGTGGCTTTACCTGTGCCTGGGTTGTCGCTCAAGCCCATGCTGTCATCTAGCCTGCACCGTCGCCAAGCTGAGCATGCGCCGTCGCTAAGACCATGCCCATGTTGCCATGTTGTCGCCCAACCTACCCCAGGGGAGACATGAACTGCACCTCTGCCTGCATCGGCTCATCTTTTGTTCAATTGCCAAATCAATAGCATTAATTTAGAAGTAATCCACTGTGTGTGCTAGCAACTAGATGAATCAAGCAACATAGTTGAAGCCGAAATTGCACTGGTTAATTACCAAGAGGACTGATCTATTCCCTTAAAAATAGAGAGAATTGATCTACCGCCCAGATGACCTGAAGCAGCAAACAGTCCAAGGGAACAGCTCTATCCATTTGTTTGTGACTTCGTGCTTGTCCGCAACCACAACCTAGCTTTCCGCCATCCACTGGCTAGCTAAATATTTGTGCGTGCTCGTTGGCAGCCACAACCTCGAAGGCCAACCAGGCAGTCTGTGCTCGTGCACAGCTGTGTTTAGATGATGCCAATCCGCCTGGACCCAAGGGTCATTAGGGCCAAGAAGAAATTAAGAGGCGGTCTGACCCTAACCCTCACTGGTGCTCAGCAAGGGTCAGCAGCCCAGGTACAGGGCCAACCCTTATTTTACCGTTTGCATCCCTAGAAAAATATGCAGTATCTTCTTCTTGCTTTGTACTGAAGAGTCCAACACAATCAATTTTCTAGGTTGACTTTGCTTTTGTAATTATAGTTGGAGTGTCATGTGTGCCCATTGCCCAGTCCTTTCATATCCTCATATGATGATAAGCTAAATTGCCCTTCCGGCTGTTCACACTTCACAGAAGGTTCTGTCATTTTGCAAATTTTGAATGGTTGCAGGAATCTCATGTTGTTACTACCCTAATATACCATATATTATCTTCTATTTTTATTCAAGGATGAAGAGTGACGGCATCCATGTTTGCAATGTAGTGCTATGCCATTATTTTTTTATTCAACTCTGTAATATATTGACCATCTGGTTCTGAAGCTGTTAGTTCAATAATCATGAACAGTTAGACCTACGAATCACATATTTATTGTCAAAAGATGCATTAACTATTGATCCTTTGGATAACCTATCGACTTTCATGTCTAAAGTCTAAATCATTACTTCAAAAAGAGCAAAATCAAAGTTCAAAATGATGAGAAAAATAAAAGAAAGCAAAGCTAAGTCATACTGAAGTGATGAAGTCATTATTTCCTTCTTGCGATGGTTGGCAACAATGTTATGTGTTAGCATCGCATTTTGGCTTTGTGCTAAATTGCTGATGTTACACATTGACTGGGTTGAACTAGGATGTTTCAGTATTTCTGGGCATCATCCTGGTAAGCAATGCATTTGAACATGATTAATAACCCATTTTGTCTTCTGCCTAGTACTCTAATATATGGTATTTGATCACATGGACAAATATAAGATGAATATTGTATTTTAATATTTTTTGAGTTGAGCTAAAATCTCAAACCCTTAATGCTCTAAGTTTTTCATGGGGATCAGCTGACGAGTCTCAACACATATGTTCAAAATCTCATTTAGTAAGATTTCTTGGTTGAAAAGAATTATGAGTAATCTCTGTAGGGGTGCCAATTGCCAAGAATGAGCCTTTGCTTGAAGATGGCATATGAAATAAAAATATCCATGCAATAAAACCTTAATGATTGTTCATTTATTTGTGCTGCCCTAAAATACAACAATTTTTTGAATGAAATGATCTTGCTTACACCCTTTCCATAGGATCTAGGAAGTTTATTCTGAGCAATTCCTACTTCATGCAGGATCACCTTGCGTTGATGATGGAGCTACTGGGGATGATGCCTCGAAAGGTAAAACCAGTTTGCATTTCCCTTAATTTTAAGCAAATGGTATAAGTGTTATTAATGCTTGATATATCACGAGGACAATGTTATTTCCTAGATTGCCTTGGGTGGTCGATATTCGCGCGAGTTCTTCAATCGTTATGGGGACTTGAGGCACATTCGGCGCTTGCGGTTCTGGCCTCTCAACAAGGTGTTCATTGAGAAGTACGAATTCACTGACAGAGACGCAAATGACATGGCAGAGTTTCTTGTTCCAATACTCGATTTTGTTCCTGAAAAGCGTCCTTCGGCTGCTCAATTGCTTCAACATCCATGGCTTAATGTTGGCCCCCTTCGACGGCAACCCAAAACGCTACCGGATCCGACAGAGAATTCTGTTGATGGTGTAGCTGAGAAGCAAAGGAAAGAGAATGATGAAAGAGATGCTATGGCTATGGAGCTGGGCAACATTGCCATAGATGCTGCTTCATCCAAGATGGCGAAAGATCCCCAAGCAAGTACTAAACAAAGTAAAGCAAATGCTACCCCTTCAAAGAATTGAGATGCTATTAATTTTACGGGCGAAACTGTAAGAGTTTGTTTCCTGTTAAGATATGTTTCATGAGTGGGAAACCGAGTGTTTCTTTAGGTTTAAGATATGTTAGGGATAGCTACCAAGGAAAAGAAGAGTAGGCCAAACATTTGTTGTATGGGGTTGGTTGGACAAGGTTAGATTTGTTGGGGTTGAAAGACCCCTAACCCTTTTTCGTGGACATATTCTTTTGTACAATTAGAATCTGCAAATTTTTGAAGTTCTTTAGGAGTGAGCAACGTGGAACCAATTTCATTTTACTTTGTTCTAAAGTATGAACTTGACTTGGAATTTCTGACATGAACCATCTGAAACCATGGCCCTCTTTGCCTTGCAAGCTTGGACGCACCTGTTACCTCCATGTCCGATGATTATGGCCCTGTTCTCCTCGGCTAAAATTAAGGGGTGTTTTTTTGGGCTTATCTAAAAGTTTAATCTGACTTATCTCGTAATTTCGAGAATTTCTCGATGGCCTTGATTTTTAGGATTTAGTGAGCTTTTAGACACGTCTACGAGATAAAAAAAAACGGATTCAAAAAGTAATAAAAAAAGTCAGATAAGCCAATATTAGTTAGATAAGTCATGAAATAAGTCAGATAAGATATGGCTAATATTGATTTATCTGACTTTTTTATTACTTTTTGAATCCGTTTTTTTAATCTCGTAGGCATGTTTAAAAGCTCTCTAAATCCTAAAAATCAAGGTCATTCAACTCTCGATGCCACCTCAGGAAATTCTCGAAGTTACCAGATAAGTCAGATTAGACGTTTAGATAAGCCTAAAAGAACACCCCTTAAGGCTGAGTTCTTTTTAGCTTATCTTATCCCACTTATTTGCCTTATCTCGTAATTTCGAGAATTTTTCAAGATAGCCTCGAGAGACAGTTGGCCTTCAATTTTGGGGTTTAGGAAGTTTATAGACACGCCTACGAGATAAAAAACGACTAAAAAAGTAATAAAAAAAGGTGAGATAAGTCAAATAAGACACGAGTGTCTTATTTGACTTATCTCACTTTTTTTATTATTTTTTGAGTCGGTTTTTTTATCTCATAGGCGTGTCTATAAGCTCTCTAAACCCAAAATTGGTGGCCAACCGGCTCTCGAGACTATCTTAAAAATTCTCGAAGTGACGAGATAAGGCAAATAAGTAGATAAGAAAAGCTGAAAAGAACCCACCCTAAGTCTGATGATTATGGCTCTGTTCTCCTCGGCTAAAATTAAAATTAAAAGTTACAGCTAGAAATTTCTCAATTTTTGTAAACTAAACGCTATAGCACTTCATAGTCTTTTCAAAAATCTCAAAACTATTTTTTAAACAATTTTTTAGCTCTTCAAACACTCTATTGGGGGTCCACAACTTTTTAAAATTATAATCTATATGTCGTGTTGATACCGCGATACTAATGTCTCAACTTCTCAGAGGTTATTCTCTTCAGCTTATCTTATCTTCTAATCTTTTTATTTATTTATAAGAAAAACTTCGAGAGCTTCTCGAGATAACTTTGAAACTTCGGCACATTTTGTTTGACTTATTTTTAAGAGTTTTGGATGTATCTTCGAGACAGAAAAAGAATAGACTGGTCAAAAGGTTTAAATTTTCGATTCAGAAATAAGTAGACAAGATAAGAAAGATAAGCTAACATTAACTAGAGATTGTCGTTGCTAATTTGATTCTAGGAATTTGAGTAGAATGCCGCACAATTCCTCAGAGCACTAGATGTGGCAGGCATCTTTGCAGGGGAAATGGGGATAGCACAAACCTGGGGACTTGAATTCTGTTTTGAGAAATCTATGATCTATGATGGTTTTCTTGGTATTGCTGTACCAACATCACTACCAAGACTCTGCTCAGCAGCATCGCAAGTATTATTGAGAAACTAGTGGCTAAGTATTATTGAGAAATTAGTGGCTTCTCCTAGATTAGGCAGCGCCATGCACCATTCTCTTCACAAATGTGGCCATGTACTTGCCGTGGTGCTCGGCAAGGGCCAGCTCCAGCTCGCTGGGCGGCCTGGAGCCGTCGCCGGAGAAGACCCCCGCGCCGTACGGCGACCCTCCGCGGAGCTCGTCCATGTCGAACATCCCATCCGCGAAGGTGTACCCGATGGGCACGAACATCATGCCGTGGTGTGCCAGCTGCGTGATCGCCGTCCAGCTTCATCCATGCACGCATGCGGGGACATGAACATGGTTAGGTGGTGGTAGCGATGGTTGATTTGTTGCGAAAGACGCGACGTAGGATCGGCTTACGCGGTGGTTTCTTGGCCGCCGCACTGCGTGCCGGTGCTGACGAAGAAGCCGGCAGGCTTCCCGGCGAGGCGCTGGTGGCGGCAGAGCGGCTCGGTGGAGTCGAAGAAGGCCTGCATCTGCGCGGCCATGGCGCCGAACCTGGCGGGGAAGCCGAAGAGAATTCCGTCGGCGTCGGGGAGGCCGTCGGGGTCAACGACGGGGATGTCCAAGTCCACCTCCTCCGCGCCCATCCGGGCGAGGACGCCGGGGGGCAGGGTCTCCGGGACGCGGAAGAGGACGGCGCGGGCGCCGGAGACGGAGCCGATCCCGCGCTGCACGGCGCGCGCGAGGCGGCGGACGTGGCCGTACATGGAGTAGAAGACGACGTAGATGCGGACCGGGCGCGGCGCCGGCGGGGGAATGAAGGTGCGTGCGCGGCAGTGGAAGGGCGGGGGCGGCGCGGCGGAGGGGCGTGGGAGGCGGTGGTTTCTCTTGCTGGGGACGCAGCCGCCGCCCTTACCCATCGCTGCCGCGGCGTCGGTCACTGGATTCACTCGCCTGCCCGGGCGATCACGACGAACCGGTCCGGCCGCACGAAATCACGTCAGAGGAGCAGTCCCGAAATCCAGCCCTTAGCTGCGAAATCAACGCTCCTGCTCTCATTCATCTCTTTCCTCTCTTCCCTCAGCCCTCACGGACGCGCATCCTATGTGCACAGAGGAGCCGTAGCGATTGCGAGGGGCGAGGAGAGAGGAGAGAGAGGCAGAAAATGAGAAGCATTGGATAGAATTTGGATAGCTAGATAGAGCAAAGACAGAGGATTATAACGGCAGAGGATGCGTGTTAGGAGAGTTATTTGGACCGCATGCACGGTCCTCGCATGATCCGTGACGTGACCGTGATGGTTGGGACGAGCATGATGAAGCTGTAGTGAAATCATGTGAGGCCGAGTGTTATGTCGGGGGTCTTGCGTGGCTTTGGTTCTCTAAGGAATGGGTTGGAAAACAAAGCATATTTTTCTCATGTACATGCGGCTTCATATATGTCAATGATTATTAGATGTGTTCCAAGATTCATGCTTAACCCCACTCATCTCTCACATGCTATTTTACAAAAATGTCCCTACAACTTTTTTTAAAAAGCGATTGGATCCTTCTTCCTCCCCTCTCCCTCTCCTCTTCTCTCCTCCATCCTGCCCGAGCCAGCCACCACCCACTGGCGACCACTGCCGAGGGTGTGCATGACCACGCCGGTGTGGCCTTGACGCGAGGCAGTGCGGCTAGGGCTGAACGAGAAGCTCGGGCTCGACGAGCTATTAGAGATTGGATCGAGATCAAATCGAGATCGGATCATGCTTAGGAGAAAACTAGCAAAGCTCGAGCCCATACTCGAGCTCGAGTGCTTTTCGAGCTGAGCTCGAGCCAATCCCAAGCTACTCGGGGAGCTTTTTCGAGCCTGAGTTTCTTCGTATGAACAAGAGTTCATATCGAGCTCGAGCTGTTTCAAGCCTAAATAAGTATTTAAAGCTGCCTGTGCTACTGTGCATCTATAGATATGATGAAACTGTAAGAGGCTGAACATTCTCATAAGTATATGTTTTAAATTGCCCTTGAAAAATCTTGTCCAGTGAGATATTACAGCCTATCGAGCTCAACTGAGCTCGAGCTCAAGCTGTTTCGAGCCTAAATCGATCCCGAATTCGAGCCTCGGTACAGGCTCGAGCAACTTTTGAGCCAAGCTAGAGCCTAACCGAGCTCGAGCTCAGCCAACCCAGGATCGCTCAGGATCAGATCGAATCCAGCCCTAAGTGCGGCGACTTGCTCGGCTTAGCCGTGGCTCGACGCGGCAACTCCAGCACACGCCGACCGGTCGCGGACGGGATGGAGGAGAGGAGAGGAGAGGAAGAAGAAGAACCCGATCTCTTGGAAATTGAAAATGTAAGGTTTTTTTTTTTTTTGCAAACAACCATATGAGGGGTGAGTGGAACTAAGCATGAATCTTAGAGTAGATCGTGTGATCGCGGACGTACACGTTGGAATGAGTTTCCGCTTGGAAAAGCATAGCCACCTTCTACATGATCTTTTCGGGCATCGGGTGCCGTCGGATTCTCGCGTTGAGATTATTATTTGGATGGGATGGTTTGGGATGAGTTATCAACGCTATCCCATGTCATTGCCGGCGTCTGGAACTGGAAATAGAACCACGTCATTTGCCGGGGTTTGGGATCAATGCATCTCGGGCAGGATGATCCATCCAGGAGCAACATCAGAACAATCTTGTCCGAGACAGGATGCCGGACCAAGCCTTGGGGTGGCCTGCTCATGGGTTGGAAAGTCGTGGGTGTCCAATGCCAATCTAATTCGTTATCACTAGTACTCAGCCCACCCATCCATCTACGGCTTGCGCTTGCACCCAGCAAAGGTCCTCAAAGGCTCAACCTCAAGGCCTCTTGCGGCCGAGCCCGCGAACCCGTCTAGGGATTATTTAATTTCTTTGCGACTAGGGGCAAGAATTGAGATTATACCACTTGAATCCATCGAAGGATGTCAATCGGGTGGATATCTTTGGGTACGACTTTGCTATACTTGAACCTGAAACCCGAAGCTCAACTCCATACCTAAACCCGACTGTGAGGAGCTCCGCGAGGCTTCGAGGCGCGCCGCTTTCAAAAAACTCCTACTAAACTGTGGGGCTGGTACTCCCTTCGGCCGCCCGCCCCAAGAGGTCCTGCTCCTACGAAAGGCTCCTCATCGGTCGCTCTCATGTGCGCCTTGGCTTGGCATGCCAGATAAGATCTGGTACTCTCTCTGCATTTTCTTTCTGGATCTGAGGCGAGCGCGCTTTAATGCGTTCGGAGCTCAGCCTCGGGTACCGAAGACAGCGCGTCGCGCGTTAATATCTATGTCTTCCGCCTACCTCGACTACATCATCATCTCATATGCCGAAGACCGCCGCTACTAGTAAACACTCCGTTACAAACATCTGGTCCATTAAACCACAGACACTCACTTGGGCGGATCGCGCGCCGGTGTAGGAAAAGGGCCAGGTAGGGCATTACTTCCGGATCTGACTCTCTCGGGGCGGTAACTTCCCTCTCTTTTCGCAGCCTACTACAAATGTGTCAGAAGCACACAGCCAAGCTCTTGAGGATGGTCCTTGCTGACGGGCCGCACGTGGGGTTGTCCCTGTCCTCGCCGATCCGTGTTAGCTGTTGGCACGCCCTGAGCCTCGCTATTAGCCTAGGCTCTCTGGCGGCGGTGAGAACTGCAGGTATATGAGGCCCGCAAGGTTTCTTCCGGTCATTAACCTTAGTTCTGTTGCCTGCGATTACTTCTGTCGGCGGCGTCCGCGCGGCGGTTGGCGTGTCATCTCATCGAGGGGCGTTTTACCCAACCAACACAACAAGGCTGGGAAGTCGCCGGCAGGGACGAACTTCTCCCCAGTGAAGCAAGCGCGTCCGCCCGACGCGGAAATGGAGGTGGATTGATCCGAGTGCGGCCCGTGTGGTGGTATTACACCGGGCTGTGTTTTACAGTGCTTTGCACGCGCCTCCGACTACACCACATAGGGGTCCCTGAGGTGCCGCGCCCAACCCGAGGCGGCGGATGGCTCCAGCGTCGGGCACACACCGGTCTCGCGCTCATCAAAGCACCCACGTGGATCCTGCGAGCGCTTTATACCTGGCGCCTGGCGGCGGGGGAGACGTGAGTGGACCTTGCTCAGGGAGGCCCCAAGGGAGACGATCTAGGACTTCGCCAATCTTCCATCTGGTAAGCGACATGAGGAAGTTGGTACACATGTAGGAGGCACCGTCTGCAGGCTACAGCGCGCTCTTCCTGGTCGACCTCCTCAAGCAGCGACATATTCGGGCTCGCATTGCTCATTGAAAAAGCGCCTCAGGCCTGGTGATCTGTGCGCCGTGCAGCCTCCTGGCGAGCAGCCAGGAAGACAGAAATAAGACAAGGCGATAACGACAACAGATAACTGGGGGAAAGAGTGGGTGGTGGAGGCGGAGACGAGGAGCCGGAAGGCAGGGTGGTTCGTTTCTTCTGGGCTCCTTCAAGTGACGGGCCGGCGTCTCACGACGTGAAGGCTGCTGCTTCTTAGTGGATTACAGCATCGAGGTAGGGCGGTTCAGTGAACACCCGCCACTACCTCCAAGTGGCCGGGAGCTCGACAAGGCCGGAAGCGCGGAGGAATCGGATGCGAGAGGTCCCGCTTGGAGGGCCTGCGATCTTCCACCGAGACAATGGCGAAGGTCCAGAAGAGCCGAGCAGAGCCGGATCTGCCGCCCGAACACGGAGCTAGAGCTAGAGGCTCGTTTCCTCCATGAAGGCGGCCTCGTTGCATGCGGAGCGAGCTCGCGGCGTGGTGAGCGGAACGAGGAGAAGAAGGAGGGCGCGTCGAGGAGTTGAAGGATCTCTGAAGGTGGCGGAGCTCATGAAGGAGATGCTTAAGAAGGTCGCGGAGGAGTATCCCCGCCACTGGCTTGCCAAGGTGAGGCTCAAATGAGCCTTGTGAGCGCTGTCGGTGAGGCGTTCTTGAGACCGCCCAAAGCTGCTCGAGACGTTGACTTAGGGATTGAGGCGACCGACGCCTTCTTCGAAGAACTCCCCGCCTTGGTATCGGCAAGATCGAGCCAAGACCTCGCGGCCAGACGCGGAGGCCATCAAATTCCTCCAGAACTCCGCCGGACTCTTGGGGAGCTCCGCCGTGGCCTTCGGAAGCCATTGCGCCCGCTTGGGGGCTTTGAAGACGGTGCAGCTCCTTGAAGCTAAGGGCTGCACACACGTCCAAAGGCACTTTGGTGCCACCTCCACAGCTGCGGGCCCCCTGTGGTTTTCTGACATCGCGTCGTCCGGGAAGGTTTCTCCCGCCGCAACTCGCCTAGCCTCTCGTTTCATCTCCGACTTCTGGAATCACCATGGCGAGGCAGCGGCGGGGGAGTCCGTGCGGCGAGCCCGAGCGGCGCTGAGTGCACCGAAGGCCGCGGCCAAGGCGGGCTCGCCCAGCGAGGCTAAGGGTAAGGAGAAGCAGCCTCCCTTGTAGCTTGTATTTTCTCCCCTCCCCTCTCCTCGTGTAAACCTTGTACCTGTAATCGTGCGCGTGGTCGTGGCGTTTGGGGCTCCGTGTCCCGCCTTTCCCCGAAGAGAGCTCGCCCGACTTCGAGGTCCCTTAATGGCGAGTCGGCTCGGCATTGCCAGCCCGCCTCGCGAGATAAATGTGTCTTCTCCGTCGTCCTCGAAGCACTCGACCTCGTTCTGAGTGCGCCGCCATATCTCGGCTCTCGGCTTCTCGTCCTTGTCTTCGATCGTCTCGCTTCCTGATCTTAGCGACGGTCCGGCGTTGGCCAGGGCGCTCGACGCGAGACTCGCCGCCGAGGTGGGGGCGAGGGGAGACATCATCGGCGACGTGGCGGGCCTGGTCGTCGGGCCTGTTCTTCCGGGAGCCGACGTCTTGCATCCGATCGTCGTCTCCGACGGAGAAGACGACGATGCCAATCTTCCGGCGTCACCGCCCTCTCGAACATGTTCCGTCGGGAGCAACGATGTGCCGGTGGCGGGGCCTTGGGCATGCTCGCTTTCGCCGGGCGCCCGAGGGAAGGCCCATCGGCCGTGGCGGCCGGTTTGGGCGGTAGCCTAGGTAGCCCCTAGGGGCTTTGTATCACTTGCCCTCTCTCCAAAGGAATACTATTGTCTTTGCTCGGGAGGTGGTGTCGAAGAATGTCATTTTGTGCACATGTTTTTGGATGATGGCGCCCGGGGCGGCGGGCGCCCGCGGCGAAGGAGAGACACGGACCAAGCGCTCGTTATACTTTAGCTAAACGCGGGCTCGTCGATGCGAGGGTCGATGCGAGGGAGCGGGTGGGACGTTAGCCCGACCAAGCGCTCGTCGCGGAGGGAACGCGTTAGACTTAGCCAACCGCGGGCTCGTCGATGCGAGGGAGCGGGTAGGACGTTAGCCCGACCAAGCGCTCGTCGCGGAGGGAACGCGTTAGACTTAGCCAATCGTGGGCTCGTCGATCCTCCGCGTTAGACTTAGCCAACCGTGGGCTTGTCGGTGCGAGGGAGCGGGTGGGACGTTAGCCCGACCAAGCGCTCGTCGCGGAGGGTCGCGCGTTCGCTTTCTCCAGTCGCACCACACTGCATGCATAGGGACAAAGAAATTTTTACGTGGAAACCCCCAAGGGGGAAAAAACCACGGGTGGGGGCGCTAAACGGTCCCCGATTGCAACTTTTTCATTCATGGATATACGTGTGTACATACCTTTTTTTTTGGGGGGGAGTACATTCGGATAGTTACATTACGGGTAGAACCTCTTGAGCGCGTCGGAGTTCCAGGTCCTTGGTACGTCTTCGCCCTCTAGGGTGGCGAGCCGGTGTGCCCCCTTCGCCGTGGATTCCTTGATGACGTAGGGGCCTTCCCATGTGGATTCGAGCTTGGCAAACGTTGGGGCCGATCGTTTGAGTACCACGTCTCCCGGCACCAAGTCTCTTTTCCTGACCATCTTGCTGAACGTTCGCGTCGAGGCCTTGGCGTAGGCTTTCATGGTGATCAGGGCCTGTAGCCGCGCCTCCTCGGTTAGGTCGTGCGTGACAGCCGCCGTGTCCTGTATTGGGCCCTTGATGATGCGGAGGGATCTGGCTTTAATCTCGGCGGGTGAGACGGCTTCCTCTTCGAAGATTAGCCTGAATGGGAGAAACCCGGTGGGGCGGGGAGGTGCGGCGCCCAGAGGACTTTGGGTAGCTCGTCCGGCCATGCACCCTTCGCTATGTTGTAAAGTCTTTTCTTGATGCCGTCTAGCAGCAGCCCATTAGCTCTTTCTACCGCGTCGTTCGCCTGTGGGTGCCCGACTGATGCGAAACAGATTTTTGTGCCGATGCCCTCGCAATATTCACCGAACTTTTGGAATCGGCGAGTTCCATTATCCGTGACTATCTCGTAGGGAACCCCGTACCTGCAAACGATTGTTTTCTAGAGGAACTTGGTTGTGGCATCGGCTGTTATCTTCGCCACTGGCTCCGCTTCAATCCACCGAGAAGTAATCGATGGCGGCGATTCTGAATCGTAGGCTTCCTCGGGCTTTGGCGGCGGACCAACGATATCGATTCCCCATTTTGCGCGGGCCAAATCGAGGCACTTGGGTGTAATTCATTGGCGGGCTTTCTTCGCTTAGTCATCCATTGGCGAGCATGGCAATGCTTGACCAGTGCTCCGATCTTGCAGAGCCGTCGGCGAAGAAGGCCCATCTGAACACCTTGCCCGTGAGGTTCACGGGGTCTGATGCGCCCGCAGTTCCTTCATGTGCCTCGCGCAAAGTTTCGATCCTCCTCGGGATATGCACGGCCACGGAGCGCAAAGCCCTCCGCGGAATAGGAGCCCTCGATTATGGCATACTTCTTCGCCGCGCCTCGGCCGTTTGGCTCAGGTGCCGTCTTGTGGGATGGTGCCGTCGAGGAGGTAGCCGTGTATTCGTCTCGCCGATCGGCCGCCGGTTCTTTGGAGTTATAGCGTTGACACGGGAGGCGATGGAGGGTTCGGAGCACCTCGAAGAATACGGTCGAGGTAAAGCGCCTCCGGACCCAGCGCCTTTGCCGGCTCGTCGGCCGTTCGTTTTCGCGGCCGTGGAATCGCGCAGACGGAGAACCCATCGAATGTTCTTTCCATCGCCCTTATCACCTCGGCGTATTTACGGTTGTTTGTCTCTCACCGATACTCCTTAGAAACATGTCGCCGATAAGCTTCGAGTCGGTTTTTAGGATGGCGCGCTGGCGCCTATGGTTTGGCCTTGCGAAGCCCGGAGGAGTGCCAGACTGGTCGTGTTGTTTGTCGAAGAATTCCAGCCGCCGCGGTCGGCCGCTTCTCCACCGGGGCGTGGCGATGGCGCTATTCTGCGCCATGCACCCCCAGATCCGCCGGAATTGACGAGCCACACGTTCGCGTCGTCGTCATTGTCGGTGTCGGCGAAGTCCACTCATGACAATCGGCCAGACTGGCTCTTGATCGCGGTGCGTGGCACGATGGTTAGCTTCGAAGAGGCGAGTTCGACCGTCCACTTGCCGACGCTACCGAGCTTTGCTTGTTCGACGACATGGAGCTTAGCGGTACGCCAGAGGTACTTTGATCCGGTTCCTCGAAAGTAATGCGGAGCTTTCTTGACGGCATCAATAGCACATACGCTAGCTTTTCCATCTCCGTGTAGCGCAGCTTCGCTCCCTGCAGGGCCTCGGAGACGAAGTAGACCGATTCTTTGCCGGGCTTCTCTCGACGAGGAGGGCCACGATCGCGGAGGGTCTGCGGCAGTAAGCAGCAGCTCCTCGCCTTGCCGGGCCATAGCGTATGCACGGCTTCATGAGGCCCCGCTTGAGCTATCGAACGCGGCTTGGCATTCGCTTGTCCAGGAAAAAACCTCGCTCGTTCGCAGGGCTCTGAAGAATGGGAGGCTTTCCTCCGCTGACTTGGGCAGGAACCTGCTAAGCGCTGCGAGCCGCCCCGCTAGTTTTTGAACGTCCTTGACGCTTTTTGGCGGTGCCATGTCTTGGATTGCTTTAATCTTTTCGGGGTTTGCCTCGATACCCCACTCGGACATAAGGAATCCGAGTAATTTTCCTGCACGCACACCGAAAACACATTTTTCGGGGTTAAGCTTCACTTTTTCTTCCAAATTTGTTGAAGGTTTTAGCGTGAGGTCATGACGTGGTCCTCTTTCTTCGCTTTTGGCGACAATGTCGTCGACATAAGCCTCAATGTTTCGCCCATTTGTTTAGCAAAGATTTTGGCGATTAGCCTTGCGAAGGTGGCCCCGCGTTTTTAGGCGAATGGCATTCGCACAAAACAAGATATGCTTAGAAGGGTGTGATGAAGGCGATCTTGTCTTCGTCTTCCTCGCATGTACACTGGTGGTATCTGAATACGCATCGAAAACTCATCATCTCCGATCGAGGTGGAATCGGCGAATTGGTCGATCGAGGCGAGGGAGTCGTCGCCGGGCATGCCTTGTTCAGGTCGGTGAAGTCGATGCACATCCTCCATGCCCCGCTGGATTTTTTAACAAGGACCACATTGGCGAGCCATTCGGTGTGGATGGCCTCGCGTATGATCCCAGCGCGAAGCAACTTTTCCACTTCTGCCTTTGCCGCGTCCTGCCTCTCCGTGGCGAGCTTCCTGAGCTTTTGCTTTTTTGGCTTCGCGTCTGGCCTGATGGCCAGTCCGTGTTCGATCGTAGATCTCTGCACGCCGGGGATGTCCCCCGGACCCCATGCGAACACGCTTTCGTACTCCTGAAGGATTTGCAGCAGTGCTTGCTCCTCCGCGGGGGTGAGGGCGGCGCTAAGGGTGACCGTTTTATCACCATCGGGCTGCAGGGCCACCTTCTTCGTTTCTCCTTGGGGGCGCGGTTTGGGGAGCCACTTGCTGCGCTGCTCGGCGGGAGGATCTTCTTCCATCGCGTAAACGTTCTTGACCTGAGGGGGCCCTTCCAAGTCTATTCTCCGAGCGAGAGCTTGGTCCCCCCGGATTGTGATGGTACCGCCAGGCGAAGGCATCTTCATGCAAAAGAATCCATGGTGTATGATGGCCGAAGGCGGTCGGCGACCCTCGCCCATTATGGCGTTATCTTTGGAAGGGCATGTCGGCGACATCGAGCGAGACGAGGCGAGTGACGCTGGACTGGGGTGTTACAAAGGTTACTTCCAACTCAATCTGCCCGATGGTGCCGACCGGGTTTCCTCCAAAGCCCACCAGCGGCACCTCTGACCTCCTTAGGCGGTCGCGGGGGATCATCATCTGGCTGAAAGCTTCGATGGAGAGGATGTCGGCCGCGCTTCCCCCGTCAACCAGCACCCTGCGCACCTCGCAGCCCGCGATCATAGCAGAGACTACCAGGGAGTCTTGATGGGGAAAGTGCACCCCCCGCGCGTCCTCATCGGTGAACATGATTGGCTCGTGCTCTTGCTGGGGGACGAAGGATGGGTTGATCCCGACGTGGTTGATCTGCCTGGCGTATGCCTTGCGTTGCCTTTTGGAGGGCATATGCAGAGAGGACCCCCCGGTGATGGCGTTAATGACGCGGTGCATATGATTTATTACTCCGTGCGGCGGGGGTCGCTGGTGTTCCGGGAGTGGCGGGAGTGGTGGCGGGAGGGGGAGTACTTCGCCTTCTCTTTTCTTGGCCTCGAAACGCCGGTATCCTTCGATCACTTTGCAATGGGCCGAATTGTGTGTGCCATTTTCGCCATGGTACTCGCAATGGTACCTTCTCGACTACTACTCTCGGCAGGTGCCGGCCGATCATGCTTGTCGTGCGGTGGCGAACCGCTGCGTTGCTCAGTGCTTCCCCTATCGTCGCGTCATTCGATCTGTTCGTCAATGTAGTGGATTCTTCTTCCTTGTCTTTTCCTTGGCGCTCTTGGCGCGGGTCCTTCCCTTTCCCTTGGCGTGGGCTCCTTCTCCCGATCCTTCCGTGCGGGGTTTGCCGATGATTCGTCTCGTGGTTTGTCTTTCCTCCGGAGTTATCTTCCTCCTTGGGCGTACTCTTTCATTTTAGCGAACAGCTCCTCCACAGTGCGGACCTCTTTCGGGCAGCCTCTCCATAACGGTCCCCTTCATGCCCACACGCTGGCGTTGATGATGGTGGTGTCGTGACCCCGGATCGGCACTTGATCTTGGAGAAGCGGCTGAAATAACTTTGAGGATTCTCCTTTGTTGCCTCCTGGCCGAACAAGTCGCTCTCCTCTTTCATCCCATCGAAGTTTCCTGGAAGTTGCTTTCCATTTTGGCGCTGGCTGGGGCCGGCTTTCGATGGAGCTGGCTCGAGGGCGAGTACCATGAGAGGCGATGCCTTCGGCGCCGAGAGCGGCCCCTTGGCCTTGATGTCGTCGTCTCCCCGCGACCTCCACGGCGGTGTCATACACGCGAGAACTCCACAGGGTGCTGCTTTGCCGTTATGCGGTTTGATGGTGGGGAGCTTAAGGTTTCTGGGGAGGCCATCTCTTTCTTGTGAACTGGTGCAAAGGGGTTGGGGTCGTCGTCGTTCTGGTTGTCCTTGCGGCGTGTCGGGAGAGTACCTCTGATGCAGGCTTTCGTCTTGAGACACCGTGGGGCCTTGGTTCGTCGCCCTGCGGCGCCTGACTTCCGCCATTTTCGTTTGCCTCCATCGGCGCCCGCATGTTGGGGTCGGCGCTTCTGCGTACTCTGGGCCCCTCGTAAGGTGGCTCGCGCCTGCATGATGCGCCGCCGCCGCCGGGTGGTTTAGCGCCTCATGGCGTCCTCTCTGGCGCGACTATCGCCCCGCCACTGCGCTCGGCGTCTGGGCGTGCTTAGAGTCACCGCGACGACGGTGGCGAGCGCGACCTCGAGGTGCCTCGGCTGGCGAGGCGATTCTCCTCGTCTGCATCTCGCTTGCGGCTGCGTGTCGCTCCTCGGCGATCTCCACGACTCTCCGACGCGGCTCGTGGTAGCCCCTTGGGGCGTGGTCGCGGCCTTCCTCTTGGCGGCATGGTCGTCGGCGATTTGTCGAACAGCTTGAGAGCGATGGCTTTCTCTAATGTCGTTCCCCACGGACGGCGCCCTTTGTTGTGGGTGTCACCCCACAAGCAAAAATGGCTGCCCCGATCGCAATTCGCGCACCCAAGACGACTCAATGAGACTCTCGTGCTCTCTCTGGTGGCTCTCGGGT
This sequence comes from Olyra latifolia, assembly GCA_036346145.1. NCBI lineage: Eukaryota > Viridiplantae > Streptophyta > Magnoliopsida > Poales > Poaceae > Olyra > Olyra latifolia. Next base: position 35,429,821 of record CM070525.1, on the reverse strand, counting down.
GGAAGGAACACTACACACTGGCTCCAAGAATCCGTCCATTATCTGCGTCGCCCTCCTTAAATAGGGGCGGGATTATCTGGCGCCATGCAATGGCGGTCCTTTCTTCTGAGACCCGACCAGGACCCGGGTCATTTTCTCACTATTTTACATGCTTTGCCCCCACTGCTCTCATGCAAGGGCACAGGGTCATCTCATGACACACTAGCCATACTCTTTACGGCTTTGCCCTCCTAAAAGACCACCATCTGCGGGTCATAAGGGTATTACACCCAGCGACACTTACAGATCAGATGCGCTCACGACATTCATTGGTACCACGACAAGCGTCAGACTTGTCGGTAGCGTCTTGCTTTGCTTCGCTAACTTGTGTGGCGGCGGCGCTTCGCTCACTACCCGCCGACTCCGTCCCTCTTCCTCGGGTTCGTCGGACGTGTAACATCCTCATTTTTTTTTTTGAAAATAAAAACTCTTTGCATAGCATTGCATTAAAATCAAATTAAAAATAAAACTAATAAAATGAGAATGTTACCTGTTAATTAATAATTTTGCAAACTAAAATGTGTTTGTGCAAATAATTATTAATTTATAAAATATATTGTATTTTGAAGTTTAAAGGATTAATAAACCAGAAAAATTAATTTTTATTAAAAATCCTCCCTGGGCCCACCTGCCATTCTCCCCTTTCTTCCTTCTTCTTCCTTCTTCTCTCTTCTTTCTCTCCCCTCCTCCTCCCTGTTCACGCAGGAAGCAGCCCCTCCTTCTTCATCTTCTCCACTAGCTTGGGTGGCCATTAATCCTCCCTAATGGCGGCCGTTTCACGATTAGTGGTGTTAACACCACTAATGCGTCCCCCCTTCATCTCCCTGTCACCTCCTCAAAACCCCCTACCCGAGCTCCATTCTCCCCCTTCGCTTCTCCTTCCGATTCGGCTCGGGTAAGCCGTTTCTTGCGAAATCCTTCGAGGACGGTGTTCCCGGCCATCCTCTCACCTTTTCCTCGATCAATTTCGAGGTTTAAATCACGGAGGCAGCAGATTTCGCCACGAGCCGCCGTGACGGTCTCTCTCGCGCGCGCCTCGCCTCGACTCAATTCGGCGATTCTCGCGGTGAGTCTCCTCTCCTTTCCCTAGAGCTTCCCTAGGCCTGGCGAAGCCTTCCCTCGACCAATTTAGCCCTAGGGCGGCCGTGGCTCGTCGCCGGCGTGAGCCCCCTCGCTGGGCCGCCTGCCGCCACCAGCTGCTCCTCACGCCCGTGAGACCACCCCACGGGTTCCCGTGCTTCCCGATCCTCCTAGACCTCGCCGCTTCCCAGTTAGCGCGCCGCCCCAGCGCCGCCGCCTTCTCCTTCCCCTCCGTGGCTCGTCGCCGCCGTCTCGCCACCCATTGCCGGTCGACGCCATGCAGAACTCCTCGCTTCATGAGGCTTCAACCTTCTCCCGCCGTCTCCGATCTTGGGGCGCCGCCCGCCGCCATAAGTGGTCGCGACCGCCGCCTCTCCGCGCCCGCTTCGCGCCGGCCCGCCCCGGCGACCCGACCCGCCGCGTCCCGAGGCCCTCTTCCTTTCTCGCCGGTGCCGCCACACCGGAGCGCGCCGCCGCCGCCGAGCCGTCCCCCCGCCGCCTCCCTGCTCTCCTCGCTGACCCACAGGCCCGCCCGCCGCCGCCCCGGCCTCCTTCCCGGCTCAAGCCGAGCCGCCTCCCTTTTTCCTTTTTCTAGAAAATTCCTAGCTTATTAAATCTATATCTATTAGTAGAAAAATCCAAAAATTTCCAAACGAATTTTTTAGACTCACAAAATTGCAACCTATTTAAATATGTCAATTTTTGTCATCATCCTTGTTCAAATTTAACTGTAAATATTTAAATGCTAAGAAACCTTGTTTAAATTGTTTAGGGTGATTTACTTGTCTAAAATTGCCAAATAAATTTTAAAATGACCATAAAATGTGTATTACTGTTCTGTAAACTTTCATAGAATTTTAGGATAATTTAACTACTGTTTAATTGTTAAGATTGCTAAAATGCCTTTAAATTGCTTAATGGATGATTTAGGTTAATAAGAAAATTTAAAATTGGTATTAGTTGAACCAGAGATTTAACTGAACATGTTTGGTAATATTTGTGCATAACATGAGCATATATATCATACATGTTTTATTTGGAGCATTAGTTTTATTTTGGTTTAATTTATGTTTTAGGAACTAGTAACGATAGTATGCGAACCCTGTTTGGAAGAGCTTCAGGAAGTCTTGATCAAGGCAAGTGTTGAATCTTGGTCCTATGATTTTAAATGGTTTTATTAGATATTTAAACTGCATGCTATGTTAAAGTTAAAAATGCTAATTGGTTAGATGCTAACTAAACACCCCAACTAACAATACCAGTATAAACACCTTCTATGCCACCCTAGGTTAATATTATATTGTTTAATATTGCCTTCACCCCCTTGAACTAGGTTTTAATCATGTTAGTTATGCTTAGTTGCAATCACATGGAACTTGGACATGATAATCTCAATGCTTATTTCATCAATGATTTTAAAAGGCGATTGGGTCTTTGTCGTGTTTGCAAATGGGTGTAGTTGATAGTGGGTGCTATCGGGTAAAATGTTTTATAAAACCCGATCGGGGTGGTGGTTGCAAGGTTGGTGCGATAAGCACGAGACTTGGGTCGATCTTGGGAACCACCTCGGTCATAAGGACCGATTTCTTGAGTAGACGAGCTAAGTTTAACAAAGGCGACCATGTGTGCCTGTATGGGCGGGCCCTAGTCTAGTATCCTTCGACTTCTAGTTAGGGCATTCCAATCGGTGGAGTAGGCAATCGGTGTTGTCCCTGGCGCAAGAGGGCATTGCGGTGGAAACCTCGGCGGAATGTCTAGCTAGGGAAGATTGGAGAAAAGCCTTGTGGTGACCATTTTTCTTTGGGGCACCCAAGGAAGAACCACCTCGCATGGGTAAAGCGTGCAATCTCTGCGAGTGTATAACTATCATGATAGCCGTGTCGCGGTCAAGGACAGACGACGGAAAGCTGCCTCATGGTACTTCTTACCTTTTTGTTTTCAAAAGGTGTTTTAAAGGAAAACCACGATTGGTGTCGTGCGTTTTGTTTTCTCTCCTCACGATGGGTCTTTGTGGCGATGAGGGTTGTCGCACGGAGGGTGCCGTGAGTAGCCAAGTCTGGGCAAAAACCGGTTTAGGCCGGAGTTTCAAAAGAAATGAATTAAATATTTGATTTCTCTTAACTCCTTTTAAACCTTTTACAAAATTTAGGAAAAACCTTCAAAGCTGGCTTTATGCAAAAAGAACCTTACCCTTCCTTTGTAACCTTAGTTGCATATTAGTCGACCTTACTTGTTGAGTATTTTGTATACTCACCCTCGCATTTATCTTGCGGTGCTCATTCAACGAAAGGGTCGAACAAGATTGTCCCTACCCGATGAGGAGCTATATCAAGACGAGGACTTCGCGAAAGGATCGGGATGAAGACTACCCGAAGCCTAGGGCGTGCTTCTTGATTCTGCTGTGTGGAGTTGGAGTTTATTTGTTGGAGTTTTTGTCTTAAGTTGAACAATGTTCTTAAATTTTTATTTCTTTGTTTGTAAGGCCGTGGTGCCAAACTATTGTAATAATTTGGCCGTGTTGGCGTACTCGATGTGGTTTATTTGTGCGTTGATGGTTGTGATCCAAAGCAGTATCTTGGCGCGTACTAGCTACTTGATCCGAGGACTAAATGCAGTAAAAGCACAGCGAGGATTCGACTCCGCTTGACGGGTCCCTACAGACGTCGGCTCATGCGAGCTTCGCCTGGGCTTGCTCCTCGTTTTGCTTCCGCCGCTCCGCTTAGCCCCGCGTGTGCTCCGCGCTCCGTCCACGTCCTTCGCCGCTCCGTCCTCAGCTTCGCCGGGCCTTGCACGAGCTTCACTCCGCCATTCCTGGCCTCCGCGCTCTCTCTCTCTTAACGTGTCTCGGCCGCCCTGAAAAAACAAAGAAGAGGGGGGCGGGGGTACGGCGGAGACGGACCCTCCCTTCGCTCCCAAGACCGAGGGGGTACCTATCTCTGACCTACAACACCTGCCAAGTAACCAAACCTGAAATTGTGGCAGCAACACTACAACAAGGGATAGGGGAGGAGGGGGGTGGCCACTGTGGGTGGAAGCCGAGTCACATTGGAGGGGATCGAGGCCGTCATCGCTGTCTCAGGGAAGGGGAGGAGGAGAGGGGCAATTGTCGTGGATGTTAGGGGTAGGCACCGCCGTCGTCACCACCTCGGAATGGGCCGCCCTTGTCTCAGTGGATGGCGGAGAAGGGGAGCGACGTTGGTGGAGAGCCAATCAAGGATGGCACTGAGGGAGAGTTGAGCAAGGGCAGTGGGGTGGAGGCGGTCGTGCAGGTCGCATGGTAAGGTGAATGCCGCCGCGCGGACGGCAAGGTGGTGAAGTCAAGGCCGCCATGCGGGCAGCCTAGTTCTCATATCTGGGTGGAGGCGGCCGGCAGCATGAGCAGTGGAGGAAGCAAAGTATTAGGGTTAATTTGGTCAATGGACTTTGGGTACATATTCCAATACTCTATGGGCCCACATTTCATATAGATTTGGGTACCCATATGTACAAATTTTGACCCATACCTGAACTCGGTACTTTTCGAGTACTTGACCCAAAATACCCGTGGATACAGAATTGGACCCATCCTCGAGCTTGTCGGGTCGGGTACCCGCAGGTATTTTTTTCATCCCTAATCCATCTTTCCACTAGTGCTAGCAATATCTAGCTCATAGCTCGTGAGCTTCTCGCGAGCAGCTTAGATTTGACTCAACTTGAGCTCGTTTCGTAGGCCAATGAGCCGGACCGAGCCTTGGACTGGTCCGCTCATGGCTTTTGGAGTCGTGGGTGTCCAGGTGTCAATCTAGCCATCATCACTAGTGGCCAACCCGCGTGACCAACCCACTCGCGCGCCTATGGCCAGGGGTGCAAATGGATATCCAATTATTATAATTATCTGAAGTATATGAAATATCTGAATAGATAGAGAATGAATATGGTACTAATTACCTCTAATGTACTAACTAGCCAAGAATAATATATTAACTAAACACAATTAAGCCCAAGCATAAATATGTAGGCTTCAGCCCATCTGACCACGTCTGCAAGTCAAACAGATTTGGAAGATAATTAGTCGCTGGCCTAATCGTAACTAACAACTGCACGCCGCATCTCTTTGCAACTCATGCCCTACGGCCGCAGCTGCTGCACGACGGCGCGTGATGCGAGTAGATGCGAGACGAAGCCGCACTCTGCTTGTAAGGTAGGTACTGGTCTTTGAATGTTCTGCGTTAGTGTCTCCTACATAACCATGTGTCTAACCTACAGGGTGCTTGATCATTCGGCATTGATTGATTGATTTTTATTGATCTACAGGCGATAGATTTATGCTTTATGTATTGGATCCTGTATGGATTACCCTATTCTCTCTGGATCTACAACTAGGGGTATAGGTATTTATAAAAAATAATTATGTAGTCTATATTCAAAGGAACACGTACTGAAAATTAGTTCAAACGAACATATTCACTTATGTGATATTCTTGATAGTTGTAGAGCTAAATATAAATTATAGACATGTAACTTTCTTCTGTGAGAACAAACTAATCGTTATTTGATTTTCTTTTGTATCCTTAAATACATACATGTTATTATGTGTAAAGTTTTTTTTATATATAAATTATATTGAAGTACGCGTACATTGTTATAATATTTCCGGACAGCTTTAGTATGTACTCTTTCTTCTTTAATGAATGGATATAAGAGCTCCTGCCCTTGGTTCCAAAAAATTCTAGGTATTCTACTTTAATGAATGATATAAGAGCTCCTACCTTGGTTCAAAAAAGATATTGTAGGTAGTCTACCTGGCCCTCTTATACTCGATCCTAGTTCGGCCCATGCCCGAAACTCTCGATTCCCCAATCTCAGAGTGTCGGTCAGTTTGTTGATCGAGCTCATGAGCCCTCACGAGTCAGGGCCGACCTTTTCCTCTAGAACATATGTTGACGGAGCAGAGCCTGGTCGGAGTCAGAGAGTGACCGAGCCTAGCCGAGCTGAGCGCACAAGCTCGGCTCTTTGCCACCTCTGGTTCCTGCATGGCGGAAGCCTTCTCGGGCTAACACGCACTCCAGCCGGATTCGTGCGTCCCTGGCTTGCTTCGGCCACACCATTGTTGTAAATCACGTCGTCTTGTAACCCGATGATCGACAATCAAACAATTATAGAGGCAATGGAGGCAGTATGTAGAGAGGCAAAGAGGCGGTGTATTCTTTATTGATTCAGATCTGTTTTGGTACAAGGGGTGTCTCTTTTATATTGCCTCCATAATTAGGTTTGCCCATAATACCCTTAGGGATAAACCCTAGGGTTACAACACTCCCTCTTGGGCAAACCGCGATATGCCAATGCCTCATTAAAAACTCCATCCAAAAACCTAATGGGAAAAAAAGAATGGAGAAAAGAGTACACTGCACACGCATGCTGCATTGTGATATTGCCTCATTAAAAACCTTATTATGAGAAACTTCATGGAAAAATCATATAAGGGAAAAAGAGTACAGTATTTTCGTCTTCAGGACGTACACATCTTCAGGATGCAGATATCTACGGGATACCTATAAATTTTTGTTCAGGGGTCTCTCCCTGAACACTACAATTCATGAAATCGTCTCATAGCTATTCTGTGAACAAGTTTCCGGAATGTTGAGGTGTGTAATGCCTTAGTAAACAAATCTGCCAGATTTTCATTAGACTTCACTTGAACTACCTCGATCTCACCGCTCTTCTGGAGTTCGCGAGGGTAGAACAACTTAGGAGCAATATGCTTAGTGAGATTTCTCTTAATATAACCCGATTTCATTTGCATGACACAAGCAGCATTATCCTCATAAATGGGAATGGGTGTATCGATGGTTTCTATGCCACATGACTTCTGGATGTGGTTTACCATCCTTTTCAGCCAAACACCCTCTCGGGCGGCTTCATACAAGGCTATGATCTCAGAGTGGTTAGTGGACGTAGCCACCAACGTTTGCTTACAGGATTTCCAAGAAATCGCAGTACCACCATAAAGATATACAAACCCAGTCTGAGACTTAGCAGTGTGCGGGTCAGACATATAACCCGCATCAGTATAATCCAACATGTTCTTGGACTCGTTCCTTCCATAGAATAGTCCAAGATCCTGCGTACCTTGCAGGTACCTAAGAACAGTTTTTACTCCCACCCAATGTCTTCTGGTTGGTGTGGAGCTGTATCTGGCCAATAAGTTTACCGCGAAAGCGATATCAGGCCTGGTACAATTTGCCAGATACAACAATGCGCCGATGGCGCTGAGATAAGGAACTTCTAGCCCCAAAATCTCCTCATCATCCGTTCTCGGCTTAAAAGGATCATTATCCGCTTCTAGGGACCAGACCATCATGGGGGTTTTCAGGGGGTGTGCCTTATTCATATTGAATTTCTCTAACACCTTCTGGGTATAGGAAGTCTGGTGCACAAAGATCCCTCCTGATACATGCTCGAGCTGCAGGCCAGGACAAAACTTGGTTTTACCCAAATCTTTCATTTCAAACTCCGTCGTCAGGTGAGCGCTAACTTCACTAATGTCCTGTGCTATGCCAATGATATTTAGATCATCAACATATACAGATATAATACAAAAATCTGCCCGGGGATTTCTTTGTAAATACGCAGGGACAGTCATCATTGTTTGTGTATCCCTTCTTCAGAAGGAATTCACTCAGCCGGTTGTACCACATTCTACCCGACTGTTTCAGTCCATATAGCGACCTATTCAACTTGATGCTATACAAATTTCTATCTCCCTGATTCGGGATTTTCAGCCCTTCAGGGACTCTCATGTATATCTCCGAATCCAATGACCCATATAAATATGCGGTCACAACATCCATTAACTGTATTTTTAGATTCATACAAGCTGCCAAAGATATTAAGTATCGAAAGGTAATTTCACTCATGACAGGAGAATATGTTTCATCATAATCAACATCGGGTCTCTGCGTGAACCCTTATGCCACTAGCCTCGCTTTGTATCTCACCACCTGGTGATGCTCATTCCTCTTCCGAAGGAATACCCACTTAGCTCCTACGGGGAGCACTTTGGGGGGAGTTGGCTCTATGGGGCTAAACACTTTTCTTTTATTAAGCGAGTGCAGTTCAGCCTCAATTGCTTGTTTCCATTTAGCCCAGTCCGAGCGCTTCCGGCACTCTGCCATGGTCTTAGGTTCTGGGTCTAAATCCAAGGATTCAGTAATTTTAGAGACAAAATATATGTCGACAACAGTGGACTTTCTTTTATACAATTCTCCTGAATTTACATAGTTCGTGGAAATTTCCTCATTTAAATCATCCGTCTCCGCGTGATTTCCCAGCACGTCGGGACTGGACCCTTCCGTTCTCCCAGCGCCTAGAAAGGTGCGCGCATGGTCACTGGGTTTCGCGCCTTCGGGGCGCCCGCCACCTTCAGGGTGGTTATCGACTACTGGCCGATCCACGACTATAGGTCGTTCGTTCTCACTTGCCAGGGGTAATAAGTCTGTACCGATTCTTCGCTTTTGTGGACGTCTCCGCGTGCTTGAATCAGGTGCACCCGGATCGCTCCCCCTTTTTCTGCCAAGGGGGCGTGAGTGGCCTTCAGGGGTACCTCCACTCTCTCTGGTGCATTTACTGCAGGTATATGCGACTTAGTTACGCCTCTATGGTCAGTGAAAGCATCGCGTACCGATTTGCAACTTGTTGCAAATCTATTATCTGTTGAACTTCGATTCAGTTTCCTTAATGCGTGGGTCTAGGGCATGGACGCCAGTGGCATTCCAATCGATTTCCCGGTATTCCTTAGTGTGGTATTTTTCATCTCCCCCTAATACCGGGAAACTGCCTGTAACATACCCAAATTCTCAAATTCGGTATAAAATTTTTTTCGCAAAAATCATAAATATATTTCTATAACCATTCCTAATTTTTAAATAATTTTCTAAAATTAAACTTCAATTTATTCTCTAAAGAAGATACCCTATCCCTCTTTTTCTAAAAATAAAAATCCCATAAAATAATAAATATTATTTCATATTTGGATTCTACTCATTTTTATGAATTTTTATAAATTTATTTCATATTTTTCGGAGCTTCCTACAGCTCTCTATGAATTTTCAAAACTATAAATATATTCTGAAAAATCCTTTTCTATTTAAATTTTAAACCTTCCTTTTTAAGCAAGCCCGAGGAATACACTTTCCTTTTACGGAAATGCGCTTCCACTTAAACCATTGAATCACCGCGTTGATTCTAGACCATTGGATCAAGATCCAACGGATCTTTGCCACACCACATACCGTTTCACTTAATCTAATCCTAGCCATCCATATTCAAATCGGCCGCCTCGATGTAGCCACGTCGCCCCTTTTTTTCATCCCACACCGGCTCAATTTGGCAAATCTAACGGCGCCCACGGATTTACCGTTTCATCCAACGGCTCGCGGATTGTCTTCCTCCTCCCACCGTTTCTTCACCCTGTTCCACCGCCGGCGCCGCCAAAGCCCACCGGAAGTTCAACGCCGCCGGCATTTACGCCACTTCCGTCCAAACTCCGCCCCCGGATCGCCGTCACGGGATAGCTCTTGCTACCGCGGACCTTCCTAGCCACATCAACACCCTTATCCACCCCTAGCGACCCTCCGGTTTCTTTGCCAATCGTCACGCGCGCCGCCGCCGCCATAAACCTAGCCCGACGTGTCTGCTTACTCCACCATTGCCCTATAAAACCCTCTTGGTGTTGCATAAACCCCCAAGCCCCATCCTTGCTCTCTTCTTCCCTTTGGCCGCCCCGAGCTGCCCTCACCGCTGCCTCCTTCTCCATGTCCGGCGAACATCCTCCTCCCCACTCCAGTTCTTCTCCGACCTCGGCTCCCACATAGAAAACCTTCCAAATTCCTTCACGAACCCAACCCAACCCTTGCTCAAGCCCAATTTCCACCGGAGTTCCCTCCTCGCCGTCACCCCGACACGCCGCCGCCACAGCCTCGCCGCCCCACCGCCTCCGTCCACCCCAACCTACTCCAAAACCACCAGTGAGTTCGTCATGCTCCCAATTTCATGAATCCAACTCCAATTGCTCGCCGCCGGTTCTCCTCCGCCGTCGCCGGCGATGACACCACCGCCCTCCCTCTGTTTTTTTCCCCGTTTCATCCCCCTCCTCTCACCGACACCTCGGTCCCACTAGTCAGTCACCCAATTCCACCCACACTCACTGACCACCGGGTCCCGCGTGTCAGCCTCTTCAATCTCACTCACGTGTAACCCAATTGGGCCGAGCCCAATAGCCCAGTAAGCATTTTCAAAACTCTTTTCTATTTCTATTAATCCCCTGTACTATTTAAAATATCAAATCACTTTTATAAATTCTACAAAAATTCATAAAAATCTAAACCAAGATAAAGAATTATATAAAAATATAAAATACCATATTTTCTTAATAAAAATAACCCTAAATAAATCCTTTTCTTTCTCTTCTTTTCATAATAAAACATTTTAATTAGAGAATATAGAAGTAAAATTAATAAAAACTTCCAATATAAAAGTTACTCAAAATAATGTTTTATACCTAAAAATAATATCCCTACATTTATTAAAACCTATAGAAATTCAAATTGAACTTAAAACCCTTTCTTTAATCTAATTAAAATTTTTTCTTTAAATATAAAATTAATATAAGAACTTATTAGTAAATTTCACATAATTTATTTAACCCATTTAAACATTTCCATATAAAATTATAATGCCAAAAATTAATCTTTTAAATTTTTATCACTATAAGGTCAATTAGAAATATTCCAATATAAATATATATATCAATTTACCATAAACAAATTATAAAAATCTCTCCACAATAATTACTTCAACCATAATCTTATGCTGCCCAAAATACCCATTTTTTTAATCAAAATTCCTACCCCTTTTTCTTTTGATTTACTTAAAAATATTTTTAAGTGGTAAAAAGAATAACTTTTAAAAAATCTTCTTTTTACCCTCAATTGGCTCTATCTCGAAACTCCAACATGAGAAATGTTGTTGACCCCGATCTCTAGAGCTCAATTGATCCATATTTTTAAAATAAAATAAACACCCTAAAATTAACAGATCCATACATCAACCTTAACATCATGTTGCCCAAAATGCTTATTTTTATAAAAACACCCCTACCCTTTTTCTTTTAGAAAATCGTACAACCCGTCACCCTTTTTTACCCCAGACCCTTTTATTTTATTGTTGATTTAAAACTTTTCTCATTTGATATTTATTGGAATTTCTCTCTTTTTATAACGCTTAGACAACAAGATACGTCTTCTGGAAAGAATGTCCAAATGATACAATAAGTGTGATCCGATCTCCAATTAAGACAGGTTTTCTTATCCTTGATGCATTTTGATATACCCACATTTCCTTTACTTATTATTTATTGCATATATTTTCTAGTTACTTATTTGTACATTCCAAGTATAATTTTTATCCAAACCCCAATACCTTAAAAAAAACTACCTAGAAATAATCAATCCCTGATAAAACCTAGTGTAGGCAAAAATACAAAATTTTGATTATCTCATGAATGAATAAGAGAATTGGTCCGTATAAATAAGTTGGGTTGGATAACTTATTTGATATGGAAAAGATTGTAGTTTGGGAGATAAAATGATTTCTATATAGAGCAATTTGGAAAAAGCAGTTGTCGGCTTGGGCCAGGTACCTTAGGGGTAAAAGGTACACACTCAAGGACACAGGTGGGCGAGGTGTGAACTCCTCAAATCATTGCTCTATAAACTATAGAAGCAAATTCGAAATATCGTTATCTTTTTTGGCTTGGGCGAGTCACAGAGGTATGGTGGTGGAAACACTTAAGGGCACTAGATATTTGCTCTGTGATAAGAGGATATCTAGAAATCGTTTGCTTCTATAAAAACTTGAGTTTAAAATATTTAAGAATGACATAATTTACCGCCCATCCATGGAAGTCATGAATCTATGGATAAAGTCAAGGTGTTACGCATAGTGAAAACAAATACATCGATGGACCCTACTTCAGATATATGAAGTTATGTCAAATGGGTGATGCCTCTCTTATATGTCAAAACTCATGAATTTGTTTTATAAAAATTGTCATTCGGTTAGCGAGATAAGTAAGGATGGAGAAAGATGATAGAATTTGATCTATTATTATTAATTGTTTTAAATAATGATAGGACTTTAAATATTCAAAATTGCATATCCACCATAAAGCTTTACTATTCTTGAATCCTGTTTTCATATAATATTAGTATCACTTTCTTAAAGAAACCTGCAAGTACGATTAGTACTTACCCATATTTTGTGGGCAATTTATTTCTTTTTGCAGGATCTACTTTATAATCAAATTGGACATTTATGAAGAAGATAGGAATTCACATAGGATCAATTTCTAAGGTTTACCTTATGCTCAGGCTTGCCTGTGGTATATGGGCAATGTAATTTTCTCTTTATTACGTGTTACATTTCCACTTTCATTTGTAAAATATTTTGTAACATGTAATAAATCAAGCAAGTTGTACTATTTAAGAATGCAAGCGAAATCACGGGCGATTGCCATTTCGACATTTTACGTAAATTTTTTTCGAAATTTGGTCCAAATCCACTTGCGCTTAAATCAAAAATACAATCAGCATACCTAGTCTTATGCAGGTCACCTGTCATAGGCTCTAGGTATTTAATAATCGACGGAGATACAAACCCAACATAGACCCCCAACTTCCGGTGTGGCCCCATGGTGGTACGCTGTGGTGGTGAGATCGGCACATATACAGCATAGCCGAATTTACGCAGATGGGAAATACTTAGTTGTTGCCCACGCACTAGTTCCATAGGGATGTGTTATGATATGCAGTCGGCCTGAGTTTTATTAATTTTGTAGCATGCAGTACCGCGTGGCCCCAAATACTGGTGGGGAGCCTACAATTTTGTAGTAAAGGTCTGGCTATTAACTTGATCCTCTTTATAAGTGATTCTGCCAAGCCGTTCTGTGTGTGCACATGAGGTACGGAATGCTCTACAGTTATGCCCATGGTCGTACAATAATCATTACACGCCCTCGAGCTAAACTCAGCGGCGTTGTCCAATCTAATGGACCTAATTCTTTCTTCAGGGAAGTCGGCCTGTAATTTAATTACTTGGGCAATTAACTTAGCAAACGCATGGTTTCTCGTAGACAGCAGGCATACGTGAGACCAGCGTGTAGAAGCATCTATAAGCACCATAAAATACCTAAATGGGCCTGTTATTGGCAGGATCGGTCCGCAGATATCACCCTGAATTCTCTCCAGGAAATTCGAGGACTTACTTTGGACTTTAACATGAGAGGATCTAATTATTAATTTCCCTTTGGCCCATGCAGGGGACACAAAAGCTTCAGGCTTTGGGAAATCAGATACCTTCAGGGTATGGCCTACAGAATTTTAACTATTCTTTGCATCATACTCAGGCCCGGATGCCCCAGACGGTCATGCCAGACTATATACTGGTCCGGGGTGATTATTTCAGTCTTCATAGAAAGATGAAGAGAGGGCTTGATGTAGGTGTAGTATAGGCCAGATTTAAAAGAGGAGAATTTCTCCACCACATGCTTTTCACACCCGTCTTTAGAGGTTACCAGGAGGAATTCAGTTCCACCTTCATGATCGGTTTCCATATGAAAGCCGTTCATGCGGATGTCCTTAAAACTTAGCAAGGTGTGAGTTGATTCAGGGTACAAGAGAGCATCCTCGATGGTGATCATTGTGCCCATGGGGAGAGTTAACACGGCTCTACCGGAGCCCACAATCCGCGCGTTGCTACCGACAATCGTCAGGATATTTTTATCCCTCTTCTGGAAGTTTTGGAAGTACTTTATCTCCCTTAGTATGGTGTTGGTCGTGCAACTGTCTACCAGACAGAGTTCCTCCTCTATTTGTCCACTACGCGGTTCTATATCATATGAATATATCACATACACACAAGTAAGATATATTCTCAAGTATCACTAGAATGCATAATATTAACATATCAAAAACAGTGATAAATAACCATAACATTATTAAGTTCTTCAGGAACTATTGTGGACATAGAACACAAAGGACTAATTATTACAAGTTTATAAATAAAAATGTTCTGCAGGAACATAAGCAAACCATAAACTGAGTAGGGATAATATCATAACATAGATGCAACTACAGGCTACTGCATATCTCCATATAAATCCTCCAGTTCTTCATTAAGAAGATCGTCCTCATCATCAGAGGTGGGGTCCTTCATCTTCGGGCTTGGCGGGACCTCCTGTTTGTCACCCTTCTCCTCTTCCAGAGGATTTTCTAGCTGAGTGACGTGTACCTCTGATCTGAGCTTTTCTTTCTCGCCGTCCTTCTTCATGTACTTCTGGTACGGTTCCACGAGGTGCTTGGGGTACGGCAAGCCCGCGACCAGTGGCCCTTGCCACCACACTTGTAGCATGGCTTACCAGCATGGTTCGACTCGGTCTCGGGAGGCTTCTTCTGGACAACCTCCTTGCCTTTGCTACCAGCCTTTCCCTTATCTCGCTTTTTCTGCCCGCCGTGATTCTGCCACGACGCCTTTCCACCTCTTCCCCGCTTATGGCCCTGGCTACCGGAGGGCCCTGAGCATTGGCGTGTGCTTCTGGCATACCTTTTGATCCCGAAGGGCGAACATGATGATTCTTCATAAGAATCTCATCGTGCTTCTCTACTTCCAGCAGAGTTTGCATCAGCTCAGAGTGACGGGTGAACTTATGCTGACGATACTGCTGCTGGAGTATCATCATGGAAGGGTGAAAGGTTCCTAGAGTCTTGTTAATCTTTTTCTCATCTGAGACCTGCTTTTCACAGAACCTCAGTTTGGCAACGACCCTATGGAGAGCAGAGTTGTACCCAGCCACGGACTTAAAGTCCTGGAACCTAAGTTCCGCCCACTCTCTCTGCACCATAGACAGGAGAGTCTGCACATGCTGGTTGTAGCGCTCTCTCAGGGAGTTCCATAGTGCCAGCAGGCTGTCCTCCATCATATACTTGGACTTCAGGTCCGGGTGTATGTGGTGTCTCATGTAGTCTTGGTGAGTACTGACCGGGTTAGGGATCGGTGGTGCGCCTCTGCAGGAGGGACAATCGTCGCACCAAGGGAGCGGGCTTCCAAGTTGATCCGAAGATCCATAGCCCAGGTCAGATAATTGCTCCCATCGACAGCGAGAGGGGAGAAATCTCTTTTGTTTAGGTCAAACATATCCTACACATGTAATTATATATTTACTACAGGAAATATACAACGAGGTTTGCAAGAAAATATTCTAGAATTCTCTAAATTGCATTAATAATTAAGACTACCGGTCATAGACGAATTATTAAGCAAATAGGACAAATATTTAATTCACATGGATTTGCTCTTAATTAAGGACTGCAGGTCTAAATATGAAGCAAATTTAGTGAATAAATAGTGATAAATCGATAAATGAATTTATCCTTAATTTTAGAGAGTTTCTAGAATTTTAATTCTTTAGTAAATAAACATGTCTCGTTTCTACTGTCCGGGCTGGCCCAAAAAGCCACTCACGCCGGTGCAGCACGCTGCATGGGCCATCAACTCGCAGGCTAAGGTGCAGTACGTGAAAGCCATGCATAGCACTGTATGCATGATTTTTCCGGCCACAGGCGTGTATACGGATCGTATTTCTATGTGGAAACCCAAAGGACCAGCTCATGCGTGGCCCAACGCGGGAGCCAAGTTCATGGCACTGTTTTCGTGTATTTTCCGGCCACGTGCACGTATTTCGCCCGTATACGCCGGGTTTGCCCTTGCCCCACGGGTTGACGGCGGCGGTTGCAGCGGCCCTGCTCCATGGGCGGGTTCGCGGCGATTATCCCGGTGGTCGGCACGGGCTACGGCCGTGTGCCCCCGTGCTGCGGCGGCGGCGGCGTGAAAGATCCGGCACCTTGCCGGTTCGTGTAACCTGAGATCGATCGATCGATCAGTTGTGTGGGCTTGGTATCTTGCGTTCCATCCCATTGTCTACCCTGTGATGGTGATGCCGCCGCGGATTGAGGTATACGCCATCGCAATGGGCGACGCGAGTCGCGACCGAGCGGCGGCGCGGCAAGCAGCGAAGCGGCGGCGTTTGGCGGTGTCGGTTGCGGGCGGCGGCGCCGCTTCAGCTGCCGACGCAATGAGGCCGAGGTCGACGAGACGGCGGCCAATAGGGCAACGCAAAAGTAGATGCGAAAACTAGTATACCGACTAGTGCTACTGCCGATGCATGTTTCAATCTGCTAATTGAAAACGACGAGGCATCTACCTATAGAATATGATTTAAACCGATCTACGAGATCGATTTGTTACCTCTGATTGCTCGTAGATGCGAAATTATCGAATCAGTGCAGACGACAAGGTAGCAGGTAGCTCGTAGATTCCGCTCTCGGAGACGTTTGTGCTGATAACATGTTGTAAATTACGTTGTCTTGTAGCCCGATGATCGATAATCAAACAATTACAAAGGCAATGAATGCAGTATGTAGAGAGGCAAAGAGGCGGTGTATTCTTTATTGATTCAGATCTGTTTTGATACAAGGGGTGTCTCTTTTATATTGGCTCCATAATTAGGTTTGCCCATAATACCCTTACAGATAAACCCTAGGGTTACCACAACCATAACGCGGGCGCGCAGCCGCCTCGATCGGAGCTGATCCCCTCCAACGTCTCTACGGGTACGTACCGCTCTGCATCTTCAGACGCATGCATCTGTACATGCATGCTTAAGGTGCTTTAGCTAACCTCCCGTAGTTATCTAATTAACCATCCTTAGTTTTAGTTGTAAGCTACATTAACTCGTTCAATGAACCAGGTAAAGGCACTGCGTCGCATTCCATCACCCATGAGACAACATATATGCATGATCATTTTCGTTTTGACAGTGTGCACCCGGAAGGAGCTGGCAGCACAGATGGCAGAATCCTGCGATGCGGATAAGCCATCTGCCAAGTGCTGCCAGGGCATCATCGTCACCGTCCAAGTGACGGCTGCTAGCTAGCTTGTGCCAGGTAGTCGACGAACGGGACGCCAGAGACTACATCCTGTCGCCCGGATATATCCTGGAGCAGTACGTGGCAAGAAGAACATCACAGCCGTTGATCCGGAAACCTGTGATTAGGGGGAAAGTGAGAATTCTTCTTCTTCTTCTTCTTCTTCTTCTTCTTCTTCTTCTTCTTCTTCTTCTTCTTCTTCTTCTTCTTCTTCGTCCTCCTCCTCCTCCTCCTCCATTTGATGAAAACAGTCACCTTGCATATCATCGTCCTTCTGCAGGAGCTCAGCCGCAGCATGCTAAGTGATCGTTCTCCGGTGACAAGATATATAGCATGTCCTCGCAATTTAACCGAAGAATAGCAGCAAAAATATTTTTTTTTCTAATTGTTTTATCAGCTATTAATGTCCAAGTACTAAATTTCTCACTGTATTATCGATTAATAGTAACGAATGTGATAGAACATCTATATTAAGGGCTTGCTATATCGTGTTATGACAAAATAGTAACATCATTAGTTGTGATTTAATAGCGACAAATTGACATATTATCACATTTTTTAAATATTTACATGCATCGTGCTTTCGCACATGGCTTTGCTTCCGTGCTCGATTACATATTTAGACCTTTGGCTCTACTAGGCATCTCTAGAAGAGTCTGAAAATCGGCTCCTTGTATCCTTCTCTATATTTCTATTTTCTTTAGCGGAATCTCTATTCCCACAAATATATAGAGACATGAGAGAGAATCTCTTAATATAACTGAGATAGAATCTCTAAATCTATGAACTGAGATAGAGACTTTGATAGAGTGATATAGAGATAAGAGTCTAAATATAAAATTCCCTTTTAGGGACAATGCCTGGATTTTATCCTCGTCTTGGTGTATGCTTGGTTGAATTCGAAGAAGTATGCATCTACAATCCTACATTCTGAAAAGTGATGTTGTGGAAATGTAGAGGTGGTCTAGATTCTTCAATGATAGTTGGCTAATATGATGTTCTCATAACACAATGCTGCTGTTTCTGAACAAAATCTTCATCGAATTGTGATTTTACGAATGTCCTACATGATGTTAGAAAAGAGAAAATTTGAAGCTTGTTTCTCTGAAAGCAGCCAATGGGTAATCTATTTTTCAACTGGTTTTTTATTAAGAAATGCGAAGAACAGCTTTCACCTAGAAAAGCAGAAGTGTTGTTGCAGAGATTCTGAGGCCAATTGTGTCTTCATCCTGACAGCATGTATGGGTTGATGTACCAACATGATTCTGTTCCACATTGTGCGTTGCAAAGACTGGGTGGTATATAGGATTTTGTGCTATAAATATTCCCACATGAATGATGAAATTTGATTTAAGTTCGAGCATTGTTTATTAATTGTGGTATAATGGATTTTCACATTGATGTTTCTAAACAACTTGCTATTATCGTTCAATTATCGTTTTTTCCCTTGGGACAGTGGGGTACACTGTCCAATTTCTTTAATTACAACTGAGCAATTCTAAAAGATGTTATATTATTGTTGTGGGCACCGGCTTAAGCTCCCAGTAATTCTAATGCCTTGTACTTTGGCACCACATCTCTTTACCATTTTTTTGGAAGAAAAAAATAGCCTCAATTAGTCATACCTGTGAATGACCTTAGTTCCTAATATATACACAAGTTTAATATCATCTGTTGGTTGCTCTGATCTTTTGTCAGATGACAACATCCATTGCTATAGAAGATTTCCGAGGGGAGGTGAAGCTTTGAAGGCTTTGGCGGGACACAAGAACTTGGTCCAATTTTATGTTGCTACGAGGTCGAGGACATTGAAAACGTTTATTAGTAATGGAGTAATTGGTTGTTTTGGATGAAAAGATCAGTGCTTTATTGTTTGGTCGTGCTCCAATGCATCAACTTTAATACATTGTTTCTTTTTTTTTTTTTGGGTTACAGATTGAGTATTGAGTATATTTGATATAAATTGACTGCAACTACATAGAAAAAATTCAATTATTTTTTGCAACTACACATAAATAATTTTTTGCAAAAAATATTTTTTTTGCATATAAGTTTCCACATAAATATAATATTCTTATTGTATATTGGATTCTACATAGTTTTCTTAATTTGTACATTTTTTTTATTTTATTTTCTGAGCTTTCTAGGATTTTCTACAATTTATTAGATTTTGTAGAATTTATTATCTAGAAATCCTGTTGACTAGGATACCACATCAGTCAAAACTGGGGTGGTTTCAACTACGGGAAATTTGTCCGCTATGAAGAGTTTGAGGGTTTGGTTGCCCGATTTTATGGTTATGGGAGAAAAACCGGATTTATATAATAGTTAAGGGGGGCAAAATAGACTTTTTTCCTTTTTTTTTCCTTCTCGTTTTTATTCTTACTGGCTCAGCAATTCACACCGTTTACATGTATAACACATCGTTATTTGGGCCGTATGTCTGAGGCCTACTGGCCCAGTAATACGTGGGCCTGGTGCCAGCTCATCTGTGTAAAGCCCACCCAGAAAAAAGTCAACCAATATTCTCCTCCTCTCTCTACTCCACGCGCACAGCCAGAGACACAGTACACCCGCTTCCTTCCTCCGTCGTCACAAATCCGGAGGCAACCAAACGACGAGAGGCCGCGGCGATGGAGCGGCAAGTTGATGAGGCAGCGCCGGCGGGCAAGGACGGCTCCGGCAACGCTCCACCCCCGCCGGTAAGTCCAATCTGTCTCTATCTCTCTCTCTCTCTCTCTGCTGTGGAATTCCCTTCTTTGTATCAAGCAATTGACAGGGGAGAGTTGTGGCTTGTACGCGTGTTTCTCGGCAGTTCTTGGAGGTCACGTGCAGGAGCTCCGGCGAGGTCCGGCGGTTCGCGGCCGGGACGACCGCCCGCTACGCGCTGCACGCCGTCAACCGCAAGCTCGCCCCCGGCGCCCCGGCGGCGCTGCACGTCGAGGCCGTCAAGGACGGCGAGGAGCCCGTCAGCTTCGGCCCCACCGCGCCGCTCGCCGACTACGGCCACGGCTGGCGGCTGCAGACCGTAACCGAGCAGGAAGCGCCTGGAATCCACTGGAGGCAGACGCTTGACATGGTAACACCCCTGCATTATTCCTCTTTTTCTTAGATAAGTTCAAATTTTCTCTCTCAAGAATCAAGTACAGATGAGATGAGATTCTCGCAGAGACGAGGTGAAGCGAAGGATCCCCTCGACAGGGAGGCAGTGAAGACCACTTCCGTCTACCTCGGCAAGATCGCTCTCGCGTTCGTGTTCATATTCTTGCTCGGCGGATTGTTCACCTACTTGCTCGAGAAGCTCCCCGACATGATCCAGCTTGCATCTTAGCCTGAATCCTTGTAGAATTTGCTGGTGGAAAACGAAGCAGTGGCCAGCACATGTATCAGTGATTTTTTTGCCTTCTTTTTTGCATAAGGGGTTATATCTCATTTCCATTACGAAGAACGGAAATACAAGGTTCAAAGGTTCACAGCTAGCAAAATTAACCGGCCAACCAAAAACTTCCAACATTACTGACTGAGATTGCTACCCGAAATAAGACATCCACCACCTGCAAATAGAACTAACCCAAACAACCAGAGAAACAACAAGCCCAGAAGGGAAACGAGACAGCTAACAGTCTGCCGCTCAACACTGACCTAGCAAATGCAAATAGATAACCTAACATCTTTCCAAATAAGGCCTAAGTATTCCCCTGAAGATCCCTAGCATCAGCTATAGAAGACAGCATCTGCCTGCGATGTCCACATCGTTCCATCTTCTTTACAATCTCCATAGCTTTTGCTACCCTCACAGAAAGCATGTGCTTGCTGCCTTCGGAACCCAAACCTATCCAAAACAAGATTAGAGCACATGTTGAATGTAGAACCGTGAGAGGTGACCAAAATTTACTGTCCTCGAAACAAGCCTTATTTCTAGTTTTCCAAACTGCCTAGCAAATCGCAAGAATACAAACACCGCTCAACTTTTTATCTACCTTTAGAATCCTAATAAACCACCAAAAAGCACTATGTAATGAATTAGGTTTGAAACCGGATCCAAAGCACACCGCTATAACATTCCAAACCGTTTTACTAATGACACAGCCAAAGAACAAATGATCACAAGTCTCCACCTGATCACAGAAAACACACACAGGATTCCCTAACCAGTTCAGCTTCTTCAAATTGTCTCTAGTTAAAATTGCATTATGTTTCAATAACCAACCGAAAATTTTTATCTTCAGAGGAACACAACACTTCCAGATAAAACTACAAAGCTCATCCTTTGGAATAGCACAATCAGAAAGTGACTTAAAAATCTTGGCTACCGAAAAATTCTTTTTACCGCCCACCTGCCAATAACCACTATCCCACCCATCCCCAAAATTAAAATTTTGGCAGTGCCAAATAACATCATCCCAGACTGCCTGGTCATCCCGACAAAGTGGGGAATATTTCACATTAACTCTCTAGCTTTCATGACCGAACAAACTTTAAGCCTACAAGCTGAATATGCTCCAGGGCATCTGACTTTCAAAGCAGTATCAAATAGCCAAACAACCCCCCAAAAGTCACTAAGATTGCCGTCTTTTACCACCATTCTCCTATTTTTAAAATACAGCTCTTTACCTGAAAGGATATTTTTCCAAATAAAAGAATCACTGATACATTCTCTAATCTGATAAAGAGGCCTATTCAAAATATATCTCTTTTTTACAAGATCTTGCCACAACCCTTCCTCCACATCTAATTTCCACCACCATTTTGTAAGAAGACTAATATTCACATCCCTAAGATTTCTAATTCCTAATCCTCCTTTCTTTTTTTTCCAAACAAACTTTGTCCCATCTCATTAAATGATATTTCCTTTTCCCTTCAGTACCTCGCCAAAGAAAAACTCTCCTAATCTTATCAATTCTATCCACAACACCTTTAGGAAGACGGAATAAGGACATAAAGTAGATAGGCATGTTAGAAAGACAAGAATTCAAAAGCACCACTCTCCCTCCCAAGGACAGATTAGAACTCTTCCACATAGCCAATTTATTTTCAATCTTAGACACCAAAAAATCCCAGTCTCTACTCAGAACTTTTTTTGAACTAACAGGCATTCCTAGGTATTTAATAGGAAAATTACCCACAGGACAAGTGAATATATCAGAATAAGACTGATCTAAGTTGCAGTCCCCATTGATTATAAAGATCTCACTCTTTTGGAAGTTTATCTTTAAACCAGAAATGCTCTCATAAATAGTCAACAGAAACTTCATATACTTGGCCCCCTCCAAATCATTCTGTAAACAGATTATAGTATCATCTGCATATTGTAAATTGACAATGCCCTGATGAAAGAACCTATTAGCCAACCCACAAATATAACCCCCCATCTGAGCTTTGTATATCATCTTACTAAGACAGTCCGCCACTATATTAAAAAGGAAGAGGGAGAGAGGATCACCTTGCCTCACACCCATTTTACACTGAAAATACCGTCCCACTAGCCTATTAATGGACACACACACAAAGAGCCACCACAAACCGTCTGCTTGACCCAATTGCAAAAAATAGGATCAAAGCCTCTCAGACGTAAACAATCAAAAAGGAAATTCCATCCAATCTTATCATAGGCCTTTTCAAAATCCAATTTAAGCACTACACCAACCTCTTTTCTTGATCTAGTCTCATGAAGAATTTCCTGAAGCAGGATAATACCATCCATAATATTCCTTCCTTTCATAAACGCCGATTGTTTTTTTGAAATTATTCTCCCCACAATACTTTCTAATCTATAAGTAAGTACTTTAGTAATCAACTTGAAAATATTATTTAAAAGACAAATAGGTCTATACTGGGTGATTTTGTTAGCCCCATTAACTTTCAGAATAAGAGTAATCAAACCATAATTCAACCTAGAAACATTCACTTGATTTAAGAACATTCCTTCAAAAATATTATAAACGTCATGTTTAATAATGTTCCAACAATTTTGATAGAATTCCGTAGGGATGCCATCCAAACCAGGCGCTTTATTTTTTCCCCTCATGAACAAAGCTTTGTCAATCTCATCCTCCGTAAAAGGGGCAATCAGCATAGTATTTTTCTCATTACTAACCAGCTCATCTCCAACCCACAACCCATCATTTATTATGAAATTGTTGTTACTCACGTCCCCAAAAAGAGTTTTATAAAATTTAGTAGCATGATCTAATAAATTCTCATCTCCCTGAA
Source organism: Olyra latifolia (assembly GCA_036346145.1). Taxonomy (NCBI): domain Eukaryota; kingdom Viridiplantae; phylum Streptophyta; class Magnoliopsida; order Poales; family Poaceae; genus Olyra; species Olyra latifolia. Next base: position 35,406,470 of record CM070525.1, on the reverse strand, counting down.
TGTTTACATCACCATCTTTCAAAAATAAAATGCTCTTTCTTCTTTTCTTACCATTAGCAATTTTATGAAAATACGCAGTATTATTGTCTCCCTTTAACAACCAATTTTCCTGTGACCTGGTATGCCATTTAATCTCCTCATCTTCATAAATATGAAAAAGCTCAACCAAATATTGCACTTTTTTTCCTATCTTCAGCCGTAAGAATATTGCATTCCTCCATCGTCTCATATTTGTGAATCCAATCTTTCAGAAACCACTTCTTTTTATTATCAGAACCCCATTTATTGGCATCCCAACCTTTCAAATATTTCTTCAACCTCTTGATTTTATACTGAAAAATAGGGATACTATCTCCCAACCGGCAAGGTTGTTCCCAACTACTTTTGACCTTATCCAGAAAATCATCATCCTTAAACCAACACATGTGAAAGCGAAAAATATTATTGTGTCTACTATTATTAACATCAGAGAACAAAATAAGAGGAGAATGGTTTGAAAGCACCCTAGGAAGCTTTCGGACCATGGCCAGAGGGAATAAATTTTCTCACGAATAATTCATAAGAACTCTATCTAGTTTTTCCAGAATAGGATTCTTCTGCATATTAGGACAAGTATATTTACCTCCAACCATATCAATTTCTCTAAGACCATGAACATTAATGACCGAGTTAAACAGACCACCATAACGTGATAACAAACTCCCCTTGTTCTTATCATCTAAACTCCTCAATAGATTGAAATCCCCCCAATGACAAAAGGATTTAAAATGTCAGAGCAAAAATTAGACATTTCACACAAAAAAATTGTTTCTAACACAATCATGGGCAGCACCATAAACAATTAATAAGCTCCATTTAAACTTACCTTTAATATCCCATAGATCAAACTGTAAAATATAATCCCCCTTTCGAACCGCTAACACATCGAGCTCTTTACAAAGCACTCCACCAAGAATCCCGCCTGCTCTGCCAATAGAAGGAATCCAATCCCAAAAATAGTTTTTAGCCGGGTCTAATTTTCGAAATAAAGCATCCTTATATTTAATTTTTTTAGTTTCAATTAGGCCACAAAACTTGAGCTGTTCAGAGCTTAATAAATCCCTAATCAACACCGACATGCCTTTGTTGGCAACCCCTCTACAATTCCAAAAAAGACCTTTCATATACATTTTTTTATTGTTTCTTCCTTTCCTCAAGCAAATAGGACTCCTTCTCTCATTCAAAGGTGACTTCTTTTTCTTTTTGTATCTTTTAGAATTCAACCTACTATCTTTAGCCATGATATTACTATCCTCCTCTGAATTTTCAGACAGCCAATCTAACAGAAGTTCCTGACTACCAGAAGCATTATCAACATTTAAACCTCCATTTTTACCAGAATTATCTACACCATTGTGAACTACTTTCTCACAAATTTTATTGTGAAGATTTAATCTAGCTAATTCCAAATCTTTCACCAAATCAAAAGCTTCTAAATCATTCCCAATAGGAGATATCCCAAAACTATTTGCCATATTACATAAAAAATTGGAATCCAAAACAGCAAAAGAGTTTAGAGTAATAGGATTACCTTCTAAATTTTTCTTGTTCGCAATCTTTTGAGCTTTCGAGAGCACAGGTTCATAGTCTCCTTTCAGTCTAGCACTTCTGCGAATAATGACTTCCCCACTTAAATCACGCCTCTCAGCCTCATTGTTCACGGATAAAACCACACTAGTGTCTACAGAAGCTCTACCATCCAACTCATCCTCCAATGGAGAGTTAACTAACTCACAACTAGAGACAGAAGGACCCGTCAGACAATGTCCTGTACCTTCTCCCATATTTCTCATCATGAATAAAGTATCACCCTGATTCAACCGATTGACATAGGGTTTACTGACAATGTCCCAGTTTCTCTTAAGCCCGTGACTTAAGTTAGAGCAGCCAACCAACCAACTTTGGGTTGAAGACCATCTATTCAAGGAGTCCAAATCCTTATTCCCAAAACTCCTCATACCCCCTTTACCTCCCATCATTTTGTAATAATAAGACCAATCCATAATCTCTTTACTTTTCACAAAACTTCCTTGCTTATCAACAGAATTAGAGCCCACAGCCACCAACCATTTATTCCCCCCTTGAGTTTTACCCCCTCCAGAAACTTTCTCCCAAGCATTACTATCACTACCATGACCAGAAGCATGAATGTTATTTCCCACAAAACCTTTGTCCGAAGTCTTAGATTTTTTTGGCGCTTGCTCCAGTTCATCTTCCATTGGATCATCATCCTCAACCTCAATCCCCCAGCCTGGTGTATTAGAGCTAAAATCAGGTTCCTCAACTTGAAACTCAAAATCGTAAAGACCTTTATCAATAGCACCTTCTGCAAATTCAGAAATTTTGGTCATATCTTTGCAATAAATTCGAACTCGAACATAATCATTTCTATGAAGAGTACTCAAGTCAACCTCCTGCGGAATACCAACTAACGACGCCACATAACAAGCAGTAGAAACAGATCTTGCCTCCAATGGAATATGAAGTATCCTGATCCAAACATCAAGCAAAATCCCCTTAGCCCCAAACTCGATCTTCCACTTCTCTATTTTCATAAAAGCATTCTTACCCTGGACTCTCATAGCGGGCAATAGTTCCATTTCCTCCATCTTTTTTGCATTAGGGAATCGCATTAAGAAAGAATTTGGACCATTAGCCCTAGCAGTACAACTCCAATTTGGAAAAGCTTTGAAAATCCCATTAAATTCTTTCTCAATCTCTTTAGCACTAACTGCATCACCCTCAACCTTTATCACAGCGGTACTAGACTTATCCTTCGACATCTGACCTCCAGGAATATCTCCACATACAAAAATCCCTTGCCCTTCACTCTGAAAACCACACAAATATGCCACAAACTCCCAAGGTTTCTTATTCGAACATTTCCTAGCAATATGCCCCTCACCCCCACAAAAACCACACATGAAGATTGCTGGGCAATTAAAAGCTAAATGCCCAAACTTACCACAACGAAAACAATTACCAAGAATACGCTCTTCCTTAGAATCACCACTACCCACAGCTTCAGAAGAGTCACCTAGTTTGCCCTTACCAGTGATCACCACTCCGCCACCGGAATCCATTCCTCCATTCTTGTCATTCTTTACACCCGATGTACCTTGAGAAGAAGAATCAGGTCTCACCAAATCACGACCTCTTTCCCAGGTATGAGATCTACCTCTTGCTCCAAATCGGCCTCCATCACCCCGACCAAATCGACCTCCACCCCAACGACCGCCGCCTCGATCGCCACCCATCACACCTCCACGATCCCCACCAGGATGAGAATCCATGGATCTCCTGACACCCCGGACAACTTGCGCAAAGGACCGATGATCCAAGCCACCAGGATGCGGAGGAGGCAATCTCACCGGAACCCTAGCAGACGGACGAAACTTCTCCCAAAAGTGGCCAAAGAGAACTCTCCCGAAACCAAATGAATCCTCTCTCTCCACTGCACATCGACGGATATTTTTATCACCCCGCTGAGATCCCAAGTCCACACTCCGGCGACACGCGCCATCAATCTTGCCATTGGATCGAATAGGGACTACAAAACTTCCAAATACCACCTTCATATTCATAGGAATATAGCCATCTTCCACCTCCAGTCACACAATCAAATGCCCGAAACGCAAAAGCCGATCCACCAGCCACACCAAGAGAAGAGGAAATTGACAATATGCCACTCCCAAGAAGTGGTCTCGCTAAAATGCCACTCTCGTCGTTCCAATCTTTTAAATGCCACCCAAAGTGAGATTCACTTGCTACTTTGCCACTCTCTGGTTATTTGGCTCATTTTATTTCCATTGCACAGTTTGTTGGACGGGAAAAGACCATCGTGCCCTACATTATCCGTCCGTCCGTCTCTCTCGTTCTTTCGTTCATTTCATTTCCAATCTCTTGTCCTCGCTTCGCTGTTTCGCTTGCTCTGTTCCAGCCGGTCATCGTGGAGCTCCTGCGGCAGCCACCGGTCGGACTGGAGCTCAGCGGCGACCGCTCCGGTGACTTGGAGGTCAGCGACGGCGCACTGGCGATGGCTCCGAGCGGTGGTGGCGCCAGATTGGAAAGGTAAGAACACCTAGGTGTCCCGGTCCCTTGCATTTCTCTAGGGTTTGATGGATTTGTCTCCTTTTGCTGTGTTTTGTGCGACCGTAGCATAGGAATGAATCCGGGATCCCGATGCGTGAGTACCTCTACGGCCGGCGGGATGAACCCGAAGGCCAATGACGTGTCGGGGTAACTTCTAAATTTTTAACAGTGGATTTCCCCAACGGTAGTTGAACCCTGCCCTAACCGAATTGTTATTTTTTTTGTTTTGTGTAACAATTGAGGGCATTAGGCTAGATGCATGGACAGATAGTACAGTAGATTGGTCTCTTCCGTGCACTCCGCGCCGTGATGATTTGGGCAGCGGTGATGCATTTGGAGGGGATACATTTGCAATGGGCAGTGATGCGTGTGGCAGTTGTGGAGGTGGAGCACTTGGTGCAGCAAGCATGGATACATCTATGTGTGGTGGAGCAATGGGTATAGGGAGACGAAGTGACAACCATGTAGCTCAGGTATTTGATTGGGACAATGTAAGAATTCAAGAAACACATGACGAGGAAGGCCGGATAGAACAAATGACTGAAGAGCAAATGTATGTCCTTCTAGGATTAAGGGAGGAGGATGCTAGAACAAGCAATGAGGAGAGGCCAAGTGCGGTGGGAGGGTTGACATACACACTGCTGCTTTGGGGATAGCCTTCAGATCTTGCCATTGTTGTTGATGACTTAATGCCGAAGAAGTTTGCATTTCTTATGACAAGGATCACCCTATCATGGAGCTAGGCTCCCTATATCCATCAATGAAAGAGTTTAGGCTGGCTGTGAGGCAGTTTGCTATCAATGAGGAGTTTGATTTGGGTATTGAAAAGACTGATAAGTCTAGGTTCAGGGGTTACTGCAAAGCTGAAGGGGTATTGAAAAGACTGATAAGTCTAGGTTCAGCGGTTTTAATTCAAGTGAAGGCCAGAACTAGGGGTCTAGGTCATTTGAGAGTGGTCAAGGCAGACAGGGTAAGTGCAGAGGTTTGGGACAATAGCTGTGGTGCTAGGCATGTGGTTAAAGAGCATACCCATGAATGTACCTGTCTAGAGTGGCAGCACACTGGCAAGCCTTGTGATCATGCTCTGGCCAGCATAACCACACATAGTAGGTTTGATATGGCAGATTATGTGCATGAGTACTATATTGTTGCCAAGTTTAGGGCTGCTTATGCAGGCCTTATAGAGCCTATGCCTGACAAGTCACAATGGCCACAGGTGGATTTGCTATTTGAGGTAGGAGCACCTCTAGGCAGGAGGTCAGTTGGCAGGCAAAGGAAACTCAGAATGAAAAGTTTTCTAGAAGTTGGCAGCAACTCTGGTGCAAAGGAAGGGCAGACTAGAAAAGGGAAAACAATGGTCAGAGGCCCTATCAAGTGTCAGCGATATGGGGAAGTTGGTCACAGACAAGCAAGTTACAAGTGTCCATTGAATGGCACTAAGAAAAGGTGTGTCAATCTCAACTAATACTAATCTATAACTGCTGAACTTTGCTGAACTTTGACTGATACAATGCAAAAAATTATTGCTGCAGGAAGAGGAAGCCTAGGACCAGAAAATTTCCAAGCACAAATCAGGAGGGTACAGCTGTGCAAGACACCATGCAGCAAGTACAAAATGCGAAAAAGCTGACTCCTAGGAAAAAGAACAAGAAGAACAAGAACTAAGTCAAGTTGAGGAAGAAGCTGTATGGACCTTTTGCAAACTAGAAGATGATCTACCAGGAACCCTTTTGTGGTGTTTTTCATCAATGTGTAATGCTACTGCCATTTGATTATCCATCATCACCAGATTTGCTTGACTCATGTTTTGTCACCATCATCTGCAGATAGCTGTGAACCAATGGCTAACACAACTGAGCATAGAGGTTCAACTATTTTTATCCCTTTTGTTCACGAAAAAGATACCAATTTCCTGCTTGTAACGTCGTTTCCACTGAAGTGTATTGTATGCCTTTGGAGGCCTTCGATGTGTGCAGGACTAGGCAATTCAGTTTTCTATCGATGAATTTTACTAATCCATTTAGTAAGTGATGAGAAAGTTCTGGTGTTGCTCCAGTCCGAATAACATCCAGTGAGTGGCGAATTAGCTTCATTCCGAGCTCCATCGAGCGGGAAAAAGTGAAAAATGTGAGGCAAGGGCACGATGGTCTTTTCCCGTCCAACAAACTGTGCAATGGAAATAAAATGAGCCAAATAATCAGGGTGTGGCAAAGTAGCAAGTGAATCTCACTTTGGGTGGCATTTAAAAGATTGGAACGATGAGAGTGGCGTTTTAGCGAGAGAGAAAAACGCCGGCGACGAACTTCCCGAAACGCTCGCTGGCCGTGTTGCTAACGGAGAGGTTGCCGAGAGCTGTCGTCACGACTTGTCGCTAACTTTTTCGGTGTTCCTTCTTCGATTTTTTTTTTTTTTGGCCTTCTTGATGATAGGTTCTCTTTTCAGCCATGTAGTGCAGTCAGCTGCACCTTCCCTCGCTGCTATGCAAATATGCAAAGCTGGCCGGGTTTCATGTCTCACACATCCGCATGTCCGGTCCCAAGAATCACCAGAAAACAAAACCACGGGCGAAAAAAGCTGATTCGGCCCTTGAACAGCAGCACAAAACAGAGTAGGTCTTCTCCTTATTTTCCCCTTCTAATAGCCTATGTAAAGGTCAATTTGACGTCTCTGCCAATGTCAACGGTACATGCCAAGCTGTATTTATGGGAATGCATAGTGCTACGTGTTTATTAGGGCATGTGTAATGATGGCGCTATTTCTATTCTAAAATAGGATCATGATAGGACCATAAATAGTAATGATAGGATTAAAAGTAAAATATAAGAGAGATGAAATGGGAAAGATAGAGTTAGCGTTATGTTATGATAAAATAGAACCATAATAGAATAGATTCAGAATAGGAGCAGTATTGTGCGTAACCTTATATATTCCCTCCCTCCAATAAAAAATAATTGATGTTTGAGAAGTTGAAGTTTTCAAATTTGAGTCACACATATCTTTGTAAATAATCAGATTGTGTGTATAAAAATTATACGTGTAGATTCATCTTAAAAAGATACTTCATTAGCATTACAATTTTGAAGGATTTTTAAAATAATTGCAATAGTAATTAGTGGTTAAAATTGCATTTCGAAGACTATGCAAAAACTTCGCTCATCTTACTTTTTAGAGCTTTGTCACACATATTCAAGAAAAAAAGAAATGGACCAAAAATACCAAAACATTTGCGTTTTCGAAACCAAACATAAACAAATAAGTAAATAAGCATAAGCAAATAAGTTGAAAAGAGAAGGCCCGGACGATTCCGCAGTATAATTGAAAGGCATTGAAAATTCACTGCTACACAATAAAGCCTATGAGGATTGATAACTTCCTAAGTGGAGTACACAGAACAATATCAACATGCCAAACACGGAAAAGGTCATTTCAACCTCGACGACAATGGGATGGAATTATCAGCTGGGAAACCTATCTTGTTCATCTTTACACATCACAAGTAAACTGACTTTTTCCTGTGAGGTAGTATACATCATTACTAACAAAGCATCTGAAAACCTATTGTTAACTAAACTCATTTGCTCTCGAGCAAAACTATTGATATCATGTGTACTTTCTGTATTGCCAATATTTGCTTAGTGCAGACGGGGCACCTTGATGACTTGTGCAAGTGCCTCCTGGCTCTTAAAGACCATAGGAATTCCCGATGCAACGATGTCCTGCTATCACCAGTTCTGCAACTGTGAGGCCACACTTTTCACCACAGGGTGATACTCTGTGTGCAAATACCTCTTTGCATTCTCTGAACCAGGTTGCCCAAGCCATTCGTCATATAATCTTTTCGCAATAGGGTTATCAAAGGGGTTGGATATCGACACCTAGTATACAAGTTTTACAGTTAATGAAAAATATAATCGACATAAAACATTCTTGCTCATTGGCAGCAAGATCATAGAAGTATATATATGTGAATATGTGATAACTGATGTGAAGCATAAAGTAGGAAAAAATTGGAGTTCCAATTTCTACATTTCTAAACAGGTAAAGGTAAACGCTCACCCCCTCGACTTTTTAGGATTCTTCAATTTCTTATTAAGAATAAATATATGTTATCAAACTAAAGCAGGATGACAGATAAATCAATGACCCTGTGAGTTCAGAAATTATTTAACTGTCCAAAAACTATTAGGGAGAGTGTAACAGCACTGACGGTTCAATAGAGGTTCTCTCTCATTTTAGCAAAACAGGCAAAAAAAATATGAGTAGCACGCTGGCTGGCTGCATGCTTACATCGATTGCATACAGGAGCAACCAAAGCAAATAGTACTGTTGTTTCTAAGCAACAAAAGTACAGAGGAAAATATAACGAAAATAACAAGTGCAGCTGGAGCATCTACTATAAGATGAATGCAAAATTCAAATTGATGGTCAAAGCAAGGTTAAGACAAAAAATATCCTGTAAAAAAGCAAGGCGCTTGTGAACCACATGAAATGACTGTAGTGGGCACTTGACCAACTTACATGTTGCATATACACGTCCTCTAGTTGTTGGATGAGATCCTTGGCAGATTGTCCTTTAACAGGTTTTATTTGACCACCCCCATTCAGACAACCTGTGGAAGGATAGTCAAGGCACCATAGCAGATATCTTGATCCTAAAGTCCAAAACCCAGTCACTAAAAGTAACATGCAGCATAATATTATAAATACCTGATGGGCAAGCCATAACTTCAATAAAGTGGTATTCACATTTTCCCATCTTAATCTTCCTAACAATGTTCTGTAGGTTTCTGAATCCATAGCAAAGTGCAAACTTCAGAACAGGTTTGGCTTCCACCTGTTAGCAGGAGCAGGAGAGGAGCAGGAGATGTTATATAGACTGATCATGAGGTCAGTTGAGCATAAGCAGAATAGAATGGTTTTCAGTAGGTCAACATGTGGATGGGAGGACGGATTTACCTCCAGTGTAACTTCACGGAAATCTGAATTTCGCAAGATTCTAAAATCAAGTGGGCCTTCTATTTCTCTATTGAAGAGTGTACGTGCCGCATAACGAAAGACTGTTTCTGCATAACCGCCAGAGCCACCAGAAACCCCATATAGATGGCCATCCTCATCGACATTTGTTAATCTGATTTACAATGCAGATAAGTACATGTGAATTCCCAGATAAATAGGCGAGAACAGATAAATAAACTATGATATACCAAACATAAAGAATAACATAGAATTATTCTCTTGGTTATTTTCCTCAACAAATGATTAAATACAAGATTCATTAAATTTCTACAATAAGTACCAATTGAACATTATTTGGATAATTTTGTACTGGTCATCTTGAACTTCATTCGAGTTTCATTTATAAAGAGTCAGAACAACACACCAAGCATACAAGGTAACTTACAATCTGTCCAAGGGAGATTCCTCCATTGTCTTGAAATCGATAGATTTGGACTGCACAACCATCAAAGTGACAATAAGTGTCTCAATAGTTTCCCAAATACATATTACAAGAAAGAACAAGAAATAAATTAGTTACCTGCATCAAGTCTAAAACTTCACCAGTTGTCAATACCGAGTCCACCTCTGTAACTTCTTTACCTTCCACCGAGGAAACAAAATCGTTGCGGACAGCTTCTAATTTTTTGTCATAACAAGGCATTACAGTAACATGATAAACATCATATGGCCTACACAATATATTAGAAGTTAAAAAAATAAAAAAAAAATGACAAGTATATGGTAAGACTGGTATTTCTTTAAAGCAATCATCCAACTACACGAAACAAATAACATACTATTACTAAAATAATAGAACATGCAAAATTAGGTTCTGACCATTACCAATATTCCCCCCAACCTCAAGTAGCGACAAAATGAGAAGTGCACAGTCGATTCTTGTTTACTTCAAGCGAAAATAGTTTTCTAAATGTTTTGATTGGCCACATGAAAATTGTATATCTGGATATGTCGTAATAAATACTTCTATAATCTTATACTGTTTTTGCAAAATTTTATTGCCAAAAAATAATGGTCAAATTTGCATCATAAAAATTTATAAATGAGACCTATTTGTGACCAAGATAGCAATGAATTTCTTAAGTCTCAAAAAGATCTGAAAATTTACACCTTAACACTTAAAGCTAGGGAAAAATACTCACTTGAGACCGAATTTTTCAACTATATGATGCTTGATAGCTGCACCAATCACCTGCTGCGGGCTCTTTACAGATGAGATGTAAGGCAAGATATATGAACCTAGAGTTTTTTCGGCATAGCATATCCAGCCTGCAAAGGAGTAAGAGATTCACATATTTTTAAAACTGGTCCTCTCGTATTTGTAGAAGAAATATAACCAATTAAACAACTAGTAGGAAACCATCAGATACCAATATTATGTAAAGAGAGGACAGTATTATTGGTACCCAAATTACACGGTAGCAAAAGTGGTGTCATATTCTTTGCAAATTTACCTGGGCATGCAGATGAAAGAAGGGGAAGACTGGTTCCAACTTCTTTGCCAATAGATAATTGATTTTGCTGATAACGTGAAACAAACTCATGGCATGCTTCAATAAGGGAAAGATCTCGACTGCAGCTTGTGTCATAAACTGCCTTTACACCCATTGACTTGAACAAAGCAGTCAGTTTTCCAAAAACCTGAAGATTAAAAAAATGCATACTCTTTTGCTATCATAATTAAAATGCACTCTTTCATTCATCAAGAGTGCTAAGACTAGAGTGAAATATTTCTGGACAAACTACCTTGAGGGGAACATTATAGAACACCTGATAATGTGATACTTTTGACTGGGGAACAGATAATTACCTGTGACTGAGAAAGACCAAAGAATGCAGCTAGTGATGCTCTTGACTGGGGAGACACAGATACAAAGACAGCTTTACCAGAGTTGATGCGACTAATGAAATCATCCAGGCTTTGCTTCTCAAGCATAACTGTCTCTGCTGACGTTATACAACCACTATGAGATCAAAATGAAATAGTTAGCATTTTATAGACTTGTGCAGGTCACTAGTTTTAGAGTTGAGATGAACAATAAATAGTGGTAACAACCTGCAAGCCAGACAATCCTTTAGTGAAATCTTGACTACTTCCTCTGGAGGCTTTGTGTTCACTGCAATTTCCTTTTGTTTAATCTGTGAAACAAAAGTGTCAGGAATTAGGGATGAAACCGGGTCAGATACGGTTGGATATTACCTCTTCTCGTATCCTACCCGTATTTTTTCTCTCGGATACGGATACGGAATCGGGTAGAATACAAATATGGAACCGGGTATTTACAAACGGATAGAAAACAGATACAAATTCAGGTCGAATACGGATTACGGATATTCAGTCGGATAGTACGTGAATATCGGCACACGATGAAAATAATATGGTGCTAGTTTTGTTAATCACATACTCACATGAGAAAAGGAAGTGATAGGACTGCATATGCTATGCAATGATATGCATGCACCTACAAGCGCTGGCCATGCGGGACATGTACACCTACGCGTAGCAACAGCATTGATGCAGCCATGTAGGCCATGTACCACGTATGCGTGCAACAGCTGCATTGATGCGGCCGAGCACACTACTCATGCAGCAGCAGCCGTAGTATCGATGAGCTGATGGGCTTAACTGGTGGGCCAAGTAGTGAGCGAAGTTAGCTAACGTGATGCTGTGTTGCGGAAGAATAATACCACATCGCTCATGGCAGCTGGGGCAGATGGGATGCATGATACGGAACGGATATTACCCGTTCCGTTTTCATCCCTATCAGGAATATAGGGAATAGTATGCAGAACTGCAGTGAATGGGGAGCAGCAGCATTGATGCGGCCGAGCACGCTACTCATGGAAGGAGGAAGTTTTTCTATAATGGGGAGATTAAACACAGCATTTGTAACTAGCTAAACTGTGGAAAAGCAGGAAAAGGTTGAAATTGCTCAGTGCCAGGAGTTCGTCAAGTGAGCCAATGTTGTCATGCTCCTACATAACAGTCTTCTCACCAAGGTTTTAATTATGGAAAAGCAGATGTACTTGATTTTGCTATTCAAAAAAGCTGGGAGAAGTCTCGCGATTTTTCTTGGGCATGAAAGAATTTAATCTTGCTTTATTATTTGCACCCTATAGAAGATATTGAAGTCTAAGATCAAAGTATTCCATTTTCTAAAAAAGCATAATACCAGAAAATACAATCTAAATGTGTACTTCCGGAGAGGCCTATTATCTGCTTTGGCGGAAAGAATACTAAGGAAGAAAAAAGGGGCTAGAATGGTAAGGGAAAGTTCACTCATTACCAGATGTAATTTGCTTTCTCTCCGAATTGAAACAACCGCCAGAGAGAAAGCTTTGGCCATTTGAGCAAAGGAAATCTGATGCAATAATTGCCACTCTAATTTTTGAAGAAATCAAAGTGATTAGTAGTTCATATTTAGCTAACACTACTCTCTTCCCTCGTCTCTGTCACAGACAACTAAACAGCAGAAGAGGAAATCAATCATGTCTCCCTTTCCTCTTCATTGCTACTACCACATACGTCTCCTATCCAAGCCTGCAGAGCAGGCCTTGCTACCTTGGTATTAAATATCAAGACCGAATCAGGTGGCATGGTGAGATGAGATGACTGGTCTACTGGGAAGATTCATGGCACAGGCACGCAGCCCCGAACTCAAACTGTTAGTCCGCAGGCGATGGCACGGGGCAGCAACCACAACCAGGAGCAAGGAAAAGCCCCAGGTCCGAAGGCTAGGGCAAAAACGAAGTCCCTGCGACAGCTAGGGAGAGGGAGCAGCACCTGCAGGCGGCTCGCGGAGGGGCTCTTGTTGAGGGAGATGATGCAGTCCTGCGAGGGGGCGATGAAGTCGTTGAGATCCGACGCCTGCAGCACCGGCGAGAACCTGCTCGACGACATCGCGCTCGCCGGCCGGCCAGACTCCGCAGTCGATCCTCCCACCGCCGCCGGTCGCCTCCCGCGTTCTCCTTTCTTCGGTGTTCTCTCCCGTGTCTTCGCTCCTCCGCCTCCGTGCTCTCCTTCTCCTGCTTGATGGAGAGGGTGGGTCGCCGACTATACGGCGGCCGGTGGGCCTCGCCTTGGGCTTTCTCTGGGACACGGGGGCGTCAGATGGGCCGTTGACGCACAGCGCAGCACCACTCTTGACGCTCGTCAGGAGTCACCAATATTCACTCACTCCAGCCTCAGGTTACGCGTCCGATGGGAATGGCGGCGACCGCACCTGTAGTTTCCGAGGGGAATGAAGTAGCTTCGGGAGCTCTCCACTGGGCCGTAAACCCCTGACATATGGGCCAGGGGCACAAAGGCTAGGCAAAACATATGTGTGGCCCTTTTCAGCTTATCTTTCGTTTGTGTCGACTTCTGTTGGAGAACTTTTATACACATCTTTGTTTTTAAATTTTTGTATTCCCTTTTTTCTATCTCGAAGACGTGTATAAAAGCTAAGTTGTTTTTAATTTTTTGGATTCCCTTTTTTTTTCTATCTCAAAGGCATGTATAAAAGCTCTCTAACACAAGTCGAACGAAGTGGATCCGACTCTCCAGGCCATGTCAGGAAGCAAATAAGCAAACAAGATAAGCAAATGAGATGAACTAAAAGAACCCCACCATGCCCTTCCTGATGGGGGAGGTAAGAGCCGCACCTTTATGTGCATTTTCATCTGCATCTCTATTTTTCACCCGCTATATCTATTATTACATCTATTTCTATCACTATTGAGCTCTCTATATTCAAACCATCTCAGCAGCAATCCCTATATCACACTTCATACCTTCTCTCTCCTATATTTTATTCATAAATCCTAACTGCCATAAACCACCATATTTTTGTACGCGTAATAATTTAAGTGTATATTGTACCATAATAATCATTTTTCATAAAATAAATATAAAACCCAATTTTCACTGATTTTCTGATTTTATTTTTATTTTTTTCTTTCATTTCCCTTTTTCTATTTCCTTTCTCCACTCCTTTTCTTCCCCAATCCCCATAGGCCCACATTTTCCCCTTCTCTTGTACCCGAGGCGTCGAGCCGTCTGTTTCTCTACCCCTCCTCGTCTCCTCCACCGCCGCATCCTCCACCGCACGTCACCTCCACCGCTATCCCCTCCACCACTCGTCTCCTCTACCCCTCATCTTCTCCACCACCACCCCCTTTTCTCCTCTCCCTTAGCCCTCCCTGCGTCGGTGTCGAAAACCCCAGCTCCAAGGTGGTGCGACAACGATGATCATGGTGGGGCGACGACACGGCGCACAAGATGGGGTAGCTACTACAAAGACCGGGACATGGCGCCACCTCTTCGCTCGACCATCCACGGCGGCACCTTACAGTAGCAACACGCCAACTCATCCAGCGACGCCCACCGATAGCATCCTCGGTGGCTCATAATTCCTGCTTATCCATCAGCGATTAGTGACATCATCGCCAGCGGCTCGGGTTCCGCACATTCGCGCCTTGCGCCAGCAGCGAGTTCTTCTTTGCCTCGCCTACACAGTGATTTGGGAAGTGAACATGAACTCCTCAATTTGGGGTTTCTCTCTCCAGATTTGGAGAGTGTATAGTTATAGTAAGGAATTTGGGAAGTCTGTTGGGTAGGTGTTTTTGGTTTAATTCATTCCAATTTGGGGTGTAGAGCAATATAGGGATGCTGTTGGGCGTGCCCTTACATGATTGTGCTCAAGCTGACTTAGCTGGCTCAGCAAATTTGTTATATCAGCATATCTCCCTTCTCTATAGTGGACTCAACAAAATCACACTCAACATCTTCTCTCACAGATATCTCCCAACTGCCATCAACAACTACTATGAACTTTCATGGTTTCCATTACAGTATAGATACTATAGCCATTACAGTACTAGAATACTTAGGTCACCACATATATAGCATAATTAAGTCAGTGCATACATAGAGTAGCATACATATACTAGTATTGTAATTAAGTCACCACATAATTAAGTCACCGCATACATAGAGTAGCATAATTAGGTCATCGCATCGATAGAGTACAGTATACATTGGTGATCATAATTAATTTACAAAGAGTACCACATACATAGATTAGCACACATGTCACCAATTGCGCTTGGGAGACCTATCACCCTCTCAGTTGTAGTAATCGTAGTCCACATTCCAGCCATCGGAGTTTCGCTTCAGATCAGGGTAGAAAATGGCGTGGTAGATGCCTCCCGATGGCTTCGCCTTGGACTCGGCTCCATCAGGAAATCGTTGCAGAGCTTCGTCGACTTCAATGCGCACGCATCAAGGTACTTCGCAACCCACTCAAGGTCGGCAAGCACAGAGTTGACCCCATCAAGAGGACTCCAATCTTGGTTCCATCCTTTGTTCACAATCATCAACAAGTCAGTGACCTTCTTGATCTGTCCAATGACTCGTGCAGGGGCTCCCCTCAATTTTGTGACCTCTATGTGCTCCATCTCTTTTTTTTTGGTTGAACGATGTCCATTCATTCTACATGAGATTTCAAAGAACTACATTCATAAAAAGCATTCACAAAGTTGTTTGGGGATTTTTACACTTAGGGATTTGGGGATTTGGTTAAATGCTAAACACAATCTACAACTAGGACACCAAATCTCAAATGTTTGTGTAAAATATTGTTAATCCCAATTTTCGGTTCTAAATAGCCTTGATCATCACAGTATTTGAACCTGTGGTGGAACAGTTGCCATTGCACCCTTCTCCTCAACCTCGGGCTACCATACCACCGGCAACTACATTGCTGCCACATAACCAACAACTACATTGTTGCCACCCTACCCAAAACCCTAGTACAATCGCCAACAAAGTCTGTTAGAGCTTAGAGAGCCAAAGAAGCGCGTACCTTGTGTCGGTGGAGTCTCCAGAGTTGAAGAAGAGGATCATCGGTGAAGGAGGTCGCGTCGTGCTACCGCTTCATCTTCATCTTCGTCACCACCCGCCGCCTCGTCCTCATGACCGCAGGAGTTGTGGCCATTAGAGTTTCCATGCCGCACAATGGATATCGAAAGGAGAGGCTTGCTAGATATTGCTAGACTCTCTCTCCTTTCGCTATCCCACTTGACGACTACGACGAGGCCGCTGGAAGACGCCACGGGCCCGTGGCTAGCTATCCCGCTACCCCTTACCATTTTTATCGAGCGCAAGTAGAATAGCGAATATGTTGGATTCAGCCTTAGGCAGATTGGATTAAATGGCAAATCAAACGACTGCTATCGGTAGAAAGGAATGACCGGATGGTCCAACGCCCATCACAAAGAAGCAAAACTATCACACTAATTAGCAAGTAGTTATTATAAATACGAAATTTGAAAAAGGTGTATCATTCGTCACTAGATTCTTTTTTTTTAGTAGAGAAGGACGACGCACAAAAAAGTTTGAATTTGCATAGAGGGCTGACCTGGGTTAATGAAAGGACCGGGATGTCGCCTAGAGGGGGGTGAATAGGCGATTTCAAATTGTAAAACAATAAACAGAGTTAATGGCGGAAGCTGTATCAGACAATCCGATGGTACAGGGTCGGACAATCCGATGGGTATCGGACTGTCCGAGGCAAGTATCGGACTGTCCGATCTGCACAGAAAACAGAGGACTTCGAGTTCAATTCAAATATCACAAATTGATGGATACCACCTGCACCAAAGATAGTTCACAAGCAAGTATGGGTGTAGTAGTATCACACAAGATAAGATAATCACTTTAATTGTAAAATAAGCAAGTAAATTAAACTTGAGAGTAGAAATGTGAAACCACAAGTGGAGAGGAGACGCGTTGATGTTTGTTCCCGAAGTTCGGATCCTTGAGGGGATCCTACGTCTCCGTTAAGGCGGCTCGGTCACACTTGAGCCGGGGTCTTTTTCAACCCTAATCCTCTCCAAGGTCCGCACCAAGCTCCCTTGGAATCCACTAGTTGACTCCTTTCCTCACGGAGGCGGAGTCCGGCCTTCACAAACTTGACACGGCGCACCACACAAAGCTCAGTGGCTCATGACCAACTCCTAGCCGTCTAGGAGTCCTCAACCTCCAAGAGTAACAAATACCACGAAGAACGAACTTGGAGATGACCACAAGTGCTCAAAGGTCCAATCTTGCTCAATCGCTCCTCCTAACTCTTCTTAACCCTTCTCACTAAGAGGATCACTTAGATCAAATAATGGAGAGGTCACTAGAGCTCAAGAACACACTAATTCCACAAAGGAATCAACTCCCAATCTTTCTCCTAATTCTTCCTCAATCCCTCCTTCCAACTCTTTCAAACCCTTCTCCAAAGGGGATCACAAAGATCTAAGAGTAGAGAGGTGCTATGGAGGCTCAAGAACAAGGGGAGGCACTTCACACTGACCTTGGCACAGACCTTCTAGCGGCTATTTGGAGAGGGGATTTTAAATAGGAGCTTCCACGAATCGGCCGTTCTGAGCAGTTCTGCATAATATCGGACGATCCAGATAGTCAAAGGTCGGACGGTCCGATATGGGAAACAGAAGACCAAGGTCACGAAAATCGGACGGATCAGAAGGTTTCGTCGAGAAGTATCAGACGATCCAGATAGTCAACTATCGGACAATCCGATAGAACACTCAATATGTGATGAGAAGCTCAAACTCTTAAAAATCGGACGGTCAGGGTAAATGTCCGAAGGGGTATCAGACGGATCCGATAGTCAACTATCGGACGATCCGAGGCCTGAAGCGCACAACGACACCCCAACGAAAATGGGTATAACTTTTGACTCCGGACTCCGTTTTGGGTGATCTTGGACTCTACGGAAAGCTAAGAATGAGAGCTACACAACCAACAAGGTCTCACTTCTCAAATATTAAAGGATAAATGCAGAACTCACAAAGAAGGTAAGGGAGACCTACAACTCTTACTTTCCGACACCACCAATACCACACTCTCTCTAGGTTTCACTAGGATGGATCATTTGAGCACTTGACACATCTAGAAATCATTCTCCATCGCATCCCTCTTAATAGTACGGCAATCCTTAGACTCAAATTAAATCAAAGATAATACAAGTCTAGGATAGTCATTTGCCGTCTTTTTCTTTATTATGCATGATGACCTTCACCAAAAGATTGATGACGCCTTCACCTTGTCCAACTTGACTCGATGCACCTCATGAGACTCTCGTCCTATCAACTTTGACTTGATCATCCTTCCTGATGATCTCTACGCCAAATTGATCTTGACCTAGTCTTCAACTCTTGGTGACACCGCCGTCTTGTTAACCTTGGCTTAACCGTCATCCTTTAACATACCTTGGTCATCACACATACTCACGGGACCTAATTCTTTTAAATTACTCATGAAAGGCATTAGTCCCAAAAGCTCAATGGATATGAATAAGTTGATATTTGTGAGCAATTAAGTATAACAAGTGTTTCATATAAATATGCACAATATGAGTGAAAACACTTGATAAGAGAAAGATTCTTCACTAAGTGCAACATGATGAATATGTAATGGAACTAGATGCACTAGAGAGATAATTGCCAATATGATGAAATAATTAAACCATAGCAAGAACCACAATCTTCACTAAGTGATCCACATGATAAAATATACAAGAATTACACATGTACATTTAACATTTAGAGCAAGAACAAATATGTGATCCAACTCTAGATTAAACTTCACCAAAGAAAGTGCATGAGAAGATATACAAACAAGGCAAGCATGCACCAAGTCAATTTATAGCAATATGAAGTTTAACTCTAATTAAGACTAACATACTAGAAACAAGCCACATATTGAACTCAAGTGAATATATATACACAAATTGATATGACATGAACCAATGTGCATATATATAAGCAATATGTTACGTGAAGTTCAATATGCACTTGCACAAAAAGGATTGTAATAATAAATATAGAAGTGATACTGAGATTGCATACCTCATCTTTGCTTATTCACTTGACTTAAATAATTTCTCCATTTGGATGAGACTAAAATGATCTTATCAATTAAACTTGTTAGTCTCATAGGATAAATAAATACTTACTAGAGGTTTGACATTAGGCAAGCACTAAGTCAAGCATTTACACATTTACTAATAATTGTCATTATATGTGTTTGTCATTAATCACCAAAATCACTTATGTACTTAGATGCACTTTCAGTTAACAAACAAGCCTTCCGTCCTGTAGGTATTACCATTTTGTTTTTTTGTTAGGGTATCCTAATAAATGAATAACGAATCAAAAGCGTCACGTTGTTTTCTAAAAAAAAAGTGTCACGTTGAAAAATGAAAACCATGAAAAGCAAAAATGGACTTATCCACTTAAATATTTTTTGTGTGACAGAAGAGAAGGACAAGACGGACCGTGATTCCTCGATGCGTAAACTACTCTCTAGTTCCCGTCGTATGGTCACGGTAGCCATGTGACGTTGGGAATAGAAAATCACGAGTTCACAACCACCAGCCGAGCCTGCCCTTGGAGAGAAGAAAGCGACGCATGCTGAGTTTTTCTTTTTTTTTCTCAGCTAAGCGATGACAAAATTGGAAGGGGCATGACTGCATGAGGTTGAGCCGTTGAGAGTTCTTTTTGTGTGGAGTCTAGTGACTAGTCTCGGCCAATCCCAATTTTGACATGAACCAATGAACAATGTCATAAGGTGGGCCAGTGACCTGGGCCACACACAGTCACCCAACACGGCCCACTCAACCTCAGCCCACACGTTGCAAAGTGCTACTGCAAGAAGGAGAAATTTTTATTTACTATTTTTAAATCTTTTTTCAAAAATACTTATAGGAAATATGAAATTACAAAAATAGTCGCGGGTTGCCTCAAGACAGGCGATTGGTCCAGTGACCGTTAGAGGGGCAACGGCCCGGGAGGGGAGCCGTTACCTCCCGTGAGGTAGCCGTTACGGTAGGACCCACCTATCCCCTATACTAGGGCGATATGTGCCCATTTAAGGATGAGAAAATACCTTATGGATGAGAATATTCCAAGGACACACTGGTTATAAGGGTTGAGTTAGGCGCGTGTGCTCCCCGAGGTCGCGGGTTCGAGCCCCGCCTGGCTTCCATATACTGAGGCGATATGTGCCCATTTAAGGATGAGAAAGTCGCTTATGGATAAGAAAGTTCCAAGGGCACACTAGTTATAAGGGTTGAGTTAGATGCGTGCGCTCCCTCGAGATCGTGGGTTCGAGCCTTACCTAGGCGATAGGTGTGACCCACCACACAGAGGGTAGCGGCCCGTTACGCCCGTAAGGTCATTGGACAGATCGCCCGTCTGTTAGGACGACCGGCGCCTATTTCTGTAAATTAAATTTTCCCACAAGTATTTCTAAAAAAGATTTAAAAGAAATATTAAATAAAAAAATTCCAAGAAGGAAGGCATCGAACAGTTGGGCCTTCTCCTCCTGGCCTCCTCGTCACTTCCCTCATCTTCTTCTTCCTCCTACTCCCCTGATCTTCCCCGTCTATGCTCCTCATTTCTCCTCCACTGTATCATCAGCCTCGGGCTTCGTCCCGTGGATGGGCAAACCGGCAAAATCGAAGGCCGCAAACGCGCATGCTCGTAAGGAGAAGCGAGCTTATCGATGGGTCGCTTTCCGTTTGAAATTTGGTCTAAATTCGAAACTTTCAAATTCGGTCCATACTGGTCGATTTTGGATAGACAAAGCAACCCGTTTTGAATTAGCCATCGGCCCATCAGAACCCTCCGAGCTGAGTGCTGCCGCTCCACGCCCCCGCCACATTCAGATCGATGGGTCGAGGAAGAACTTCGGCACTGTTTTTTTTTGCGGTTGCGTTTGCGTTTGCTTATAAGCTGGAAATTTGTAACTCCTCAATAAGGATATCTGAGGGATCAAAAAATTATAGAAAAAATAGTTTTGAGAGCTTTGAGAAGAAATAATAAGATCTACAAAAATTGGCTACCAAACGTCAAAACATTTGACTTGTACAAAAATAACAAATTTTCATCTTATAAGCGAATGCAAACGCAACCGCCCAAAAAAACAGTGCCTTCACACGAGTACACCACTCCCAGACGCGTCCAGTACTGAACCTTCATAGTGAATGGGAAAAAACTCTGCTTCCGGGTCCGGACTGTTATGACTTGCGTGTGGAAAATTAAGAACTCGTAGTGAGCTTGTCCCAAGACTGCAGAACTACTTGATAGAGAGAAGATAACCAAAATTCAGAGCCTTTTCTTTCCTCTCATTGCACAAATCTCGGCTTTATATGATTATATTACGTGTGTTACATAAATGATGCTACAATACAGAATCTTGCTGGAATCACCAGATGCTACTATTAGTAATTTGGCCCAGAAGGCCAGAACTAGACCATAAACAGCACAAATTTGAGTTTGATACTCATACTGTACAGAGTACACATGGTACAGAATAAATCCAATATTTGCGAATGTTTCTGAGACAGTCACCATCTCCTTCCATTAAGGGAGAAGCTTGAAGCTGACAACACTTCTGTAGACTTGAACGCATCCATGCCGCCAACAAACAATGGCACCATGGGGTTTGCCAACCTATCTATTTTGTATCCTCACAAAAAAAAGGAAAATCATTTTCTCGAATTATTTTTCGACCGCCGCCTTGGTCTACTGAGCAGCTTCAGCATGTTATCAGTCAGGTCAAATGGGGAATCATCGCCCTCATCTTGGAGCTTTGTACCAGACGTTTGTGTCAGCCATCCCAGCGCTTCTATTGCGGCATCCCTCTCCGCGAGTTGCTTGTTCCTCTTCGGCTTCCCGACGAACTGCATCCCTTTAAACTCCACTATGGCCCTGAATTCGTTGGTTTTGAGGTGCTTCGTCTTGTACTTTGGAGGGGTGTGGCCTGCCCTCATCAGCAAGGTTTGCAGCAGGCTCTTTGGATTCATTCCATCCTTCACAATGTTGCTCTTACCATCATCATCATTTCGAAGCATCGCTCTGCTCGTTTCCCGGCCAAACACAAATCTTCCTTCACATAGGTCGCCTGCAGCAAGCTCTTGTGCAGCAAATAGAATGTATTTGCCTTCCTTGTGAATGTCAAAGTGTGGGTCTTCAAGCTGGAATTGGAAACACAGTCAAAATGTAGCTGGGCATAGTTAAAGAAATGCAAACTAATGCTCCAACCGCATCCTATTTTATTTCTTATTGGTAAGTATGTTACAAGTTAACACATGCTTCATAATCAGAGATTGTTTCAAGTAACAAGCAGCAATATGCAACCATAAAGGTTTCTACACATAGCATTTGCAATTTTCTCCCCTTATTTTTCTAGCTATCTTCTGCAAAAGACAGACCAAAGTAAAGAGAAATCACTTTGGTACCTAATAGAAACACCAATGCTAATTTTCTACTTATTATTAGTACAATCAACAATGCAAATAACTACTGAAATGAAATCTACAGAATATCTTAAAATTTAATTGGCTGCATAACTTACCTTCTGTTGTATAAGTTTATCAAGTTCTTCTTTAAGTTGCAAGTAGCACTCAGACAGGCTTGGATCCATAAATAAATCAATATAACCATCAAGCATCTTCAAGTGCCCAGCCTATAATATACAAATTAGAAAGCGTACACCAGTGTAATAAACATGCAACATATAAAGACAAAAGCATTTGACCAAAAAATTAGCATACCATGCTTCCTTTTGTAACAGCACCACCAAATAAAATCAGTATGGAATCTGATACTCCAGTTGAATCACGGATGAAGACAGCATTTACCTTCACCTTCTCACCAAAGACCAGCCAAGGATAAGGGATAGACTGATACTTAGCATTCACTGAATTCTGAATAAAACATAATGTCAGAATACTCAGGAATCAGCAGTCTTTGAAACGTGAGCTATCAAACAGAACCAGAACAAATTATACCACTTCCAGATATTCTGGTATACACTTACAGCATAAAGAAGAACTTGTCCATCATCCATAGTTTTGAAGGACATGGAGTTTTCTCTATGCTGCAAAGGAAAATTCAAATTATTTGAACTGTCATGTGCTTGCTTTAATGCAATGGAACTCTATAAAGTAATTGGAAACAGCTGTTTACCACCACAGATGCTATCCCAGGAAAAAGACCAGAACAAATTATACCACGGACTAATGATTGATTATGACTCAAACTATTATTTGTATTTGCATCAGAGTCTATCAAGCCAGCATCCTTTAAGATATAGCTGAATTGCTTCCGAAGAGAGTGAATGGCTTGCAGTGTTTGTGCAGAAAGGAAATTTCTCCAGCAGTATTCATAACCAGACCCTTCTCTCTCTGCATCCTTCCATCCTTCATAAGCACGAACGAGAGCCATGTGATCACTATAATCTTTCGCTGAAAACCTTGATTTCGCGGTTCCTGCCAGCTAATAGGTAGAGGACAAAAATTCAAACATAGCCTTCTTACCTGACTGACAACATAAAGCTTGCGGCTCAATGAAATATAGCCAATGCACAATTAAGAAGTACCTCATGTATCAGTATTAGATACCCTCTAATTTTCTCAAAAAATTTCTTATGAAAGAGAATTGTTTCACAATTAATGCTGATAATTAAAATATAGTCAGACAGTGGAAATTAAAGGCATACATCCTTCTTGTCCTGTGGCAACAGGAAAGGATCCCGGGCACTCAATCCAGCAACCACAGTAAGTACAGGATCAATGCAGCGGAAAACTGCACCCATTATAAGCATCTTCCCCAACTTCGGATCAACTGGAAGCATGGAAAGGTATCTTCCTACAAAGTTGGATCAGGGAAATACTTATAGGTTTCAGTACTCATATGCATCTGTAATGCTAGCAAGAAAGCATAACTTAAGACACACCTAGATTCGAGAGGTTCTCGTTTTCATCTAATGCTCCAATCATCTTCAGGAATTCCACTGCATTTTGGACCTACATATTTATCAAGTGATTACCCACATCAAAGTGGGCATGGCTGAGAAAGATGAACCCTTTCCCTACCTACTTAAAACAATAATCCATAAAGTAATAAGTTATGTACATGCTCAAGAAATGCTGCATTTTGAAGATACAACTACATCCAACAGACATGGCAAAGGGAAAAACAAGGAATATCCAAATGCTGAAGTATGATTACATACAGCTAGTGGTTCTGGAGGCTGCAAAGCAGCTGACAGAAACTCTCCAATGCTGCCAACTTGTAAACTTTTTATCTGCAAACATAGCGAATTCAAAGGAGTTCTTAGAAGCTCCGGGAGCTGGTATTCTGCAAATGCATCATACACGCATCTAGGGTAGAGATAATAGCATTCTCCAGGTTGGACACGACCGGCTCTGCCCTTCCTCTGCATGAAAATAATGGAGAAACTATGAGAATTATAGCAAAGAAGGATGGTAGGTAAACACAGGTATTGAGTGTGATTGTATATTAATCAATATGTTATGCTTAAGTTTGGTTCAATTTTAGTTCCAAAAATGAGGTTCAATTCATTGTTAGAAATTCCTTGCTTATAATTGTAACCAGTGATAAATTATTGTTGACCATTAAAGCATAATGAAAGGATATCTTGAGTCTTGACTGAAACAACTTCATAAGAAATAGAGGAATATCACTATTAAGGGAGCGAAAGAGGATCCTAGAGGTCTGTCAAATAAAAAGGCCTTTCGTCATGGAATTAACCAATGGCCCTGTTCTCGTGGGCTTAACTTATAAGCAAAGCTAAAATTTGAGAGCTTCTAGAAGTGGCTTAGAGAAGCCGGCCCACTTGTTTGACTTGTTTTTTAGAGCTTTAAGAAGTGACTTCATAATAAAAAAAAGGGCTCGATAAGCCAAATCGTTTAGATTTTCAAAACGGAGATAAGAAAAAAAATCCTACATAGCATGGCCATTTAATTTCTTCAATTACTATCTCAACTGACCAGAAAACCCCCTATTTAAGGCATGCCCTCATACAGGCAAATAATACAGAACTAGGTAAGCTGACAAATAGAGGGCCAAAAGTAATAATATAATAATATAGAACTCAGCCAACACAAGACTTCACTAGATATAGGATATACCAAAGGTAAGCAAATGTTTTAAATTAAAGAAAATAGATTATGCTCAAAGTGGGCCAAAGTTCATGACATTATGCCAAATGTTTGCGTAGAAGAAAAGTGCTGCTGAATCCCAGGTAACCATTTACCTGACGGGCAGAAGCCTTTGAAATCCATGAGGGGAGTAAGCAGGGAGTGTTGTTTAGAGCATCATATGTGGTTTCCTTTGCTTTTCCACAATCCACGACAAAAACGATATCATTTATTGTAATACTTGCTTCTGCCATGTTGGTGGCAAGGACTACCTTCCGAACATTAGGAGGTGGCTTCTCAAAAATTAGCCTCTGTGGATATCAATATAGATGTGAATGGCAATGAATTTTATGACACAACATGCTTACGGATATGAACATCAATGAACAAATAAACAAGGCGAATACGTGAATATAAGATGCAAATAGGCAATTAAACTGATATTCAGATCCATTGACACAATTGGCATCAAATAAACAACCTCAATAAGATATGCGCAAATTAGGAGCAATTACCTGCTCGGAAGTAGCCATTGAACCATGGCATGCAAGCAGTAAAACTCTATTTGGATCCCCTAGCAATGGATGTGCTTTTAGTTGATCCCTCAAACAGCTAATATCATCCCATCCGGTCATGAAAACTAAAACTGCACCAGGTCGCTCTTTACGACATATGTGGCACAGAACAGCCTCTATGAGATTAAACCCTATGCAATCAGGATTCCAATTTGCCAGAGAATCACGTGCCCTAGAGCCATAGGTCTCAAAGCTTGAATTTTTAAGGGCATCCTGCATAGTACAATAACAATATCTGAATAATGTCAAGAAAGAATTGGTGTCATTGATCTGTACATAGACAAAAAAATACCTCGACAAGTGTAGTTATTTGATTTTTCCTTTTTCTAGGCAATAGCTGCCTCTGAGTTTTCCAGAGTTTATCTTGGCCATAATCGTCAAGTTGATTAGTCGAGGTCAACTTATAGCCAGTCCTCTCTAATATATCTTCCAGAAAATGTGCCCTCACTGGATGTGTGAATCCCTGAAATATGTATATTCAGGGGAAGAACAAGATGGATGTAAGTTCATCTACAACTGTATCAGAGGCACACAAACTAGCAGAAGAGCCTTATTTATATGACATATTGACATGGCGCCAACTCACAGGAATGTGGATAGTTGGAGCTCCTCCAAAGTAACTTGAGAACAGCTCTGCGTTTAGAGTAGCACTCATCAATATCAACCTCAGATCTCGGCGCCGTGACAATAGGTCTTTTAGGATGATCAATAAAAAATCTGAGAAACCAAAGTAATAATAACTTAACTATTGTAATGAGTTGAATCAAGAACAAAGTCTTAGTAAGGGCAAAAAGAAATAATGCAATATTGAGGATTAACCTTCGTTCATGCCTCTTTCATGTATTTCATCAACAAATACATGAGTCACTCCATTCAAATTTCTGTCACTCAGCAATCTTCTTAGTAAAATACCACTGGTGCAGAAAAGCAAATGTGTATCTTTTCCTTTAATTCCCTCCAATCTAACTTTGTATCCAACCTATTAAAAAAGCTAGAGTTGTATGCAACAAAAATACAATGGAGAAAATCTAGTAAAGACTTTTTGTCCTTAAGCATTTTGGAGATGGGCTACAGTGACAAAAGAGAGCAAAACTATAGGTTTGTCTTACCGATTCACCAAGGTTCTCTCCTCTTTCGGTGGATACTCTTTCTGCAACTGCCATTGCAGAGATTCTTCGTGGCTGTGTACATATTAAGTTACAAAAAGCCCCCCGACCAGATTCTATCTCTGACTCTAATACAAATTGAGGCAACTGTGTTGTTTTGCCGCATCCTGTCTCTCCGGAAATAACTATAACCTGGAATTGCATGAGGATATTAAGATAAATAGACACAAAGAAATTGCTAAACATGTTTCCACTGAATGCATATTGCTCATAAATTCCTCTCAGGTATTTTTGCAAGAATGCATACCTGATTACGTGCAATGGCTGCTAGAAGTCTTTCCTTATCCTTGTATGCCGGGAGTGATTTACGAAATTCTAGCATCTTAGCTCCATCAGGTGATTCCTGTTATTACAAGCAGATTAAAGCTTGATTCACTATTGACCATGGAACTGTTACAGCAGCATGTGTAGTGCTACAAAAATACAACCTATAATAAATTCTGCAGAAGGCATTTGTAAACCATCCATTTGTTTTTAAACTCTTAACATAAATAAAGCTATGCAGGCACATAGAGTGTAACATACCTGCCAGCTTCTCTGAAAATTACGCATCCGAATACTCTTCCTCTGAAGGATCTTCTCCATGACTGACCTATCGAGCAGAGAATCCTGCTGCTCATCCAGGTTCACATTTTCAGACTTCTCAGCCATCACAGAACCACTTTCTGTCTTGCCATCACCACCTTTACCAAACAGCAACATCGCCCGATCAAGGTGCTCCTGCACAAGTCCTTCAACCCTCCTCTGCAAGCTTAGCGGAATCACCACCTGTTTGTTGCCATGCATAGCAGACGTGTCCGCACCATTCAAACATCATCAATTTGCAATGAGAGAAAGATGTTCGATCTTGCCATTGCATTGCAGGGGCTCACCTCTCTTTGTGGTCGCTTGTCGTCCAGGTCCGGCCTGTAGTTCGGTAGCGGGATCTTGCTCGTAACGATAACCTTCCCGTACATCTCACTGCCGTTCCACAGAGGCAACACCACAAAGATTCAATGTTTCGGTAATTGCATAGGGAATTAAGGACCGCACAAAGATTCAATGTTTCGGCAAATTGCATAGGGAATTAAGGACTGGAAGTAGATGATAAACTACAGCACAAAACCTGTAGAGCCCCATCCTCTTGGCGAGGTTGGCAATCTGGTCGTAATCCCGGCGGTCCCTCCGGTCCCTGGAGATGATCTCCTGCTCCTCCGTGTTGCGCTGTAACATGCTCAGCTTCCACCTCCACTCGTCGATGTTCGCCACCGACGACGACGGCTAAGGTTAGCATTCGGTGTGAGACAGAGAACAATACGGAGAAAGAAAGGAAGAATTTTTGCTGCATGGTAGTTGTGCGCCTATGCGGTGGTAGTACCCGGTGATCCTCGTACTCATGGTCGTACTCATCGTCGGAGAACTGCTCGACGGCGGGGCCCTCGCCGTAGCTGCAGAAGGAGCGAGTTGAGAAGGCATTGAGGTGGCGATGGAGGAGGAGGAGAGCCGAGAGAGGGACTGGCGGCCGGTTGCGTAGGGTAGGGAGTGGGACGAGGAGGATGCCCAGGCCGCGGCGCATGCTACTGTCGACTGGTTATCTCCACTGCTACGGCGCTGGCGGCGCGGGCATGGCGAGAAGCGGAGCGGAGAGGTAGATGGGGAAGGGAGACAACGCCGGCGTCGGCGAAGAGGTGTAGCCCTGTAGGAGGCGGCGGTGCCGGAGCTCCGCTTGCTTTTTGGGCTTTCTGAATGGGGAGTTGGGTTCTCCACAGGTTGGGCTGTTATCAAATTGGGCCTGATGCACTCTTCTCCTTTGTTTTTTCTTTTCATGCTCATTGGTGAAATTTCCTGCATATTTTTTTAAAAAAAGGGACGTCATTTCATTACTTTAATAACTTCCACCTTACAACAAACAGAAACTTTGTAACATACCCAAAATTTTCCAATTTTGGCATAAAATATTTACTAAAAGTCAGAATTTAGTTTCTATAATCATTCCCAATTTTTGAGAATTTTCCAAATTAATCCCCTATTTATTCCCTAAAGGAAACTTCATTCCTATTTTTCCTAAAATTAATTAATCCCATAAAAATTAAATAAATAACAAATTTTATTCTATATTTGAGTTCTCCTCATTTTTTGAATTTTTAGAAATTTAGTTCATATTTTTCTGAGCCTTGTAGAGTTTTCTATAAATTTTCAAAACCCTAAACAAATTCTGGAAATTCTTTTTCCTTTTAAATTTCAGACTTTCCTTTTTAGGCAAGTCCCGGAATACACTTTCCCTTTTGGAAAATACGCCTCCACTTAATCCAACCCCGGCCAAGCTCCCACTGACAAGTGGATCCCACCTATCAGGGCCATACCCCCTTCAGGTCTGATCCAACGGCGCCCGCTGATCCTCCTTCAATCCAACGGCTGCCCATGGTTCTTCTTTCTCCCACCCGTTGCACCGCTCCCGTCAAACCTCCGGCGCCGCCGTCGAAATTCCTCGCCGTCGCCGTTTCAGACCACCTACTGCCCCGGTTTCGCCACCACAGGCTAGCTTCCCCCGCCTCTAACCCTATCCACCACCTCATCACCTTTATCCTTCCTCGACGGCTCGCCAGTTACGCACCAACACCTTGCGCCGACACTACCATGGCAAGCTAGCACAACCGTAGCTGGCACTATATTTTCAGCCTATAAAAACCCATCCCTGGCACCGCTACAACCCAAGTCCTCCTTTTCACCCCTCCATTAATTCTCCACTGCCCTAAATCACCCTCTCCGCCGCCTCCATCTTCAACTTCGACAACCTCATCCTTTGCTACATAGCCCTCCTCTAACCCCAAAACCCATATGAAAAAGCTTCCACTTTACATCGCAAAGCTAACACCACCATCTCCCTATACTGGCAACTACCGGAGCTTGCTCGCCGTCACTGTCCCATTACCCCGCCGGCTTGACCTCGCCGCTAGGCCACCTCGAACCTCCCCGAGCACCATCGTGACCTCTTAAGGTACACCCATACTCTCAATTTCATGAACTTGCCACTAATTTCTCGCCGTCGGCCTCCCCTCGCCGGCGCCGTCGACCTTCTCCGCCGCCTCCTCTATTCCCCTTTTCACTGCCGCTGATAGCCCAGCCCCACCTGTCAGCCACCTCGGGCCGCCTACACACGCCCTTTCTCTCCCTGCGCACCAGGGGCCTGTTTGGTTCGTGACTAACTTTGCCACGTCTAAGTTTAGGCGCGCCACGGTACCTTAAGCATGCGTTTGGTTTACACACTAAGCTTAGGCGTGCCACACATGTTAGGCAGGTGAGGAACCCGTCGCCGCACAAATATCCGCCGCAAAGTGTGGCGGCCAATTCGCCACACACTTCCGCCATGACGTCGCCAAGACGCTCCGTGAGCCGACCGCTGCATAAAAGAATAAAATCAATTCAGTGCCAAACCAGTAATCAACGTGCGAGCGGCGGCCTCCTGGCTAGGAAACTGAGATTTCAGTACAAAGGTCCCGGGTTCAACTCCTAGGGAATGCAGTGTTTCTTTTTTCTAGACCGTTTAAAAAATTAAAAAAATAGAAAACTTGCAAAAATGGAACCATGGCTGCATGAGAAAGGTCTATAAAAAGTTTGGATTTTTTAAATTTTGTTTGCTATTTGAAAAATTCTCAACTTTAAAAAAATTGGCTTTTTTTCCTTCTCATATTCTCTTTTTTGTAGCTCGTTTAAAGTTGGAATTTTTTTTAAAAAAAGTTAAAAATTTTTCAACCTTCAAATTTATCTTTCTCATGTAGATATAGTTCTGCCTAATGTTAGGATGGCTACAATCCAAACGGCTGTCACAAAATTCTTCGATGTTCCTAATCTTAGGCGTGGCAGCGAACCAAACATGAGCTAACTTTAGCTGGCTTAGGCTTGCCACACCTGTGGCAAGCTGCTAACCTTAGCCTAGGCAAAGTTAGTCAACAACCAAACAGGCCCCAGGTCCCCCTTGTCAGTTGCACCTACGCAAATATATGGGCCAAGCCTAATACTGTAGCCCATATAAAATAAAACCCCTATTTTATTTTCATTCAAGCTTCTACATTTTATTTCAAAAATCAAAACCTTTTCAAAAATTCTCAAAACCTTAAAATAAAGTATAGAATTTTATAAAAAATATAATATTCCATTTTTTTAATAAAATAACCCAAATAAATTCCTTTTGCTCTCTTTCTTGTATATAAAAGTATTTTAAAATTTTAGAAATGATTCTTAAAATTCTGAAAAGTACTTTAAAACCATTTAGATATATTACATCACCTAATAAGTTAATAAAAACCTGTTTTAAAATTTTCCATCTCTATATCTTCGATAAATTCCATCTCGGAACTCCGGCAATTTTTTGTCGTCAACCCCGATCTCTGGAAATTTGTGAATCCACATTTAAATTCACACATACACTAGTATTAGCTTCATACTGCCCGGAGGACATGCCCATTTTTACAATAACATCCCTACCCTTTTCCCGTTAGGAAATATTATTGAATTTCTAAAAAATCATACAACCCATCACCCTTTTCACCCCAGACCTTTTTTATGCATTTCATCATTTTATACATAATACTTTTCTAATTATTATTTGAATATTTATTGGGTCTCTATTTTTTTAAAAAAAATCCTATTCTTACGACGTATAGACAATGAACTACACGCGCCCCCTGAAGTTTTAATCAAGCATATTCAGGAAATATAGTCGAGTGTGATCCGATCCCCCCAAAGAAGGCAGGTTTTCTATTCTTTGACACATATTGATTTTTCAGTTCCATTTATTATATGTTTATTGCATTACTTTCTAGTTATTTAATTGTGAATTATCCTTTATTTAAATTACGATATTTAACATTTTTGTGTAGAATAGATAGTCCAAACTCCACAACCAAAAGCCCACCTAAAAATGGATAAACTTGACTATACCCTAATATAAGAAAACTAGACATATAGTTATTTCAACAGATAGGATAGTATTCATCTTGTCTTTTGGATAGACAATGTGATAAGCAGAAGACGAAAAAATTGAAAAGTATAAGTATGAATTACCAGATGGGTAATTGCATGGGCAAAGTATTCCCTTTGTGTTTTCGCAATATTGAGTACTTGGGATGCTGGCCGAGTAGTCACCGGTAATGATCGTGCGGAGACCAGTCATTTACCACGTTTTGGGATATTGGGCCAAGTGATTCACATGTTACTGGCAGTGTCTGTGCGGAGGCCAGTATCGCCAGGGTTTTTCCTCAATGTTTGCGCCTCATGCGAAACATTGCAAAACTCAGACTAATGAAAATAGAAATGATACAGTATTCATCCATCCATATAAGGAGCTGTTATATAGGTAAAGCTGGATAGTTTCTGCAGAGTTAATAACAAAAACGTTAATGGACCCTACTTAAGGTATATGAAGCTGTGTCATCTAGGTGATGCTTATTCTATTCAAATTAATCCATGAATTTTAAAAAAGAAATGATTGATAGGTGAATTAAGGAAGAAGAATGGAGATAATAATTTATAAACCCCTTTTAAAATGTTTTAGAAAATAATTTTGGAATGATGATGCTAAGTCTTGAAATGTTGCATTATATATTCCAGATAAATACAACATTTACCTTCCTTTGATTCCATTTGCATATAGTTAATAAATTTATTTCCTATGGAAACCTACAAGTACGGCTACTACCTACCCACATTATGTGGACAAATTGCCTATTTCTTGAACAGGACACGTTTTCTACTCAGAAATGGACATCTATGGAGAAGACTAGAATTTATATAGGACCGATCTATAAGGCTTACCTTATGCTCAGGTCTTGCCTGTGGTATATGGGCATGTATTTTCTTTTTGCTATTATAAATTACCGGGTTATATTTTCACTTTCGCTGCAAAATATTTTGTAATATGTAATAAAGATAACCAGGTTGTACTATTTCTGAATGCAACTGAAATCCTTGACAGTTGGCATTCGAGACATTTTTTGGTAAATCCTTACCGGGATTTGGTCCTACAACCTTACAGCCCCTGTATGCTAAATCCCGAAAGAAGTTGTTCTTCTCCTCACGCCGATATTGAAGACAAAGATCGCCGGAATCTAAGAAGTTTGAAAACTTCGTCGCGGCCACACCCGAGGAAGACAAGGTTGAGGTGTCACCTCCGCTATCCGCTGCTACCGTTGCCGAACCCACTGGCATAGGAACCTTCCTACAAAGAATCCAACCCGATCCCTCTCTCCAAACAGCAAACTCCAAAAGTTCCTCACCCTTGCGATGCGGCAAGACTGAGCACGCTGAGAGAGGTCTCTTGTCCTCACGTATGTAGATTTGACAACGCCACTACCTATGGCCATCCCTGATTTGCCGCGGCGGTCTGAACCCTCCCTCTTTATTGTTATCACCGAAGAAGCCGCAACTAGCAGAACAACGAGCAACCGAGCAAACTCCTTGCCATCGACGATGGCAAAACCGTGGCCTGAGCGAACCGGCCAGATGCTCCTGATGCCCACAATCACCATCACCACTACCAGACGGAACTCCCTTAAACCTAACCGTAACCTACCCTTAGGCTACCCCTAAACATCTCCCGCCTGAGATCTGCCTCTCCCCCACCCCGACAATGGTCCGTAGGCTAGTGGCCGAGCCCTGTCCTTCACTCCCTCCACCCTCTCATTCGCCTCACCAGGTGGGATAGGATAAGACAAGCCCCCAAAAGCACATTTTCTACCAGTATTTTGACAGTCTATTACTATAGCAAAAATATTTGCTTCAGAAGGCACCATTGCTCTGCACTAGTTCATACCTAGAAAAAAAAATTTATGTTGTTTCGTGACTTGGGGCGTGTAGGTGGGTATCATCTTGTATTCGCTAGATCTTGTTATATTTCCGTTGTTTTTTTTTGTTGATATTTTCGTTGATTTGATCAATGAAAATAGGGGTATTTCCTCCTGTTCATAGGATACCTTCCGATTTGCAATGGTGCGCCCCTGTCACGCAGTCTGCCCTAGAAAGGAGGAAGAGAAGCATTTTAAGCGGTTTATCTATTTATCTGTTTATTTGCTTATCACTGTTTTAAAAATAAAATCGCTCTGATTTTTTGAGTTTGTTTTTTTATTTTTGGTAAATCTCAAAACTTAAAAAAAAAACACAAGTGAAACGAGTTGAACCCGCTTTCCAAGGTGACCTAAAATTTTTTTGAAAGTTCGTGAGATAATAAATTAGGAGTAAGTAGAAAAGAATAGGGCAGACCTTTCTTTTTCCTAAAAAAACGTTGGAGAAGGAGGTAATTCCCAACGGGCCCAGCTCCCTACTCGTGATAGGGAACAGAAAGCGACGGCCCTCGATCGAGCTGCCCGTGGGCCCACCCAAATAGCCACCTCTCGCCGTGACACGAGGCCTAATCAAATCAAGTGGCCCACGTACGCCCACCACGCGGCCCAGCAGCAGCCCAGTTTTACCTCCACTGATTGGCTGGTCCCCCACCGCCGTATCATTATTTGGGTCAAATAAATTAATTTTATTACCTCTAATTAAAAAAGTCATTTCACAGGTCAAGAGAGATGGCGCCGTCGCGAAGCAAACTCAGCAGCCAGCATGTCGCCCAAGTAAGACCGACCCGCCCTGAGAAATGACTCTTCTACCCCTCGTCCCCATTAGGGGCTGCCTGCCTGCTACACTGCAGTGCGGTGGGCGGAAGGGGTATTTCGCTTCGAGTTAGAGAGTAGGAGGGAGTTGGGTTCGTCTCGTTTAGTAATAAAACCTTCTCGGCGACCAACGCAGCGAACAGCTCAAGAAAAGTAGCAGCGGCCGCGCGTGTGGGCAGAGTGGGAGACGCCATTGCGAATCGCCCGAGCAGCGAACCTTACCCAGCCCAACCACCACCACCCCTCTGCTCCTGCGGATTCTCGTGACGCCGGGTTCGCGGTTCCTTTGCCTGAATTATTCTCGTCGTTCTCGGCGCGCCCACCGGAGGTGGGTTCGCGGTTCCGGTGTTGCTCGGAATTATTTTGGTGGTTTCGAACATCTCTCGGCGAGTTCTTCTCCTTCTCCCGAAATCGAGCATCGGAGGTGGGCATTTCTTGGTTTCTTCTTCTTTTCCTTGCCCGTCTAACCGTGGTGATTTCGGGCTCCGGTTGGTGGTTTCGGAGGTTGGTTCTTGGACGGTGTGGTGGTTGCAGGAGAGCGGGAGGAAGGCGAGAGTCGGTCGCGGAACATCTCAGATCTGGCCGGGGAGCGCGAGGTGCGCGAGTTCTTCTCCTTCTCCGGCGAAATCGAGCACGTCGACATCAGATTGTGAGCGCTGCTTGCCTCCCTGCCTGTTCGTGCGATTGCTACCGTTGCTGCAGGTGCTTCCGCGTGTTCTTTTCCTTGCCCCGTCTAACCGCATTGTGATTTCGGGCTCTGGTTGGTGGCTGCAGTGACGGGGTGGCGACGGGGAGGGCGGCCTACGTCACGTTCAAGGATCCCAAGGCCCTTGAGATTGCGCTGCTGCTGTCGGTATGGCCTGATGGTGTATGGATTGGTTTCATCCGTAGAGGGGATTTTTTCTTTTTCATCTGTTGCTATCTGGTTGTGGTGTTGTTTGAATTGGTACGATGAATGATCTAGTGTGTGGCTGTTGCAAATAGTGTAGCAGGTATCTGTAGATGTTACGGCTTATGCATGGCGCCTGAAGAATCCAATCTTTGTGTCGGTTGCTATCAGCGTAGTAGCTTGTATTGATGGAAATAAAATTTAGGAGGAGTTTTGGTTGTCGTTGTGATACCTGATGACTTGCATGTTCAAGTTAGCAAAAAAATAAATAAATCCTTCAAAAACTTGATATTGGCTATACTCTTTGTACTGAATTTCTTTTTCATATCAGCACTAGATGAATGGGAGAAAATAATGTGATGATTGCTGGATGTGTTGAAAGGGATTTTTTATTCGAAAAGAAAAAAGAAAACCCACATTTGAATTTGATCGCTTTAATTTATTTGATACTATGCCACATTGTCATATGCTTCATTCACTTGCAATCAATTGATTGAACGGCTCTCAGTAATATTTTTAGACGCTGGTCAATTCTTTAATGGCCATTGACCATGGTGGAGTAAACTAAACTAAAATAAATATTGAGTATTTTAATGCCTACTTTGATTGGATGGATGTTAGCAGCATAGTTTATGGGGCTGCTGCCTATTGCTGTGATTCTTTGACTATATGATTCTGTTTTTCCATTTAAGAACCAATTGTACCGGTTATTTCTTTATGTGGAGCATGTGTACAAGTCCAGTAAATGTGCATCAAGTGCTACATGACAATCTAAAGCTGAAACATGCCATTGCTGCAATGGGGGGATTCTTCCTGTTTGTATGCATTCAGTATGAAATACAGTGCACAGATGATGGCCCAGTGAATCTGTAGTTTAGCACAGTGCCTTTTTTCGCTCAATGTTTTACATGTCACTATTCTACATAGGTCTACATCATTGCAAAAGAAAAAAATATTGTATAAATTTCCCATTTCATATTGGCATTAAACAATATATCCAATTTTCCTTTTTCAGGGAGCAACAATTGTGGATCGAGTTGTGAATATAACTGCTGCAGAAGATTACATCTACATCCCTGTTTCTGAGCAGGTATACTATTCAACTAATTTACTTTACACAAATGCCAATACTCTCTGTGGATCCTTCTTTTTAACGGAGATATCCATTTTGAAAACCATGTAGCAACTTGTGGTCAATGAGGTGACAAGTACCAGTTCAATTGATACCGTTGATATGGAGCAACCTACTGAGGTGCCTTTCATTTCCAGTATACTTATCATGAACTTCTCATTGATCAGGGGGGCAGAGTAACTGAGTGGCATTTTGTAAGAGGTGGATGTTAGGGATGAGTGATGAACAAGTGCAATATCTTGTATATTTTATTTACTGAATGAATGAAAAATGTTGCACAACCCTAGGCCTAACATAGGAGGTCTATATGCTTATATATATTATTGTAGTGGATCATGCTTGGCACTAATTATAAAATTCTCAACCTACCATATAGGCCAATGCCAGTCCCACTGCTGGCCGTGTTTATGTCAGCAAGGCTCATGATGTTATGACAACTGTGATTGCAAGGGGGTCTGCAATGCGACAAGATGCTGTGAACAAAGCTAAAGCATTTGACGAGAAACATCAATTTAGGGCGAATGCATCAGCTAAGATCAATTCCTTTGATAAGCGTGTTGGCCTTTCAGAAAAGATAAACAGTGGGATAACAGTTGTAAATGAAAAGGTGAAATCTGTGGATCAGAGGTTACATGTTTCTGACAAAACAATGGCTGCTTTGCTGGCTGCAGAGCGCAGGCTAAATGATACAGGCTCTGCTGTGAAAACCAACAGGTCTGTTCTTGTCATTCAATTAAGTAATTTATATTTTCATTTCGACTTTTGCTATCAGCTAATGAGCGATATTTTGCAATTCTCTTATGAATTTTTCTGTCTTTGTAACACCTTAGCCTTCAAAAATACAGATGACCTCCTATGTTAGTGTGAGTTCCTCAAGTCTTGTATTGCTGATTCTTTGCTATTGTTTTTTCCTACTTGTAGGTATGTGTCTGCTGGAACAAGCTGGCTGAATGGTGCCTTCAGCAAGGTTGCTAAGGCCAGTCATGTTGCTGGCTCAAGAACAAGAGAGAAGTTCCAAATAGCTGTGTCAAATCTGACAGCAAAAGTAAGTCAATGAAAAATCTACTCAGTAAATTTATGGTTAGGAAGATAAGTGGTGCTATTAAAGACATGCAGCTACTCTAGATTCTGCATTTTTTCCTGGTCCAAACTATGGTGAAACAGAAGTTAAGTTGCATTCTGGTTCAATGGTTCATAGGCATGCCCTGATGCCCATCATCCTGCTAATTCACAGACTCACTGTGCACAGAGGATGCTCAACTTTAGCAGCCAACCAATCATTGTAGTAGACTTCTGCAATTCTAGCATAGCACTCAATTAATCAGTTTGCTTCCAGTAGGGGCCACTTGTCACTCGAGCATGATCAACCCAACATCATGTTTTTGCTTGTATATAGTAGACTTAGTCCTAAAAGCTCTGATTGCAATCTTCAAGGGATTTCCAGGTCATTGGTTCCTAATAAAAAAAGAACTAACACTTAAAAAAAATCTCAATCCAGTGAACAAACAAGAAAGGTCAGTTTAATTGTTTTAGCTATCCACACTATCTATGGGCTGATGGGCATACCTTTGTATGAGACAGATTTGCAAAATGTGGTACTTCATCGTTAAC
Source organism: Olyra latifolia (assembly GCA_036346145.1). Classification (NCBI taxonomy): domain Eukaryota; kingdom Viridiplantae; phylum Streptophyta; class Magnoliopsida; order Poales; family Poaceae; genus Olyra; species Olyra latifolia. The sequence goes on along the minus strand of CM070525.1, from coordinate 35,368,318 downwards.
TTTTGGTTAACCTGTGTGACATTAATCAAAGCTAGAACAATTCCCAGGGAAAAAATTGCTTATTGCAAAGTGCATTCTTAAGTCAATATATATGTATATTTTTTCCTCAAGGAATTTTTTTTCAAGTAGTGTGGTATATTTATGAAGCTTTCTGGGTTAAAACAGGGCCCTGCTGTTGTCGCTTGATCTGGCTGTGTTAGTTCTTGAAGCTCTTCTTCCTGGGAAAATCTATTGGAAAACCTTGAGCAACCGCCTTCCCTTGAATGTGTCGACAGAGTATGGCTTGTAACTGTGTATTTCACTGTTGTCTTTTTTCTCCAGGGAGGTTTTTTCAGTCGGTGAGTCTTGTCAGATTTGGTATATAGAGGATCATGTTTTTGGAATTTTAGAGTCGCCATTCTTTTTAGTGTCAGCCGTTAAATTGATTATAGGTGATAAAGTGCATTTTGGACCATGTTCCTGACTCGGTGTGAATTCTTGATTGTGAGGTATGCTTCTGCTGAAATTGTTACTCAATTTGGCTAATTCGGAACTCAACCATCTACTAATCTACATGGTATGCTCATGGGATACCGATGTTCATTTCTTGGTGTGCCATGTGTTGAAATTTGTTTGAATTCTGAAATTATATGAGAATTATGGAACCCCTAGAATGTTTAATATTACAGGGTTATAAGGCTCGGCCCTTGTGACTTTCATAGTGGAAGCTTTTACGTTGTCTACATATGGCTTGCTGACTCAATCCAGCTGAATATGACCGATGAGCCGAATGGTATCCATGAATCCAAAATGGAAAGGGAATAATTAAACGACGGGGAAGGGAATAAAATCCGATCCGCTAATCTTGTCATAAGAAAGTCCGCCATTTGCACGTAGGACGACGTTGAGGCTGAGTTAATTGGAGTAAATCTAAAAAATTGCCAAAATTTGGTAGTGTTTGTTTGGATTGATTTCCATGGCTATGCTTGCCATAACAAATTTGATAGCATCGACCAAATTTAGCAAACGTTTGATTTCTTATCAGACTTTGCCCAGATGACCAGATCCTCTCCTCCATCAACTATCTACTTTATTTTGTTGCAATATTTGTCTGAAACATTGGTTATCATTTGGTTAGCAATGGCAAATGCTGATTAGGGCAGATTTGGAACTAAACGAAACACCTTGCACCATTCAGTTCGCTGAGACACACAGGCTTTGAAGTCTGAGCACCAGCTCAGACGCTAATTATGGTAAATTGCAGTAGTTAAAGCCAACAAGAAGACAGGAGAAGATTCAGCCGCAGAATAGAACCTCGCCGTTCAAAAGCATCAGAAGAATCTGCACAGCTTCCGCTTCTCCCTCTCTGACCTCTTCTCCAGGGCGCGCCCGTCTCCCTCGCATTCTTATACCTCTCTCTCTCTCTCGGCATCGCTTCGTTTCTTCTTCCCCTTGTGAAACAACACAGAAGTCGAGTTTGATCGCACGTAGATGGCGACGGAGGCGGCGCCGGCGTGGCTGGACAAGGGAGACAACGCGTGGCAGCTGGCGGCGGCGACGCTGGTGGGGCTGCAGAGCGTGCCGGGGCTGGTGATCCTGTACGGCAGCATCGTCAAGAAGAAGTGGGCCGTCAACTCGGCCTTCATGGCGCTCTACGCCTTCGCCGCCACCTTGGTCTGCTGGTGCCTCTGGGCCTTCCGCATGTCCTTCGGCGACCGCCTCCTCCCCTTCGTCGGCCGCCCCGACCTCGCCGCGCTCGACCAGGCCGGTTTCCTCTCCGCGCAGGGCTTCGCCGGCGCCTACCCCGCCGCCACGCTCCTCTTCTTCCAGTTCGTCTTCGCCGCCATCACTCTCATACTCGTCGCCGGCTCGCTCCTCGGCCGCATGAACTTCCGCGCTTGGATGCTCTTCGTGCCCCTCTGGCTCACCTTCTCATACACCGTCGGCGCCTTCAGCGTCTGGAGCCCCAGTGGCTTCCTCTTCAAGGCCGGCGTCATGGACTTCGCCGGCGGCTACGTCATCCACCTGTCCTCCGGCGTCGCCGGCTTCACCGCCGCCTACTGGGTATGCACAACCAATCCACCGATCAATCCCCATCATGCACGTGCATGATAAGACAGCCACCATGTGTAAGCTTGCGTTGCATGGACAGGTTGGTCCGAGGATGGCGAAGGACAGGGAGTCGTTCCCGCCGAACAACATCCTCCTGACGCTCGCCGGCGCGGGGCTGTTGTGGATGGGGTGGTCGGGGTTCAACGGTGGCGCGCCGTACGCCGCCAATATTGACGCGTCGGTCGCTGTGGTGAACACGCACCTGTGCACGGCCACCAGCCTCCTGGTGTGGCTCCTCCTCGACTGCTTCGTCTTCGGCCGGCCCTCCGTCATCGGCGCCGTCCAGGGCATGATCACCGGGCTCGTCTGCATCACCCCCGCCGCCGGGCTGGTGCAAGGGTGGGCGGCGATGCTGATGGGCGCCGCGTCCGGGAGCGTGCCGTGGTGCACCATGATGGTGCTGCACAAGCGGAGCCGGTTCCTGAAGCGCGTCGACGACACGCTCGCCGTGCTCCACACGCACGGCGTCGCCGGTAGCCTCGGCGGCGTCCTGACGGGCCTCCTGGCCGAGCCGCGGCTCACCCGGCTCTTCTTCGGCGACGACCCCCGGTACGTGGGCCTCGTGTACGCGGTCAGGGGTGGTCGCGCCGCCGCGGGGCTCCGGCAGGTGGGCGTGCAGCTGGGCGGGATCGCCTTCGTCGTGGCGCTCAACGCCGCCGTCACGAGCGCCGTGTGCCTGGTGGTCGGGAAGGCCGTCCCGCTGCGGCTTAGCGAGGAGCAGCTCGTGGCCGGCGACGACGCGATACACGGTGAGGACGCGTACGCGGTGTGGGGCGACGGCGAGACGTACGAGCAGTCCGTGCATGGGAACCATGGCTACCCCATGACCGCCAATCCCATGGCCTCTAAAGCCGAGGAGATGATATGAGCGAGCATGCTCGTGCCTGTACATTTGGAACATCAATTAAAGGCTAATGAACCAGCTAATCTCAATTCCTTTGATAGGCGTTCTGGCCGTTCTGAAAAAGTGTAAAGGGTGAAATTTGTGGATCAGAGGTTACATTCTTCTGACAAAACCATGGCTGATTTGCTGCCAGCAGAGAGCAAACTGCATTTTTTTTAAAAAAAATGTGCTCAAGCTAGGCTGTATTAATTAGCAGAATGGAAGAAACAATTATGTACAAGTCAGCTAAGGGCATCCGTAGCAGACGCTTTATAACACTGTTTATCTGAATAGAGTAGCTTGTAAAGGAAAGGAATTTTTTAGAGTATAGTGTGAAGGAATTTTATAGAAAGGAATAGAGTATGTAGGGAATAGTGTTATAGAGTAGAAATTTGAAGTATCTGATGTGGATGCTCTAAGAGCATCTGGAGCAGGTACTCTATAATACTGTAGCTCGGGATAGAGTAGCTGGTGCAGGGAAGGAATCTTTTATAGTGTAATGTAAAGTGTGAAGGAAATTTAGAGTGTTGGATAGAGGGAGCAGTGAATAATGTTATAGAGTGAGAGGATAGAGTACCTGGTGGAGATGCTCTAAGAAGCCAAAGGAACTCGGATTAGCCTAATCTCCCGACGTTGCTAATCTCCTGTTGGCGACACTCCATAATCTTTCGAAGGACATCACCGATAGTGCCATAGACTGAAAAGAAGATTCTAAAGTTTAATTTAAGCCAAAGGTGCTACACTGCGTAGTGCTTAGGGCGTTTTCGTTTTAAGAAAAACGTGCCCAGGACACTAATAAAAAATAAAAAATTGCAGACATGTCAGTGCATAAAAATTTAGAAAAGAAAAGATGAACAAGAAAACGGATATTTCATCGCAAGGTGTCCAAACGGATGAATTCCCCTAGCACAGTTGCTGTGGTTAGCCTACGCTGCACCCGCACCCAATGATGGCCTACGAGCTCTTGCTTGAGAACCATAGCCATCTCTTTTACTCTTAATCTCCTGACGTTTCTAATCTCCTATTGGCGACACTCCATAATCTTTCAAAGGACATCACCAACAGTACCATAGACTGAAAAGAAGATTCTAAAGTTTAATTCAAGCCAAAGGTGCCACACTGCGTAGTGCTTAGGTGTCCAAGGTGTCCAAACGGATGAATTCCCCTAGCTCAGTTGCCGTGGTTAGCCTACGCTGCAACTGCACCCAATGATGGCCTACGAGCTCTTGCTTGAGAGCATTCACGCCAGAAATCTTATCCCCACTACTCTAAAATACTCCCTCCGTTTCACAATGGTTATAGTTCTAGCTAAATACACACAAAATAAGCAGACGTGGAAAATGACTTGTCTACCCTCATTTAATGAAGGGTAGTTGAATAGATTAGCTAAATAGATGAATGTACTGATAAAGGGTACAAAGGTCGTATTGGCTCTAAAGTTGCATTGGAATATGAGAACTACAACCATTTTAATAAAAATTTTGAATACTAGAATTACGACCATTGTGAAATAGAGGGAGTACTATTCACCATAACTCTATCCACCTCCCTAAAATTCCTTCACACTTTACACTATACCTTAAAAGATTCCTTCACTTCACCAGAAACCCTATCATTGCTAAGTCAGCGCTACAGTGTTTATAGGATTTCTGCAACGGATATTTAAAAAAATTCTCTCATCACAAGGTACTTTCTGGCCGGCCCAGGGCCTCGTGGCATCCACCCAAGAGAACCATAGCCATCTCTTTTACTCCCAGCTTCTCGGGGAATTTTATTTTTTTTTATATTTAAAAATAATTAGAAATAAATAAATAATATTCCATTTAATAAAAATAAATAAATAGCCTCCCGTCGCCACCCCATACGGCGAGAAAGATAAATCGCCATATCAAACGGCGATTTTATAAAAATCGCCATTTGGTTGGGCGATTTATATAAATCGCCATTTGGAATGGCGATATTTGCCCATGACCAGGGTGGTCGAGGTGGGTTATAATCGCCATTTGGTTTGGCGAATTTAAATCGCCCGTTGAAAGGCGATGTTTGCCTAAAATTTTGTTTTCATTATTAAATATTAAGTGTTTATCGAATAAATCATCGGAAAAGGCGACAAGAGTGGGCCTTAACCGTCCCGACCATGTGTGGGGAAGAGCGACTGTCGGCATGTAGTGGGCGACCGCCAGCACGAGCAATAATTCATTTGAAGTACATATGATATATATTACATATGAAAGTATATATATTATCATTTTTGTGGCCTAAACAAATGCCTCCGGTCGAACGAGCTTTATTTTATATTCTCACCCGGACCTAAAAGTCACGGATGAAGGGCGAGGTTTGCTAAATTTTGCACTGGTTGGGCGATATTTAGAATATGGTCCTTCCTCGGCGGGATTCTCCATTCTTTTCTATTATTAGATTTAAAAAAAAAATGTCCGTATTGTCACAAAGCATTCATCGCATGGCGGCAGATATAGCGTTGAAAGTAGAGTGCTCTTCTGAAATTTTTATTGTCGATTACAAGGAAGTTTCTCTTGAGTACAACGGGATATTTCCTTCTGGTAGCGTCAGTCCGGCCTCCTTTGCTTTGACGTGCCTCTCTCGCTTTCTCTCCTGTCGACCTCTCGTGCCTCAAAGACTGACGTTCGGCGTCCTCTTGTTGCTTGTGGTACTCCTCTAGCTAACGCTATGCTTCTCCTCTTGCTCCTCCTCATATCTTGGCCGCTTAAACCCTCCCTCTTCCAACGGACCTCACGCTCGATGTGTTTCTTGTCATCCTCCGATTGCTCGTGTCTAGCCAACGCCGAAATCGCAGAGAGGTGGGGAGACTAATTGTTCAACGAAGTTAGTACAGTTCACATGCGCTATGTACGTATATATAATTATGCGAGTTAGGGTGAGCAAGTACCTTTGGACGCCGCCAAAGGCAACCTTGGGTGGATCGTACTCGTAGTTCGCACACATGAAGAACCTCCTTCCGTAAGTGTATGAGAAATCTTCGTTGGATTGAACAAACTTGCACAGTCACCGCAGGCACATTGGAACATTGACCCCTTCCGCACGGTGGTCTTAAACTTGCTCATGGAGGGGTCTCGAGCCGGAGGTCGCCATTGCTTGTTATGGGGAGATTTGTGGAGTGTATGCTTGGAGGAGTATGGGACTTGCAGAGGAAGTTGCGTAGCAGAGGACCCGAATGGAGGTGGGTATTTATAGCGAAGTTTGTTTGGTGCATGGACGGAGTTCATGGAAGCGTCATTTATCCTCCCGAGTCTGCCGCCTTGATGCGATTGATGTGACCGACGCAAAAGCGGTACCGTTGGTCAGCAGTGCCCTTCATTATTCTTTGGATCTTGATGCGATTGATGTGGCCGACGACAGGGGAAGCTGTTGGTCAGTGATGCCCTTCATTATTGATGGATCTTTGGTGCGATTGATGTGACCGGACGCCGAAAAGAGGGAGATAGAGTAGACTACTTACTGGCCTACAAGATAAAGAAGAAAAGAACATCAAGTATGAAAAATCAGGAATTGTGCTCACTTATGGGTTTTCGTAGGGTCACCAGGCCCACCCGATGTCTCCGAAAAATTATGGCAAAAATCAGACCGGACGACGCAAGCGCTGCCTACCACATTTATGTGGACGTCCGCCCCGACGGTGTATGCCCCGGGTGCGTAAAATCGGAAAAGCTTAACTTTGTGTTAAAAAACCAGGAATTGTGCTCACTTATGGGTTTCGTAGGGTCACCAGCCCACCCGATGTCTCCGAAAAATTATGGCAAAAATCAGGGGACGACGCATACGCTGCCTACCACATTTATGTGGACGTCGCCTCGACGGTGTATGCCCCCAGCGCGTAAAAATCGGAAAAGCTTAACTTTGTGTTAAAAACCAGAAATTGTGCTCACTTATGGGTTTCCGTAGGGTCACTAGGCCCACCCGATGTCTCCGAAAAATTATGGCAAAAATCAGGGGGGACGTACGCAACGCTGCCTACCATATTTATGAGGACGTCCCCCTCCGACGGTGTATGCCCCCCAGCGTCGCGTAAAATCGGAAAAGCATAACTGTGAAAATCGGAAGACATACGCAAGGGAAGAGCAGAACAAGTGAACAAAACATATAGAAGCAAATGCCCAACAAGGTTGAAATACAAGGGTCAAACTAAATTAGTACTAGGGGCCCTACTAATCTATACATCACGACCCTCTTGGGCGAACCCTCTCGACCGACCCTCCGGTGTGGCTTGCGACCCCGTCGAAGCCGCCCACTAGGAAGGTAAGGCGGTCCGGAGGTGCAAGTCCGTCAAGGCGCTCGGTCGGGGCGGTGTGGCTGCTCATTGCGACGTCTGAGTCGGTGGAGGGGTGGCTCGATCTCTCACGAGAGGCGCGAGCTCGTCGAGGCGGGCGAAGAAGGAGTCCACGTCGTAGTAGGCGTGGCCAGTCCGCCTCGGAGGTAGCGTCTCAGGCTGTCCCGATCCGTCGGTGAGACGACGATAGTCTGACAGTTAAATTTCAATTGAAATCACGTACAAAAATTATAAAGTTTACAGGAGGTTCTAACCTCGCACATCTACCCGGGGTAGGGACGAATTGAGACGCAGCCTCACGGAGGATGGCCCAGCCTCACGGAGGGCAGGCCAGCTCAGAGCCAAGTCCACCGCGGTCTCTGTGGTGGGACTGTGAGGACGCCGGCCTCGTGGCCGAAAGTCCACGACGCGCTCTCGTTGCGGGCCTGTGTGCCCATCCCAGGCCGTGGGAGGCGACCTCAAAGTCGAAGCGAGGGCCCGCGTGGCCTGGTACATAGTTGAACACCGTGTTATTGTCTGAACGATATATGACAATTTTAAATCTTGTATTACCGTGATGGAAGAAGGGCGGACGTGGGGAATCTGAGGCTTTCACCGAAGCGGGTGGGCGTCTCGACGAACGACGCAGAAGTAAGGCTCAACGAACGCAGGGCTTGTCACGAATCGACAAAGGTGTCGGGATCTCCGTCGGGGTCATCTGATTCTCCTCGCAAACGCATCACCGCGCTCTCGCGTCGGCGTGGGACTCGCGCACAAGATCGTCTTTGAAAGTAAGGACAAATGCATTGCATGTTGAAAATGCCCATTTTACGAATGTAAGCACCGAAGAACATAAGGACAAAGGCAAAGAATCGTCGAGGAAGGTAGTACCGCAAGGTAGGCCGACCGAGCTCGGTGAAGTGGAGTGCGTGTCGGTCACGGCCGCCACGTGGGCGACCTCGGCCGTGGGGTGTGACCAGCAGCGTCCGTCGAAGTCGCAGATACCAGCGCAAGTAAGTAGGTCGGGTACGAGGCGGGTCGTACTCTCCGTCCTCCTCGACGCGATCCTGCAGGCGTCCTCCCACCTCTCGACCGAGGCGCCATGCGGGTGCCCACAGAATCCCTAGTGTGGCCCGTCTAGTCGACTGCGAACAATGCTCACTTAGATATAATTGAATTTATAATGAAACATAATGCGTAAAAGGAGGACATCTTACAGGTGAGCTACGGGAGGCACGGCGTAGGTGAGTGGCAGAGGAAACACCTGGTGTCGTCCGAACTGCCGCATCACCCGGTGCGGCGAGTAATCCTCGACGAAGATGTCGAAGATTAGAGGCGACCTCGTCAGCCAGTAGGCCTGGTCCCGTTCGCACAAGGACGACAGGCCGTGCGGAGCGCGGTCGTCTACCGCTTCGGCGGTGTAGGGGTCCACAGGACATCGTCACCCTGTAGCTCGTCCAACTGCCGGACGTAGTCCGGGTAACCCCTGTGGGTCTGCACGTGGGCCCACGTAGGCTGCAAAATGAAAGGACGGAATTAGTCAGTCCTCGGTACAAAAATACATGATGAATCTTTGGAAAGTTCGAATGAATACCGGCGGCGAGTCGAGAAGGCCCATCGTGGGCCGGTCCTCCGGAGCGGCGTGGTAGTAGACCACGCTGTACGGTCGGTGATCCATGAGAGGCCGCCCGATGGCGATCCTCTCGTAAGACCACAGCTGGAGGAGCAGGGGGCACCCGCCTAGCACGGCTCAAGCGTCCGTCTTCACGACGGCGCCACACTGAGCCTCAGACGTACCGCGAGGACGGCGGAGGCCCGGTATCTTGCGGAACGCGTCGGCTGGCGTCGCGATCTCCCTCGCGTGGGGAGGAGGTGCTGTCGATCAGCGTGGCCGTCCGTCGGTGAACATTACCCGGCCGAACAACCACGGGAGGTGCGCCTCGGCGCTGCAAAAAATAATGGTTAGGGCGATTATAGCCAGATAGAATGTGGATAGTGGCGTTAAAAATTCAGAAAATTACTACAGAATGAACATTGAAGTATAACATACCATATGCCAAACCATCTTGAAACATACGAAATTACGGTTCATATTACGTACCATATTACAAACTATGAAAATACAAAGGACGACATAGTTCCATACAACATTGAATTGAGCGTGCCATATTACATAGCATATTACAACAATGCGTACTATGCAGTACGACTTCGAACTACATATGAACTAACATTTCATTGGGCTGAGTACCATCACATCAGTAACAACCATCAGGCCGCCGCCCATCCGCGCCTGACCCGGAAGGTCCGGCATCCAAGTCATACAACACGGATCCAATCCGTGTGTTGCAGTTGATGTATGTGTGACATGTTTCATTGCACCTGCTGCATCTGGTATCAACTCTCCCAGCCTCGGACTGATCCATATCGTTACGGATCTGCGATCTTTGTCGGCCAAGATCACACTTCAATTTTTCCTGTCGGTACATGTCGGTGTGCGGCCCAGGGGGATCCGTAAATGTCCCGAACGTGGCGTAGCCGTAAATCTCTGCATGCCATGTGTTCAGGATGGATTGTTTCAAATAATATTCGGAGACATACGGCAAAGTTGGATGACTGCTTATACTAGCAGCAGCAAGTACATGGGAGCATGGCTTGTGCGAGAGCGAGGCTTGCGGCATGAGCAAATGCACTTGTCTTCACGAGTCGCGACTCTGCTTTGCCCTATAGCGATGGCGCCGCGCGGCGGCCTCTATCCCGCATATAATCTCATACCGAAGCTCGGCGGTACCCATCGGTGTAACTACGTGTCTCGTGCCTTCGTAATCTTTTCTTCAATGTACTTTGTCATGGTGGTGCAATATAGCAATCGATGGTCCCCATTGCAATGGAGGCTACCGGTGTCGATCCACGAAGTATTTGCATGTACGGTGCGAAATTCCCTCGACAATTGCGACAAGAGGCAAAGCCCTCATCCTCGCATCACCCGGTTGTATACCTCTGCTAAATTTGTGGTCATGGTCCCATATCTAGCTCCGTCTTTATCGTATAACAGGACCACTTTTCCTTTGGATCATCCTTAATCAATCGAGAAGCATCGATACTAGAGTTTGTTGTACTCCTTGCCCGCCGTGCGGTGGATGTTTCTGCGATCTGCTTCATTGTTAGCTCGTCAAGGGTCTTCCATAATTTATTAAATTTTCTTTGTTGATTCTGTTTGCCTGACCTTTTGAAGAGATTCATGAGGTGCTTATTCTTGAAGTGATGAAAAAATTGGCTCCCATGTGTCTCATGCACCACCGCTTTGTATGTCCATCCATTGTGCATTACCACGGTCGTCGAACCATTCTGATTTCTTCAATTGCTCGCATGACAAACTGCATACTGTCATGTATAACATAAACATTTGGTCTCCCTGAAGACGATTGCATGTTTCACATGCTCTAGAAACCAATACCACCTATCGGTGTTCTCCTCCACAAATGCAAACGCTTCTAGGCAATATCTGGTTATTGCCATCCATGCCAATATTTGTCAATATTTGGCCCTTGTATTTTCGGTTAGGAATGTACCATCCACACAGAGGACAGGGGACGAAGCAGGAAGGCTCGTATGCATGGTCCCAAAGCGAAGAACTTCGCTCCAAAACCATCTTCCGGTGTCCACCCGATCGCGAGATACTCCTTCATATCGTAGTATGTACCGGGGTTTCTTGCAGCGATGGTCTGCAGCATGCAGAAGGTTGGCATATGAGGCTTCGTATGTACCAAACCTCCTCTCCAAAGCCTTCGCTTTGCCCTCCAAGCTGTGGCATACTTTATCTTGTCTTGAAATTGTTCTTCAATTGCCCGAATTATCGATCGTGGCTCATAACTTATGTTGTCTACTATCGTGAATACATCACCACTCCAACAAAAGTGGAACTTAGGTTCGGTGCCCTTCTTCTTGTTGTTCCAACCGAGCAGTTGTGCTCCATCTGTCGAACACATCCGATGTCGACCCACTTTCCCTTGAATGCATGTACCCTCCAAGGACATCCGGGACGACGACTTGAACATCATCTGAGACTTTCTTGGACTTGACAACACGGAATTCCCTCCTAAGAGATAATGCCCAATACTTCATTTGCATCCATAACGGCCTCCTTACTAGGGTACATTGATCCTGTGTCACTTCGTTCGATCGTAATTCCATGAAGTCCGCTACTTTGGTTCACACATAAATCTTGGAAGTTGTACGAGTTCCACTCATTTGGGACCGGACGATCTCCAAAACTTGCCTCATCGTCTCGAGATGTCCTCGTCTTGCACTTGCTCGGCGCCTCATCCTCTGCCTCCATCGGTTGTACTAGCACTTCAATTTCTTCCCCTCATCTCGACACCGGTCGCCTCATCTCTTCTGGGGTGCTCGGTGCCAACCTCCTCCGTCCGTCATCTCCGCCTATATCTTCCCTCCTCCTCCGTGCTCCTCGCCCTTCACCCTCCTCTGCCCTTCTTGACCGGTGGTAGGCGGCGTCTCTTGCACCGGTGTCTCGTTTGAGTCACCGGTTGGTTTGAACTCTGCTGAGCAAGCAAAGACTAGAGGAAAGCAGCGTTCAATTCCTATCTCAACATACCGCCTCCAACTCCGTGTACACAATATCGGTATCAACTCCCAAAAGAAACCGTCCCTAGCACGGGTGACCACGGCCCTAACCTTCATCACATGTTCTTCTGAGTTAAGCTGGAACGTCCGTAACAACCAGTTTTGTAAACCCCCAAACGTTCTCTCGGTGGGCCTCGATATCCCTAGTGTTACTGATTCCAAATTACTAAGATCCACCCCGTTTGGACCATACATAATCTCTCCGTCCCCATAGTGAATCTGAAAATATAACTTCTCTGACATTTGTCCGTAAATAAACCATCCAACGCAAATTATTACACGTGGGTCGAATATTAAGTCGTCTATATTTTTCCCTCATCTAAAGCTCATGGGAGGAGGATCAAACCTACGTTTGTATGACCTCAAGAATTCAGAGGGCAAAGCTATCATTTTAACTCGAGATATTTTTGTATGTACTAATTACATCCGAAGCGTAAATCCCACCATCAATAGACCCTTATCTTAATCTATAAATACCCTACCAACCCTAAACCCATAGCCCTACAAACTAACAAATTTCATTCCTAAAATTACCGTAAACATACAGTACTCATAATCTATACATACACTACGACATATGTAAACCCTACCCCTCTCGATATCAAATTCCACCCTAAAAATACCGTAAACAAACCCTAACAATACTCAGTAAATATCATACGAAGCGATAAACCCTAGCCCCATATATATCAAATCCTGCTCCTAAAAAGGCCGAATATACCCTCTCGATAATCTATACATACCCTAAAAACCCCTAAACTCTATTCCTACAAATATCCTAAATATCCCTTTTACTATCTACTTACTACTAATTTTTAACATTCATATTGCTATCCTACCATGTTTTGAATAAAACAATAATACAAGATATAGAAAATTTACACGAAACGTAGATGGCGGTGATTTTCCTTCCTCTCTTCCACTTCCTCTCCCTCTCTTCTTTTTTTTCTCTTCCTCACCTCTCTTCCTTTTTTTTTTTTCCGGCTCCGTCGGTCTCGCAAAGCAAGATCATTTGCGGCCTGCTGAACCTCCGGATATGGGCGATAGTTCGCCACCCCATTTGGCGATTTAAACCCGCGCCAAAATTTCGCCAATCTAACTGGCGGTTTTTTAAAATATCGCCATTTGGGGTGGCGATCTATTGGCCCTAGGCCCTGCCTCGGGGTGGGCTTAATCCCGCCAAATGGGGTGGCGAAATTTCAAAATTTCGCCTTTTGATATGGCGATTTATCTTTCCCGCCGTATGGGGTGGCGACGGGAGGCTATTTATTTATTTTTATTAAATGGAATATTATTTATTTATTTCGAATTATTTTTAAATATAAAAAAAAATAAAATTCGCTTCTCGGGCATGCAAACCATTTTCCAACTCACCAAACGGTGCCCACCATTGCATTCTTGGGCTCCTCGCCGAACAAAGCTTCTTTTGGTTTTGTCAATCCTCTTGACGGCCCATCTCAGACTGGACAGACTAGAATTCTTATGTCTACTATTTGAAATATTTATAAGGAAAGGAACAAAAGAATCTTTGCAAATTCCTCCTCGGATGCTCATTCTGTTCCTAGAAGCCGATGAGTCATCAATTCTATTTCTTTCCTTCTGTGTCGCCCGGTGCATTTTTCTTTTCTTTTCTTTTTTGAAAATGCTCGGGGCTATTGTCCCGTTGTAATTAGTGTGTGCAGGGTTCACGTTACCCTCGGTAACCGAGGTTCCTGAGCCAGGCCAGTAACGTCCCTGCGATCCCATTACTCCCGGCTTGCCGTTGACATATGCTCCACAACCGTCTCCCTCATGTGAAGCTTCCTTTTCATCCTTGAAGTAGGGTGCAACACCTCTTTAGGAATGTCGGAAGCCTCCTTCTCCCACTGACGTTTGGTGCTTGTGTCCTTTGATGAGCACTATTCGTCTATCTCTACAACAAGTTTGATCCATGATGTATGCGAGAAGCTCCACGTCCCTATTGATGCGCTCACGGTGGAGGTTTTCTGAAAGGGGCATTCTATTATTTGCCACTCTTAAAGGTATGACAATCTAATATTTGTCACTCATGAGTCAATAACATATGGCCCTATGACCCACATGTCATTGACACGAAGAATGGCAAATATTAGAATGACATTCTTTACAGTGGCAAAAAATAAATTATGCCTTTCTAAAAACCAGTGCTTCAAAGAAAGCTATGTTGAATGAATGCAACCAGTGTCATTCTTGCTTCCCTGCTTGCGTTGCTAAGTCTTCTATCAGCGTTCTTGTTCTGCACTATAATTCTCCCAAGCTAACATCTTCTTTGTTCAAGGGAGATGAGATAGCTCCAACAACCAAGCAAATGTTGGAGTTATGTCTACCTTCAGAGACCTTTTGTAGGAGAGCACATTCTAGAGATGTTGATGATGACTTCATTGATGTTCTGAGCAAGACAACACCTGAGTGATCTTCTAGTGCCCTCCAAGAATATCAGCTATAAGTGTAACACCTCAACTCCCCTTCGTGCCAGGAATGCTACTAACTATCTAAAAATTTAAAATTTTGGCAACACATCTCCTAAAATTTGAACATCCACTCAGCAGACAAAAACAACATAAACATATATCATAAAATAGCATCTATGGACTTCCAACACTCCATCCATACCAGCCTCAACCAGCCAAATGACAGCACGTCCCAATCACTTAGCTTACCCAACTGGGATCATGTGGTTGTTAACCTGATTCATCATACAAACCAAAAAGAAGTAATATAAAGTATGGATAACTGTGGATAATATGGTCCTTGGGTATCTCACGGAGACAAATTAGGCGGACTACCTCACGGAGCAGGGTCACGCCTACAATCTAGAAGACGGGCCTGCCCCGCATAAAGACCCGACTTGTATCACAAGGAAGACACAGTTGTAATCCGGTACATTACGTACCCGGCAAGAAAGGATAGAGATAGACTTCCTATCTCTATCCCTAGTTTCCATAACCAATTAGGATACTTATCTGTAACCCTACCTCCCTCCACTATATAAAGGGAGGCAGGGGCCCCTAGTTCGGCATGGAGGACAAGAGAGAAAAAGAGGAGGGGAGGAGAGATCACATCGATCCATAGCCATCCTCAACATTGATCCATCGAGATCAACCCCAATACAATCCACGAACACAGGAATAGGGTATTACCTCACCTCGAGGGCCCGAACCTGTATAAATTTGTCTCCTGTGTTACCATCGGGTTTCGGTTTTACGCATAGCCCCATAAAGTATATTGCCGACATAATTCGTCGACAGTTGGCGCGCCAGGTAGGGGCAGCGCTAAGATCATCCTCATCAAGCTCGATGGCATCTCTTGGCCGCAGCGCCGTCGAATTCACCTTCGGCCAAGCTTTCTGTTTTGAAGGCTTGGATTTTATCATCAACAACCTCAACAAACATGCCCTCGAAGAATCGGATCAGATCCGATCGGAAGACAACTTCAACCGCGAAGCGAACGCAAGAAGAAGATGCGATCTATTCGCGTCCAGAATCTAGACAGAAATTGTGTCACGATTTTCTGTTGACTCGGAAGGAATTTCGAGGTGGTTTTGGATGCGTTGGAAAGATTATCTCGTTATCTTTCCAACGAGTCCAAGATCATTGAAAACCGAGTTCGGATGTGACCGTGACGACCGTTTGAAAACAGACTGCGCGGGGTGACGTGAATCCCGCGCGAAGATGGAGCTCGACGTGAATTTCGCTCGGCACCTCGGCGATCCTTGGTGCACCTCAGCAAGGGCATGGCGGACCTCGA
This sequence comes from Olyra latifolia, assembly GCA_036346145.1. Classification (NCBI taxonomy): domain Eukaryota; kingdom Viridiplantae; phylum Streptophyta; class Magnoliopsida; order Poales; family Poaceae; genus Olyra; species Olyra latifolia. Next base: position 35,352,650 of record CM070525.1, on the reverse strand, counting down.
CGACAAAGTGGATCTCATCCCGGAGATCACGGCGAGGCTCCTACGCTGTCCTGACTTGCGGCGACGACGACAACGACTACCGCCGCACCCACTCGTTGCTCCGGCAACAATGACAAACCGCGACTTTCGCCAAGATATTGAAGCTCGGCGACAGGAGCGAGAAGAAGATGAGAGACGTCATCATGATGATGATAGAAGAGGTTTCGGTCGAAACCGTGACCGCCGACTTCCTAGGCCGGCTTCTCGCGCACGACGTCGAGGACAGCCGCGCCGACTTCCTTAGGCCGGCTTCTCGCGCACGACGTCGAGGACAGCCGTGCCCACTTCCTTAGGCCGGCTTATCGCGCACGACGCCGAGGACAGCCGCGCCGACTTCCTTACGCCGGCTTCTCGCGCACAGTGCCGAGAACAGCCGCGCCGATTTTCTAGGTCGGCTTCTCGTGCTCGACGCCGAGGACAACCGCGCCGATTTCATAGGTCGACTTCTCGTGCTCCACGCCGAGGACAGCCGCGCCGACTTCCCTAAGCCGGCTTCTCGCGCATGACGCCGAGGACAGCCGCACCGACTTCCTATGCAGACTTTTCTCGCGCACGACGCCGATGATAGCCGCGTCAACTTCCTAGGCCAGCTTCTCGCGCACTGCGCGGAGGACAACCGCGCCGACTTACTGCACCGGCTTCTCGTGCTCGACGCTGAGGACAACCGCGCCGACAAAGTGACAAGCCCGGGGGCTCGTTCACTCGAGCATGACGACGTCACGATCAACAGCTAAGTTGTCTATTTTTATACTCAATTACTTCATTATAATTTATCTTCTGACTTGCTACTTAGTTGGTATTTAATTAAGCAGTAAGTTGGAGGCTACACTTAATTAAGTGCACAATCGCGCACCCCTTCTCTCTCTTTTATTGAGTTTGATTTGACTTGCTCCCTAGTCGGATTCCGACTAGCCAGTAAGTCGGGGGCTACACCTAATTAGGTGTATTATCTGCACCCATCTCTTTTCGAGATTCTTTTATTTTTTTTCTTCCATGTTGATTTTTATCGATTCCGAGTGTCACACATTCTGAGTAGTGAAACTCAGATTCCTATGCAAAATTTGGGTTTCCTGACGCGTGTCCGGAGACAGAGCTCCGCGCCAACTCCTAACGCTAAGGGACTTGATGAGCTAGGCGGAATGCTTAACAAAAGGAATTAAACATACTCGGAGAAGCGTAAATCAATACGGAAAAGATAAAAGGACGACAATTTGAGATAATACAAATACATAATTGGACATCATTCATGTTGTTTTACAATCCAGTTTTTTCTCTACTACTCGTGTTTTTCATTGTCTCCACAGGATACAATGCAGGATAATGCGAGATGGTTTTTATGGCACGGCCGACGCCCTCGCCAAAGACACCGAGTGCATTATACGGCTCATTGCATGCCTCGTCAACTTCGGCATGGCTTCACGCCAACGCCCGGCGCCAGCGCAACCTTTGGCATGGTGCTGACGTCACGCCGGCACCGAGTGCATCATACGGCTCGGTGCATGTCTACATCAACTCTCGACGACTTCACGCCAACGCCAACGCCCGGCGCAACCTTGCACGACGGCTGCGCGCTACGCCCGGCACCCCAAGTGCATCATACGGCTTGGCTGCATATCTACGTCAACTCGGCACGACTTCACGCCAACGCCAACGTCCGGCGCAACCTTTCGCGGACGGCCAAGACGCCACGGCACCCAAGTGCATCATACGGCTCATTGCATGCCTCGTCAACTTCGACGGCTACTACGCCAACGCCCGGCGCCCAAAACAACCTTTGGCACGGCCAAGACGTCTCGCCCGGCACCAGGCGCATCATACGGCTCGTTGCATGCCTCGTCAACTTCTAAGACGGCTTCACGCGCCAACGTCGGCGCCCGGCGCAACCGGCATGGTCTGACGTCTCACGCCAAAGCACCAAAGTGCATCATACGGCTCATTGCATGTCTCGACAACTCGGCATAACCCAGCGCCAACGCCAGCGCCTCGAAGCGCAACCTTTGGCACGGCTGCACGTCTACATCTGCGCTTCAAGCCTACAAGGTGATACGCCCTAGGGCTAAAAGTTCAAAAGCAAGGACGACATCATCGTCAGCAAAGCAGCTAAGTTTTTCATTATCATAATCTTTTCACATATAAACTCGTGTTATTTCTTAACTTGCTACTTAGTTGAATTCCAACTAAGCAGTAAGTCGGGGGCTACACATAATTGTGTGCACTTGCGTGCACCCATCTTTTTCATAGTTATTTCTTGACTTGCTACTTAGTTGAATTCCAACTAAGCAGTAAGTCGGGGGCTACACATAATTGTGTGCACTTGCGTGCACCCATATTTTTCATAGTTATTTTTTGTTTTTGTTATTTAGTGATTTAAGTGAAATCCGAGTGCGCTATAATTCTGAGTAGTGAAGCTCTGAACCCATAACACGGTGAACTGTACGTCACCCAAACGCGTGCCTGGGATAAAAAGCCATGTGCCAACTCCCTACACTCGGGGGCTAGACTAGTCGGACAGAGTGCATAACAAAAGGAAGAAAAACTACTCGGACTAACAAAAATCATCAAATAAGAAAAAGAAAAAAATGGCTATTTCGCACATAAAGATAGTCGGATTTTATATCCGACCAAATGTTTTCATATTCAGTTACTGCCTAAATCCTACATGTACATGTTAAAGGGGTTCAAGGAAGTGTTTACGCTACAAGCACCGATCAAGGCACAGTTACGTGTCAACACCCGCGCCCCGAGCGCAATCTACGGCACGGCTCCACGCCTACGCCAACTTCGGTACGGCTGCACGCTTACACCAGCACCCTGTGTGCATTGTATGGCTCGGCTGCATGCCTACGTCAGCGCCCCGAGCGCAAACTACGGCTCGACTTCTCGCGCACTGCGCCGAGGATAGCTACGCCGACTCCCTACACCGACTCGCTGCTCCGGCAACGACGAGGACGACCACCCCAACTTGCGGCTTCTCGCGCACTGTGCTGAGGACAACCGCGCTGACTTACTACGCCGGCTTCTCGCGCATTGCCCCAAGGATAGCCGCGTCGATTTACTACGCCAGCTTCTCACACTGCGCTGAGAACAGTTGCATCGACATTCTACTCACGCCGCGACGTCAACCATCGCGCCGACTTCCAGGACTCCAAGAAATTGGGTTAGGAGTCACTCGGAGATTTCAACCTGCAAAGCTCTGTTGAGCCCTTCACAGCCTCCTTGCATGCCAATGGAGCACTCGGCATAGAGAAGATTCCAGTCAGAGCACTCGGCATCAACTTGGCTGTAAAGTACTCGGGGGCTACTGTGGATAACATGGTCCCCAGGTATCTCGCGGAGACAAAATAGGCGGACCACCTCACGGAGCAGGGTCACGCCTACCATCTAGAAGACGGGCCTGTCCCGCATGAAGATCCGACTTGTATCACAAGGAAGGCACAATTGTAATCCGGTACATTACGTACCCGGCAAGAAAGGATAGAGATAGGCTTCCTATCTCTATCCCAGTTTGCATAACCAACTAGGATACTTATCTGTAACCCTACCTCCCTCCACTATATAAAGGGAGGCAGGGGCCCCTAGTTCGGCATGGAGGACAAGAGAGAAAAAGAGGAGGGGGAGGAGAGATCACATCGATCCATAGCCATCCTCAACATTGATCCATCGAGATCAACCCCAATACAATCCACGAACACAAGAGTAGGGTATTACCTCACCTCGAGGGTCCGAACCTGTATAAATTTGTCTCCTGTGTTACCATTGGGTTTCGGTCTTACGCATAACTCCATAAAGTATATTGCCGACATAATTCGTCGACAATAACCCTTACACAAAGTCCAGTTGATCACTATGAGCTATACTAAGTTACTGACTAAGTTTTAAGTAGTAATGTGGTTACGTGATAGTGAAGTGAACAAAACGTGGGACTACTCCCATCCCGCTCTGCCTGTCATGGAGTCACCTGAAAAAAGAAGAAGCAAGGGTGAGTCCTCGACTCGGCAAATACATAATTAAACAGGATAACCCTCAAAGCTTCTAAAACATAATCAATTCATAACATGGAACATTCTTAACCATAATTCATCAATCATAGCCAACTTGATGCATTACAACATGCATCCATTCTCTGAGCTCATACTGGTATAACCGTATAACTAGGTGCGCACACGTCGATGCCACACCTTGCCCCATCCTTTTGCATACGGGGTCCATACCTCCACTTCTATGGAGTCCCCACCTCCAGTGGGACTTTTCAGAGCACCGGGCCAAGCCATATAACCCTCTCACCGACAGTGCTCGCGACACTTCGGATCATTTATACGACTATGTTACCAACTGAGCCTCTTATGCACATGAATACAAATGATGCAGATTTCAACTTACCAGTCTTCCACATCCCATCCTTGCTCTTTGTCAAACCACATCAATAACATATTGAGCATCACTTTCAAGTAACAGTAATTATTAAGCATAGTTGGTTACGTTACTCTAGTTAATTATGCACTTGCCTTCTTACCCACGAAAGTCGGTGTGCCATGCAGAAGACCCCAATCCTGAAGCAGCTCCTCCTAGAAGAGACATACATAATTACAATCAATATACCAACATCAAGGAAATTCTTAAACTATGCCGCTTTTGCTCTTCTAGTTGCTGAAGCTATCATTTCCCATCATCTAACCTAGCAACCCTCAAAACCCGATAATTCCTAAATCTGGACAGCAGAGCAAAATGGCCATAACTCCTAAACTGTTTGGCCAAATTGCGCGTTCTAGGACTCGTTGGAAAGCTAGAAACATAACCCATCTTTTTTATAACATGACCGAACTCCGACTCCTAGCATATCCATCTTGATTTCGCGACACAAATTACTGCACAAGCAAACCCATCTACTAGTCTTAAAATTCAACCCTAGGATTTACAATTCTACCCAATTTGCATCCTAAATACCACATATATGGGTAAATCACAGGGAAAATATCTCAATTTTAATACCTTGAAAGCTTGGTGGAACCCTAGTTTCCCCCTTCTTCCTTCTCGATCCTCTCCTCTTTTTCTCTTTCTCCCCCCTTCCTCCTCTAGCCCCCTCCCTCCTTCCTTCCTCCCTTCCTGGCCACACCTTTCTCTTTCCCTTCCTCCCTTCCAAGCGCAGGGCGCCCTAGGGCAGAGCAGCAGCAGCAGTTGAGGAGAGGGACAACCGGCCTAGGCAAGGGGTAGAGGGGTGTGGGGGCAACCGGTTTTGGGCATCGACAGTTGGCGGCGATGAACTCCGGCGAGCAGCGGCGCTGGACCGCAGCAGCAAGAAGGGAAGAAGAACAAGCAGAGGCAGAGCTAAAGCAGGAACGAGCAGGGAACGGGTAGGAGCGGTTCGGGATGAAGGAAATTTCTAGAGAGGCCGAGGACATGGGCTGGCTGGGCCTCTTGGGCCGACCTCCCAAGGTCCAAGAAGGGTGTCATAATAAGATCACATCATCCCCTCCCAAGTAAACGCTCTCACAACCTTAATCTTATGAGCATGCCTCTCACACGCTATTCTAATGCCGACATTCAAAATTATAGGAAGAAAGAGAAACACGAAGCTAATAAATAATTTGGGCGTTATTGGGAATGATGACGAGATTGATGAATTTGCGGTAGGCGACTTTGTGGAGGGCCTAAGGGGGGTGGTTCTCGCCCAGTTCCTTGAAGTTTGTCTAGTTGTAAACATATTTGTTCTAAGTTTGGTTAGTTGTAAAAATAAATCTTAATTTAAAGAAAATCACAAAAATAGATGGTTGTTTTCAAAAATCACAGAAATAGTCTCACGTGACCCTTCCTAGGGCGACAAATAAAAACAAACAAAGCTGGAACGATTTATCCTTGATGTTTGAGATGTGTGTTAGTCAAAGTTTGAAACTTTAAGTCATGAATATCTTTTTTAAATAATTAGATTACGTACAAAAAAATTATATGTATAGGTTCATCTCAAAAATAATTCAATAATACTGAAATTTTAGTAGGGTTTCAAAGTTAATTACAATAGTAATTAGTGGTCAAAGTTGCATCTTGAAGATTGTGTAAAGTTAAATATCTGTGACTTCAGGGAATACAAAGAAAGGAAACGAGCAGCTTTCAAAATCCCTAATAAACATGATTCTTCAACAAAATTCTTTTTCCAACAAATCTATTTTTTCTTTTTCAACCAAATGAGTGGGCCTTCCAAAACAATGTACCGCCCTTGCATCTGTGTGAGTGCGCCTACACATGTCTTCCAATCCATATATATTATAACCTTGAGGCCTTCAGGTGTGTTTGACAGCTGTGCGATTGAGAAAAGGGCATGGAAGAGGATGGGAATCAATTTCCCTAGGTTAGCTTGTTTGGCATCAGAAGGGAATAAAAAGTGGTAGGAAGAAAATTTTCTACCTCACCTTTTTAGTGGCAAATTATCATTCCCTCTCTTAATACTCTTTAAACAATCAAGAGACTTCAGAACCCCTATCTTTCAATTTCTATCTCCTTCCAATTTCCTCTAAGTAATCAAGCTGTAAGGGAATTGAGATATTTAAGTTACAAGTTTCCTATCCTTTTACCTATATATCATCCAAACAAACATAGGGGTTTAATTATTTTCCTACTTCTAAATTTCCCTTCCCTTCTCTTGGTTCTCTCCAACCAAAGGCATCTCAGCCATACACCAAGGCCCAACAAATGATTTGGTTTAGCCCTTTTTTTTTGAATCATGCCTCCATCGAAATGTGCCACGGTCTAGAGAAAGCAGCAAATTCGTCCGATGACAGCCAATCCCATGGCGTCCAAAGCCAAGGAGATGGTACGAGCGAGTCTGGGTGGCTTGCGCACACACCAGTACACATGGTACAACGAAATTGTAAGGCTCATGTTACTTGTTGGTGTTTAGCTACATACTACTGTAAAGTTGCAAGGTTAGAAATTTGTCACTCCATGTGCACGCAGGTCCTTAGTGTCAAATATTTGATTTTACCATTTTGCAGCGATATGTATCTAATCAATTCTTTTTTACAAGTAGGTACCTCCGATTTCTATACAATGGGAACATACATTGTTACTCCTTAGTATTTGTGTAGAACAGTTGAAGACTAGAGCTGCAACGTTAAAGCAATCTTTTCAACTCAAGTGGCCACCTTGAAATCCTAGTGCAGGAATGTTCAAGAAATCTTTTTCATCTAAAGTGGCCTTTTTTTTAGGGAAAGGGACCATCTTATTTTGGTTTTTGCATCTTTGCTAGCACTAGGCTGCAGCCTGAACATCGGAACATATACACTAAGGGACTGTTTGGTTGTTGTCTAAGCATACCATATATTGCCACACCTAAAGTTAGTCAGATTTGATCATGCTAGGTAAGTGTTTGGTTCATGTCTAAGATTAGCTAATATTCATTTTTCAACATATAGACCCTATATGTCATAAGTACAAAAAAAAAGTGTGGCAAACTTGCCTAACCTTGTTAAAGTGTGGCTAAGAATTTCATAAACTAATCTTAGTCAATTTTAGCAAATTAGTTATAGCAATATTAGAAAAAATTGGGCATCAATCAAATAAGCCCTAACACTGGACGATCAGCCGATCAGCGTTCGCCATGAAAATCTTGCGATGTGATAGGTACGGTGACACGTGCAGCCCGCGGCGGAGTTGGGCTCTTTAAGGATTTTTTAAGGCCCAGATGCTGACCCTATCAAGGCCCGCATTGGTCAATGTCCGGATGGCCAGGAGGCTGGAACCGTTCGTAAAGATCAGATAGTAGCAACACAAGGAAACGGGAACCTGCCCATTTTTTCCGTTCTTTCTGTTAAGATCGGCTGATTCGGATCGGCTGCTTGATTCGTTCCAATTAAGATCGAAGTGAAAGGATGAGGAGAAATAGTCACACTTAATTACGTGATCCATTTCTATAAATTCACGAGCTCTCCTTACACGGACGTGCTGGCCTTGAACCTGTCGTCTTAGCTCGCTCCACACCTCGGCGTGACGATGCACGTTGCACCGGCGACGAGGCGCTCGCCGCCGGCGGCATGCCTTCTCGTCCTCTTCCTCCTCGCGCTCTTCTTGGCGGCGCCGGCTGGAGCGGAGTACGTCAAGTACCAGGACCCGACGCAGCCGATCGGGGAGCGCGTGGACGACCTCCTCAGCCGGATGACGCTCGAGGAGAAGATAGGCCAGATGTCGCAGATCGAGAGGGCCAACGCCTCCTCCCACGTCATCCAGAAGTACTTCGTCGGTTCGTCCGCTCGCTCCGCTCGCCGTCGGCGATGCGCGCGTCATGGCTAATGTGCGTGCGCGCTCGCTGCAGGTAGCGTGCTGAGCGGCGGAGGCAGCCCGCCGTCGGAGAAGGCGACGGCGACGGCGTGGCAGCAGATGATCGCCAGGATGCAGAAGGCGGCGCTCAAGACCCGCCTCGGCATCCCCATCATCTACGGCATCGACGCCGTGCACGGCCACAACAACGTCTATAACGCCACCATCTTCCCCCACAACGTCGGCCTCGGCGCAACCAGGGACCCCGCCCTGGTGAAGCGGATCGGGGAAGCCACCGCTCACGAGGCCAGGGCCACCGGCATCCCCTACACCTTCGCGCCATGCGTCGCGGTAACCATCAGCCAACGCTAGCTTTTCCCGCGCTTTCTGAACTGAAATTGATACCATCACCATGCATCCATGCAGGTTTGCCGTGACCCGAGGTGGGGGAGGTGCTACGAGAGCTACAGCGAGGACACGAAGCTGGTGCAGCTCATGACGACGGCGACGGTGACCGGCCTGCAGGGCGACGTCCCCACGCGGCACCCCAAGGGGGTCCCCTTCGTCGCCGGGCCGAGGAAAGTGGCCGGCTGCGCCAAGCACTTCGTCGGCGACGGCGGGACGCGGCGCGGGATCAACGAGAACAACACGGTGCTGAGCTTCCACGACCTGATGCGGATCCACATGCCGCCCTACGACGACGCCGTCATCAAGGGCATCTCCTCCATCATGATCTCCTACTCCAGCTGGAACGGCGTCAAGATGCACGAGAACCGCTTCCTCATCACCGACATCCTCAAGAACAGGATGCGCTTCCGGGTCACTTCGCCACTCAGATTATTTCACAAGAAAAAAGGAACAAAAATTCCTCGCGTTTCGTTCTGAATTTCTGATCGTGAATGTGCATCGTGCAGGGCTTCGTGATCACGGACTGGCAGGCCGTCGACAAGATCAGCACGCCGCCGCACAAGCACTACTACCACTCCATCCAGGAGACGATCCACGCCGGCGTCGACATGGTGATGATCCCATACGACTACCCGGAGTTCGTCGCCGACCTGACGTCGCAGGTGAGGCGCGGCCTCATCCGGATGGACCGGATCGACGACGCCGTCAGCCGGATCCTCCGCGTCAAGTTCACCATGGGCCTCTTCGAGGACCCCCTGCCGGATCCCCGTCAGACCGCGCATCTCGGCCACAAGGAGCACCGGGACGTGGCGCGCGAGGCCGTGCGGAAGTCGCTGGTGCTTCTCAAGAACGGCAAGAGCGGCAAGGGCCCGGTGCTGCCGATGCCCAAGAAGGCCAAGAAGATCCTCGTCGCCGGCAGCCACGCCCACGACCTGGGCAACCAGTGCGGCGGCTGGACCATTTCCTGGCAGGGGCAGCCCGGAAACAACATCACCGCCGGTGCGTATACGTCTCCGATAAATGGAGCTCTGATCTGTGTTGATTAATTAATGGATGGTGACATGCAGGCACGACGATCCTCGAGGCCATCAGGTCGGCGGTCGACAGCAACACGACGATCGACTACTCGGAGCACCCGGACAAGAGCTCCATCACCAAGACTGCCGGGGAGTACGACTACTCCGTGGTGGTGGTCGGCGAGCCGCCGTACGCCGAGACGGCCGGAGACAACCAGAATTTGACCATCCCGGCGCCAGGGCCGGAGGTGATCAAGGATGTGTGTGGGCTCGTCAAGTGTGTTGTTGTCCTCGTGTCGGGTCGGCCGCTCGTGGTGGAGCCGTACCTCGGCGCCATGGACGCGCTCGTCGCCGCGTGGCTGCCCGGCACGGAGGGGCACGGCGTCGCCGACGTGCTGTTCGGGGACTACGGGTTCACCGGCAAGCTGCCCAGGACGTGGTTCAAGTCGGTGGATCAGCTGCCGATGAACTACGGCGACCGGCGCTACGACCCGCTCTTCCCGTTCGGGTTCGGTCTCACGACCAAGCCCGCGAGTCAGAATTAGGGATTACTTCCGTTCAAAAAGGAATTAGGGATTACGAAAAGCAGTTAGCTAGTCGGAATTGGAAATAAGGATGATTTGAAATGATATAGTTGCGAATAGTTGGGCTTATTGTTGAAATTTGTACTTTGAGATATTGCAGAAGCATGTTCATTTTTTTAGACTTTTTTAAAAACTTTGAGTAGCCGTTTGAAGATTAAACATGTTCCCGAAGCAAAAGTTAAATGCTCCTGGAAACACACACAACACACCTCAATGAACGGACCTTCCAATCTAAAACCGACATTGATACGACACTTATATAAGATCTACACTGTTATAATTGTTCGTGTACATAGAGTTTTTGAACTCACATAATTTTCACATAAAATACAAACATATGCATTCTACAAGATTTGAATCCTCCAATCAACATCATCTAGCCAACCCACCTCAATACTACCTTACCAATCCACCTCAAGTAACTTCCTGTCTTGATATGCATACTTTTTTATCTTTATTGACTAAACCTTTCAATAATTATTTATGTATTTAGATGGCTTCAAATGGAAAAGGTCTTAACTTCAAAGTTGTAAATATCATCAAGTGCTACAATTTTCATAAAGGTTGTCTCTATCATAGGTTTTAAATTAGTAAACTCGTGTCCATTATTTAGAGATCTAGATGGCTTCAAATGAAAAAGTTCTCGGCTACAAAGTTGTAAATCTCATCGAGAGATACTATTTTCATATAAAGGTTATTTCCATTTAAGCTCATATAAACAAATTATGAAATTTCAAAGAGCTAGATATTATTCAAAATATTATATGTGTTGGTTCTTCTAAATATCTAACACAGGTGACCAAGATTATATGTGTCTTTTTTTTACTAAATGGCATAGACGAGCTCTGCTCGCCCGCCCACTTAAGAACCGATACTAATGTATCGGTATATATGATCTCTTTTGGTGTAGCATGTCCACTTAAGAATCCACACAAATATTCTTATTTGTGATGTTTCTGTATGAACCGGCACTGATGTACTGATATATCTGACATCTTTTGATGTATTGTGATCTATAATTAATTGTGTACACTTTCTTTTTTTCTATGATTAATATGAAAATTCTAGCCTTTTAATCAACATTGATGTCGATTCAGAACCGATACAGCAAGCACTAATGGTTTCTCTTAAAGATGCTTGCGGATTTTTTTAACCAACTTTTATAAGTAAACTCCAAGTGTAATAACGTCAATCATTTCCAAGATGGATCGGTGATATAGAGTGTTGTTAATGAAAAGAGAGAACAAATAAGGCATTAAAAAAGAAAAAAAAAACCCATTGTGAGCGACTTCTTGTTTCCATATTCTTTCTAGCATGTTAATTATATGGTTGTTTCTTCTAGGTGTTTTGGAAAAAAAAATATTAAAACCGAGCTTATTTCTTGAATTTGCGAAGCCAAGCTTCCTCCTCCAAACTAAGGATGCATGTGCATCCTAATGGACAGACCCACATCACACACGCGAGATTTTATCCTGGTTTGGGCCTTCCAGGATCGGGAATAATAACCCTACATCCAGTTCATATATTAACAAGGGAAGTACATAGGCGAATACAAATAATTGAAAAGGGAGAGGATGTAATAAAACAAAGTCTCAAAAGGTTAATTTGAGCTCCGTTGGATTAAAGAAATGTAGAATCTTCGAGCCTTCTTTGTTAAGGTTAGGGAAAGTGGAGGTAATCAATGTGTTTGCCTGGTTGTCTTGTATGTCTTATTTTTCACATGTCCCTCCGTGATGCACAACTAGACGTTTATATAGGGTGTCGGGCTAGTTGAGAATAAAATACACTTGATTTATTGGTAGATATATGTCTTATCCATCTTTCCATAGGTGGATACAAGTGACATTGTCTTTTCCTATTTGCCATGAGCTTTTGTGAATCTTTTTGTCATAGAGAGTTAGACAGATTGTCAAGAAGCGTGATATTACTTGCTTTAAACTCCAGGTAGCAAAGACTAGTCATTGTGATAGTTCGTAGCCAAAATGACGCGAGTAGGAGCGATTTATTTTGATATCATTAAAGGTTCCCTTTCTTTGGCAGTGATGTATAATGAGTTGCGAAAGATGACATGTAGTAAGAGGAGTGACCTATTAAAAAGTGCAAGCACCTCATCTGGGCCATTTGCTTGTTTCGCAAAGAGATGTTTTTGATCAAGGTGACTCGTCGGCTAGGATGGATGACCCAGGAAGTAAAGAATCTTTAATTTTGCGGCCAAGCAAGGAAAAACAAGTTTATTCTTCAACATTTCTGTCCAAGACAAAAGATGGGGTTGGATTTTGGCGGTTGGCTTTTATCCTTGAAATGCCCCTTGAATAAAATAATAGAGAAGAACATTTAAATTAAAATTAAAAGTGCAAGAAAAAATAAGGGGAAAGGAAAAAAGAAAGCAACCAGCCCGGTGGTGTTTGATTGCTGGCTTTCAGATTTGAAATGTCCATTGATTTCGGTGCAAAGCCAGTTTAAGGGTCTCTCTAGAAACAAAGTATTTTATAGTTTTGAGATAAAATTATGGTTTCTAAAATTATCATGGTTTTTAAAATCACAAGGTGTTTAGATAATTCAAAAAAAACTTCATTCAAAAATTATGGTTTACTAGAAGCTGTGGTATTTTTAGAGTATTTGAAACTTCACTTCTAGCTAGCTAAAGTTTTCACTGGCTCTTGTGTTTAGTCAAGTTTATCATTTGAAAGCCATGTATCCAAATATGTGTTAGTTCCAAAGAATACCAGAGTTTAATTGAGTTTGATAAGACCATCGTTTTCATATATACATAATTGCAAACTCTATATATTAGAAACTATGATTTTTTAAAACAGTATATCCAAATAGACCCTAAGTTATTCGAGTATGGCTTTTCTTATGTTGGAACTCGGAAAAAACTCACTTAGAGAAATAGAGACGCGTAAGATATTTTTGTGTGCAGAAGCTAAAAAGGTTTAAACTAAGCTCCCATGTCAATCTCGTTGGTCTTTTCCCTTCATTTTACCTTGTCTCATTAGACCTTCGGCTAGCTCGATCTTTTATGACCTTATCTTGTCTGCCTAGTTGCCCCCCCGCCCCGCGGCACGTCTTGTAAATTGCAAGAGCACTTCTACCATAAATCGAGGATAATAGATAATTGGAAAATTAGATACGGAGTATGAAACATGTATTGTATAGATATATTCATTACTCCATACAGGATAAGAGATGCGGGTCATTGCACAAGTGGATCTATGTCTTTAATGGTTGCGTGGGCTGTAGCCCCAGGCCTAGCTCCGCTCAACAAGGTACCATGTATGCCTTGATCTGATACATGTAGATTGTATTGGTATCACACTCGGTAACGTCTCCTCAATTTTCCATGCCCTACACAGCGGCATCGCCTCACTTCTCTATCCTAGAGGGTATGCTTCGCCTTTACCGGTCGGCTTGGCTTGTCACTCATTGTGTGCCTCTGCTGGACGCAACTTAGTTTCTATCCCCATGCTCCCTATCTTTAGACCCCATGGAGTGTGTCTGGACAGCTATACGTGTCGCTAGCACCTAATCATCATTGTGTAGATATCTAAATCTATAGTCTATAGTCTATACTATATTGTGTTCCTCCAATGTTATTTCATGTGTTTTTCTATAATGAACTATATGGTCAAAATATCATCAATTATGTATTTGTGTTCTACCTTTTTATTATTTCTTAGTGTAGCTAATATTTAGCTTTCTCGCATCAGTTTTACTGCATTATATTTTAACCTGAGGCTTGACAAGATTCTAAATCCGCCTCTAGTCATTGGCTTAAGTAAAATAAATAATCGTTATAGATATCCTTTCTTTAAAAAAAGAAAACTTTTCTACTTAAAAAACAAACTTTGAAATACCTTAGCAGTTGGGACTCGGCATCACCAAGAGAAAACAACGGAATATTTGGTCCTAAACATTTAAATGTTTGTTATAGCATGTTCAGACTGACTGAACTGAATGAATAAGCTGACTGAGCTGAAGTGAATTGAATGTTAAGCTAGATTTTAAGAGGGTCTTGAATCTGCTTTTCGAAACTAGTCAGCTTCATTTATGTTATTTTTAATATATTTTGGAGGTGACTTTATAATTACAAAACTAGACTAAAAGGCTAAGAAATAAGCATGAGCCCACTCCAAACAGCCTCTTAACTCCTCTGCGTCCCCAAGCGGGAGCGTGGCTGCAGCCGCGCACGGCATGAATCCGCCGTTATTCTGGTTCATTTTACACGTCACGACGTTGCATTATTACGTGTGAGCACGGCAGCGCAGCGCAGCGGCCCGTCATTGGTTGGCCTGTCCCACTCCCTCCCCTTTACAAGGCAGAGCCAGCCGAGGGCGTGAGCGTGAGTGAGGCCCGCTCTCGCCTCATCTCGCGCACGCTTTAGGCCTTTTGCAGCCTGTAACGTTCGCTTGGAAGCATCATCTCACGCCTAGGCCCAGCTGTGGCAGGTATAAAGCTATATAATGCCAATGCAAAGGGTCATTGTCTCACCCAAGAGATCTCAGCGGCTTTTGGTATTGTTTAGTAGGGTTGTGGTAGCCTGATAGGTCTCTAAGAGTTTCGAGAAGTGGTTTTTAATAAATTGAAGCGGTTGGATCGATTTTTGTGGCTTTTGACAATACATTTTTCATCCTTAGCTACTGTAACTATATTAGTGTAGTAGATGCCTAGACGGTACCATGACACGGAACTATTTCTACCCGCTTGAAATCAAATCAAGGAAAAATTGCATCGGTGTATACCATTATAAAGTTTGGATATCTTATAAATACAATTGCAAAGATGGGGAATAGACTATGCCACTATAAAGTGTAGATTGTTTCAAATATGTCATTACGAGGGCTACTAAACTTTTTTGACCAAATTACCCTCAACTTCTTCTTTCTCCATCCTCCTCTCTCCTCTCTCCTTCAGCCACAACCAACCAGACCTCCTCCGCCCACCGCCAACCCCCTTCCCATCCTCCTCTGGCCGCCCCCTCCTTAATCCTTAATGGCAGCACGAGAGTTGTTCTTTCTCTCTCCTAGCTCTCACCGGAGCTCGTTCAAGCTACCCTCTTCTCCCTTCTTTCATCCTTCCTTCTCTGACCTCGAGCTCCCATGGCTACGAATAGGCTAGCACGGTGGATGAGCTCACACGGAGCTGCCCATGGCCGCGAGGAGGTCGATGTAATGGAGCTGAAGCTGGAGCTAGTTGGCGCATGCTTCCTCTTGAGATCCCCCTATCTCCCCTCCAGGCATAGTCGTTGCCTCTATGCGTCGCTACTCATGGCTAAAGCTTAGTCGGATCTTGTAGTTGCTCCATAGACGTTGCCGCCGGAGCTCGACAGAAGCTCGGAGGAAGAAGGTGGAGGCGATAGGATCTAGGAGCTCGGGGGCAGCTTGCCGAATCTCAGAGCTTGAGGACAGGAAAGAGGGAGCAGGTCGTCGAAGTTAGGGGAGCATGGGAGTATACCTGATCAACTGCCAAGCCAGGCTGGGCTTAAAAAGCCCGGTCACCTAAATGCAAGCCTGAGCCTGGCCCGACCCAATTTTTATTCACCAAAAGCAGGCTCGAGCCCGGTCTAGTTAATACAAATTATCGGGCCAGGCTGGGCTAAGCCTAGCCTGAACCGGGCTTCGGGCTAGCATCTAGGGCTTGAGCCCGGCCCGGCCTGGCCTGAAAAATCGATCCGGGGCCGAGCCGGCTGCCTATGATTAGGTCTACATGGGAGTAGGGAGGAGCAGGAGAGAAAGAAGGAGCCAATGGTATAATATTATGCGTAAATTTGAAGATGACAAAGGAAGTAAGAATGGTTGCAATGGCATATTTGCAACAGTCTGCATTTTATAACACAGTATTAGGGCTATCTACTTTGCAGTGTTATTTTTGAGATATCCAAATTTTATAATGGTTTGAATGCAATTTTTCTTTTAATCAAAGGAGCAATGGATAAAATCAAACTGCTATAGATCGGGGCTGTAGTACACATATCGTTGCTAGATGTTTTCCAACGGTGTTGCCATCTGACATACCTATTTTTATCTAATTATCAATGTTTTTTTTAAAAAGTTATCTAACTATCAATTAGTGTTGGTAATGGTATCGCGGCTTACTGTAACGCACCGCGCGTTAAGGTTCGGCTCGGCTTAATCGCGTCGCATGGCAAAAGCCGTAGCGTACAACCGGTCATTAGAGTACCACTCACCGTGAAAATTTTTTTAAAGAGAAAATATATTAAAACTTGACAATCATATATCCCAAATTACACATAAATCCCTGATTACGCTAGAGATACAACTCCAGTACACCCGGGACCAAACAGAGTTCTTTCCCACCGTCTCGCCCCATGCTGCACAGGCTGCGAACGAAGCAAGTTGACCAAGTTGCAAAACAGTCTTCCTGCCTAAACCAGCAAAGGACTTCCGTTGAAACATAGCTGTAGGATTGAGATGCCTATAGCACTCTAAAGACACGTAGGCGAATCCTTCTTCAAAGACGGAAAATGAAGCACCGATTTGACACCAACATTACCAAGGGCAGCGTGAGATAGCAGTCCGGAGACCAAATTCGCCGCCGTCGGCGTTACAACGAACAGACCCACAAACGGGAAAGGTCCCAAGCTTCTCCCCCTTCACCAAAAGAAGCAGCAAACATAACTTTATCGGCGCAACCTAGGAAGCACGATGTCACCAGCCATGCCACCGCAATTGACGCAGATGAGAAAAACCTCGCCGGCCACCAGCCGTTGCCGAGAACCCTAAACAATCTAGATTACTGTAGCAGGGAAGGTTTTCTAGATTACTTTCACATCAGTTTAGACTTTTGGACGAATTGATCTATGCATGCAAGTATTAAAGGCAGAGATTTTGAGTTCGAGTCCTGATAAAAGGAATTAAAATAATTAATTATCATCCGTTCCTATTCTACGTGTGTGAGGTCCGAGACAGCCTACATGTGTTGGGGGGGGGGGGTTAGGGGGGAGGGGGGGTGATCGTTTAGGACTTTTCTTGGATGCGGCATGCACGCATGGGGGAGCGATAGTTTAGGGCTTTCGTTGGATGCAGCATGCATGCATGGGCTGGCTGCTAGCTCACTCGCATGAGTGATGAGCCCCTCCCCAATCCCGACCTTTTTTGGTTAAACAATCCAATTCCTTTCTCTTTCTTCTCTCTCGAGTTTGATCCGGCGATCTGTCGACCCAGCTGGCAGTAACGAAATCGGTAGCAACAGTGGTGATTCATGAAGTAAACAAATCCAACACTCTTGACTCTTCGACCTGTGCCTCGTCTCTGCATGGGCTGTTTGGCAGTATTGTATGCTCCTAGCCTCCTACTGGCATCAGCGTTCAGCAGTAACCGCGGCCAAACAGAAGGAAGCTGTTGATCAGTGAACCGCTAGGTTCGGTTAAATCTTAATTAGCCTCTCCTCTGCTCCTGTTTCCATTTGTAATGGCGCCGACACGCACGGCACAACGTCTACCCCATCCACCCCTAATGACAAGCACTAACACCACCTCTAACCATTTTTCCTTCATTTTGTTTTTCTCTCCGTTCACTTCTCCATATTCATTCCCTTTATTTTTTACTATCTCCAACGGTCTTTTTTTTTTCACTATCTTTAACTCCTTTCGAAAAAAATGATATAGAAAAAAAAGAGAGAATCCTTCCTAAAGGGAATGGAAAAAAGAATTCTTTTCGAGAGAGAACGGTGAAGTGAATCTGTTGGAGCGTTGAAACGAGATTCTCTTTGTGACGGGAACATGCCCCGTGACAGGACTCTACTGGAAATTGCCTAAATCTCTAAGCAGCAGCCGCATCGGCACGGCCGGGGGGCAAACGCCGGGCTTGATTCGCTATAAATCCAGAGGAGCCGCTTAGATCCCACACGCATGCTTCCCAAATCAAATTAATCCCCAAGTCTTCTCTCTTGGCAAGATTCAACCTCCCTGAGACCTGCCTGTAACTCTGCACTGGCCCAGCACCAGCAGCAGGGTACAGGGAAGAACACAGGATCGGCCATTACTGCTGCTGCTCAGCTCGATCGGTGTCCGGCGAGGCTGTTCACTGATCTGTGCTCCATTTCCACGCCGGCCTAGCTGGCCGGGCCCGTCGCCGCATGTGCAGCTGCTACTTCACCTAACGATCGAACGTACTGGCACAGTGAGCCAGTGTCACTGCATGCCACAGCTTGTGTAAAAGTGGATATTTCCTCCCTCCGTCTCGTCTCCTTGCACGTACTCTAATACTGTTTTCTTCTTCCTCCTCTTCTTTTTCAACTGGGTTGCCTCCAAAGGTCACCTAAACGGCTCGTTTTCTTGCGATGATTCTCTGATGAGCCGCTTACTTTTATTCTCGCTAATCTCGATCTGGATCTTCCAGTTAATCTCGATCTGGATCTTCCGGTCCTACTTCTGGGATGGATCCTGCATCAGTGTCTAACCTTTAGCGCGCGACGTCATGATCATCTCGTCTGCATTTCTTCGTTAAGCCTTGGAGACGAGGCGTGCAACAAGGACAGTGCACACGTGCTGTGCTGCGTTGTTTAGCTCCAAGTTGCGCAGTTGCGCCGCGCTGCGGCTGTGAGACCAACTCTACGGGAGTCCTGTCGTTTGTCCGTTCCCGTCACGGAGAGGACAGAACGAGATTCCTTTCAACATTTCAATAGATTTTCTTCATGTTTTTTTTTAAATGATTCTCTTTTCTGTTCCCTTAAAAAGGGATTCTTTCTCCTTTATCTATATCATTTTCTTCTAATTGAAATGTTGTTGAAGATGTAAAAATTGAAGTGAACGAATATGAGAAAGAAAATAGGCAAGGAAACAAAATGACAGAAAAATGGTTGGACATGGTCTGAGCTGAGCTATCTTTTAACTCTTACCTATCTCCTGGATTAGCACGTAGACTTCTCTGGAGCGGCCGCTGGAAAGCTGCATTTGTTCGAGTGCAGGCGATCTGGCCTTTTCGGATGGGAAAACCTCTTGACATTTTGTCTTGCGTTCGCGTGATTGGGATGGGGAGTTTGGGAGCTGCAGGTGGCCTTCGTGCATGCCTTTCTCGCGGGAGGATAAGTTTAGACCGATCAATGATCCTTCCTTCCTTCCAGAGGTGCATGCGTGCATCTCGTTTTCAGCTTGGTTGATTTCGGCGGTCGCGGAGCACCGGCTGGCTTCGGAAATTTTCTGCAGACGACGTGTATATGGAAGAATACTGGATGGCTAAGTGGGGGCACACGTACGGAGCTGGCGAGTAGGACACTGATCGCAACGGGGTGTTCACATTTCTACCTGGTATTTCACGGTCTAAGGTGGTGTTCTTGTCAGCTTATTTGTCTTATTTGGGTTAGAGTTTATTTTTTAAAAAAATAAAAACGATTTGTTTTTTTGAATCCCTTTTTTTCTATTTCAAAGACTTGTCTAAAACCTTTAAAACACAGGTCGAACGGAACGGATCCGACACTTTGAGGCTACCTCGGAAAGCTCTCGAAGTTAGAAGAAAAATCAAATAAGTCAAATACGATAAATAAGTTAGATAAGATAAGCTAACAAGAACAGGGCCTAATTATATAACCGTCAATGATGTCAGTGGCGCACACGTGAATTCTTTTTTTAACCATTGACAGGGGCACTGTCATATCCATTAAGGTTGAAGAGGAAAAACGCTAAGACAGGATCGAAAAGTCAGAAAGCCCAAAACTACAAAACAATACAACTTTTACATAGAACTTAGATGCTAGCTATGGTCATTAGCTCCAAATGCTAAAACCCAGGTCAGAGTATCGTGCTTGCTTGTTGGAAAGACTTGAGTCACTGTGCGGTACTTTGCATTGAAGATCCGACTATTACGTTCCTTCCAAATATTCTGGTAGTTGTATAGAACAAGGCCATCAAGCTGTCGTCGCATGGACAAATGTGCTGCACTTCTCATGGAAAGCCACCAATTGCTGAAAGTTTCATCTTGATGTGTCAATCTTAACGATATGAGGTAGCTAAGTTCTCCTTGTACCTGGTGCCAAATAGTTTCGGTGAAAGAGCATTGTGCCAATAAATGATCTGCATTCTCAGGCTGTATACCGCAGAGAGGACAAATCAGTTAATTGAACTAGCCTCTACGCTCAAGATTGACTGCGGTCAGTATCTTGCTCTGAATGGGCATCCACATGAAAAAATTGCATTTAGGCTCTGACTTCGCTTTCCAAATGGCATTGAAATGTTTGTCCAACACTGTCCTTGAGTAATGCATGTTATACATCGATATTGAAGTTATAACTGAATTAACTAGTACCAAGGCCCTGTTTCTTTCAGCGGAAACTGGCGGTTGGCGGTTTACTGTAGTAAATTTATAAGTCTTCGAAAAAATTTAATGAGCCTAAAAAAATAATTAAATTTTTTTTTAAGAATCTTTGAGAAGAACTAATCAAAGTCTCGAAAAAATCTTTGGAAATTATAACACAAAAAAATCATATAAAAATATCAAGAGGCATCAGTAGTAAAAGCGACCGCCTTGATTCTGTTGAAGAAAAGCAGTATAACTCTAGTTGCCTTGAAGAGTAACTGCCTTTCGGTAATTGAGCGCTTTCCAATCTTATCGAAAAGGGGGTGGTAAGCATTCTTCTTGAGCTTTTGTAGGCCTAAGTGGAAGCCCCAGGTATACGCAAGGAAATTGCTTGATTTGCATGGGAAGATGTGTCAGAATGTCATGCAAGTTAACTTGTTCACATCTTATGATATACCGCTCCAGAGACCTGATCGGAAGAACAAATCAACCGTAGAGGAGGGTGGAGAATATATATATATATATATATATATATATATAGATTTGCTATCATTAGTCGTAAAGCACGGATCTTTCCGTGCTTCGCGTCGTGTTTGCGAAATCGGTAATTGAATTGGATGATTCGAACCTACCATCTCCTTCGTCTCGCTAAAATCTCACCACTGATAAAATTTCATATTTTTTTGAATTTTTTTACTATTTATTTTGTATTTTTGAAAATATATGATCTAATTAATTGTATACCTTCCAATAATTCCGGATTTCAAAAATATGAAACAGATAGTAAAAAAATTTAAAAAATGTGAAATTTTGTTAGTAGTGAGATTTCATCAAGACGAAGGAGATGGGCGGTTCGGATCATCCAATTTGATTACCGATTTCGCAAACACGATGCGAAGCACGGAAAGATTATAATATTATTTATATATATATATATACACACACTCAAAAGTAAATGCATGTCTAGAACTGTTACAACTAGATGACTAGATTTCGAGAGCTCGGACAACCGTGAAGCCAGAAATTTGGTTTAGTATGGCCGGATGATCAATCCTGACTAGCCGTAGCACTTGTTTCCGCGAGATGAAGGGGGGCAAATCCTCAGCTTTTGCTGTATTTTACTTGTCCGTGCATGTGCCGAGAACCAGTTCGAACGTTGCCTAATTATTAGGCGCCACCGGCAACGTGCCAACGTCTCTATTTGGGGAGGATAACCTAATTAATTCACAAAACACTGTACCGTGCGAAAGGGATCGCCAATTTGATTGGGTTCGAGTAGAGTAGCGGCTACAAAGAGACATGCTGAACACGGTTTACAATTTCATGCTGCAGTAAAAATATATTGATTTAGATAGTTATCACTATAGAATTACAAATTTAGAAATTTACTATTTATATAACTAATTTTATAACTCTGTAGTGGCATATATCTAAGTAACCGTAAAAGAAATCATATTCTTGTCCGTAGCGGAAAACCAAAATTTGAGAGAGAATCAGACCAGTTTGGACTGAAAACTAATGGTTTGAAGGTATATTTCGGTTTATGTTGAATTTATTTAAAAAAGTTCTAAATTCAAATTGATTTTTTATATGCCGGACAGTATTTCGAGCTGTTTTGGTCGGTCCTGACGCTGGGAAAAGAAAACCAGAGGAAGTTGTAATAAAGGGTCGTCAGATGTCACAGCCTCTCGCCCGTTGTAACCACCCAAATACTACTCACTGGCATGTGGGCCCTACAAGCTGAACGGATAGATGGGCCTGCAGTTCAGTGAGAGCGTTGAAGCATCGTCGCGTCGCCGTACCTTCGGTCCCCGCCGCCCGACATCGGCAGGTCAAATTTACAGGCCCCCAGTCGTTCGTCGCGGTCGGGTAGATTCCCCGGGATAAAAAAAAAACCGCGAAAAGGTTAAAGAAAAAAAGGCGCGAGTGACGGAGAGTGAGAAAGCGTGAGCAGCACAGCAATAAAAGGCCTTTACTCCTGTCGTCTCCTCCTCATCCTCCTCTGCTCCGCCGCCGCCGCCGCCGCCGCCGCGCTGATCTGCCCCGCCTTCCCCGCGGCGCAGCCTCTCGCCGCACAGCTACAGCGCGGTCGGCATCACGGCACCGGCGTGACGGCGTCACCCTGCTGCTAGTGGCGGTAAGCGGCGAGTCTCCCTCCCTCCACTGCTTATCTGATTGGTTTCTTTGGCTGCGTGCGTGCGCGCGTCCTCCTTTCTTCCCCGTCTCCGGTTCCCATCGCCGGTACACTCCCGCACTGGCGCACGTCGCCTAGGATAGCTCTGTTTTTCCTCGTCCTCCCGCCTCCACCGACCCTTTCTTTCGCTGAACTGCGAGAGCGCCTCCAAGAAAGATCTGCCTGGGTAGACGCGTACTTGCGAGCTACCGTCCTTGTCTCGTGGCACCTTGGCGCTAGCATGGCAGCACTTGTTGCCATCCATGGTCATATCGTATGGGTTCGGCGTTTGTGGCGTAGTGGAGAGTGACTAGCTCGCCACCTTCGATTTAGCTCGCATGTATGAATGAATGCCAGCCTTGCGTATGCACTCTCGTACGTGGAGGACGGGTGAGCCTGTCCATCTCTGTCCGCGTCCGCCGGATCGGTCGATCGGTTGGGCTTTGCGTGCACGCCGCTCATCGCCACCTCGCAGAAATGAGAAAAGAAGGTTTTTTTTTGTTAATTCTTTTTGGTCGAGATGCTTATCAGCTTCTGTACTACTATTGTAATAGCAGTGGTTAGTACTAACGCTCGTGCGAGTCCAAAGTTTCTGCTGGTTTAGTTTAGAAATTTCCCTGTGTAGTTAAGCTGTCCCATTCTGCCTACGGCCTCTGAACCTGGCGAAACAGAGCAAGAGTTTGCGTGCGAAAGCCATCGTGTCGCATGATGATAACATCACCAGTTTCTTTTCCGCCTGGCCTAGTTTCCACGTGAAAAGCTCGCCGCCGCTTCCGTGAGCGATGCCGGCCGGTGAGACGGCCGTGACGCCGCCGTGTGGCGTGGAGCGTTGTGCACTGCGCTGTGCCGTAGCCTCTCGGCAGAGGGAGGCGCAGAGCGCGGTCGGTGCGCGTGGCTGCGTGGGGGAGTGGAGAACATAAACGAGGAATTAATAATCATCAGCCACCGATGCTGTCCACAGCGACATTTCAACTGATTTAGTAGATGGCTCTCCGGCTCTCCCCCTCTCGTGGTGCCGCAGCAATGGGCTTCTAATTGCTCGCTTTCCTGCTTATATTAGCCGTCGTCGTCGTCGTCCTGGCAGCGCGTGAGGTCCACCCGTGCTAATGAAAGCCCCGATTTCTTTCGCTTTCTTTTCTTTTTTTCGTTGCCATGCGATCCCCATGTCGGCGCAATGTTTGGGGGTTACTGCACAGCACTACACCATTGCTCTATAAGAGGAGTTCGGGTTTCCTTGCCCCCAGGACATGCTCACCCCTCTCAGGCAGCAACCATTGGAGCTTTGAGAGGAAGAGAGCCTCTCTGTGCAGCGCCATTAAGTGGACCTGCTTCCAGCATTTGCGTTCGTGCACATGCGGATAGTTGGTTCCTTCTTTTGAGTGTATTCTTCAGGTATGTACATCCAGGATCACTAGCTGTGTTAAGCTGTTGGTGGTGAATGCATTGACAGTTCTGTTCGGTCTGTAGTCTGTACTACACCTTTTTCCCCGTTATATTCTCGCCTTTGTTTTGTGCTGGCTGATTTTGTTTAATTGAGGTTAGGTTGCTTCTTGTTTTTTCCCAAGTAAAGATGCAGTCTTGATCGTTAAGAGTTCCTGGATAATGTATTCTGTTTATATATACTGCATTTTTCTGTTTTATCCATCTCATATTCGTTTCTCTACCGGCAAGTTTAAATTTTCTTCTACGAATCAAGATTAGGTAGCTTATCGTTTTCCCTATAAACATGCTGGTTTCCGGCAACTTGATGCGTTTTGGACAATGAAACCGAGGAAAAACCCTACCCGGTTTTCAGTGATGTGCCCCCTTTATCTATTTTCCTTCTTGATGGTGGCTGCAGAGCATCTTTGACTGCTCTATTGTTTGATATTTTATGGTTTGTTCAAACAAGATCTTGCACTTCAATAGCACAATATTTTCTGGGATAAGTTTCTTTGAAAGCTTACGCATATGATTAACATCCTTGCTTTAGGTCTATATATAGGCTATCCGTGGTGACTGGTTACACACACGGTGCCAAGATGGGGAGTGTTCACAAGATAAGTTTTGCTCTCCTCATGCTCTGCTTGGTGGTGTCCGGTAGAGCTGACTATCTGTACAAAGATCCGAAGCAGCCTGTTGGTGTTCGCATCAAGGATCTGCTTAGTCGGATGACTCTCGCCGAAAAGATTGGCCAGATGACCCAAATCGAGAGGGAAAATGCCACAGCTGATGCGATATCCAAGTACTTCATAGGTACGTCGTCAGTTCTGCTCATGCTTAAGAAATGCAAATGGTGAAGGGCTGGAGAGCGCGTGGGCTTGACGGTTGTTGCTGTGATGCAGGTAGTGTACTGAGTGGTGGAGGCAGTGTGCCTTCTCCTCAGGCATCTGCTCAGGCTTGGGCTTCAATGGTTACTGAGATGCAGAAGGGCGCTCTTTCTACACGTCTCGGCATTCCAATTATCTACGGTATCGATGCTGTGCACGGGCACAACAACGTCTACAAAGCTACTGTCTTCCCTCACAACGTTGGGCTTGGAGCTACCAGGTAGAAACTACTTTTACTTTTACCTTTTGATGAAAAGACTTTCTTTTACTTTTGATGTGGAGGTTATCATGAAATCACTGAAACCCATTCTATGTATGCGTATATTATGTTTGATTAACAGACTGTAAAAAAGAATCGCAAACTGTAATGTATACAGTTCATGTGATGCATTTGTCAGCCTATATTTAATCTATCGATGGGCTGTCTTCCAGGGACCCGGAGCTGGTAAAGAAAATAGGAGAAGCAACTGCACTTGAAGTTAGAGCTACAGGAATTCCTTATGTCTTTGCTCCTTGTGTTGCGGTAATAGATAATACCCTTACTGCATAGTAGATCTTTCGGTCTGGATAGGACAGCAGACACGTGTTTTTATCATCCTTAGGGACTCCATTGATGTAATTTACATGATATTACCCAGGTTTGTAGAGACCCAAGATGGGGACGCTGCTACGAGAGCTATAGCGAAGACCCAAAGGTTGTCCAGTCGTTAACCACACTCATCTCTGGCTTGCAAGGCGAAGTACCTTCCAACGATGTAGGGAGACCATATGTTGCTGGAAGGTGATGTGCATTGAACGGTTTATCTGGCTTATGCCCTGCTGTTTAGAAGTGAAAAGCATTGTTTCATAGCAAGATGGAGCTAACTTTGGTTTCACTCGCATACCCATGCAGTAAGAATGTTGCTGCATGTGCAAAGCACTATGTTGGTGATGGTGGAACGTTTATGGGAATCAATGAGAACAACACAATCATCGACACCCGTGGGCTGATGACCATTCATATGCCTCCTTATTATAACGCTATCATCAGAGGTGTTTCCACTGTCATGATCTCTTACTCCAGCTGGAACGGGGTGAAAATGCACGCAAACCATCACCTAATCACAGATTTTCTCAAGAACAAGCTCAAGTTTAGGGTTAGTTGCTCATTACAAAAGCAGATGATTGCTCTTTCCATTTATTTTCCTCAGGTAAATCCAGATACACTGATGCAATTAATTTCTTGGGATTTTGTGGAAACAGGGTTTTGTGATTTCAGACTGGCAAGGCATTGATCGGATCACTTCCCCTCCACACAAGAACTACTCATATTCAATTGAGGCCGGAGTTGGTGCCGGTATCGACATGGTAAGATACATAAATCATGTGCACTTGATTCCTCCCTTGAAAATCCAGTAAAGCATGAGCTTCACTATAAATCATGATAAGGGAATCGTCTTTGTGGTGGTCCTTGCCTACTGATTACAATATACAATACATCCTTAACTAATTCTATTTTGTTTCTACTACTACTATAAATACAATACTACCTTCCCTTGCTGATATGCCCTGTAATGTGTTATTTGCAGATCATGGTTCCTTATACCTACACAGAATTTATAGATGATTTGACATCACAAGTTAAAAGCAACATCATCCCTATGAGCAGAATCAACGATGCTGTGTACAGAATTCTGCGGGTCAAGTTCACCATGGGTCTATTTGAGAACCCTTTCCCTGATCCTAGCCTCGCTGGTGAGCTCGGAAAGCAGGTCAGTTCAGAACACCTCTTATTATTCTCTCACATTTCAGGCATCTGGAAGATTTACTGATGATTTCGCTTTCCTTAACAGGAGCACCGTGAACTGGCACGCGAAGCAGTCAGGAAATCCTTGGTACTACTGAAGAACGGAAAATCTGCGTACACTCCATTGTTGCCACTCCCGAAGAAGGCCGGTAAGATCCTTGTTGCTGGAAGCCACGCCGACAACTTGGGCAATCAGTGTGGAGGTTGGACCATCACTTGGCAAGGACAGAGTGGCAACGACCTCACTGCTGGTAAATTGATGGTTCTTGTTCCCTTGGTTGTAGTTTTCAGTAAATCTTTCGAATAAAGATTCATGAACAAGAACAATTCGTCGGTAAAAATAATCCCCGCGACCATGTGGTGAAACAGGGACGACCATCCTCTCGGCGATCAAGTCCACCGTGGATCCCAGCACGCAGGTGGTCTACTCGGAGAACCCGGACAGCAGCGTCGTGACCGGCGACAAGTACGACTACGCGATCGTGGTGGTCGGCGAGCCGCCGTACGCGGAGACGTTCGGCGACAACCTGAACCTGACGATCCCGGCGCCGGGGCCGAGCGTGATCCAGACCGTGTGCAAGAGCATCAAGTGCGTGGTGGTCCTCATCTCCGGCAGGCCCCTGGTGGTGGAGCCGTACATCGGCGACATTGACGCGTTCGTGGCCGCGTGGCTGCCCGGCACGGAGGGCCAGGGCGTGGCCGACGTGCTGTTCGGCGACTACGGCTTCACCGGCAAGCTGTCGAGGACGTGGTTCAGGTCGGTGGAGCAGGTGCCGATGAACGTCGGCGACGCGCACTACGACCCGCTCTTCCCCTTCGGCTTCGGGATCATCACGGAGGCGAGGAAATGAGGCGTTTGGGAGCACGGCGTGAGTGGCCTGTGATCTGTCAGTGTTCGGCTGGGGACTATACTACACGTACGTTTGTGTTGGATTGGTTTCTTGGATTCGTGGGCAATAACGAGTGATGCATTCTTCAGGCTGCTGTTAGTGTTGGTAATAAAAATCAGGCGCTTGCATTGTTCCCGCCTCATGACGTTGCTCGAATCTCCACCATTAGATTAGAATGGACGGTCCAGATCTGATGGTTGCGGTGATATGCTTCAATATTTTGCAGCACTATTTTCTCTTTTTTTCCGAACAGGGGCAACCCATTGCCGGATCAATTAGAAGAACAACCGAAGTTTTTTTTTAAAAAAAGGAAATTTACAAGCCTCGCGGACTGACATGGCGACACCATTCCCAGAACTGAATTCGGGCTACAGAATACGATAGCTACAGAGTTCTATGCCAGATCCCTTTCACAATCAGGTTGAGGACTTCTTGTCCTGAATTGAATTTGCTCAGGAAGATTCTCTCATCAAGTTCCTTTCACATAGGAGTAAATCATAGTGAGAATAGGACCATTAACGTCGGCTTCTCTCCATCGTGATCTTGGTAGTCTGGCATGAATAGAGCAGCACAACCACATGCACGATAGACTTGTGCCCAATAGTGATTCTGGGAAATTCATCTGCTGCCACGTCATCCTCCAAACCTGCCTGCCAAAAGGACATTCAAAGAACAGAAGTACGGTGGTCTCTTGGGTAGATGAGCACATGACACGTCGATCGCTGAGAGGTCAACCATGACTTTTTTTTTTCCTTGGGTAGTGATTTTTTTTCATTGAAGGAGGCGCTGGTGAATTTGAATGTTGTAAGATGAAGATGCCACATATTCTCTGAGTTGGATGAGTTGTTTGGGGTCTGAACCTTGGGAATGATCTTCGGCCAATTATTGTGTCAGCTCGAAGTCGACTTATTCTTCCTGTTAGAGCTTCAGTCCAAAAGAATCCAAAGGCATATCTTTTGGGGAGTGACCATTAAGCAAACAAGAGGAACAAAAGTAAACCATCTTCCCATCATCTCTGAGAATCAGGGCCGGTCTAAAGATTTTTGGGGCCTGGGACGAGCAAAAGCATGTGGCTCCTTTTTTTACTAACATAGTTATTATACATAAAAGATTGCATATATTCTTATATAAATAAATTGGTAAAGAGAATAAATCATAGCCAAAATATGGTTTAAATAAAATAAAATCCACATACCACTGCTCTTCCATTCAAACATCACTAAATCTAGCACCCTCCTCATTGCTGACAAACTAAACTGAGCTCCAATATGCATCTCAGTGCCCATACGCCATAATGCCATATTATCACAGTGTAAGCCTATCTCCACAACTCCTATAAATTCAAATGGGCAAGTTAAAGCTCCTTCTAACACTCTTTGATGCAAAGTCATTAATAATAGTATCAAGATCAATTTCATCCAATAGACAAATAACAATTAACAAACTAGCTTTAGTTTTAGAACATGAAAACCTAGGATTGGGAGTTGGGAACTCAGACTCTGAGAGACTCGGATCGGTATCAGCGGATGCCCTAGATCACATCGTCGGTGGCTCGGCATCCCGGCTAGGTGGCTAGCCGTCGGTCGGCCGGTGGCACGCCAGTTCGGCAGTTCGCCAATCTCCCGGGAGACGAGTAGACGAAGAAAACAAGGCAACTAGCAACAATGAGTCAAGTGACTTGTGAGCAATTACTGGAGTCAAAAGAATACTAAGCGGCGGAGACTACGGAGTCAACTATCAATGTGTTGTATTAATTGGGCTAAAGGGCCAACAACCGGCCTTGTCTTGTGAACTGATATATTTAGCAACTATCGAGCCAACTTGCACTCCCATTAGTAGTAATACCTACACACTATATGGGCTAGGGCCTCAAATGATTGGGGGCCCCTGGCGGTCGCACCGGCTGCCCCCCTTTAGGTCGAGCCTACTGAGAATAATCCATATGGAAATTTCAGATAGGGTTATGCCTGACAAGTATGCATAGCGACTGTTCAATGTTGACCTTCGATTCTTGATCCGATGGCTAAACTTGCGTGGCAGAGGATTTCAGTGCCTATCTGGTGGTACCTTCTCCTCCTCCACCTTCAACAACGGCAGAGCGAAATTGCAGCGACAAGTTTGCATTTCAAGCCTATCACTACTCGAGTAGGCCATTCCAGTGCCAAAACCTTTGCGTGCACAAGAAGCAGCCGGGCCATACGCCCACGGCACCACGAGCCGTGCGTGGAGGCCATCTTGTTTGAGCTAGCAGACGCGCTCACACGGAAGCGAGTGGGTGTGTGCAGCCGTGCAACCGTCCGATGTGTCGTGCGTGCTTCGGCTGGCGTCGCGGCGCACGCGAGCGCGAGCGCCAGCGTGAAGGCGACGTGGCGGGAGTCGGGAGAAGTAAAATTCGAATTTAACTTTCATGCCATCTCAATGACATGTGAAACCGTATGTGTCTAAAAAATACGTTAGGATGGTAAATTCTAAAATACAAATTTTTAAATGTCAAATTTGGAATCTCCTCGGTGAGGAGCGCTGCCTTGCACGTTAAAGGCCCCCAGAAATGGGCGTCATGCCAGGATTTGTCCTGGGCCGGCCGGACCACGCGGTGGCGCTTCCGGGTCAACTTGTGGTTTCCGTGTGTGTGTGGTTAGTTTGTTTTTCTTTTCCGAAGAAAAAAACGGCTAGGATTACATAACGCTGGTGCGTACGCCATCCACGTACATATCTCTATCTTGCTAACTACCCGATCTTCTCGATCCGTAGTAGTATACAAACAGAACAGTAATGCTATCTTTGGTTGACTAATGCTGTATGCATACAGGAAAAAGGATATGCACCCCTGTTAAGAAATGCCAAAGGCGTCAGCATCCTATCGGGCGATGCTTATCTGAAATTATGGTAAGTTGCACCATCCCTCGATGGATCACGAGGACACGGCTAAAAAGAGAGACAAGGGAGAGCAAAGTCTATTCTAAACTGCTTGTTACCGATCCAGCTGGGTTGTTTGTAAAAACTAAACATTTTGACTTTTGATCCTATTTATCGAAAAAAGACTCGAACAGCTTCTCCATGCTCTTAAAAACAGGTCGAATCAAGTGAACCAGTTTTTTATGCCGCTTCCACAAGTGCACAAAAATTAGATTCGGCAATTGAGTGTAACCTTTTAGAATAGGCTATCCATCTAAGCTTTGGAGCCTTGTAACGTGGTAATTGTTACTTCGAGCTTTCGAGTTACAGGATACGTTAAATTGGTGACCACGAAGAAGATACCAGAGGACTAAGCGTAGCGTAGTGGATTGAGGCTCTTGCCACCCTGTGTTTGAGCTACCTCTTGATATCAGGTTCCCTTGCTTCACATGGGATTTATTCACGGGCATTTTAGGTGGGTGCACACACGCGCACGTGAGTTGTCTGGATGCAAAGCCTCTATTAATTTTCAGTTTGTAGTGTGTAATAGATTTAGACATGTATGTGTTATTGTGTGTGTTCTGTTGGTAGCACGATTGGGCGAAGTGGGGAATCTATAAAAAAAATATTCAACAGACTTTAGAGAAAATTATAATTGGTCCTTATGAGAATTAAGATGGAAAAAAAAGAGTCTATTTTACACATAGTGAGAGGGAAGAGAGAGAGGGGGGAGGTAGATGAAGAGGATATATGTTGCGAGGCTTACATGTGGGTCATGGTTGTCAGCAATAGGGTGAGATGGAGGAGGCCACCATGTCATCGCTATGCCACAAGCCACGGTGGCAAAAACACCTCCCAAACCTCCCTAGGGGGTTATCCATGCCGGTTTTCAAATTTTGCGGACCTGTGCCTCATCATAGCCATGTCATGCGCCACATGCCAATGGCACGCCATACTGGCAAAACCACCTCTAAAACCACTCTGGGGATTATTTGCGCCAGTATAAGGTTTTGGGTCCGAAAAATATCTGATTTCGTAGTTCAGGGGGTCATGTCGACGAAGCGTGATAGTTTAGGTATGAAATAGACATTTTTCCTTTAAGAAAGCAAGGAATTCTGAATGGAATGTTTTTTAATATCGATTTCTCGTTAAAAAAATCTTCGCCCAATTTTAAGGGCGTGATTGGTTCTTCTTGCCATGTGAGCAGCCACGCTGAGCTCGCCCATGGAACGGCCCCATGTGGCGTTCAGCGTCTTGAGCTTCATGGGCGTTAGGTGGCCTAGCGACCTGTGTCGAGCGAGAGCACATGAAGCGATGCTGACCAACCAAACGCGAGCTCATGGCGTGGTCAAGCGCATCTGGCGGCGAAGTTCGGTCGCGCATGCAAACCAATCACACCTTAAATTAATAAAGCAAGAACCTTATGAAAGAGTGGAACCTCCGAAAGATGAACTAGGAAGGCACCTAGTAAGCGATAACACCCTCGCGATGGAAAATTTGTCACCTGATTTTATTAATTTACAAATTCTTCCTCGACCGGTTAAAAAAGTGAAATTGAGGGTACCTTCTGCATTCCTTCTCCGATCCTTTCATTGATGGCCCATGCGATTAAAAGGCTAGTACAAAAATGGGATATATACTTACAAGGAGGGATGTGATATACATATAAAAGGAAGAGATCAAGAAGAAATGGGTCATATTGGTCCCGTTCCTTTTAGTGGACCGCCGGCGGCCGGCGGTTTGCTACAGTAAAAAAAATTTAAGATTTTTTTTGGGGCTCATTTAAACTTTTCCCCAAAAACTTATAAATTTGCTACAGTAAAACCGCCAGCCACCAACCACCAGAAACCGCCGAAAGAAACAGAGCCATCATGTCCGTTATTGAGCGGAGCGCATATAATTTCCGGTCGGCTGGCCCATCCATCCATCCATCAATGGATCCCTGTGTCATGTGGTCATGTCTGGCGCTGAGCGAGATCGGGCAGCGCACAAGACGCCTGAGCCTATGCAAGGTCTGGCCCCCCCGCCCATCAGCACCATCGATCACGACTGCGAGCTCTTCTCAAGACAATCTCCTAGATAACGGACGCGAGTACGCGACCACCATCACGACTGCGAGCGCTTCTCAAGACAATCTTCTAGATAACGTACACCGGAGTACCGCGCGCACTCTATGGTTTGCACATTCCTCTCTCTCTATATAGGTAGGTTATTGAGTTTCTCGATAGAGTTGGCTCTGTAATGACTTAGCTTCTTTTTCTTATTTCTTTCATTTATAAGAATATATCTTGAAGACGGTTTAGAGACAACTAAGCAACTGATATGTACTATTGTACTTGCAAGAAATCATATACATAGATCTTAATTAATGACCAAAGCAGAGTTGCAAAGACTTGATTTGTCAGTCTACATTGACTCAAGCAAAATTTACCATTACTTATTTATCAAGTGACCACACACTGTATTCTCACAATTTTATCGATTATTAGCGAAATACAATATCACCACACGAGCTAGTATAGCGGTGACTATAACACAATGACAAAAACCTCGATTTGCCACGTTTACCTTATTTGTAGTGACGTGGTTTCAAAAAGTATAAATGTTTCGTTTGGTTCAACTTCAGTGAGCCCAAAAATTTGGTTAAAGATAGCTTTATACTATAAAGACAGAAAGATGATGAAATTACATGGCATGGCCGGGGTCTCATGTCTGAAAGTATCCTGTAGATGGTCACTACTACATAATACCACATCAATGCCGGTTTCATACTATCGACAGTGCCAGTTTTTAAACCGGCACAAAACAACAGACAATGATGTTGCCGGTCATCTGTATCGGTTACCCATTATCTGTGCTGGTTTGTAGATAGAACCAGCACGAATATATTTCAAAATTTTTTAAAAAATAGCTAGCCTAGTTAGCATCGGTAGCACATCGGTGCTTGCTAGGCTACCTATAGTACATACCTGTTGACGCAAAAAGTTGGTTTCCACGCCAACGCATGTGGGCTTAGCATTTTGGAACCCCATTAGCACCGAAACGCAGGGTTCAGAGCGTGCCAACTGATTTGATCTTACAATCAGCAAAAAAGATGTAATCAACTTTATATAGCCGATTAGATCTATAAAAATAATATGAACTTGTTTGATCTCAAAGATAAGTCAACAAATCCAAAATCCAAAGTATAGCGAAACTATCGGTTAAGATCAAATCAAAGCCAATAGGTTCAAAAGGTAAGCAATCTACTACTAAGCCGAAGAAATCGACTAAATAGTAGATTGATAGGTAAACAAACTATCAACTAGCCGATTAAATCGTCTAGCTAATAGAACGAGGATAAACAGACTATCAGCTAGATTAACGAGTTAATCTAACCAATAAAACGAGGGTAAACAGCATGGTTATCCGAGACGCTAGGTGGGCGGAGAGGGGTCGCCTAGCGTCTAGGCAGCCTAGGCGAGGCGCTAGGCGCCGCCTAGGCGGCCAAACTGATTTACACGTTATATGTTGTATTTAAGATGTTAGAGGACAAATTATATTTTTTTCAAATAAAATCTTCTACATAATCAAGCTATAATCATTAATCACCATTTAAAACCATATAATCATCATCTAGACACCTCGTAGGGTTGCCTCTTTGAAAGGACCGGGATGTCGCCTAGAGGGGGGTGAATAGGCGATTACAAAATGTAAAACAATAATTCAGAGTTAAATGCGGAAGCTTAACCGGACAATCCGGGGTGTTGGACCGAATAGTTCGATATGTACCGGATTATCCGGGTGCAACTACCGGATAGTCCGGTCTACACAGAAACAGGGAATTTTGAATTCAAAACAAATTTCACAATCTCAAGGATACAACCTACAATAAAGATAATTCACAAGCAAATATGTGTAGAAGTATCACACAAGGCAAGGCAATAACTCAATAGCAAAATTAAACAAGTAATTCAAGTTAGAGAGTGAAAGGGATAAAACCAAAATGAAGATGGAGACGCGAAGATGTTTGTTACTGAAGTTCGGATCCTTGAGGGATCCTACGTCTCCGTTGAGGCGGCTTGGTCACACTTGAGCCGGGGTCTTTTTCAACCCTTCCCTCACCGGTGTTGCACAATGCACTCGCCGGCTTCACTCCTTTGATTTCTTCCCTTGCGGAGGCGAAATCGAACCTTCACAAACTTGACACGGCGCACCACACAAAGCTCAGTGGCTCGTGACCAACTCCTAACCGTCTAGGAGTCCTCAACCTCTAAGAGTAACAAATGCCCACGAAGAACGAACTTGGAGATGACCACAAGTGCTCAAAGATCCAAAACTTGCTCAACTTGCACTAAATCCTCCTTCCAACTCTTCCCAACCCTTCTTCCAAAGGGGATCACCTAGATCGAAGAGTGGAGGGGTCACTAGGGTTCAAGAGCACACTAATTCCACAAAGAAATCACCTCCAAACCTTTCTTCTAATTCTCACTTAAACCCTCCTCCCAACTCTTCCAAACCCTTCTCCAAAGCGGATCACAAAGATCTAGAGTGGAGGGGTGCTTTGAGGCTCAAGAACAATGGGATAGCTCAAGGAATGGTGGTACAACGGCTATTTGCAAGTGGGGAGAGAGAGGAGTTTAAATAGAACCTCCCAAGAACTAGCCGTTGGCTGCAGGTCTGCGCCGGACCGGACTATCCGGACTCTAACACCGGACTATCCGGTTAGCACCAACTAAGGAGCAGAAACTCAGCGTCAGATTTGCTCCGAACTATCCGAAAGACCGGACTATCCGGTGTTCCGGACCGGATAGTCCGGTCCTAAAATTAGGACCAGCACAGCCCGACGAAAACGGCCGTAACTTTTGACTCCGGACTCCGTTTTAGGTGATCTTGGGCTTTACGGAAAGCTAAGAACGAGAGCTACACAACCAACAAGGTCTCACATCTCAAATCCTAAGGGATAAATGCAGAACTCATAAAGAAGGTAAAGGAGACCTACAACTCCCACTTTCCGACACCACCAACACCACACTCTCTCTAGGTTTCACAAGGATGGATCACTTGAGCACTTGACACATCTAGAAGTCATTCTCCATCGCATCCCTCTTAGTAGTACGGCAATCCTTAGACTCAAATTAAATCAAAGATAATACAAGTCTAGAA
This sequence comes from Olyra latifolia, assembly GCA_036346145.1. NCBI lineage: Eukaryota > Viridiplantae > Streptophyta > Magnoliopsida > Poales > Poaceae > Olyra > Olyra latifolia. The sequence goes on along the minus strand of CM070525.1, from coordinate 35,316,905 downwards.
TAATCACTTGCCGTCTTCTTTCTTCATTTTGCATGATGACCTTCACCAAAGGATTGATGAAGCCTTCACCTTATCCAACTTGACTCGATTCACCTCATGAGACTCTCGTCATATCGACCTTGACTTGATCATCCTCCCCGACGATCTCCATGCCAAGTCGATCTTGACTTAGTCTTCAACTCTTGGTGACACCGTCGTCTTGTTGACCTCAGCTTGACCGTCATCCTTCAACATATCTTAGTCATCACACACTTACGGGACCTAATTCTTTCCAAACCACTCATGAAAGGCATTAGTCCCAAAAGCTCAATGGATATGAATAAGTTGATATTTGTGAGCAATTTAATACAACAAGTGTTTCATATAAATATGCACAATATAAGTGGAAACACTTGATAAAAGAAAGATTCTCCACTAAGTGGAACATGATGAATATGTAATGGAGCTAGATGCACTAGAGAGATAATTGCCAATATGATGAAACAATTAAACCATGGCAAGGACTACAATCTTCACTTAATGATCCACATGATTAAATATATAAGAATTACACATGTGTAAATAATGTTCAACCTAGAGTGAAGTTGTGGAACAATGTATATTAAACTTTACTAAGTGATGTGCATGAGAAGATATATAAACAAGACAAGCATGCACTAAATCAATTTATAGCAATATAAAGTCTAACTCTAATTAAGACTAACATACTAGAAACAAGCCACATATTGAACTCAAGTGAATATATATGCACAAATTGATATGACATGAACCAATGTGTATATATATAAGTAATATGTTACGTGGAGTTCAATATATATTTGCACAAGAGGAATGCAATAATAAATATAGAAGGGATACCGAGATTGCATACCTCATCTTTGCTTATTCCCTTGACCTAAAGAATTCCTCCATTTGGATGAGACTAAAATGATCTTAGCAACAAACTTGTTAGTCTCATAATACAAATAAATACATACTAGAGATTTGACATTAGGCAAGCACACATTACTAATAATTGTCATTATATGTGTTTGTCATTAATCACCAAAATCACTTATGTGCCTAGATGCACTTTCACTCTTGAACCGCCTAGTTACTATCTCGGACTACAAAGGTGGGCTAGCCGCCTAGGTCACTGCCTAGGCCCTAGGCAGGGCGGGACGCCACTGCTTAGTGCCTAGGCGGGTCTAGGCGCCGGCTAGGGGAACAATGGTAAACAGGCTATCAACTAAATAGTAAGTTACAAACCGATAGAACGAGGGTAGAACCTAACCCTTTGCACGAAACGGTGATACACAGCAATATCGATAAATGTAGTATTCTAATAAACCAAGTAAGAAGATCGGACTTAACCGAGACAGTACTCACTTGGGGTTGTATCTTGAAGTCGATCGAGAAGGCGATGCGCAACAAGTTGATCGAAAGCAAAATACAGCGAAACTAATTACTGCTACTCCTAGGAATTGAAAGATGATTGCACTGAAATAGTAGATTGATTGGTCGAGGACCGTTTTCTCGTTTACATAGGTTAGGTATTTATACCTAGGACATGGACTTGATACAATACGACTCGATCTCTCAAACTTACCATAGATAACCTAATCGACTCAATATATAACTAGAACTCTTTCTAAATAGAAACTTATCCAAATATATGCCCAAAATATACTACTAGCCGATTCGGACACTACCTCCCAGAACTTTCCTAAGTCGGCCTTCCTATTCTAACTCTTAGTAGCCGATTAAGACTCTGGTTCAGGATCTTTTTCCTTATTGGCCTTAATGGTCCTTCCAATTATGTTCCTAGCCGATCGTGCATCATCCAAACTCTTCTAGAATATCAGCTTCTTGACCAAGTATCTTGCCAGCTTCTAGAAACTTTGGCTATGTCTAAAATTGAGTGCCAACAATATCCTAGCTAGCTACCTATATCTACATCTAGTCGTCGTTGTCATCGCCGTCGCTGCCTTCCGCCGTCTCAGGGTCGGAGAAGTCGTTGTGGTATGAAGACGCAGGGTTGTCCAAGGGCGAGGGGAGATATCTCGGCTGTCGGACAGACGGGCTAATTCGTACGGTGAGAGGTGCCAATTGTGCTCCTCCTCCGATGAATCAGTCAGGGTGGCTGGCTCGCTGTAGTAGTCGTTGTCGTCCTGGGCCTCCTCCTCCTGATCCGGATCCGACGTCGAATCTGGCGATGTCGCCTACTGTCGCTTGGGCGTCGGCTTCTCGTCCTCGCAGGCCTCTCTGAAAGTGCATCTAGGCACTTAACTAATTTTGGTGATTAATGAACAATGTGTGTATGGACTAATGTGTTTTTAGTCAGAAATACCTCAGCTCTAAGGTAAAAATAAAAAGAGGATAAAGAAGTGATGGCTCGATGACCCAAGCGAAGAGATGATCAAGATTATCTAGATCATAGATTTTTATAATTTAGTTGAGTCCTAAGGATGACCGTACTATCAAGGGGGAGCGACAAAATGAGGGTAATTAGAAGAAATAGTGCTCAAAGTGTGAATTATAGTGCGTAAGTGAACACTCTCATCCATAGCTTCTCATTTCAAGCTGCTCTACCTAATTTAGTATCGGACTGTCCGATCATTTTCTATCGGACTGTCCGATACCCCTTCGGACATTGTCCGACTTTTCGATCCATGGGTCTTTCGTCGGCTGACATCATTTTCTATCGGATCGTCCAGATAGTTGACTATCTGATCGTGTCGATACTCCTGACGAGCAGTCTTGAATTGTCCGATTTTTCGATCTCTAGGCGTTTACGTCTAGCGATACCAAATTCTATCGGATCGTCCAATAGTTGACTATCGGATCGTCGATACATCTCGACGATACCTTGGATTGTCCGATTTACGTGACCTTGGCGTTCTCGTCGAGTCTTTGAATTCTATCGGATGTCAGATAGTTGACTATCGGATCGTCCGATACTTCTCGACGATGATCCAAGTTTGTCCGATTCTGCGACTTTGGTCTTTTTCATTTCATGCTAAACTTTTCTATCGGATGTCCGATCCTTGACTATCGGATGTCCGATATTACTGTAATTGATCATAACGATCGATTTTGAGGGCTTTGTATTTATACCCACCAACCCGTTCGGACAGAGGTTGGTCACCATTTACACTTGCATTCAAAGCCCTAGCTCTCTCTCTTGCTCCCAAGCTCACTCCTCCAACTCTCCCTTCATTCCTTGATTCAAATCAAGTGTGAGGTTGAGAGGAAAAAAAAAAGATTCAAGTGCACCGACGTTCTAGGGTTCATCTTTGAGCACTCGTTCATCTTCTCCCACATTTTGCCACTCTTTTCTCTTGGAGTTTGAGGGCTCCTAGACGGTCTAGGAGTTGCCCTTGAGCCACCAAGGTGTGTGGTGGTCGAGAAAGGATTGTGCGAGCTTGGACTTCGCCGCAAGGAAGAAGCCGATTAGTGGAACCAAGGAGCTTTGTGCGGACCTTGGAGAGATTAGGGTCAAGAGTGACCGGGCTCAGTGTGACCGAGCCTCCTCAGCGGAGCGTAGGATTCCTTCAAGAATCCGAACCGGGATAAATCAGTTTGCCTCTCTAAACTTGAGCTTTTGCAAACCCTAGTTTACATTTCTTGTTCGATCTCCTTGTGCTTTAGGGTTTGTGTTAGATTGTAAGTTTACTTACGTTCCTCTAGTGTATTCACTGCTGTTTATTGCAAAAGAACTAACCAATCTGCTCCAGCTAGGTTCTAGATTGGTTTTCTTACTCACAGGTAACATTAACCATCGGATTGTCGAGCCTTACCTTGATCGTCGAACATCATCAATTTGTCAGAGCTCGGCCATCGGACCGTCCGACATCGATAAAAGTCTTCCGCAGTTTTATCTCTCGATTTTAAATTACGCCTATTCACCCCCCCTCTAGGCGACATGTTGATCCTTTCACTCTCTTCAGTGGGCTCCTCTCGGGACGGCGGCTCCTCCTCGCCGGCGGACTCCTCGTGGGGCGCCGGCTCCACCTCACGGGTCTCGCCGCCAGGCTCCTCGCGGCAAGGCGCTGGCCATGGCGACCATGGTTGCGACGGCATGGCGACGACCTAGGGAGAGGACAGCACCGAGACAGGTGGAGAGAGCAGCGGCGACAAGGGAGAGGAAGAGGATTAGGCCATGGCGGAGAGATCTAGAGTGAAGTGGCGGAGATCGGACGCGCGCAATATATGTTATAAAGAATACGAGGAAAAAATGCCCACGAAACACCTTGAGAGACGAATTGTTATATGTACCGGTTGTCATTACGAATCGGCGCATACGAATACGAAGGGCCTTACCCGGCCACTTGACATGCAGGAAATCTTTATATGTGTCGATTGTAGTTCTCAACCGCCACATATATAGAGATTATATATTCCGATTCTCTATATGAACTGGCACATATATAATCAGTAATATATGCCGGTTTGTAATTAGCACCGTCATATATAAGCTTTTGCCACGTGTTTTTTTAAAGAAACGACACTAGTAACCTTATTTGTGCCGGTTTTATATTAACCAGTGCCAATGTTTCGTTATATGGGCGTGTTTGGTTCGTAGCCTGCGATTGCCTTACCAATGAATGGTCGTGCCAATGGCATTTGTCCAGTGTTTGGTTGGCAACCATGTTTTGGCTCGCCCGCGTAAAAATTTGGCGAGCCAAAATTTTCCAACGTGAGTGTAAGCATCAAGCTCCCATGGCTTAATTGAAGTTTTGGCGATTGATGAATTTTCTTGAATCTCAAATGGGGCTTTATTGGTATTCTTGGAACCCCCCAATTTATTTGCTCAGATTGTCTCACCAAGACTAGGATTTTTATTTTCTAGTTTCTTTTATTGTCTTGTGTGTGAGGCTTACTAATGATTTTAATTTGGAATTGATGTTGATCTTTGGTTGCAGGGGATCTCGAGAGCACATTTGTTGGTCCTAGTGTGTAGTAGAGCTAGTTTTGAGCCTCAGGTAAATTTTCTAGAGTTGGAACTAGTCTCAGGAGTGTTTTCTAGAGTTGGAACTAGTCTCAGGAGTGTGCGAGGAAGTGTTTGAGTTTGAGCAGTGAGGACTGAACTGCGCTAGGACAGTCCGGATCAAAATCCAGACAGTCCGGATTTAGTTCGATCGGATCGAAGCTGCACTAGACGATCCGGATCAAAATCCGACTGTCCGGATGCAGTTGTCTCCTCGCAGTTTGTGTTTCAGGGGCTATTTGTGCATGGGAGCAAGGGAGCCGAACTGTCCGGGTTTAGAGGCCGGACTGTCCGGATTGCTAAGGGTCTTCTCGGCCTTGTTTTTGTTCTCTTCTCCCTTGGGCGGCAGAGGACTTAATCCGGACCGTCGGTTTGACATCGCACAGTCCGGCCGCAGATTGAGTTGTCTCGGTCTTGGTCCCTTTCTCCGGTGGTGTTCCAGATCTAAAACGGATGTCCGGATGTGTTGCTTTCGGACTGTCTGCTTATGCTCACTCGAGTCGTGCGCTAGGGTTTTCTGCCTGTCCTTGTGTGGAGACTATAAATAGCCACCCCAACCCGAGGGGAACGGGTTGAGGGTCTCATTTGCTAGGTTAGCCACACTTTCATCCTAGAGCTAGGTTGAGAGCTCTCCCATGGTGATTTAGGGTTTCCTAGGCCTCCATGAGTTGGATTTGGTGAGGGATTGATTCTCCGGTTGTGCTCCTCTTGATCCCCTCGCCAAGGTGACGTTCTTCTCAAAGTTCTCTTCGTTCTTGAGCCTCCGTGTGTTGGAGGGGTGAAATCCGCCGTGTGTCGGCGGTCGGTGCCGTGTGTCGGTACCGTGGAGTGGGGTGCTTGTCGCGTGCAAGGGCTATCACGAGTGGATTGAGGCATAGGCTCGAGAGGGAGCCGGCTCTCGTTCGTCGAGGGTTTGCCTCAACGGAGAGTAGGAGTTCATCTCCGAACCTCGGGAAAAACATTGTATTGTCCCTTTTTGCTCTCACTTTTAATTTTCGCAATTTGCTTTCTTTACATTCTAGCTCATGAACTACAACTAGTGCTTTGCTAGATAACTTGGGTCCCTAATTTGACTAATTAAGAAAAGAACAAAAAAAAAATTAAAAGTAGGCCAATTCACCCCCCTCTTGGCCATAAGGTCCTTCAGTGGCCGGCCATGTGCCTGAAGAGAATTCAGCGCAGGCCACATGGCATGCTGTGCAGCAAGGAAATCAGGGTGGGGCCCTCGTTGCATGCGAGTCCTATTGGCTGGCGAGGACGGTAGGGCCTAGCGAGGTGCGGCACGCCAGGACTAGTTAGCAATGCCGGTTTTTCTTTTTTTTTTTTCAATTAAACTTCTCATTTTTGTATATATTTCATATAGTGTCCAAATTGCATGAAACAAATTTTATAATTCATCTAAAATCATAAGCAACCCATTTTTAATATTTTTCAATTTTTTTAAATTTTAAATTTTTCTTTGTTTTTCAATGGTCACTTTTTGAAGGCTACAAATCAAACAGCTCAACTTTTGTCAACCAAAGGTCATGTCTGGATTGGCTATGACCAATGCATTGGTATGGCCACCCAGGGTTACAAACCAAACACACCTTATATGACATGTTTTAGTGCAGTAGATGGTGGGCATGGCATGGGCCAGCTAGATGGCACGTAGCCCAAGTAACGCGCCTCACGGCCGTCGATCAGTGGCTAAAACCTTTTGGTTTGTGTTTAGTTTAGGGTTAGACATATTACCCTAAGTTTTGCATTTAGCAACTAATCTCAATTAATCTAATATGTTTAGTTGGATTAGTGAGGTTAGCATAGAGGAATAATTTATTCCACGTTTTTTTGCTGAGTTAATCCACCGGTTAATCCTAAGGTTAACGAAATTAAATGGCGTTAACTAGATTAATTAATCTTGCATAACCTAATGGTGTTTATAGTGGGTTATACCTCTAATCCACCGGTTAACCTCGAACACAGTCATTCAATGGTTCAAATCAACCAGACAAACTCGAAGGTTTTAGGATTTATTTGGTTGAGTGGATGAGGGTGGATAGGACCATCCCATCCAGTTTTTTGGTCTGTTTGGTTTGGGGACAACAGTGGATGAAACCATCCCAGCACAGAAATATTCCTATCAAATCCTGGATGGAGGGATACGCAAAAAAGTCACGTACGCAGCCATCCAACTTCTCCTCGCTCCTATCCAGCACTCATCCAGCCTACCAAACAAAAATACAGGCTCATCCCATCCACCAACTAAACAGGCTGCTCGGATGATCCTATTCCAGAAACACATGAATGGGATGGACTCATCCACCCTTATTCTCAAACCAAACGTAACCTTAATCATTCCATCTCGTCTAGACATTAGTTTTTGACATACAAGGATAACGATGGCACCATCTGGCACCTGCTAATTTCCTTCACTAATCATTGTTATCACCAAGATGGCAAGATGTATTATCTTACCATGATGGAGCGTGCATGCGTGCATCGCATTCGCATCATATGGACGATGGCAAGGCGATCGGAGGGAAAAGCATGGGCTAGCTGTTCTACTTTTCGTATGCTTTTCCCTCTATTAATTTCTCGTCCTTTTTTTTTTGGAGGCATTGTTGGTACTTTTGTTGCACGTGATGACGTGACCACCTTCAATTATTCTGTGTTTTTAACACTCGGTACCGTTAAATGTGGCAGGCCAATCCTAGCAGACCTAGGATAGGTTCTTTTCAGCTTATCTTATCCTACTTATTTGTCTTATCTCGTTACTTTAAAAATTTTTCGAGATAGCCTCGAGAGCCGGTTGGCCTTCAATTTTGGGGTTTATAGAGCTTATAGACACGTCTACGAGATAAAAAAAAACCGACTTAAAAAGTAATAAAAAAGTGAGATAAGTCAAATAAGATACGAGATAAGTAGGATAAATTGAAAAGAACCCACCCTTAATTTAAAAAAATGCTATTTGTATATGTGCAATTGCAAACGTTACGAAGATAAGAAGATAGGGTTGCACAACGCTGTAGCGTTGCAAACTGGATAGGAAGCTACAAGATTCTCTTCCTTCCGCACGGCTCCGCCTTCGCCCTCCTCCACTTCATATATCAGAGCATCCATAGCAGATACTCTATAATACTGTTCATCTGACTTTTTAGGGATAAATTAGCTGTCGGAGGGAAGAAATCTTTTAGAGTGTAGTGCAAAGTGCGAAAGAATTTTAGAAGATTGGATAAAGTGCGTAGGGAATAGTGTTATAGAGTAGAAATTTAAAGAGCTGATGTAGATGCGCTCACAACTCTTTTTCCCTCCATAGCAGCTCCGTCCTCACCCTCCTCTCCCTTTTCCTTCCTCTTCAGCGAGCTCGGCGCTCCTCCACCACTGTTCCCACCGTCTCCAACTACAACCCACGGCCAGCGATGCCCTCACTGCCTTGCTGCTCCTCACCATAAATCCAAAATTTTTTCTACCTCCTTTATTTTTCATGTATTATTCTGATCAGGAAAAATAAAAAATATGTTAGTTATTTTGAAGTTATTCTAATCTCATACACACAAAATTTTGCAATTATTCGTCTCGCCGCCACGCCGGCCATGCCCACCCTAACTCCGGCCATCAGTGTTGATCCCTCGGCTAGCTCCACCTACCGTCCTCCTCCGCTCCTATGGCTCCGACGGCGGCGCAACCACCTCGTCGCCCCACCACAACCCCACCTACCGTCGGGCCACCACCTCCCGGCCTCTCTATAAGTCGGGAGGCATGGGTGGAAAAAGATATTTAGGATCTACACTGATATAAGTTACACGCATTATAATGATGCATATTTTTATTTTTTTGATTGATGTGAGAATTTCTAGTCTTTTTAAAGTGTAGTGGCTCTACTGTACCTGAGCAATGGGAGGCATCTGGTATGGAAACAGATAGATTTTTATATTACTGCCACACTTTAAAATTTGTGCATCTTTTTCTATCACATGGCTTTTCCTTAGTCAAATGTAGAGAAACAGCGGACGCTCATCTCTTCCCTGCGCTCTTTGCTTCTTGTGCCTCTTGATCATTTGCTGTCTGGGCTCCTAATCGTCGGAGCATTACAATTTGCAGCATCATGTATCTACACTGTTATAATCTGGATTGATTATAATTATAATTGATGGTAAAGATTTTTAGTTTCTTCGATGTGAGAATTGTTACCTTTCCATAGTTTGGTGTCTTACTGACACTCGAAAACACATGAGGACACGTGAGGAATCAGATATGGGAGCGAAATAGGTTGGTATTTCTATCACCTTTCATGACCATGCATTGAAACTAGTGCATCTTTTTCCCTTTTCGTGGTCTGGTTTAGAGAAACATTAGTCATTTTTATATTACCTTTGACTGCCAAACTTTGGAACCTATGTATCTTTTTTCTATCGCACTGCTTTTCCTTTGGTCAAATGTAGAGAAATAGTGGGCTCTAATCTCCTCCCTATTCTCCTTGCTTCTCGTGCCACTTGATCATCTGCTCTCTAGGCTTCTAATTATCAGAGCTTTACAATTTGCAGCATCATGTATCTACACTGTTATAATCTGGACCAATTATAATTGATGGTGAAAATTTTTATTTTTTTCGTTGTGAGAATTGTGCTTTTATAGTTTGGGGTCTCAACAACACTCGAAACACATGAGGAATCAAGAATGAAATAGGTTAGTATTTCTATCACCTTTCATGACCATGCATTGGAACTTGTGCATCTTTTTCCTTTTCGTGCTTATTTTCCTTTTTCTGGTTTAGAGAAACATTAGTCACACATTTCTTCCCTACGCTCCCTGCTTCTCACGCCTCCCGATCATCCACTCTCTTGGCTTCTAATCATGGGAGCATTAAAATGAAGAATCACATAGACATTTCATTTCAAGTGTTCCAATCTATTTAAAATCTACATTGTTATAATCTAGACCGGGGATTTGATAATCGACAGATCATCGAGGATAATCGGTCTTATTGTCTACCCTCGGTAATTTTTCGTATCAACCAAATAGTATCGGGTTTGGATGAATTTGTCCAAATTTGAATATATTTGATTGATTTTTCTTGAAATTTGAATTTTAATGATTTTTACAAATGTAAATTTGCATTAAAAAATATCAGTCTTGTCATACCCCGCTGATTATTTTATGAAATTATCAAAACCTTGATCTAGATCCATTATAATTGATGGCGTAGATTCTTTCATCCTATTAATGTGAGAATTGTTGTCTTTTTATAGTTTGGTGGCTCCATCACACTCAAGCACATGAGAAACCGGATCTGGGAAAAAATAGATTACTATTTTCTATTACTTTTCACTTCCATGCTTTAGAAATGGCATATCTTTTTTTCCCTTTTCGATTCCTTTGTCAGATGCAGAGCGAAGGTGGGGTTTATGTCTCCTCCCTACGCTTTTATCTACTTCTTCCCTCTTTCTCTGTGTTCCAATCTATTTATGATTTACAATATTATAATTTGGTTCCACAATAACCGATTGTGTAGATTTTTCTTCTTGTTCTTTCGATTAATGTGGAAATTCCCAGCCTAGTGAACATGGCGACTTCTTTCACCGTAAATTAAAATGATTTTTTTTATCACCAAATAGATCTATATAGTTGTCATCGTTGAAGGTAAATATTCATATGGCAATTAGACATTCCTCCATTCATTACTGATAGGCTGTGATGAGAATGTTCCCTAGGAACTATATATATCAAACCCCGATTTTAGATTTTCCAAGGATTTGGATGTGTCGTAGCTTCTTAGCACTAAAGATAAAAAAAATCCTCTAAAAGACTAATCATCCATGCATTAAGTAGGCTACGAAATAATGCATACAATATCAATGAGCAGGTGTAATTAAATGATCTTACAGAGGAGAGTAGTTCTATGGGATATGTGTGTGTATATATACACACACGGAATACGATGTGTGTGTATATTTCCATGTATAATTCGAATGATAATTCTTATATATATATATATATATATATATATATATATATATATATATATATATATATATATATATATATATATATATATATATATATATATATATATATATATATATATATATATATATATATATATATATATAATACAAAAACTTGGACCATGTTTGGAATACGTATAACCGTAATGACCATGATAAACTCCAATATAGTTCATATCTAATCCAAAGATAAAGATAAAACTTCTACCTACATTGGTATAAAAAACCACATCACTGGCGATTCGTAACGCTTATCACACATGACGCTTGTGTCGGAGTGGAGCGCTGCCACCACTACTTTGTGCCCATCGACCCAGCAGAAAGAGTGGAGCGTCTCCGCTGCTTCGTGCCACTTGCGTCACCACCTGCCCACCTACGCCGGAGCGGAGTGCCATCGCTGCCTCTGCTTCGCACCCTCATGTGTCGTGGCCTACGCTGGAACGAGCGGTCTAGGCACAGCGACTGCTCAGAAGGGCGAATCCATTGCATGGTGGAGCTAACGGCCATCAAAGTGGCGTTGTGGTGGTGAAGAGGGAGAAAGCACAGCGCCGGTGAAGGAACGATGCGAGACGGGGACAGCTGGGAGAGGACCGCAGATGGAGAGGCTAACCCTAGCCTCTTCCTATGGCGGCGCGCGATTGAGGTGGCCTCGATGGGCCCGGATCTGGCCGCCATTGCACACTACCGAGAGAAGGAGGGGGCACCAGGAAGAGGCGATGGACGGGCACCTAGGCCGGGCAAGGGAAGAAGAGGAGGGCCGGTGTCAAGGAAGGTGGGAGGATTGTCGGTGGCGATGGGAGCGGGGCAATGGACAGTCCAAGACGGAGGTGCGATGCTGAAGGCAGGCGAGAGAGAAGACACGGGGATTCGCTTAGAGAGGAGACGAGGGTCGCTCGTGGAGAAGGCAGACGAGAGCGGCAGCGTGGGGAATAGGGAGTAGGAAGGAAGAGGGAGGGGAGGCAACGGCACCGTCTCTGCCCTAGAGATGCAGATAGTAGGTTGATTTGTGAAGAGTAGAGGGTTCTTTTGTAAAACAGGATGGTGTGAACAGCTCGATGGGTCTGGAATGGCCGATCGAGCGGCGTTGGAAAAAAAGGTGACCTAGCTGCCCTCGGTAGAGGAGGACGATGGGTTGATTTAAGAAAAACATAAGGGCTTTTTTGCAAAACCAAAGAGCATGGACGATTGGATTTGTTCGAACATCCCGATAAGACGACATTGATTTCGCAGTGATGTGGATAGCCCAGCAGTCCCGAAGGACAGTAACTTTAACAAGGACAATAATAGATACGAAAGGAACCATGACAGATCTAAAATACGAAGTTCTGCATCCAATTACCAAATAACAAGACGGAGGCATCCAGCACGGGACAGACGGAACGCATGAGAAGCATGGAGATCTGCGAGACTAGCTGCAGCACGTACTCGGCCGAACGTTTGTCTCGCTGGATTGGTAGCCGTTGGCACTTGGCACAAAACCCGCGGATCGACGGAGGAAAAGGGAAAAAAAAACCGAGCGGAAACGTGCCGGCAGCCTCCCCACCTAACGCCCACGGCCCGTCCCATCGCAGCCGTCGGCTCCGGCACGGGCGGCCCGGATGCGCCCCCGATTCGAACGTTGGGGTTCGTGGCGAGTCCATGCGCTTTCCCTGCGTCCCTGTCTGCCCGTCGCCGCGGCACTGGCTGTGACTGTCCGCGCGTGTTGTGTTCGTCCGTTTCTTGATTGATTGGTTCTTCCTCCTCGGTTCCTCGTCTATAAATCGCTCCGCCTCCATGGCTCAACCTCCCATCCATGCCTAGCCATTGCACGCGCTAGTGTTTCCTCGTCTTCCTCTTCTTCTTCCTCCGGCCGTTGCTTGCTTGCAACTTGGACTCCACTTGGGGCAGTTGCTTCCAAGCCGTGGCTGGATACGAGGAGGAGTGAAATCTCGTGAGACTGCGGATAGTTTGAAGGGTGACGACGTCAGGGAGTAGTGGGCAAGGGTTCCTGGTTGGGCCGTCGCTTTCGATCTCCTCGCCGCGGCCCGTCACCGCCCGTCGTCACCACCCCCGACAATCCCAGCCCTCGTCGGTTGCATTCTCTGGTAAGCAATCGCCTCGCTATTTATTCCGCCACGCCTCCTCTGGTCCCCGACGGCAATGGTTCATCTCCTCCGCCTCCCCGGAACGGCCTCGATCTCTCGGTCCCCACAGGGCGTTCTTGGCTCTCTCCGCCGCCGCCTCCCGCTCCCGCGTGCGCCGGCCGGCGGCCGCGTCCTCCCATGGGGATCGCCAAGCAACTACCGAAGCGAGTGCCTAAAGCTGAACCGGGGGAAAGGAAAGCACGGGATTCTTGTCCGTTCTTTCCCGCGGTGCTTTTGCTCGATCGTTTGGTACTTCTCCTCGTCGTCTTCTCCCCTCATTCTCTCCACTTTACCCTCCTCCATGACCATCAAGCTGTAACTCTTGGCGTCGAGGAATGAGAACGGACAACCACAACCAGATCACGTGTGTCCGGAGCTTTGCTCTGCTCTGCTTCCGTCCAGTTGTCCTCGTCATGCCGGAAGCCAACAATCCGGATCATAAATTCTCGCTATCCCCACCAAAGGCAAAGGCGAGGAGGAGGAGCAGCAGGAGGAGGATATTTGTTGGGAGAAATTCAAGGCTCCATGGCCAGCACGGTCCCTGATCCAACCATCCTCGATCCTTATCGCATTGCCCAGTTTATATAAACAGCCATCGCCGGAGAGGAGAAGGCAGCCTCCCCCTCTTCTTCTTCTTCTCATCCACCATAGCTACTCCCCTCCCTCCTCGCGGCCGCCGCACCACGCCCCTTTCTGGCAAGAGAAGAGGCAGAGGCCATTCTTGCTCGTCCAACACTCCAAACACTACTGAAACTAGCAGCAGAGCAGAGTAGTGGTTAAAAAAATAAAAACACACTCGCGCACACACACAAATGCGTGCTTTGCACTAGCGTGTCTCAGTGCGTGCTTGGACTTCACGCGTGTTGGGTCTTGGAGAGGCAAAGACGGTGGCTTTGTGGTGGGGGATTCCAACCGGTTGCAACAAACGCATTGAATTTGCTTGCTTACCACCGGAGAGTGAGCGTACTTTGCCCCCTTCCTTCCCCCTCATAGGAACAATGCTTTAGATGTAGTAGCAGCAGTTGTTGTTGTTGCTGCTGCTGGGGTGGGTTGTGATTTGTGGAAGCCGGCCTCTGGGTTCTTGCAGCGCTGCAAGCGGCATCCTGCTGCATCCATTGGTTCCATCCTCCTCCTCTGCTGGCTCAGTTCCTTTTCGTTTGCTCGGTTTCAGTAGAGGGTAACATCAGTTTGCAAGTAGTAATTTTTTCTAGTTGTTTTGATCTTTTTTTTTTTACCATGCACGGTTCTTGTTTGCTCTTTCACCTGTTGTTGTAGTTGCCCCGTGAAAGTGAACCATGCCGTTCTGCCATAAAACAAATGGCGATTGAACTTAAATTAATGTCAGGCTCATCTAGATCCGTGTTGCTTTCAGAGTCGTAATTGATAAAAGGTTTTTTAATTTGACCCAGTAGTTGTTAAAAATTCGCACGCTGTTCGCAAGAATCAGACAGGGGAACACGGTAGAGTGCGCCGACAAGTCGCCTCGCGGCACAAATCATGGTTTCTTGCCTTGCTGGTGCACCTCTGCGTGATCCCGGGCTGCCCTCGCGGTTGACCGGCGACCGTCCGACATGGCCGGCGGCCTCGCCGGCAGCCTCCGGTCCGGCGTTCTCGAGCCCCTGGAGGACCGTTTCACCGGGATTCTCATCACGTCGCTGCAATGGTATGGGCAGGTCAAGAGGCGACTGCTCCCGCTCCTGCTCCGTCAGAAGATGGCGCTGCTCACGGCGCCGGTGCTCGCCGTGCTCCTTCTCTGCTGGGCCGTCTTCGGGGAGGCCGACTACGTGCTGTACAAGGACGCCGCCCAGCCCGTCGAGGCCCGCGTCGGCGACCTCCTCGCGCGGATGACGCTCGCGGAGAAGATCGGCCAGATGACGCAGATCGAGCGCCTCGTCGCGTCGCCGCAGGTCCTCAAGGACAACTTCATCGGTGAGCTCCGCCGCTGTTCATGGCCATCAGCCAGTGGTTTTCTTTCTTCTTGCATTGGAGCTCATGCATGCGGTTGTGGCCGGACGGCAGGGAGCTTGCTGAGCGGCGGCGGGAGCGTGCCGCGGAAGCAGGCCACGGCGGCGGAGTGGGTGAGCATGGTGAACGACTTCCAGAAGGCATGCCTGTCCACGCGGCTCGGTATTCCGATGATATACGGCATCGACGCCGTCCACGGCCACAACAATGTCTACGGCGCGACCATCTTCCCCCACAACGTCGGGCTCGGAGCCACCAGGCAAGCGCATTTCCATTTCCACACTGCAAATCTGCAATCCCAGTGAAAAAGAAGTTAAATTCGCACAAAAAAATGATCCAAAATCTAATTTTTATTTGAACTGCACAGGGACCCGAATCTGGTGAAGAGGATCGGCGCGGCGACGGCGCTTGAGGTGAGAGCGACCGGCATCCAATACGCGTTTGCGCCGTGCATTGCGGTAAGCCACCAAACCAAAATCTTGGCCAGTAATTTCAGCGTTTGCCTCGAAGGTATCACGCAGAACTGGATTTTTTTTTTCTCATGTTCTTGATCACTTTATGTCGATGAGCAGGTGTGCAGAGATCCGAGGTGGGGTCGGTGCTACGAGAGCTACAGCGAAGATCACCGGATCGTGCAGCAGATGACCGAGCTCATCCCGGGCCTGCAGGGCGACGTTCCTCCCAACTTCACCAGCGGCATGCCTTACGTCGCCGGAAAGTAAGCCCCCCATGAACACACTTGTCACTTTGTCACTCGAATACTGCATTACTGCTGGTGCAATGCAATGTGCTTCATCTGATCGACGAGTGCGTGCTTGGAACGGTAGGAACAAGGTGGCGGCGTGCGCGAAGCACTTCGTCGGCGACGGCGGCACACAGAACGGCATCAACGAGAACAACACCAGAATCGACCTGCAGGGCTTGATGAGCATCCACATGCCGGCGTACCTGAACGCCCTCCAGAAGGGCGTCTCCACCGTCATGATCTCCTACTCCAGCTGGAACGGGGTTAAGATGCACGCCAACCACCAGCTCATCACCGATTTCCTCAAGGGCAGGCTCAATTTCAAGGTGAAACCTTGCTGCAACATCGGCGTGGCGCTTGTTTCTCTACATTTTTTCATTTCATTGCTTCGATGATTTCTGTAGTCTTCAGATCCTCATCACATTGCTTATTGAATTTGATTTGCAGGGCTTCACAATCTCAGATTGGGAGGGCATTGACAGGATCACAAGCCCTGCAGGGTCAAACTACTCCTACTCTGTCCAGGCTGGGGTTCTTGCCGGCATTGACATGGTAAGACCAAAAGCTCCTTGTCGAACTAGAAGCTCGCAGCCTCAGTCGCATCGTCAGCTAAGAGATGATTGATTGGTGTGATCGAATGCGATGGTGCAGATCATGGTGCCTAACAACTACCAGTCGTTCATCAGCATCCTGACCAACCACGTCAACAGCGGCGTGATCCCGATGAGCAGAATCGACGACGCCGTTACGAGGATTCTGCGCGTGAAGTTCACCATGGGCTTGTTCGAGAACCCTATGGCCGATACAACCTTGGCTGATCAGCTGGGGAAGAAGGTACTGCACAGCGGCAGTTTTCTTGTGGTGCAATCGGAATGTTGGTTTCAGCTTGAGACGCACTGACATTTGTGAACTGGTGGTGCAGGAGCACAGAGATTTGGCGAGGGAGGCAGTGAGGAAGTCGCTGGTGCTCCTGAAGAACGGCAAGACGAGCGGCAAGCCGGTGCTGCCGCTGCCCAAGAAGGCGCCGAAGATTCTCGTCGCCGGGAGCCACGCCGATAACCTGGGCTACCAGTGCGGCGGCTGGACGATCGAGTGGCAGGGCGACACGGGGCGCATCACCGTGGGCACCACCATCCTGGACGCCGTGAAGGCGGCCGTGGACCCGGCGACGACGGTGGTGTTCGCGGAGAACCCCGACGCGGGCTTCGTCAAGAACGGCGGCTTCTCGTACGCCATCGTGGTGGTGGGCGAGCACCCGTACACGGAGACCAAGGGCGACAGCATGAACCTGACCATCCCGGACCCCGGGCCGAGCACCGTGCAGACGGTCTGCGGCGCGGTGCAGTGCGCGACGGTGGTCATCAGCGGGCGGCCCGTGGTGGTGCAGCCGTTCCTGGGTGCCGTGGACGCTCTCGTGGCCGCGTGGCTGCCCGGCACCGAGGGGCAGGGCGTCACCGACGTGCTGTTCGGCGACTACGGGTTCACCGGCAAGCTGCCGCGGACGTGGTTCAAGACGGTGGACCAGCTGCCGATGAACTACAACGACGCGAACTACGACCCGCTCTTCCCGCTCGGCTACGGGCTCACCACCCAGCCCGGGGCGTACTAGCCAGGAGCGACAGCCATGGCTGGTATATATAGTGATGGAGATAGGAAATTGAAACAGCGGGCAGGGAGACGACTTGAAGAACCGGGAGTTCTTGCTGTCTTGCCATGCATTTTTTTTTCTTCAACTTTTCGTTTTCTTCTTTGATGATTTGGTGTATGCTCGGTTCTGATCATGAAAAACACAATCCAATTGATGAGCACAATTTCATACAACAAGATGGGTCGTTTCTACCTTGTGTCTACAACACGCAAAATTGCAACTGATTAGTCCTTGTTATCCGTTAAAAAAATCTATTGTTTAAAAAATTCCGATGCATTTGATCTTGGAAAAAAGGTTATCCCAAGTTTTGCCCGTTGAACAAAATTTCTATCACGCAAATGAACCAAATGGAAAGCCAGAATATAACAGAAATATGGAAGACGAGGCTGGTTGCTTTTTCTCGGTCTGACAATTCCATACACCCTCGGCTTCGGATTCTCTATACCTCCGCAGCCATCCATAGATTTGATTCAATTCAAATATGAGAAGATTAGCATATGAGAAATCAGACTCCTATATTCAATTACTCACTCTCTTATACCCATTCTTTCTCCTTAGTTTCTTTCTTTTTGTCAAAGGCTCAAGCCGCCTTCGGTGCCCCTTCTACTCTACAATGTCCACTCAAGCAGTCAAGCCTACCCCTTCTACTTTATAATGAAAGCCCGGATAAACCTTAATACCGAAGCAAAGTTTTTAGAAGGAAATTGAAGAAAAGGAAGGGGTCATTTGCAAATTCAAATTTCGGTTTTAAATTTTCGTCTGAAAAAAGCATGAAAACTCTGATTTTCTCCTTCTACTCTACTATGCCAAGGCTCAAACCGTGCTCGCTGCCCGTTCTACTCTACAAAAAATGCTCGGATAAACCTTAATACTGGAGCAGGTTTTTAGAAGGAATTTGAAGAAAAGGCAGAGATCATTTGCAAATTCAAATTTTGGTTTTAAATTTGCGTCCATAAAAAGCTTGAAAACTCCGATTTTCGCTGTTCAGTACCCTCAGGTAAAACTTTTATGCATTCCCGAATATCATTTCTCGTGTTTGGAGCACAAGATTTTCCGTGAGTTCCTACAGGATGGAATTGAACGGTTTTATGACCTGAAAGGTAAATTAAGTCGAACAGAAATGATGAATAATAAAGCCAACCAAAGTCTATCACTTCGAATGTAATTATACCGGTAAATCATAAAGCTACTAACATGTACTATTTAACTGTTTCTCCCCGAACCTAAATTAGTCCATCCAAATAAGCCATATCAGTATCACATGGTGCATGGGGCAGCAGAAAATGGCTTTTTGGAGGTGGACATCGAGTGTTCATCCATCTTTCATGATTGCTAATTTGGCAGGCCTCACCGACCGTATGAACAAACAGCCGAAAACATCAACATTATGCATGGGGGGCAAAAGAGCATCAAGAAATATCAAAGAGTACATGGCCCTTCAAATCAATGCTTGCCCCCCTCTACATTACGAAGGGGCAGGCCTTTGATGCTTCAAGTCATCAATGTCATGGAGCCAACAGAAATTTACAAAATATACAGTAAAACCCTTTGGAATATTCTTGAGCTCGTCCAAAATCTTTTTGCCAGAGCGCCCCCCCATCCAAAATATTGTTACCTCTTCGCATAAGAGAGATAAGGGTCTTGGGCTATTGTTAGCACGTCTGGTCTCTCTGATTGATTGTATGTCAAGCAACGACGTATCAGTTCCTGTGAATGTTCAAGGTACAACGAGGAAAAACATAAAATTAGCCAATAAAAGATTGGAACAACAATGCTTCATTTTATATTGTTAGTACAACTAGAAGTCTTCATTTGTGGTAAATGGTAACTGATAGTGCAAGATCAAAATTTTGCCAAACTAACAACATAAGCACACACCTAGCCAACAATCAAGATTTAGAAGTTATGTGTAATTTTATCATCAGCTGTTAAATAAATCCTGATACCCATTTAAACTAGTGTAGAGGAACACAAGTTCAAACCAAACTGACAGTCTCCTTTCACATGTATATTGTATAGAATGCATTGGCTCAGAATGTATATATAGGCATAGCATCTGAGAAAATAGGAAACATACCTTTGCCTCATTCGATACGGCTGGCTTGGAAGGGAATTCCACCCTCCTTGCATTGATAATTGTATCTTCCCGAAGTATTCTCTCTTGGGTCTGGTCATGACCAAAAGGACGCCTCCCATAGAGCATCTGATAAAACATTATTCCAGCTGACCAAACATCCACCTGCATAAAATCAAACAGATATTTTACCCACCACTAAAAATAAAGATAAAGTTTCCACAACTGGGTTTGACCACCTATCAGGGCTGTGTAAATGGGAAGTTCAGGAAGCATAAAATGAGTACAAACCATAAAGAAATAGGGTTAACTGGGATCATGCCTCTGATTCATTACATAATTAATCTCTCGCACCTGGCCACCTCCCCTTAAGTTTCAACTTATCGAGTCACCATCCACAGACCCCTACCCCTGCCCACCCCCTCCGCCGTTGCTGGCTACACCATCAGCCCTACTCCTCATCCCCACCCTCCCGTGATCCACCTCATTCCCATTGCCGGCAGTCAGCAGATCAATCCATCATTGCACCCCCATCCGTCCAGTGGACTACCACCCTCATCATGGCTGGTGGCCATACTGCTGCCAGTGACACTGCCAAGGCGCTCAGTGCTTCTCACCTCCTTACCCACCAGTCAACATCAAACAATTCCCAGCCTCCTACGGTACCACCACCACTTCGTCTAACCATTTCCCATGGTTCTTCCCACCCGAGAATCTAGGGTTGAGGTCTGGTGAACCCAAGATATGCTGAATCTACACAAGTCCAGGGCCAAATAAGGGTGTTTGATGCATCTGATTTTCCCCATTAAAATCAGATAATCATTCTGACTGACTGTCAAAATAACAGAGCAAGCACTTGTATTAGGACCTTCTGAAATATTTTATATTTGGCAGGTGGATGATGGATGTATTTAAGACAGACATAGAAGACTGAAATCATAATTTGCTCATACTGGTTCGACACATTAGGATAGAACAATTTTTATTTACATTAAAGGTAAACATGTTGCCAAATAACAATTACCTTGGATGAAATAAATGGTGTTTTGCTGAGATCGAAGCATTCAGGTGGCAGATACCTAGAAAAATAACAAAGAAGAATATTACGAATGCAAATCTCTGTCACTCTAAAGGAATAATGATGCACAAACATAGATAAAAATTAAATTTATAATCCCATGTTTTTGCATATGGCGTTGCAGCAAAATATTCTTTTATAAGTGGTAGCATACTTATGATTCTGACCCATGAAAAGAAAAGGTAATTCCCCTAAAAAAAAGGTTTTACAGCGATACACCAAAGGTGTTACTTCACTAAGCATAAATTATTGCACCAGCTATAGAAACATAGTCCCAGCACCTCATATATTCCACTAGAACAGGTATGAAATTTTCCTAGGACTAGTACAAAGAATCAACTGAAAACGTGAATGCTCTCACCAATAGGTTCCAGCTCCCTGAGACGTGAGCTCCATTCCCTGAGACCCAACATCATCCTCCACTATCTTGCTGAGGCCAAAGTCAGTAACTTTTGCCACACCAACCTCATCAAAGAGAACATTGCCCGGTTTGAGATCATAGTGGATAATCTTTTGTGCCCTCTTGTTAAGATAAACAAGGCCCTGAAATATTTGAACAATTATGATTCTCGCTTCCTTTTCAGGAAGAATCGGTGTTGCTTTAAGGACTGCATCAAGATCCTTGCCTGGATAAAACATTAGTAACAGCATTATTACATGCCATGGCCAACTCATCTGAGGGTTGTAGATCTAGCTAGTACATATCAAAAACTACTACAGCGTCCACTTAAAAATAACAACTTCATATATATGTTAGAAACTTCAATGGGAAGGATTGCACGGATATTAAGAAGATAACAGCAAAAGGGAAGAAACTGGATGTGTCGAAGTTATAATTACAAGAAATCATGACCAAATCCACGGAGGCATTGGTTTATACACTCCTTTTAATTTCAACTATCGGAAACCTTTTTCACCATCTTTCCTGATAATGACCTAAGGTTCAACATAAAAAATGGAACAAGTTTACTGAAGTAAAAGTTCATCGTAGATGAATGTATTTGGGCAACACCAATAAATGTCTGGCATAAAACAATATATATGTAGCATTTCTGTATTATAAAGTTTATGGAAACATGAGGTGTTCAATAATGAGCCCCCCATAAAATGGATATCAGTAATGACAGGCACCAAATCAAACTGTCAATACAAAAAGAAATTTGAAGGCAATTAAGATTATACCACTGCAATATTCTAGGACGGTGCAGAATGTATTGTGATCAATCTCAAATATGTCCCATAGCCTAACAATGTTTGGGTGCACCAAAGTCTTATGGATGTTATATTCACGAATCGCATGTCGTATGTAGCTCTGTTTTTTCTCCTCACTCCACTGAGCGTTCAATCCATGAAGCTTACATGCCACATACTTTTGCTCCACTAAATCAAAAGCCTGTTCAAAGGAACAATTTACATATAAAATTTTCTTAGGAAAAAAGGTAAAATTTCTAAAAAGCAGGTGCAGATGCTATGTCAATACACAAAAGGTGGCCTCTTGAAAATAGATAAAATAGGTTAACATGTCTCCTATTCAGTTTAAAATATGTACAGATGAAGCGACAATATACCTTGTAAACTTCACTAAACCCTCCTTTTCCAAGAAGATTTAAGAGAGCATAACGATGGTGAAGAATTTGAAAGTTATTAAAGCGTGATCCATCTTCATCTCTGAGACGCTTCATTTCACGTATAAGTCTACCCTTTTCCAATTCATACCGATCTCTTTCTCTCAAAT
This sequence comes from Olyra latifolia, assembly GCA_036346145.1. NCBI lineage: Eukaryota > Viridiplantae > Streptophyta > Magnoliopsida > Poales > Poaceae > Olyra > Olyra latifolia. The sequence continues at coordinate 35,294,581 of CM070525.1, read as the reverse complement.
ATTGTTCTTCCTCCTAAAATACAATTCATGCAAGTTTGTCAAGGGGACAGAGAGAGAGAGGGGTGCTAAATAACCAAACAACAGTGACCAGAAAAAGGAATTGACCCGCTTGATACTTGTTAACCGAGATTTACATATCTCATCCTGTAAGAGAATATCTTCCTCAGACATGCTAGTTTCAGCATCACTGCCATCACCCTTATCTACAATAGAAAACCATAACATATAAACAATGACTGCAAAATAAAATAAGTAATAAAAGAGCCAGCAAAAATATCACTTAAGCTGCTATGCCTTTTTATTCCTTGCTTGTGTGAAAGCAGGGAGCTTTCGTATAAAAGGAATGGACTGGAACAATATTGGTATAAATCTATGGAAATTATTATTTCATTTCAAATCTTCGATTCCATGTAAGGTCATGCACTAATATTCTGTGCCAAACAAATGCAAGATAGTTCAATTGATAGCTTGTAAAGAAATTGAACCGGCGCAAGAGAATATTTTTTTAAAAGAAAGAAAAACCCTTACCAGATTGTCTTTTCTTTAGTGATTTACGATACCTTTCAATAGCCTCTTTAGTCTCCAGCAAAGATTTCTACAGAAAGGTCAACACATGAGCAATTCAGCAAAGGGAAGGTAAGGTACAATCAACAATTGATATTATACAGAAGACTATTAGGAAAATCATGTAAATAATGAATAGAAATAATAGTTCACTAGAACATTTTTCAGAGATGAAGAAACCTATCGTTGATGACTTGATGTGCAAATGCACAACTGTAAGAAGTACTAAAATTTGGTTTCTATGAGACCAAGTGAAACTAAGCAAATATTAGTTTTCATGAATACAAACCATTTAAAGTTGCAAATCAGATATGGTGCCTTAATAGATGAAGCTTTATGAAATCTAAACTATGTGCCGACACTACATCAGTAAAATCAGCTAGCGCATCCAGGCTAACACCGAACAGTAAACTAAGAGTGAAAATGTTTGCCTTGTTAACATGATGCTGAATTAAATAAGACGAGCAAATTTTATAAGAAACTTGGACGTTCATGGCTTAAGGCTAGTAACATGTGGCTGTGATCAAAATTGGTAAACAATTAAGAATATGGAACAAAAGTTGCCTACTGATGGTATATAGTAGGTGCCTTATGAAGTGAAATTGCTACTGACTGGGTATTAACAACTGGACAGGTCACCCGATCAAAGTTTGACAGTTCAAATAATCAAATTTCTTAACATTATATGATAAAATTTTAGAATGAAATGCCATAATCAATAGACTGCATTGTAATAGATAGATCTATGGAGCTGCAGAAACTAACCAGATGAGAATTAAGATCCTTTATTGCCTGGCCATCCTCCCATGTTTCAGAAATTACAGTTCCAGCCCTGAGTTATGACAGAGTAGTGAAAAAAGTTGCAATAGATAAGTCTACCCAAAACACAAAGAAAAGAGATGATAAGCTGTCAATACTAGAAGGCATACTGCATCTATAAAGCAACTGAGGGATCATGCTACCTGACCTGTTTCTGTAAAACAATAGGACAATACCCATGCCAGTATACACCATCAAATTATATTTATCAAGCACCAGGAACATCAGGAGATTACCTCATAACACCAACATTCCCAAGTCTGAAAGAATCCTGTTTTATCCTCATTCGTGCTTCCTGCCTCTCTGCTTTTGATACAGCTATCAGCAAATCAGATAGGACCTTCACTTGCTGCATTGATAAAAAATGACCATTAAGCATATATACCACACGGTTACGATAATGACTATTATTGCATGGCTAGAATGAAGGGAATAAGATATCTGAGCCATATATCATGTATGCATACACACGTGTGTGCACATAAAGTTCCCCATATGTAACAAGTCCCTGACCTTCTCTACTGTATTGATCAGGAAAAAAGTTATTGCATACATGCACTTTAACAGATTATAATATTCAAGATGTAGCAAATATGGATATAAGGCATGATCTCAACAGTTATTAAAAAAAATATGCATGAGTAGTGAGCTCTAAACTTTCAGAATAAAATGATCTAACTAATGTATACAGGCAGACATAATGAAGATTAGCTAAACAAAAATGGTTGGTTATAATATAAGATAATAACAATCTGCCACCATAGTATCCAAGTCTTTAAGTGCAACAACCTTTGATTTCTTTTGTTGATCATGATCTTTGAGATCCTTCAGTTCCTGGCAGAATAATAAAATGGTAACATGTCAGAAACCTAGGTAAGTTATGATAAAAACAAGAGTTTGTAGTAAGTACTTCCATACCTTTGCTAACCTATCACTAAGTTGGCGTGATTTACTAAGCTCCTCCTCCAAAAATGCAACTTTACCACGTAATAGTGATAGTTCTTCCTATTCAACAATCAACAGGGACAGCTTCAGTGTATAAATTTGAATTAAAAAGAAATGACTCGAATCTAGACATGTTTGTCTGGTGTACAATATTCCACAAGTATCTCTAATTCCTAATGTGATACGAGTCATATAGCATGTCCCAGACTCCCAGTACAATATTTCACCAAGGCTGTTCATGCTATCTGCACAGGCTACTTTATGGAGTTGTGATAACCAGGCACAAATGAAACTACGGAGATAAATGGAAACAGTTCTCTCAAAGGAAAAGGTCCGAGATGCATATACAGAAGATATCAGAAAGATTACAACGTATATACGCATTAGATGTAAGCACAAAAACACATTCAGCAGAAGACAAATAGGGCATGTAAGGATAGCACAAGGACACGTGGCATAAGCACAAATATTACAAACCCAGATAGCTCCAGACCCAAATTATGATGAATACTTGAAGGGGGATACTCCATGATGCATACCTGTAAAGCAGTCCTGTCATCATTGCCAAGTAGAGCACTTGATCGGGATTCCTGTTGGAAAGTGCTTAGCATATGAGAGTAAATCGTTATAGAGTAGGGTGTTATAAATATCATACAACTGTTCATCATAAGTATTTTTTCTCTTCTCAGCAATAATTAATATACGTGTATGAGGTTAACATATTTATTGCCATATTGCACTACAACAACCTGCATTAATGAACTACCATATAGCATCATTTGATCACAGTATGTACAATCCTTTGGGAGATTGCAATACAGTCAGGTCTTTAAAATCAAATTATATCAAGCTTCTCTTCGAGCAAGAACTTTGAATGTTCTTCCCATCTACAAATTCAAAATTCCTGGATGCAGTGATGCTCTTCCTGCACAGCGTTTAGTTTTAACGTGTTATGGAACATAAATTTTTATTTATTGATCTAGTTTGCATCAGTTAGTAAAATCCAAGTTTGTATGGTTGAGGCTGACTGTCTGGAATGGGGTTTCTACTTTCAAGAAGCTGGACCGTTTGGCTCTGAACTTTGAGAGCTTTCTGAAACGGCTTTGAGATATTTGAGAAATGGCTTCGAGAAGCCGAAGCGTTTGACTTGGAGAAACGGTAAAAAGCCATAAGCCGTAAGCCAAAAAAACCAGGGCCGAAGGTGGTTATATTGGCTATATGGTCTATTCAACATTCTTTTACTGATCAAAATTTATCCATAAACAAGAATATCCCGTGCAAAGATTAGATGGCCCTAAACCCAAAGACCAGGCAGATGCACCCTAGGGGTAGGGAGAAGATAGGAGGGAGGTAGTCTAATGACTCTTGATATTTCTTGGTTGATCTAATACATATTAAATGCACACCTTATATAGGACAGGCACCTAACAAACCAAATCTAATTAAAAGGAAACAATCATGTCTAACGATTACTTGCTAAATAAGTAGAAGAGATAGCTTGGAGGCTACTCTGTTGTCAAGGGCATGGCACACCTGATCTCCTGCTCTAGTGGACCTTGGATCCACACCCATGACAAAGAAAGTAATTATTCTGTATCATAATTAGGCTTGTATATATCTAATATCTCAATGATAGCAAACTAAGTTATAGTAATTTCTTCGATATTACTATTATCTCTTATAGGGTTTGAAGTCGTTGAAAAAGCTCTGACAAGAATAACACAAGCATTTGTGTGTCATATATTGAAGTGCAAGATTTGGCCACGGGTGAATCAAAATCTACGAAGATACCAAGACCTTGAAATAAAATTGCAAGTCATACCATGTTGGTTAACTTGTCGTGTTGGCCATTTGCAACAATTAACGAGGAAGTCGAAGCTGGTCGTGTTTGATCAGCAGTTTTTGAGCCACGCCCTCGGCCTGTTCCTGCACGTCCCCTTCCACGGCCTTGCTTTTTTCTGTTTGAGTTATCTATGGACGGCCGTGCATCCATGATGTCTAAAACCTTTAATGACTCATTAGCTGATCCCTGGTATTTACAATTACAAAAGAATGCATCAAACAAAAGATTATTAGAAGCAAATGGCAAGCAAGTGCAAAATAGAATAGCCCATACTGTTTAATTCTACTCGATTTATAATACAAGAGCAAACCTCAAAATTTCCAAGAGCTAGGCCATGGTCACAATCTGGCGATCTTGGACGCTTCAGCGTGTTCTTCTGTATCAAGTACTCCTCACAATTCTAATCAGCAAACACGGCGATCATTAGTCTGGGATCAGGACTAGAAGAAAGATAAGCAAAGGTAGGGTAGCTACAATTGTACGAATAGTTCCAACTAGCACGATCATAGCATCATAAGTAATGTGCAAGCAAGGCAATCGAAGATAGATAAACACGCTACTGTACTTCAGAACAAAAAAAAAAGCAAGAAGGAAGCAGTAAATAAAGTTCGAGGTTTAGGGCTGACATCATCGTCGGAAGATGAGGAGGACTCAGGCAGCTCCTCCTGGTCCATGCACGTGGTGACCGAGGCGGAGGAAACCACTGGATGGTGCGGCGGCGACGGCGACGGCACCGAGAAGGCCTTGCCGGCCATGCGGGCCTCGAGCTTGGCAAGCTTAGACGAGGACGGGTTGGAATTGGACGAAAGGTGCTGCACGATGTCCTCCCCCGCCGCCGACAAGCCCGACATTGCAGCCGATTGCGCCCAACCCGGATCGGCGCCCCCAAAGCTTCCAGAGAAAGCAATAGCACCACACGCGCTCGTCAGTTACTTGCCCCCACACGACGGCGCGCAAGCACAGCCACAACCGCGGCCAGACGAGCCGGCAGGTGGATCTACTCGCAGTCGCACGCGGAATGGGCTACGGCGAGCGGAGTCGGACGCGGCGGAACGAATGCGACAGCGTGCGGCGAGCAGAGGAGTAACCGCCGCCTCTTCCCTCTGCCTGTTGACTCGCCGGTCGCTGCCGCGGGAGTGGCGGCGAGGGGCGGACTGGGGTGGCGCCGCCGCGGAGAGGACAGCGGATGCGGAGGCGGATTGAATTCGCTTAGCTCGTCACGCCCGGATGGATACGGAGGCGCAGGCGCAGCAGACACCCACCTCCTCCATCTCTCCTCTGCCTTTCCGCTTCCTCCAGTTCCCCCTTCGAGGGCAGAGGCTGCGATTCCATTGCCACTCAGCTTTTATTTTGCTTCTCTCTTCTATTCTACTGGGCCTAAAGGCCATTCATACTAGCACATGTCCGTGGAGGCCCATGAGAAGGACCATGGGCTCTTCGTGTCGAGGTGGAGAGGTTACTACGAGCGCCGCCTCAGTCCCCTGGGAGGCAAGAAGCGGAGGCAATGGCGAGTGGTGTGGAGGAGAGAGTGAAGGGGAAGGTTGCGGGGGAGGACGACGACGACGACGACTGGCCGCAGCTGAGCGCGACGGCGGCGGAGGCGCTGCGGGAGTTCCTGGTAGAGCGGCGGCGGCATGAGCGGGACGAAGGGGAAAAGGGAGAGGATGGCGGGGTGGAGCTGGTCGCGGAGGACTGGCGGCTGAGCCAGTTCTGGTACGACGAGCGCACCGCACGGGCGCTTGTTGACGAGGTGTTCCGCCTGGCCGCCGGATCCTCCCCCGCCGCCGCTGTGGCCTGCATCGCGTGCCCGACGCTCTACGCCTACCTCAAGAAGAGCCACCCGGACGTGCCCGCGCAGCTGCTGGAGTATGACGAGCGATTCGGGCAGTACGGCGGCGACTTCACCTTCTACGACTACAACCAGCCGGAGGAGCTGCCGCCGGCGATGAAGCACGCCTACCGGATTGTCGTCGCCGACCCTCCTTACCTAGTATGGTGATATGGTCCCTACCTGTACCTGCAACTAGTTACGCCGTTCTTGATTCATTCTCAATTGGAGTAAAACGTGAGGTGAAATGGCAATTCGTTGTTCGTGCTGCAGAGTAAGGAGTGCTTGGAGAAGGTTGCCAAGACGGTGTCTTTCCTCGCGCAGCCGGAAGGTTCATTCCTGCTTTTACTCACAGGTAATTGAGGCTTGTGAAATTTATGTATCTGAGTGCATGTGATTGATCTGTAAGTTATCTTTCGTTAGTTTTACCCATGGTTGAAGTAGACTAGTTGGGATTAATTGGTACTGATCGGTAGTCGTGACTAGATGGAGGACTACTGATTAGGGATTAATCCCGTCCTTTTGGAACAGTTGTTTTACCGATATAGTCATTTAGAATCAGTACATACTTTCCTGTTTCATGGCTCTGTGATGAATTTTGTTTTGCGATCAAGTTCAAGGGTAAGGACTAATGTCAAGCAATCCAATAGGCTCACCGGTCACCTTAGTATTGTCAGGAGGGCTAATGGAGTAATGTTCAATAACAGGAACTTGGTAGAAGTACCTTGCTACTTTCGATACGTGCAGTAACCCAATATTTTCTCACTGGAGCAAATGTTCGGATTTATGTTGTTGTAATTGCAGCATTGAAGATAACATCATACCCCTCTACTTGTATGCAAATGTGTTTGATGTAGTTGACATTGATGCAGACAGCATCTGATCTACACATGTTTGCAACTGTATATATAGAGTATCTCTGATGTCTCCAAAGCATGATTGTGATATGCTGAACCACATGCCTCCTTTTGTGAGGCTTCCTGGTAGAATGGTAGTAGATACCGAAATGCATTGTTCAAGTTGAGTTGTTTTGTTTATCTGTTATGAAACTTCTCGGTTCTCATGATCTGAACTTTTACCAGGGGAAGTGCAGAAGGACCGGGCATGGGAGCTCCTCAATGTGCGTCCCTGCGGCTTCAAGCCTCAGCACTCAAACAAACTGGGAAATGAGTTCCGGTTGTTCACAAATTATGATCCTGCAGACAGACTCGGTGGCTGGGAGCAACCTGATGGTGTCCCCGTGTAGAAATGGAGCATGCATTGGCAGTTCCAGTGCTATTCCATCTTATGGGTATGCTGAATCTTTCTATGTGACTCACATAAGCAATCACTGCAGTAGGAATTTTTGTGATGTCTGTTGTTTGATAAATCTGTGTACTGTCATGTATTGGGCAAACCGAACTGAAAACAAGTACCTGCCTTTTGCCCTCTGATCATGCTTAAAGGGACTATGGTTTATGGCAAATTTTCATCAGAAATCCACAACTGAATAGTTGAGATTGATCTTTTGAAACAAGTGCTCGTGCTTTGCTAAAAAAGCTAAAAGGGTTAATTAAGTTGCGAAACCGTAGAAATGCCACCAGAAAGCTGGTATGTAAAAATGTCATTATAAAATGGTGAAAATTATATAGATGTTACTACAGTTCAAAAAGACCAAAATAACCCCTCCTTCCATTTTCCTCTAGCACCTCCCCCATTTCCTTCTTCCTCCTTGCTTGTGGCGGAGCTCACCGGAGTGAGTCGAAGCTGCGTCAGCGCTATCATTATATGTTGTAACACCCCAGCCCCTCTAGGCTCGGAATGCTACTAGCACCCTAAAACTACAAAATTTCGGCAGAACCTCCCCTAAAATTCGGACATCCACTCAGCAGACAGAAAACAACATAAACATACAAACCAAGGATCACGTCAAACAAATCTAGCGGAATCACTACCAGATTGGCAATGAAATCGTCCCCATCAAGAGAAACTAGACAGCCAGGACATACTGTAGTACTAGAGATAAAGCCCCCAGGAGAACTGACTACCACAGAACGGGAAACCCTCTGCATCCCTAAACCGGCCCTTCTAGCGAAGGCCAACGATACAAACGAAAAAGAAGCTCCAGTATCAAAAAGAACAACTGCATCCAAAGAATCCACGAGTACAATACTTGTTACCACATCTGGACGGTTCACAGAATCATGAGTAGGCATAGCATAGACTCCAGGCGGCAATAGAGTAGCAGGAGCACCAACTCCCTGCTGAAGAGGGGCAAACGAAGGTGCAGGAAGCTAAAGCGGGGCAGCTGGTGGAGGCTGCCAGTACTGAGTAGGAGGTGCCCAAGTTGGAGGAAGGGGTGCCACAGGTGCGGCTAACAAAGCCTGAACCAACCCACATGTGGGAACGGCTGGAGATGAAGTGGAAGATGACACTGGCACTGGCTCCCACTTAATGATGCTATTAGGGTTCACTCGACAGACCCTCTCTTTATGACCCCACAAGTTGCAATGGCGACACTGCCTAGTCCAATCACACTCAGCTGCACGATGGCCCTCACCACATTTGAAACACAACAAACCCTGGCCCGGAACAGGACGCATCGCAGGGAGACCAAAAGAAGACCGAGACGCTGGAGAAGACTTTGTCTGGTTTGCTCTTTTTGAAGGGTGGCGTTGTCCTCCCTGATACTTTTTGGAAGCGGGACGCTGAGAGGACCCACCTTCCCCACTAAAATTCCTTTTCTGGCCAACACCAGAAGTTCCCGAACCACCAGTACCACTAATTCCACCGTAAGCACCAGTCCCTGAAGAGCTCTATCTCTGCTTAGTGAGTTGAAACTTCAGTTCAACACTCTTAGCCTGCTCAACCATAGAACTAAAGCTATCAGTTGGAACCACAGCCAAATGATGACGGTACTCCGGATTAAGCCCCCTACGGAACTTCCTTGCCTTTTCACTATCACTTGCCATCACCGATGGTAAAAGTGAGCCAAATTATTAAAAGCTACCTCATACTCCGCCACTGATAACTTCCCTTGCACCAAATTATTTAGATCTTGATCCATCTTATCTAGAAACGATGTTGAAAAGTATTTCCCTTTGAACCTCTCTACAAATTCCTCCTAAGTAACCGGTCCCAACGTAGAAGCTCGGGACGAAAGAACCCCTTCCCACCAGATATCTGCCTGACCCTTCAACTGAAAGGCCACAAACTGCGCTTTCTCCTCTTGCGAAGGCTGCAACCTTCCTCTCTAGGTGCCGTAGCCAATCTGCAGCAAGAACCGGAGAACCAGATCCATCGAAAGTGTCGAAGTGGAAAGATCGCGGCCTCGCAGTTCATCCTTGCCCCATCGATTGACGGCAAGAAGAACGGCATGAAGTCAGGCACGGTCCATGACCAGCCGGATAGGCATTCCCTTGGACAACGGACTCATCCATATGCTGGCCATGCCCATGACCACCCACTCCACGCCGACTCCGAGGTCCCCATGGAGTTGGCAAAGCCTCTGCAAGATTAGGGGCTCCGCGATTACCAGGACCACTAACACCACGACCACCACGACCACGACCCCCACGTCCGCGACCACCGCGGCCTCTGACTCTCGCCATAACTAGTGACCAAACAAAACAGTCACGACATAAGCACAAAAGCATTCATATCAAAACAATATTGTTTAACAAATGAAATACTCGGAAGCGTAAATGCAATGCTTGACCCATCCCCATCCTACAGTGCAACGGTGTGTCAGGTCTTGATTAGTTAATTCAATCACTTAAACAAGAAGTCTAAGTTACATATTAATTGTAGCTCATTAGTTATCCCATAACGGACCTAAAACCTAGGCTCTGATACCAACTGATAGCTTCAGTTCTGTGGTTGAGCAGGCTAAGAGTGTTGAACTGGAGCTTCAACTCACCAAGCAGAGGCAGAGCTATTCAGGGACTGGTGCTTATGGTGGAATTGGTGGTACTGGTGGTTCGGGAACTTCTGGTGTTGGCTAGAAAAGGAATTTTAGTGGGGGAGGTGGGTCCTCTCAGCGTCCCGCTTCCAAAAGGTATCAGGGAGGACAACGCCACCCTCCAAAAAGAGCAAGCCAGACAAAGTCTTCTCTAACGTCTCGGTCTTCTTTTGGTCTCCCTGCGATGCATCTCGTTCCGGGCCAGGATTTGTTGTGTTTCAAATGTGCGTGAGGCCACCCGTACCGAGTGTGATTGATCGGGCAAGGTCGCCATTGCAACTTGTGGGGTCATAAAGAGAGGGTCTGTCGAGTGAACCCTAATAGCATCATTAAGTGGGAGCCAGTGCCAGTGTCATCTTCAGCTTCATCTCCAGCAGTTCCCACACGTGGGTCGGTTCAGGCTTTGTCAGCCGCACCTGTGGCACCCCTTCCTCCAACTTGGGCACCTCCTACTCAAGATCTTGGCAGCCTCCACCACTGCCCGCTTCAGCCTTCCTCGCACCTTCGCTCGCCTCTTCGCAGTGAGTTGGTGCTTCGCTACTCTATTGTCGCTCGAGTCTATGCTATGCCTACACATGATTCTCGTGAACCGCCCGGATGTGGTAACAAGCATCGCACTCGTGGATTCTTTGGATGCAGTTGTTCTTTTTGATACTGGAGATTCTTTTTCGTTTGTATCGTTGGCCTTCGCTAGGCGGCCGCTTAGGGATGCGATGGGTTTCGCTCGTGGTAGTCGCTTCTCGGGGCTTTATCTCTAGTACTACAGTATGTCCTGGCTGTCTAGTTTCTCTTGATGGGGACGATTTCATTGCCAATCTGGTAGTGATTCCGCTAGATCTGTTTGACGTGATCCTTGGTATGGATTGGTTGTATCGCTATCGAGCTAGGATCTGTTGCTTTTGGAAGACCGTGACATTGCAGGCTCCATCTGGGGGAGAGATTGTATTTCAGGGCAAGGCACCGTCACATTCCCTTTTTATGCTAGCTAATTTATTTCCTGGACGATGAGCGTTGAGAGAGAGCCGGTGGCTTGTCTATGAGGGCTTGAATGGTGAAACTATTGTTATATATATGTTTATGTTGTTTTCTGTCTGCTGAGTGGATGTCCGAATTTTAGGGGAGGTTCTGCTGAAATTTTGTAGTTTTAGGGTGTTAGTAGCATTCCGAGCCTGGTGGGGCTGGGGTGTTACAGTTGGTATCAGAGCCTCGGTTTTAGGTGTTACAGTTGGTATCCGAGCGTGGGCAGGAGTAGAGACACCACTAAGCACCTCACTAAATTACTAACTACCTAGGCATTAATTTTAGCAATAGTAAAAGAATTGTGAACCTTGGGTTAAATGTTAACTAGATGAAAACTTGTCTTGAGCAATATGTAATAATGTTAACTTATACTTCGGTGGTCTCCTAGTAAGATTTAAAGGCTAAGATAAGCCGTTAAGGCTTGTGTTCGTCTTGGTTTGAGCCTAGGCGCCGACCGTCGCCGCTGCCGTCCCCTCGCGTTCCCTCCCCGTCAGCCGCAGTCAGCCCGTCGCCTCGCCGTCGCCGCCAGCCGCCTTGGCCGAGGGAGCCGCCACCCGAGGCTGCTCTGCTGCGCGAGGAGAGGAAGAGGAGGGAGGCCGGGAGAGGGGGAAGAGAAGGGAGACGGGAAGGAGAAGAGGTAGAGGAAGGAAGAAGGTAGGGGAAGGTATGTGACTTAGGGTTTGAGTTCATACTGTTTTCTTGTTAATTGAGGTTATACTTTGCCAGACTAGTAGTTGCTCGTGGTAATTGCTCCTATTAAGGGTTCAATCTTGCGGATTGTTGAGGATTAGTGGTAGAAAGTGAGGTTTTAGGCACTGGACTTGCTGTCCAGCAGCTTCAATGTGGGCTTTCATCTATATAGATTGCAAATTAGCTCGTGGTCATATGCTGGGATTGGTGCGGGTCGATGTTAGCTTCATTTTGAGTACAAGAACGCAGAAAACGGACACCCGGTTAGAGAGATATCATTTGTTTATTACCGCTGTCTAGAAATTTTAATAGCGTTTCCCGAGTTGTTGATATTGGTAGAGATAGGTTATTAATGGCATAGTGGTAGGGGATGCATATAGGTTCGAGGAGTCTTATCTCTGATATCTCCAAAGCATGATTGTGATATGCTGAACCACATGCCTCCTTTTGTGAGGTTCCCTGGTAGAATGGTAGTAGATACCGAAATGCATTGTTCAAGTTGAGTTGTTTTGTTTGTCTGTTATGAAACTACTCGGTTCTCATGATCTGAACTTTTACCAGGGGAAGTGCAGAAGGACCGGGCATGGGAGCTCCTCAATGTGCGTCCCTGCGGCTTCAAGCCTCAGCACTCAAACAAACTGGGAAATGAGTTCCGGTTGTTCACAAATTACGATCCTGCAGACAGACTCGGTGGCTGGGAGCAACCTGATGGTGTCCCCGTGTAGAAATGGAGCGTACATTGGCAGTTCCAGTGCTATTCCATCTTATGGGTATGCTGAATCCTTCTATGTGGCTCACTTAAGCAATCACTGCAATAGAAATTTTTTGTGATGTTTGTTGTTTGATAAATCTGTGTACTGTCATGTATTGGGCAAACCGAACTGAGAACAAGTACCTGCCTTTTGCCCTCTGATCATGCTTAAAGGGATTTTGAGATTGATCTTTTGAAACAAGTGCTCGTGCTTTGCTTAAAAAAAAGCTAAAAGGGTTAATTAAGTTGCGAAACCATAGAAATGCCACCAGAAAGCTGGTATGTAAAAATGTCATTATAAAATGGTGAAAATCTAGTGAAAATTATATAGATGTTACTACAGTTCAAAAGGACTAAAATAACCCCTCCTTCCATTTTCCTCTAGCACCTCCCCCATTTCCTTCTTCCTCCTTGCTCAGTTGCTTGTGGCAGAGCTCACCGGAGTGAGTCGAAGCTGCGTCAGTGCTATCGTTATATGTCGAGCTTCGTTGTTCGTGTCCCCAAACTCGTTGAGAAGGCGGAAATGGGGGGAAAAAAAGAGCGTAGGTATTTATACAATTTTCATTGTTTTATAATAGCAATTTTATAAATACCGACTTTGTGAGGATATAAATGGTTTCACAATTTTACGGTAGCATCTATCAATTGAAAAAATAGGGCTCGTGTTTGTGAGGTGAACAGCAAGATGGCTGCTGAGCTGAGCAATTTGTGCAGTTCTATTACTCTGTATGCACTGGTACACCAGTCTATTATTCAAGCTTCTTTGTACACTGCTTGCACATCATACATACCACATAGCAGCTTGATCACATCACAGCACAAGACACTTGATACAGTAGTAAAATAAGTTCATCAGTTCGGTCTCAGCCTTCACGGACACCCCGGGAGCAAGCAGAGCTCACTTGCCATGCGCTTTGGGCGGCTTCACGATCAGAACGGGGCAGCACGCGTGGTGGGCGAGGTAGTCGCTCACGCTGCCTAGCAACGCCCTGCACGAACACGAGTCACAGAAAAAAGATTCAGACAGTTTCAGAACAAAAAAAGGGAAAAATATTCAGACTTTCAGAGTCGCTCAGAGAGTGGCAACAGATTCGTCATATGCAGATTGCGATTCTGGCAGCCTGGCACGCACTCACCTCTTGATTCTGCCTAGGCCGCGGCTGCCGAGGACGAGGAGATCCGCGTGCATGTCCTCCACCGCCTGGCAGATGGCCTCCTTGGCGTCGCCCTCGACGATCGCCGCCGTTGCGTCCACCTGCTTCTGCTTGCAGACGTCGAGCGCCCGGGACACGATCTTCCTGGAGATCTCCTCCTCCGCCTTCCTCATGGATTCGATCGACGAGGTTGGGGCGTATGCGACGGCTTCAGCATGTGTCAATGGCATCAAGTGTCAGGGCGAACAGCCGGCCGGATGCGGTAGCTAGGATGGTAAGGAGGAAGGTAGCGTGGGATGGTCGCACACGGATACCGTGCGCCGCAACGGGGTAGACGAAGTGGTCGGCGCCGTGCTGCCCGTGGACGACGACGAGCGTCGCGCCGGGGTGGTGCCTGACGACGTTGTCGACGGCCCACGACAGCGCGTGGAGGCTCTCCTCGCTCGCGTCCACGGCCGCCACCACCTTCATCGCCGGCGCCGCGCTGCCGCCTTCATCCGCTGCCGCCGCCGCCGCCGCCGCCGCCTCTTTCTCGTCCATGGCGATGTGTGATGTGCTCGCGGGCGGTGCACTGGATCCTGTCCACCACGTCGCGCGAGCGTGTATATATGCGCACAACCGAGGCCGCGTTTGGACGCGGGCGGCACGAGATAGAGATGGACGGAGGCGGCCGTTCTTGTTTTCTTGCACCGTCCTTGCGTGCCATGTCCATGGCCTCCAGGGGTCACGAGGCAGACACATGTCCCCCCCGCCGGTTTCGGTGCACTGACGCGGCGCATACGCCAACGCCAAGCCTTCTCCAGTGCAAGTATGCAACAAGAACCGCCCCCGGTTTCGGCGGAAGCCCAATGTTCAAACTTGAAAGTATCTGCTACTGCATCACATCAGATAGGGAGTTTTTACTGCAACGTCACAGCAAGCATGCATCCACGACTAAAACCAGCTGAAACGAGAATCTGGTGTACCTCTGCGCTCATACAACAAACAGGGTGCCAGCAAAATGTAGGAAGCAGCCACATGAGAAAAACAAGTGAAAGCTCGATCATCAGTCTCAAGTCCATGAGCCAACAGCGTAGACGACGACTAATACATATAAAGATCAAGGAAAGCTTTAAATGCTGACAAACAAAGAGACTTATGATAGAGACTCGGAAGGAGATGACCTTATCTACTTCTAAAATTGGATGAATGACCTGTTTTTCCTATGGATGAATGACCTGTTTTTTCTATTGCATTCTCAGTGCGCGGGTTCTGGTATGTGTGTGTAGGATTATCTTACTAGATGTAAGGTTTACAATGGATGTGCTATGCTTTATTTTGCTGCTTTTTCTGGTTAACAATAGGATTATGTAATTCCATTATTCATGGTAAGGGAATTAGGAGAAAATCCCTCCACAAAAAATTTGGAATCCACAACACCGTCCAAGATGAACTGTTCTTGGTTAAATATGACACCAGAGATAGTTTTTTTAGCAAACATCAGACAGTGAGACAGTTTTTTTAGCAAACATCAGACAGTGGTTGACAAGATAAACGGATAACACCAAAATTGCCCGGTTGGGGTTACAATATAGTATATCACCATCTCAAATTACAGAACTAAATTAGTTCCACAGCTAAAATTCATATTGAGATTACAATTTGTTTGGGTCTTGCTCTAGAAACGCACTCCGGGTACTGAGCCATCATGAAGCACAGTGGTGGTGGGAAAACACACGAGCATTGTTTCAGATATTGCAACTAGGCAACTAGCACAACTTTTCTTTGAAGTAACATCTAAAATCATACAACGGTTAACAATTGGGCAGCTTCTGTTTTCTGATCATATACATAGGCCATAGCCCCCTTAGCAGCATATTCCAGGTATGTTGAACTGAACCGTACCGCAGCTTTACGGCAAAGACCAATTTCCAGCCTTGAACTCCAAATAAAAGGTGGACTTCCTTGAAACAACATAGAACACTGCATGTAGAGAGCGGGAGTTTTTTTCACTGAATAGCATGCATCATACATGTAAGAATGCAAAATTATACAGAGGTTGAAGAAACAGACCAGGTATTGCGGGGATGATATAATCTTTATGCTGCAGCATTTCCTGAAGAGTTTCTCCTTCTTTTACTTTAATCCATTTACCTAAGCCATCACCACCGCGCATTAAAGCAGAACATTAGGAATTGTATCAAATTCATAAGTTCCACATAACAATTTAACAATACTCAAGCTTCTTCCCTTTTTCTGTTTTTTAGCAAAAAAAAAACTTCTTCCCATAAATGTAGTTCTATTTATGGCAGAGCAGATATATTGCATAATAAAAATTAAAGAATGACAATATCATGAATTATATCATGTTTTTTACATGTACAGTACATAGGCTAAAAAGAAAAAGGAACATAAAGAATATGGTGCACATACTTGATGATGTAACCATGTTGCCCTTGCCAGTGTCATGTTCTCCATCCTCCCCATCAAGCATGCTTTCTGGAAGTGACCTTGAGTCTACAGTGCCATCTACAAGATATTTTAATATTCCACTTTTGGACAAAAGCGTGGCAACACCAACCTAATGTATCAAAGAAAAGAATCAGTTAGTCAGAAACAAATCACAAGCTAGAGTATGGGCATATAAAGCTTTTACATGCTAATGCTGACTTGCCAAAAAGGTTGATAGCGGTAATATCAAACCAAACAATTGTGATCGAAAAAGGAAATGATCTAAAAGATCACTGGAAGTTGAAGATAATTTAACAATAGAACTAGACGATGACAATGATAATCAACGTGATAGTATTGAGATCTAGGTTGTCAATAACTCCCTATTTTCTCATCAGAGGCTCCCATTGTCAAAATCAGTAGAGTGATGTACAGGTATGAGGTGCCATCATCTTGATGCACATAAACCAGTTACTGCTGACAGCACATAAATATAGCAATAACAAACACTAAGTGCAGCATAAACTATAGATCAAAGCATCTTGGTCCACAATCTGCATCCTATGATTGTTAAACTTTAGGACTAATACCTACTTCTGGAGACAACTTAAATGTGTAGTTTTTGCAAGTTCAGTAGAATATGCTATCTGCTGACAGACCGATATACCTAACTTCATGGGGATTAGTTTGAACGAGTGAGAGAGAGAGGTTGCTAATTGCATACACATCACAGGGGCATCAATGTTTCATTATAATGCTTTATGAAGAGACCTTATAAATTTTTCTGAGCAATCTGTATGTATTAGTAGCAGATAGCTTAGTCTCAACAAAAAAGTGTACACAAACCTCATAATACAACTCAATAGCATCCCTTGTGTAAGCATGCTTCTCATCCCATGACAATGGTGGGGAGCTTTCTGAAAACATGTTTGACAGCTAAGGATATCACAAATTCCATCATGTTACTCCCAATTCTAAGCATTCAGCATTTAACCAAGCAATAACTGTAGCATGTAACTTCAGAAGGATATGACATCAAGGTGGGGAGAGAACAAATCAGTCTCTGGAAAATCCTCAATTAAGTCACTCGACATGACTTCCGGATAGAGCAGAAGAACCGGCCAGTGGAGCACGCCCTTCTCATCCAGCTTCGGCTTCTTTACCCCCGTAAGCTCTTGATATGCTGCCTTCCCAAGCCTCAGCCCTCTCTTCTCGATAGCAGCAGCAAGGTCCTACATACACCTAACACCACGGTCAATTCCACACATTGGAATAGCAACACCGCAATGTCAAGCTCGCAACTTTGGGGGGAAGAAGAGACCTTTGCTGCAGTGATTGCTTGTGCAATCTTAGCCCTTTGACTATCTTGCTCACTCTGCTGCGCATCAACTTGCGCGAGCAATTTCTTGAGCTCCTCATTAGCGGGGTCCTGCTCGAGCCCTCTCCGGCAGAAAGACGCCGCCTCCGGCAACAAGTTGAGAGCAAGCGCCCCCTTCGCCGCCCTATAATACGCCTAGCTACAAGAACGCTACACATTACGCAACAGTTTCTTCACCGAATCCAACAACGAAGACAGGGGGTAATGCGCTCGCGCGCGGACCTTGACGTTGGCGGGTGAGAACCGAACGGCCTGCTCGGCGTCGTCGAGGGCGCGCCGGTGGTTGCCGAGGAGGAGGTTGACGTGGGCGCGGTTGGCGAAGAGGACGGAGGCGTTGGGGTTCGGGCCGATATCCGGCGGCAGCAGCTCCATCTGGGCGATTGCCTTGGTGTAGCAGTCGACGGCGTCGGCGTAGCGGCCGCGGCCCATCTTGACGAACTGGTTGCCCCGCTCCTTGTACTCGCTCGCCGCCGACTCCTTGATGGCGGCGATAGCGTCCAGGTCCGCCTTCTCGCTCTCCGTCAGGGGCTCCGCCCCGGGATCCATCAGCAGCGCCATGTCCGTCGAGTTGCTCTCGGCGGCGTCGCCTTCGTTGCTCTTCACTTCTCCTCTGGCCACCGCCGTTGCTCGCTTCTGGCCTGAAAAAGGGCAACATCCTTTTTTTGGGAAAGGGGTGCGCCAGACTGCCAGTGCAGTATTTTTGAAAGAGATGGTACAAGCATTCCAAAAGCGCCTGTAGCTCAGTGGATAGAGCGTCTGTTTCCTAAGCAGAAGGTCGTAGGTTCGACCCCTACCTGGCGCGACTTTTCCTTCCGCCAATTTTTTTGGCTATACACCCATGCCATTATGAAGTGAAAAGCATATAGATCATGCTATTTATGGAGTGTTCTCTCATTTTTTGCTATACAACCATGCTATTCTATTATGAAATCATTTTTTTCGCTATACAACCATGCCATTATGAAGTGGAAAGCGTATAAATCATCTATTATGGAGTGTTCTCTCATTTTTTCCGCTATATAACCATGCTGTTCTATTTAAGTGGAATACATATAAACCATGCTACTACAAAGTGTTCCCTCGTTTTTTTCGCTATACAACCATGCTATTCTATTATGAGGTGGAAAACGTATAAACGATGCTATTATGAAGTGTTCCCTCATTTTTTTGCTATACAACCATGCTATTATGAAGTGGAAAACATATAGATCACCCTATTGTTTTTTTTTGCTATATGAAAGCATTTAGGTCCCGTTTGGATATAATATTATGTTTTGGTGTTGATGCCGGTGATTCTTTGGGGCATTCTTGGTAATCTTGGACCCCTATTCATCTATTTCAATCGGCATCAAGCGCAAAGGCTAAGGATGGTTTAGAGAATAGATCGGGCATCGAGTTGATCCATTCTTAGACTAGGTCTCTTGTTCTTTTGTGTTTGTTTGTCGTACTATCAAGGGGAGTCCAATTATTTTATCCCTTTGGATCACTTATGACCAGAAGCACACTATCCATTTCTACTTCTTTTTCCTTGTGTCAGGGAGTTATCGGAGCCTTCGGAGGCTAGGTTTGGGTCGGAAGGGGGTTCCGGGAGGTCTCCAGACTTAGTGGGTTTCTTCGGGCCGGATGATCTTGTGACGGACCAAATTTTCGGTAAAAACTTTACCAGAAAATGTTCAGAATGCCAATTGTCCAGGATTTCAGTTGCATTCAAAAATAGTATAGCTTGCTTAATTTATTACATGTTACAAAATATTTTACAGCGGAAATTGAAATTTAACCTGGTAATAAAAAAATACATGCCCATATACCACAGGCAAGCCTGACATAAGGTAGACCTTAGAAATCGATCCTATGTGAATTCTTGTCTTCTTCATAAATATCCAATTCTGATTATGAAGTGGATCCTGTAAAAAGAAATAAATTGCCCACACAATGTGGGTAAGTACTAATCGTACTTGCAGGTTTCTTGAAAGAATATCACTATTAATATATAATAACAGGATTCAAGGAATAGTAAGGCTTTATAGTGAATATGCAAATTTTAAATTTTAAAAGTCCTATCATTATTTTAAAACAATTAATAATAATAGAACAAATTCTATCATCTTTCTCCATCCTTACTCATTTACAATCCAGACAATAATTTTTCATAAATTCATGGATTTTGGTAAATAAGAGAGGCATCACCCAATCCAATTGACACAACTTCATATATCTGAAGTAAGGTCCATCGATGTATTTATTTTCAGCTCTGCAGAATCTGCCCAGCTTTACCCATAGATTCATGACTTCCATGGATGGGCGGTAGAGTATGTCATTCTTATTCATTTTAAATCCAAGTTTTATAGAAGAACGATTTACTTAATGACCTTGTCATTATTTGCTCTTGAGTGTTTTCACCACCATACTTTTGTGACCATAGCCCAAGACAAAGAAAGATAACGATATTTTCGAATTTGCTTCTATATTTTATAGAGCAACGAATCCAGACTTTTAACTCAACCAAACACCCAGTCTGGTGCCCTTGAGTGTTGCACCTTTTTCCCGGGGTGCCTTACCCAAGCCGACAAAGTTATCTTTCCAAATTGCTCTATATAAATTCAATCAACCTTCCAGACTACAACATTTTCACAACAAATAAGTTATCCAATCTAACTTATTTGTACAGACCAATTCTCCATTCTTTACATGAGATAATCAAATTTTAATGTTTTTGCCTATACTAGGGTTTTATCAGAGGTTGATTATTTTAGGGTGGCTTTTTAAGGTATTGGGGCTTGGATAAAAATAATACTTGAAATGTATAAATAAATAACTAGAAAATATATGCAATAATTAATAAATAAAGGAAATGTAGGTATATCAAAATGCATCAAAGATAAGAAAACCTGCCTTATTTGAAGACTGGATCACACTTAATATCTTTTGGACATTCTTGATTATAGCTCATCATCTATACGTCGCAAAAATAATAAAAGAAAGAAATTCCAATAAATATCCAAATAAGAAAAGTTTTAAATAAACGATAAAACAAAAGGGTCTGGAAAAAGGGGTGATGGGTTGTACGATTTTCTAGAAGTTTGAAAATATGTTCTAAAGAAAAAGGGGTAGGAGTTTTAATATAAAAATAGGCAGCATAATACTAGGGTTGTGGTATATTTTTAAAAAAATTATGGAGAGATTTAGAATAGGTTGAAATTCATATTTGAAATATTTCTATTTGACCTTATAGTGATATTAATTAAAAGAATTGTTTTGGTATTATAATTTTATATGGAAATGTTTATATGAGTTGAGTGGAATATGTAAAATTTACTAGTAAGATTTTATATTTAGGAAAAATTTTAATTTTAATTAAAGAAAGGGTTTTAAGTTCAAATTTGGATTTCTATAAGTTTTAAAAATGTAGGGATATTATTTCTAAATATAAAACATTATTTTGAGTAACTTTTATATTGGAAGTTTTACTAATTCTTCTTCTATATTCTTTAATTAAAATGTTTTAATATTTAAGAAAGAGAGATTAAAAGGATTTATTTAAGTTATTTTATTATAAAAATATGGTATTTTATATTTTTATATAATTCTTTGTTTTATTTAGACTTTTGAGAATTTTTGTAGAATTTATAAAAGTGATTTGATATTTTAAAAAAAATTAAACAGTACAAGAAGAAATAGAAAAGAATTTTAAAGAAAGAATCTTACTGGGCTATTGGGTTTGGCCCAATCAGCTATATGGGCTGTTGCGGGTGGGATTGACATGGGGGACCCAGGTGGCAGTGTGTGTGGTTCGGCCGGGGTGGCTGACAAGTGGGCCACGTTGGTCAGTGACAGAAAATGGGAAAAATGGAGGACGAAGGTGGCTTCGCCAATGATGAGGCTTATAAATGGCCATGAGAAATTGATGGAGGAAAAATACAATTGGGGTTCTGGGGTTTTATTGGTGGTCCTGGGGGAGCTCGGGGTGGCCGGAGTTGGCATGGCGACGAGGTGATGGCGGCGGTGAAATGAGGCGACGGCGAGCAAGAAGTTCCGGTGGGTAATAGGGTTAGATAAGGGTTGAGTTGGGTTTGTGGTGAGAAGTGGATGATTTTCCTTATATATATCGAAGCCGGAGGATGACCGGAATAGGGAGGAGGAAGTTTGCCGGACATGGAGAAGGAGGCGGCGAAGCGGGCGATTCGGGGTGATGGAGGGAGAAGGAGCGGCCGGGAAGTGTTGCTTGGGGTGTTGCGGTGCCGGAGGGGAGTTTTTATAGGGCAATGGTAGAGTAGCGGGCACGGAATGGGAGCTTATGGCGGCGGCGGATTGGCCGCCATTGGAGGGAGATAAGGACAGTGAGTTGGAGGGATGAGTTCGCAGTGGCACGAGCTCGTCATGGGCGAAACCAGGCGAGGAGAGGTGAAACGCAAGCGAGTGGTAAGAATCGATGGCGATGGTCTGCATGGATGGCGGATAGCGAATTGGCGCTGCGGAGGAAGAGGATCAACGGGCGGCAGTTGGATCCAGGCCTAATCAACGGGCGCCGTTGATTTCGGTTGAGAAGATGACAGGTGGGACCTACAGGTCAGTGAGAGGGACTGCGGGAGTAGTTTAAGTGGAAGCGCATTTCCGTAAAAGGAAAGGGTATTCCCAGTCTTTCCTTTAATGGAACGTTTTAATTTTAAAGGAAAAGGAATTTCTAAAATTTATTCTAGGGCTTTAAAAATTCATAGAGGGTTATATAAGACTCAGAAAAATATAAAATAAATTTCTAAAAATTCAAAAAAATGAGTAGAATCCAGACATGAAATAATATTTATTATTTTATGGGATTTTTATTTTTAGAAAAAGATAGATAGGGTAATTTCTTTTAGAAAATAAATAGGAGTTAAGTTTAGAAATTATTTAAAAATTAGGTATGGTTATAGAAATATATTTATGATTTTTGCGGAAAATTTTTTTATGCTGAATTTAAAATTTTGGGTATGTTACAGATCTCCAGGTAAGAGAGAGTTTATAGCGTTAGAAAGACAATCTAGAGCCAGACAGTCCAGAGTGTTTTTGGGATTTAAGGGGTGGAGCGTCCAGAGAGTTGGCATCATCAGGCAGACAGTCCAGCCTAGGAATCGGATAGTCCGGCCAGGGGGCCAGACGGTCCGTGGAGCATTTGGGTTTGAGGGCCGAACAGTCCGGCCAGGGGACCTGACAGTCTGGCCTGGGAACCGGATAGTCCGAGCCAGGGGGCTGGACAGTCTGTGGAGCACTAGAGTTTGAGGGCCAGACTGTTCGGCCCAAGGGCTGGACTGCCCAGCCTCCCCTATTTCTTGGTGATTTTTTTCGTAGGTGTTTTGGAACCGTCTGGGGTATTCTCCCTGATTGTCTGTCAACTACTAACATTCTTCCAATAGCTAGTTTTTCAGATCTGAGCCTATTTAAATCCGAGGGGGATTTTGTGAGAGGGGTTAAAAACTTCATTTCCCCATCCTCGAGTCATAGTTTTAGAGCCACCTAGAGCATTGGTGATCCATCGTTTAGTGTACTTGAGTGGTTTCTAGCCCGGTTATGCTTCTTGGTTGATTTGATCTCTTGGGATCATCTTTCGTCGGGCTTGTTACTCTTAGAGCTTCAAGGCTCCTAGACGGCTTGAGGATTGGCTTGAGGAGCATGCCTTGGCTTTTGTGGGAGCTCTCAAGTGTTGTACAAGGTGTTCGAGTCCACCTTACCGGAGCGATGAATGATTACCACGAGTGATGAGACTTGAGTCCGTGAAGGGATTCGGTTGGAGCAAGACACCTCATTGTGAGGAATGCTCTAACGAGGAGTAGGAGATTGTCTCTGAACCTCAGGATAAAATTCTCTCATGTCTCATTTACATTTCCACACTTACTCTTCCGCAATATAAATTCTACATTTAGAGTTATCTTGTGGTGATTGTGCCTTGAGTAGTTACCTTCTTGCTTTGGTTAGTTGTAATTGCCTAAAGTCTATTAAGTTGACTAATCATCTCAAGAGGAACAAAAATTAAAAGGGCCTATTCACCCCCCTCTAGGCCACTTGATCCTTTCACAATACAACCATGCTATTCTATTATGAAGTGGAGCATGTATAAACCATGCTATTATGAAGTGTTCCCTCATTTTTTCGCTATACAACCATATTATTATGAAGTGGAAAACATATAGGTATAGATTACCATCCTATTGAACTCTTACGGAGGGTAATAGGTATAGATTACCCTCTGAACTCCAAAACCAGTTTTTTTTACACTTTTCGAGTGTTAAAAACCGAATAGAAATGTTCCCTAGGACTTAACATATTAAAACTGGTTCCGGCGTGACTTTTTTTTATCATTTTTTTCGCTATACAACCATGCTGTTATGAAGTAGAAAACGTATAAACCATGCTATTATGAAGTGGAAAACATATAGGGTAATCGTAGCAAGCGATGAAATGCTTCAGTGAGTTAAAATTAAGCATATATAGATTTCTCTGTTGAACTCTTACAGAGGTATAGATCACCTTCTAAATGCCAACACCAGTTTTTTACACCCTTCAAGTGTCAAAACCAGATAGAATCCTCCCTTAGGCCTTAGCCCATTAAAAATCGGTTTTGGCAAGACTTTTTCATCATTTTTTCACTATACAACCATGCTATTATGAAGTGGAAAAATTGAAAAACCATGTATTATAAAGTGGAAAACATATAGATTACCCTTTAAACTCTTGTAGAGGTACAAATTTCTCCTTAAACTCCAAAACCATATTTTGTTTTACACCCTTCGAGTGTCAAAACCGGATAGAATCCTTTTTAGCCCATTAAAAACTAGTTCTAACGCGACTTTTTCATCATTTTTTCTTTTAACCCTTTAAACCAGCAGGACCGCGACAAGGGATGGATCGCAGTGGATCGCGTGGCAGCGCATGCACAGCTGACTGGCCACTCCCCATCGCTGCCATGCCCGTATGCCGCTGCTCACCCCGTCGCTTCACCGCGCCTCAGGACTATGCGCATTGAAGCCGTTGCAAGCACACTCGTGAGCTCCTCTTTCTCATCGTTGCCTCTCTGCCACACCCGCAACCCGGCGCCATACAAAACCCTGCCCCCTGCCTCACACTCTCTCTCACTCTCGCTCAACTCCGCCACCGCGTCAGCCCTTGCTGCCGAGAGCTCGCTACGGTGGGTTTCCTCTCAAACCAATCGCGTCATCTAATCCCCCCATGATCTCTTCTTGCTTTCGCCAAGACTAATTGGCTTACATTGCCTTGTAGGTCGCCGAAGAAGAAGAATCGCTTCCGCAAGCCATGAACACCCCTTCCCGATTCCTTACCGCCGGTAAGGATTTATCCCGATTCCTTGCTCCGTGAGCACCCCCTCGACCTCACGCACCATTCCCTATGCTTGCTCATGGACTTGAATCGCTGGAGCGACCTCACCGCCTAAGCTCTGCTTTGGACCGCACCGCCTTCACGTCGACAGCTTGCCTCACCGCTTCCTCGTCAATCCGGAGCCTCTAGGTAAGATACTGAAGCTCTCTGTAGACACTCCCCGCAGCTTGAGCGAGCTCGAACCGTCTCCGGTGAGCCGGAATCGCGATTCCCAAGCTGCTCTTTCACCGTCACATGCCACGCCGCCGTTCTAGGGAGACTTGACCTATGCACTGTCACCCCATAGTTGCGCGTTTTGGCATAGAAACGATTGGTGTTGGTTTCGGAGCATAACTCCGGCTGTAGCCGTGGCGATTTCTCGCGCAAAGTATCGTCGGGGAAGAAATCCCCTTTCTCAGCCCGGCCATGGCCTTGTCTCGCTGACACGCGGGCCCCGTGTGTCAAGGACACGCGGCTGAGAGCCAGCCTGCGCGCGTGCCTCTGACCGAGGTCCCACCAGTCGGGTTTAGTGGGAGCGTGGTTCATGAAGTAC
Source organism: Olyra latifolia (assembly GCA_036346145.1). NCBI lineage: Eukaryota > Viridiplantae > Streptophyta > Magnoliopsida > Poales > Poaceae > Olyra > Olyra latifolia. The sequence goes on along the minus strand of CM070525.1, from coordinate 35,269,319 downwards.
GCTTTCTGTTTAGAGCTTGTGCCTTCCACCAGAGCCGCCACCACCTCAGCCTCCGAGCGGGCCGTGCAAGTTGGGCTGGCGCATCACTTTAGCTCAGATTTCTCTGGCTTTTATGAATTTAGATAATCCAGTAAATATATTTGATTTACTATATATAGTAGATGAGTCCCAAAAATTATGGAAAATACCCAAAAAAAGATATGGCATTCTAAACCTAGGAAAAATAGTATGACACGTATTGCATAATTACCATGCTCTGGATAAACAAGAACATTAGCTATGTAGCATTTTCTAATGGTAAAAATGAGACATATGGCAAATAAAATATGCTCTGTAGCCTAAAAATTATGGGAATAATTTTGTAGGGCCAAAATGACCCCCTGGACTTAGTAAAAATATTAGGGACCATAACTTGGGTATTAGATTTACTAGAAATAAAAATATGGGCAAAATAACTGTTAAGGCAATATTCACAAAAAATATATATGAAATATATATTTGGACAGAACCACATTTTCTAAGAATAAGACATAGGGCTAACATCTGAACTAGGCCACCCTATGTCATGAAATAGTAAATTTCATTTATACTTGGAACTTTCTTGATAAGTAGGTAAAATGATATTAGAATCTACACAAATAAGGCATGTAGTGTAAATCGATGCTAATTACGGTAGAGCATGCATCATATGCACCCATGCTGCATTTTCCATTTACAGAGGGATGAAAGTGGTCCGGATAATATCCGGATCCGTATCCGGATTTTATTCCATATGGTAGTCATTTTTCTATACGAACAAAATCTGGATCCGGACCGGATCCCGATAATTATATGGGTAATTAATCCGGATATGGGATAGGAGATATCCGACGGATCCGGGTACCCATGGAAAATATCCGGATATAAGTATGCAGGTACCTGGATGATAATCCAACCTAACTATTTTTCTTTGAATGGTTACTTGTATTAATAGCATGTGACATTCTTTAACCTATACATTCCTGCATGCATGAGCTCGCTATTCATAGGAATATCATTGTGTATATGACATGTTACGTGTTGTAGATGGATAATATCGAGAATAGCCTATGTCTATTTTTCCCCCTACCAACTAAGAGAATATGGTAATGCCCGGTATCCGATTCGGTATCCGACTTGGTTCCGACCCGGATCCGTATCCGACACAATCCGGATCCGTATCCGGATCCAACACTATCTGAACCCGGATCCGGAAAAAAAAATATGGGACGGATACGGGATGACCACTATCCGGTCTGGATCCGGACCGTTTTCACCCCTAGGGTATGCTTTGCCTGGATTTTGTACAAGGAGGGTAGGAGCAGATTTGACTCTAGGGTATGCTTCTGATTGAAAACTGGCAATAAATTATGAGCATATGGGTAGGGTTCGTATCTGTCTCAAGATTTTGTACATGTGGGTAGACTTTGCCTAGGTTTTGTACAAGGAGGGTAGGAGCAGATTCGACTCTGGGGTATGCTTCTTGTCTCGAAAATTTGGGTAGGGTCGCGGATCGGCCCCGAATACAAACCCCTTTGGAACAATTACTTCTTATATCTAAAAATGTTCTTGCAAATAGCTAAGTCGTAGGATTTGACATATATATACACTTAATCTTTAAAATTGGCCTTCCACAAATTAAGTAACCCTCTGCCTTTTCTTTGAAACCTTTATAAAGATATGCATTAGGTTAGGAGTTGGCTTGCGAGTGTGATTGGCTTGAGCACTCACTCTCGCATAATTCACACTTTTAGAGGATGGACCCGACGACTATGTCTACGATTTCCACGAAGACAATGCC